>CM068871.1:18957367-19652367 GCA_035149815.1 Branchiostoma lanceolatum | reverse complement strand
ATTTTATCACTTCATGTTTCACATTTTGCCTCATATAGACCACATGTGGTCATTTGTGCATTTAGCCCGTCTGAGCAGGAATATGCAATAAATACTATCATTATTATCATTTATATGTATATCACTCCATGACGCAGGAGCCCCCAGCCGCTCTCCCTGGCGCACATCTCGGAGATCGCGGAGGAAGAGGAGGATGCGGAGGAGGCGGCGCTCCGGCCAAGACTCCGGAGGTCCTTATCCAAGCGTGGCCGGAGGAGCATCTCCGATCTGGTGGACACTAGCGTAGATCAGCTCCACAGGAAGAGAAGTCAGGATTGGACGGAACAGGTAGCGTTAAGTCAGTCAGTTGGTTGGTTAGTTAGTAAGTTGCATAGTTAGTTGGCTGGTCCGTTAGTTGTCCAGTTTCTTGCTTAAATAGTCAGATAGTCGCTTAGTTGTTACTTTTCAATCAATCAATCAATCAATCAATTCATCCATCCACCCATCAATCAATCAATCAGTCATTACATTATATTGTCCCTTTGTTAGTTCCTTCGTAAGTTAGTTAATCCGTTGCGTAAATTGTCAGTCTGTCAGTTACTTTGCTAGTTACTTAGTTATTAGTTACTTACATATTTGGAGAAACTGGATTGTTCATTGTACCAGAATTTTCTTTTTCAAGTTTGAAATAAATGTCAACATTGCACTTATTATGTTGGGCCGAGCGAAAAAGAAAATCAAGCTATAGTAAAGCATTCATTCATTCATTCATTCTTTATCTATTCAATCGTATTCATATAATTTAAGTTAATCCATTACTTCATTCATTCGTTCATTGATTAATTAATCAATCAATCAATGAATCAATCAATTCATTCATTTATTCAGGGCCCGTTGCCTGGTGAACCATTGGTGTCACCCACCTGGCCTGATGACGTCATTCCCAGACGACGTTCGTCCGTGAGTGGTGGGCTGTTCCGTCACATCTCTCCGCAACCTGCGGCCGCAATGCTTGGCGGTAGGAGGCGCCTGTCCATCTCCATACAGGAACCGAGAACAATATACAGGTGGGAGAGACTTATCATGTTAGTACAGTTGCCCAGAAGTACAACAGATTAAGCAAAAATATTGGAAAGCAAAAATTATGTACTTCTGGGCCACGGTATATGAGTAGCCTGAATTCAATCAAGACTCCTGTGACCACTCGCCGCCCTGTAACCGCTTCGCCACCCACCGTAGGGAGGGGACAGAAATCCCCGGACAGCTGGAGTTTGCGTTATACAGACTAGGTATATGAGGCATTAGAGTTCTTGTACGCAAACAAATCCTTCATCTTTCCTACCTATCAACAGCCTATTTTCTACCTCATTATCATATCTATTCAGAGTTTTGGTATTAATTAAATCTGGTTTCCCAGTCCTTTCCTTAGTTACTGACGAAAAACAGCGGATGTTACCTGAAAAGTCTGAATGTGTGAAAATTTTTTCCAGTTATTCATTTTTGGCGTTTCCTACCCATGTTTCAGTAGTCCTTCTGCTAACTTACTCGGGACGAAAACGACCTGTAAAAATATTTCTCACTGCTAGATGGCGCTGCATCGAGAAGAATGTGGTCATAAACATGACGTAAAATGTTTCTCTTAAACATTAACAATATCGCATTAGCCATGTTTTTCTTGAAACCAATTGAACCAACTTAAGTAACGTATAATAGATTTGCCCTTAGAATAAAATAAGCAATCTATTGTGGTACAAATATTCTTCTTTTTTTAATGAGAGGAATATATGTAGATGCTATAGATTTTAATGGATTCAAAACGGTCGATCACTTAGTAAGTCCAAACGTCTGACTTGTAATTTCCAAGTGACTAGTAACGCGTCTTAGACGGGAGCGCCCCATCCAATCAAAACCACAGTGTCAGTGCTATTGTGACGTCATGGCGCTTGTGACGTCATCGTCTAGAATAACCACTTAAAGTTTTACAAGACAAGACAACAAAAGGCGATATGGACTTTTCTTATAACCTACGGGAAGGAAGGTATTGTTTCAGGTGTGCCTGTATGTTTGTGATCTTGTGTTTCCGTAGTTATTTTAGAACACGGTCGATACAGTGACAGGAAGTCATTGGGAAGATGGCGTCCCCACAAAGATCAGACTTAGAAAAGGAAGTAGATTTCAGAGGTGGTCGAAATAAGTATGTACGTTGCCCTGTTGGTTAGATCAGCTATTTCTGTCTATCTTAATGATTGCTGCGCAACTACATGTAAATCCTTGTATTTTCTGTCCCAATAACATGTATGTAACAAAGGAACGTGTTAACAAACTGAACTGTATAAGTTATTTCACGTGAACTAAATTAACTGCTGTGTATAGTTCGCGCATGCGCCCTTCCGCTAATTCGCCGAAGAAAATTGGTATTTCAAAACCATCTTACAAACCGAACTCCACTTTTTTCTCAAAACAATCATCTTTGTGCCCCGACGCAAGCATTTATAAGCCGACCGCGCTTTTAACCCCCCCCCCCCTAAGTTATTGTTGCTATATAAACATGTGTGTGTTGACTGAAGAATTTAGCGCAGACGTTTCATGTTGTATAGATCGAAATTCCGATAAGATACAAACACCTGTTTCTTTAGCTGACACCAAGTCTTTGCGCAAGGACTTATTCTAAACTGCCTCTATCTAAACTTGCCTTGCTAAACCGTCGCGGAACAGTCCAAACATGGACCAAGTGGCTGGAGTTCTCAGCGATCTTCTGATCAAGGTTCGGAGCAAAAACAGGTGTGTTTTGTCGTCTGTCATTTGTTGACAAAATTGGCGCTGAATTTGGCGCCATGGAATATTTTGTTTTCATGGGGATACCGTGATTTGTTGCCACGGCGTGTTTTTGAGCCGGCTACCAACTAAATTGTGCAATTTTATTGTCAAATTTAGTTCTTTCTTTCTGTTTACTTATTCATTTTTCTATTTTGCACATAGTATATAGATAACAACAAATTATACGTGTATTCTATGTGTTGTCAACGCTCAATTTTCTTTCATAAATATACAGTACCCTCGCTACTTTTGTAAACTAAATGCGAAAGCAAGAAAAATGTTTTTGATACCCGCACTGAGCATTAAATAACGTTACTGCTTCGACATAGAAAAAGAAGTAGAAAATCCGCACGCGTATGACGATTACTAAGGAATGCACATGCGAATTTTCTACTTGTTTTTTCTTCTCCTTTTTTCTGTTCAAAGATGTCGCCAGTCTACAAATTATACAAACCCCGAATTAAGTAAACAGCTGTTTCTTCGTGTATAACAAAAAAGAGGGCTGCTTGACCTATATTCCAAAACATCAAAGTGTTTGTAAACCGCGGAAAACTAACTTGACAATAACAAGTCAACCGGACAAAAAATGCATATACAAACACTCTAACGCACACTACGTGTCATATGCATGGTAAGGCGGCAGCCCTTGCGACAAAGAATATTTCACATGACCCAAGCGTTTCATTTTTAATTCCGTCGGTTTTCAACCGAACAAAAATCTTTGCGAACGAGTTAGTTCGAATTTGATATTGGAAATTTTATCGCTAGTAATAGTAACGATTTTAACAGGTTTTACAACAAAAGAGCCGTTTTAACAATCGGTGTGATCAATCTTAAACTGGACGCTTGTACCCAGCCCTGCCACCACAAGTGGACAATCCCTGAGAAGTTTGTATCTAGTAGAATTATTTAAGTACTGGCGTCAAACCGCCTTAAAGAAACACCTGGCTTTAGGAAGGTGACGAGAAGACGCCTGTGTGATCTGAAGCCTTGTTTCGTGTGACTGTGGTTCACAGCCTCCCATCTTCTTGGATCAAAGGACGGAGAGTTCGAATCCTGGATGTTATGTATCTCCCAC
The DNA here is from genome assembly GCA_035149815.1 of Branchiostoma lanceolatum. Taxonomy (NCBI): domain Eukaryota; kingdom Metazoa; phylum Chordata; class Leptocardii; order Amphioxiformes; family Branchiostomatidae; genus Branchiostoma; species Branchiostoma lanceolatum. The sequence goes on along the minus strand of CM068871.1, from coordinate 19,648,493 downwards.
AGTGAACAAGACGCCACCGGAAACTGCAGCAGTCGTTTTGGATTGGATAATTTGGAACCGCGGTCGGAGATATTCATTGTACTTGTTAAAAAAAAAGGCAGAGGCATTTTTTCGTACGTGGAACTTGTACCCACAGTCAAGAACTTTGTCTTTTCTGTCACGACTTAAGGAAAATCGTGTTCATTCGACGCTTAAACTGGATTTTACTGGATACGGTCCCGTTTTTCCCGCGCAAATTTTGCAGACGACATCATGACACAGAAATTCCACAAGCGGGGGCGAAGAATGTCGCTGGATCCCCGGATGTGCAGGTGTGCAGAGCCAGAATTAACCTTTAGTCTACTAAGGTAGGTATTTTGTAATAAAATCAGTTATTGGCTTGGTATTAGGCAGTAGGGAGAAGGTTAAGTGAACTGCGCGGTAACATTTGTCGTGCGATTTTTGTCGTGGAATTTTTTCAGTACGACAAAACTGCGGCCACAAACAATGACCCTAAATCCTCGACAAATATTTTGACGACAAACACACGACATTCCCAAGAGTCGTACGATAAGCGTGAATGATATTGTAGTTCTTGTGCAATATAGGTTAGGTTTTGATCTTTTGGTTGCTTTGCAAGTCTTTCAAATTAGGAAAACTTCATTTTCAAACAGCTACCATATTGGAGCGTGCCTCCCTTCCAAACAAAACTCGCACACTTATACATATTTCTTTTTTACCTATTAACCTCCATTAGCACTAATCCATTGGGTTACATAAATCCGCCACTTTCTAAAACAGTGGGTTTGAGAGATCTCTCGTGCAGCAACCCCCAGGTATGCACAGTTTAGATATACAGGAGTGCATTATACTGGGGGACGTTGGGTTGGAGATCTGTTTGGCCGTACCTTTTTAGGATGGCGGAATTATGTACCCTGGTGGAATTATGTTTGTAGATGTTACACATCAAGGGAATGAAGCATTGGTTTTGAAGGGTCTGTCTGTCTGTGTGTCTAATCGTCTGTGTCGATCTATGTGTGTTTTGTACTGTCCTACGTGGAGGGGGTAGTGTCTTCAATATCGAATTACCTTGTTTAACGTTGTATATATTGATTGACAACTGTATGCGTAATAAGACATGTTATGGGTACTTATTCAAATTTGCTTGCTAAAACATATTTCTTTAAAAAAGTTTATTTAAAATCATTTTTATTTGGAGATATTAAACAGAAAGTTATATGTATCCCAGGTAACGTCGACCATTAATAACCGGACATTCAGGAGGACAATAATTTACATGTATACAGGCCGACACTGTACATAAATGATATAGCTTACTGCTGTTCGCTATATTGCACAGTTGTATCTCAACTATATAGAAAACACAATATTTTGCATTGTGTTGTTTTTCGGTAAAATCACTAAAATAATAGTTCGCATGAGATTTTTTAAGAAATTATATTGAGCGACACAACGTATATATGTTGACATACACATATATCGTCTACTAACATAATTTTACCAGTGTGCATAATTCCTTCAACTTGATAAGATACGTCCAAACAGATCTCCAAACGAACATCCCCCAGTATAATGCACTCGTGTATGTCTAAACTGTGCATGCCTGGGGGTTGCTGCACTAGAGATCTCTCAAACACACTGTTTTTCAAAGTGGCAGATTTATCTAACCCTGCGGATTAATGTTAATGGAGTTTTACATTCCTATGTTGTTGGAACTATGAACACAATGAGACGTGACGGATTGATCTTAGCACCTTGCTTAAATCAATCTTTAGAACTATAATACAGTACGGACAGCCTTAGTGTTAGCACCCCAATTAAACTCCTTTTACTGAGCGCCCGGTAACAGCACGGTACGGTATTGGGGTTTTCTCAAAACTGGGTGGAATTTTAGAGAACACAATTTGGTAGAAAGTTGAATGGTATTCCACTCTCCAAGCAGAGGAGTGGTTCCGGTTGGTTCTTGACGTGTTTTTAGGCAGGCTTTCTACTTTGTCATATATATTTTTTCTCACCAAACATGACAACGCAGAAAGCCCGACAACCCCTCCTTTGCTTGGAGATAATGGTATACAAGATGCTTATCCGGCCAAATTTTCGTCAGCAAAGTGTCGTGATTTCCGTGCAAAATGACCGTGACATCTTGACTCTAAATCAATCTTCTTAACCTGACATCTTCGTCCCAAGGCTTGTAAGTTTAAATCTAAATCAATCTAAGAAGTATATATTATACTGTGTAGACAGCCTTAGTGTTGGGCCAGGTGTGTTGTATATCACTCAGGTCGGGTCATTGTTGTTTTGCTTACAATCAATTCGTGTTGCCGGTCAAATCCAGATGGCGGGAAGTGTTAACATTGTTATTTTGTAACAACCCTAAGTAGCCTACTCGGGGAAAAGCCGTTTTAAAGTACGGGGAAGGGAGCTTGTTTTTCAAAACTTTAGAAAGTTCTGATGCTATAAACAATAAGAGTTTAGAGAAGAATTGAAATTGAAGAAATCCACTTATATGTTATTGGGTTAGCCTTATTTTGGCAAACGAACGAAAAAAAGAAAAAAAAGAAAGACGAGCCATATATCTGTAACCCCCAAAATCACGACCATACATGCAGCATGCCCAGAACAATAGATACAAAAACTGGAAACTATACTGCAGTACCATAGAAAGTCGCTAGACCTTAGGCATAATAGTTTTGCTGTCACCTATTCAATATACGAGATATCATATAAATCAATCGCATATGAAAGTATATTCAAGCTATGCTGCTCTCAAATAAACCAACAACCAGCACAGAAAACATAACCATTGACCAGTATGCTATTGTGGTAAAGAGCGCCCCCGTGCGGTTTTGAAATTCATCGCACCGTCTTTTGACGCCACCTCCCTATATGCACTACTGTGTGCTTTTCATATTTATACAAAGAGCGGGCAAATGTTGAACAAACTGCGTGCAGTTTACATTTTGAAAAATTGATGTTGTGTACAGCGGGTGATAGTGTATTCATGGAAACAAGTCGGGTTTCTCACATGAGTGTAAAATAAAGAGTTTCTTAAAGATCGTCATGCAGAAAATCAGGTAAGTCTGAAGGGGGTGATTGCGGGGAAAGGGGTTGAGGAAGACGGAGGGGGTTATGGCGTGAGTAACAAAATACAGCAGGTGAATATAACAAATGTTTAGGCTTGGTTTCCATGGTAAAGACAGGTGGAAAAGTGGGGAGGGGTCTGAATATGAGTTCAAATCCTAGCGTAGGGACAATAAATTTTCCTAACTAAAGATGCACTTGGACAACCGATCCAGCCAAGAATGCTTGTGTATCTGTTCTTGGTTATCTGACGAACAAGGTGTTATCAATGTTGCTGTACCATTTTTTCTAACAATACAAAAATAGCACTGCTACAGGACAGGAACGACCGCGAAAAGATTCGTTTTCAAAAAAAATAGTACCCTTTTAATGCAGCTCAGGACTACAGCTACGAATTTCTAGTCCCTACCAGACTAACTACGCCGGCTATATGGAGAATATTTGGGTTTCACTTGCAGGCCGGACCCTCACTCCCTTAGCATACTATTCGGTATTCTCTATTTGGCCAATTTCTGCTATTTTCCCAGCCAATCGCGATCTGCGTGGCCTGGTAGAGGCTAACGATTTTTCACAACCTTGCAAAACCTGCATTGCGCATGCGTTGACTATGAGTGAGAGGCCTTCGTTTTCGTTTCAAGTCATCCTCATTTGAGGTGAGGCGTGATGCTTTTTTGAGTAACTTTTTTAAGTACCAACGGATGCGGCTTCGCTACGGCTACGGCTCGCGTTTTGGGCCAAGCACGAAAAGCCAAGCACACCGAGTCACCGGGTCTCGTATTGCGTTGGGTTCTTATACGTGTCGAGGTTTGACGCTTGAGGCATATGCCTGAAACTCCGGGGCCGCCGGCTTTACGTTACCATTCGAAATAACGAATGCAATCCCTTACAAGCTGGTGTTGACCCCTAAGATCGAACCCGGGCCCTAGGATCCACGGAATTTGATCCAGATTGCGAAGCAGCGGGGTTGCGTTACCGCTTGCGCCACAGGCCTTAACGACAGGTATATGATACCAAACACTATGGCATGCATGACTGACTCCCCCCTCTTACAGTCTGTAATCGTTTGCCTCCAGGTCATTCTTATCAAAAACGTTTCATTTGTCGCGTTGCGAGAATCATACTGAGATCATATCAGCACTGTCACATTTAGTAAACAACACGCGTCCTATACGTCTAGCCCCTACGTAGACGTACCAGCCCCCCTCCCCACCCAGACAAAGGGTGAAGGCCCCTCTCGCTACTGGAGACCCCCTCCCCCCAACACACCTCCATGGCTGCCTCAAGACGGAACACCATCCCTGTATGCGACTTCTCAGGGATCTTTAGTCCAAAGGCGAGAGCAGCAAATCTCGAAGAACCAAGAAGACGCATTGAAATAAGAAGACGTAGCGACAACGCTAACATTCCAAGACGCACCGAGAGACGCGTTAACAGCGGGTTACGGTAACAGTGACACTCTTACTTTTACGGGACAACTTTCACTGAGGCACAATATATGGACACTTCGTCGTAAGAACTGTTAAGGAGCGCCAGTGACCAAAGAGGACCAGCTTCATTGTCTTGGAAATATATGACAAGATAACTGATTTGAGATAGATACGATGATACCATAACCGTGCGTCACACCAAAACAATAACATGATTTTCTTATCTTTTATTACCGGTCCTAACGCTAACGTTCAAATTGCAGCATTCCTCTCTAAAGGTATCGTAATCTCCAAGCAGATGTAGGGAGGGAAAATCGGAGCACTTTCTTCTTCGTGTCCGTTTTCCATCATGATATCTTACTAGTTTGTTGTTTACTTCATCATGTCGACTAATTTTTTTCTGATATAGCTGCATAGATAATGCCAACAGGCATTCATCTTTCATTCCTATAAGTAGATAATTTTCACACATATTTTGGACTGATCGCGATACGTTCTTGACAAGAATCGGATAGTTTTAAACAGTCCACCATCTTTGTCAGTTTTCTAATTCTTTTGTTTGTCTATTATACATTTATTATGCTGTGCGTTGCCAGGGAAGATAACAGATTACAAAAGAGCCCGCGTAACTCACGGGGAGTGAGTTAACTTGTTTATCTTTTATTCTAAAAAGTACGTATTCGTCCACGGCTCTTTATTTTTCCAGATTAACCGGAATAACTGAGTATACACAGCAGTGCTTGGTAACATAGTAAGGACCTTATCACTAAGTCTTCTAGAAGACATCTGCAAGAGATTGAAATTCAGGGGTATTGCAGTACATAATAGTGTTTCTAAGATCTGCTAGGAAAATATACATGGGTTTGGACATGATGTTTTTATCTGTGTTGTAACACCAGCTCTGAAATATCGCATGTTATCAATTTGTTTATTGTCTATTTTCCTTGAATATATGGCATTGAGAAGACTCCCCTAGACCGTAGCCCTTCACTTGTTTGTTTATTCATTTATTTGTTTATATATTCCCAGGGTAAACAGTTTGAAAAAGAGCTTCCTCGACCGAAAGCACCTGTTTACCTGTTTACTTGTTTGTTAGTTTATGACTCTATTGTTTTTCATTAATATCTCCAGAGTAAACAGTCTGAGAAGAGCCCCTCGACCGAAGCCTCTGGCAGCGCTCGGGAGTGTGTTTACCTGTTTACTTGTTTGTTTATGAATCAAATGTTTTTCATGAATGTTTCCAGAGTAAACAGTCTTGAGAAGAGCCCCCTGGACCGGAGCCCCCGCCAGCGCTCGGGGAGTGTTTTCGTGGCCGGCGGCAGAAGAACCTCCGTCTTCCGCGCCTTCACGTTCAACAAACCCGACCCCGAGGATGAACGTCTGAAAAACATCCGACCTGGCTTCAAGGTCCGTTCAAGTCTCTCTCTTCTAATCAATCAATTAATAAATATAACAAAGAATGCTTTGACCCTACAATCACAACGTAGTGATATAAGTGATACGTTAAACTCGACATGTTTTACTATCCATATACTTGTGCGCACTATATTGTTTTGTATCCGATTTTGTTGTTGTTGCATGTATAGTTGTTAAAGATCTTAGGAATGTCGCTGTACTTTTGCTGTGCCAATATAGATCGTTGTAGCTAATCTCTAAGAAGATATTGGGGTGGAAGATCGCAACGTTATCTGACTGTCAAGTTTTTCTGATAAACCGTTGCAATGGCCTAGGGGGTAGAGTGTTTATCTTTCGTTCGGAAGGTCGGGGGTTCAAACCAGAGACTACATACAGATTTCTCTGCGTAGCAATCGGCACCCATAGCTATGAGAAAATGTCTGAACACACACCACTACCAGTGAATCAACCCTGTACTGTTGTATCTTTCTGTGAGCCGAGGTCTATAGAGATTAGCACAGTCTATTTTTTTTTTTTTTTTATCTATGCTAATAGCCATGACCTCAGCTTTACAACTAAAGGTGTGGGAAAGATATTAATTTCTTTTTTATCAGATTTTTCTGATAGCCGACAAAGATTGGCTGTCAAAGAAGCTTGAAATAAGAGGAACCCATAGTCAGAAAACATGACGGTTTTCCAAACATCTGCTTGGAGATTAACTCTTAATTCGACATTTTTCATAGTTTCGTCATTCAATACCAAAGTAGCACAACAGTAGGATAGTTTTCTCACGTTCGAGACTTGAGGGATTCCGAACCAATTTCTTTTTCTTATGATCCCAGGCTATAAGAGTTTGCACATGATCAAAAGCACCCGTTTTAAGAACAATGTCTTCAGATGTGTGTGTGTGTGTGTGTGTAACACAGCAACGTAACGTCAAAACAATCCCAGGCACAGTTTACGGAGATCTACAATCTTTTTTATCATCTTATTTTTTGTTTCTAATCATAACCGTCACGCTAGACAGGACCATATCAAAGATGGCTATTTCAAAGAAAACTTTAAGTTCCTGAAGTCTAAAGAAATAATTCTAAGCATCACTAAGAGGGTTCTGATTTTGCCGTGTTTTTTTTCCAGTTAGCTATTGTAAGCAATGTGCACACAACTTTCTAACCTATGTTTGGGGAAAGTGCTTTAGGTTGACGGGAAAACAAAAACGGTCGTTAATTCTGTCCTTTATTTATGTTTAATCTATTGCGATAACTTTTAGTTCTTGAAGTCTAAAGACATGCATCTAAACATCACTAAGAGGGTTCTGATTTTGCCGTGTTGTTTTTTTCCAGTTAGATAAGCAATGTGCACACAGCTTTCTAACCAATGTTTAGGGAAAGTGTTTCAGGTTGAGAAGAAAACAAGAACGGTCGTTAATTCTGTCCTTTATTTATGTCTAATCTATTGCGATATCTTGTAATCCAGAGGAGATGACGGGCGGCATACTCTGGTAATTAGAGATAATCCCCTATTGTGTTCGGCACTTCATTAACGGCAATTTAACCCACATAATGGCACAGTACTGCCTGTCGAAGGGTCAATGGTCTGCCATTTCTGGAATAGGAGTGAAGTACTCTTTACATGATTCCATAAGTGTTTCAATAGTTATTATAAAAGGTAAAAGTATTGCCAAAAGCGCATATGATTTGCTGTACCGATATATTATGAGCGCTAGTAGCTGAGTGCTACAAGGAATTAACTGATTGCTAAAGAAGTATATTGTTTCAAGGAGGAGGACATATAGGTGGTTACCGGAGTCATTACCCCTCTAACGCTTTAAGGAGAAGAACATAAAGAAGATAGCTGATTACTACAAGAGTTAGCTTATTGCTAAAAGAGTTGGTTGATTGTTACAGCAGTTAGCTGATTGCTGAAAGTGCTAATTGATGCAGGAGTCATCTGATTGCTACACAGCAGTTAGGCTGATTGCTATAAAGCAGCTAGCTGATTGCCATAAGAGTTAACTGATTGCTATAATTTCTGCTACTAAAAGCTGGCTGATTACTATAGTGACGTGGTAAGCTAATCGGAACATATTTAGGATTTAGCTGATTGCTACACAAGAGTTAGCCGATTGCTACACTATAGTTAGCTAAAATAGATTGCTACACTTGCAAGCTACAGTTAGCTGATTGCTACATAAGAGGTAGCTGATTGCTACAGAAGAGTTAACTGATTGCTAAACAAGATCTAGAGCTTCTAACTGCTACACGATTTAGCTTATTTCTACAAGATTTGGCTGTCCAGAGATTGGCCAACACTGACTACGTATATAGATCCTAGTGTATTCAATACGTGGTATAGGTTTTCACCTCGTCATTCTCTTCAGTCTCTTTTAATCTAATATAATCCCATCGCTAATCCTCTGTTTGGGATGGCTTGACCTCTACGTCAGAGATAGCCCCGGCCTGTAAGATGGATATCAGTTGAACAAAACAATAATCCCTTCGCTGACATTCTACCTATATCCCTTGATCAGTTAAGAGCCATTATGTTGGAATTTGGAACCTATTATATTCACCCGTTGAAGAGTGACTAAAAGAAAGGACGGCAGGGCATACTATCATTTACTGAAATCAATACAACGTTGTTTTCCTAAAAGAAAGTTGCAAAATATACCATATAAAAAGACGATTCAAACCACAACAACTTTCTTCAACGATAAACACCCCCCTCCCACTCCCACTCTAACCTTCACAACATTGAAGAGGGAAAAGCATTTGAAATAAGTGTGGCAATTAAAAATTATTGCCATAGCGAAGGTGTCTGGATTGATCTTACTTCACTGTAAGGAAAGTACCAACGTAGCACTCTAGATCTTAGTTCTGCCATAATATTGTGCAAAACGCACTTAGAAATCAGAAAGGCATCTGCCAAGCAGATATAGAAAGGCACCATGTAACTCGAGGAGTTCCTAGCATATATGGAAAGGCCGGAGTACACTCCCGTTGTAGTGTCTTTCTTCTCTGGCATTGTTGGATAGGTGGGGTGAGAAACTAGGCCGGAAGTTTAGAAAATCGGTATGCTGTGGCTCGTATGATCGTTTTGGTTGTTATTCTAGCTCTGTAGGATGTGTTTTCGAGGAGCTACTGTTGTTTTTCCGACACCGCACGCCTCCCCGTAAGGCGCCCAAGCGGTAGCCCAAGTTATTTATCGTTCCGTTTAAAACTTTGCCTTTCTTTATATGCTTGGATCTCCTCAAGTTTTGGTTTTGACAGAGGTTTTTTGGTGGGAGGCATGATGTTCAGCACGTTCTTGTGATAATAGATCAACTGGGATGCGCAAACTCTTTTCAAAGCTAGAATACTAGATTCGGTGAACTCCCTGACACACTTCGGACAGTACGAAATCGGACACCACGTAAAAGTAGGTCATCTGTCATCGACAGCAGAGTGCATGGATGCCAGACGTGCTAATGAGGTATCAAGTGACAGGAGGGCATCCACAGAGTTGGCCGGACCAGGCCCTGGTAACGCCGGCATCTACGAAATCGAGGCTCGTTTCAAGCGCAAGGGATGATGGGAACAATTTGTGGCGGCAAATTTAAAATTTCTCCGGATCCTTTCTGTTGTATTATTCTCTACATTGTCTCTCTGCAATGTAACAGTGTTGTGTTGGGTAATTTCATAAGCAAGAAGTCTTGAGCTAACCAATGAAAGATATGAACGCAATTATGTTTCACTCAAACTTTAGGCCACTCTGAATTCCTAGGTACTCTTTAGGAGGTATTCTCTAATAGACCCCCTTACTTGCACTGTGCAGAATAATCTAATGTATAGTGGCACATGTCATTAAGAAAAAAGAGGGAAATAAAAAGAAAGTATGATAGTGTAAAATGAAATGACGGAGAGCATGTTCTCATTTCAAGTATAAATCTTTTTTTATTCCCATCACTTTCCCAATTTTTTTTCTTGGTAGATATCTCATTTGAAGTTAATGCTATGACTTCATCAACTTGCCTTAGTATGTTAGAATTTGTTTTAGCTAATAACAGACTTGTGAGGTGTATCTTACTATACTATGATGATTTATAAAAGAAGGCAGTCTGGCATCACAGACAGGTGCATTGCAAACTTTGTCTTTAATGTGTATCATCAGGAATGTACAAGAGTGCTAACACACAATGGAAACTTGGGTACCTGCAATCAATATTTCACAAAATGTACACATAAACATCAGGTGGTATGTAATATCAAACCAGTAGTCCCTATCATAGTGATACTGATCAAAATGCATGTACATCTCCAACCTGGATGTACCAAAATCAATCCCACCACATACACCTTCAGTTTCCTTAGGATATCATACAAAATTGTGAAGGAGAGGGAATACAGGAGCCCTGGTAATCTAACAAGGTTAATAGTATGACAACAACACAATGCCTTTATCTAGCCTGATTTCAAAGAGGTTAAGTTAAAATTTGGGATAAGGATGATGAATCACTCATAATAGTAATAAAGATAGATAACAGACTATCAGACATATATTAATTAGTGAACAAATAACTAATATACAAAATTGCTGTAAAGTGTACAGCCATATTTTCATTCCATGGGTATTCCAGGTCAGCTTTTCTAAGATAAGGGTGTCTTGAAGTTGGTGAGAAAAGAGATTCTGATTGTAAGGCAGGGTTGAACTCCACAATCCTGGTTCAGAACCAACCAGCAGCTTTCTGTACTTGAACTGGAAGATAAAGAGAGAAATCATGAATTGATGAATGTAACATTTGCTTTTCTATCTAACTTCTTCTGTGAATGATGTCTGTTATTGACTTTCCAAAAGGAATTATAATTTACTCAAATACTCTACAAAATGTACAAAGGCCGATTGGATCACACATAGAGTTGATAATACTTACATTTCTATTCATAGTTGGTATAGCTTTTGATATGTTCATATTCCACAATGTGCATCTTGGCTTCATGTGTCATGGTATTAGCAGCAATGAAGCTCTACAGTGGCAAAACTTGTTTTATTAGATCCAAACTGAGCATGATTTCTGTACTGTTTCTTGGGGGGGAGGGGGGCTAAAGCATTACAATACAAGGTGTACAAAATACTAATCATAGCCTAATGTAAGAACAGCAATCTCAGCGGTCAGTACCATAATAAAGTTGAAAACTGATAAAGGTATCCCTTATTATTCTAAGGTTACACATCAAAACAGATTATTTGTATTTCTTTGATTACTTAGGAGGTTTGAACTTTATTCCAATATGACAGATTAGATTACTCTGTTCAGCCTACTTTTCTGAATTAGCAGTTTTGTTTCTTAATTAAAAAAATACATTTCTCAAATATGTTGGAAACATATATGTAACGTTACTATAGAATCTGAGATTGTATCTGGGAAAAGATAGTTTGTTTCAGAGTTTCCCCCCAGTAAGGCTAAAAGTTCGCACACTCTAGACAATATGGCCTCATGCTGACCAAATATTGAACAACTTTGAAATTGTGTATATCTGGATGGAACAAATGGATCACTCCAATATTCTGAAATCTATCAGAGAAATATATGTAGTCATGTTTTAGATTACTTTCATAAAAATCAACTGATGTTTTTAAACTTATGCCAGTCGTTTAAGATCACATAGTGTTAACAATATGGATGCCAGAATTTCATTGAAGTTTGATACTCTATACCTTTTTACCAAATAACTGGATCACTGCGATATCCTGGTATATGTTAGAGTGGTATATGTAGTCATGTTTTAAATTGCTTAAAAGAAAATCAAAGGATTTTCTTCAATTTGTGCCAGTCGTTAAAGATCTATCAGTGTAAACAATATGGATGCCAGAATACTAATGAAGTTTGACTGCCTATATTTTTAGATCAAATAAATGGATCTCTTCAATACCTTGGAATATGATAGAGTGATATATCTAGTCATGTTTAAGATCACTTTGAAAGAAATCAATTGATGTTTTTCAATTTGTGCCAGTCCTAAAAGTGAATGCACTTCAGACAATATGGATGCCAGAATTTCATTGAAGTTTGATGCCCCATATTTATTTAGGAAATGAGTGGATCACTGCGATATTCCGGAATATGTTAGAGTGATATGTGTAGTAATGTTTTACATAACTTTTAAAAAAACAATTGATGTTTTTGAATTTGTGCCAGTTGTTAAACCTAATGCACTTTACAAAATATGATTGAGTAAATTTCAAGCAATTTTAACACCCTGTATTTTTGTCCAAAATAAGTGGATCTCTCCAATATCCTGGAATATCTTAGAGTGATATATCTAGTCATGTTTAAGATGACTTTCAACAAAATCAATTGATGTTTTTGAATTTGTGCCAGAACTTCAAGTAACCACACTCTGCACAATATGAATGACAGAATTTCAGTGAAGTTTGACTGCCTATATTTTCATATCAAATAAGTGGATCTTTTCAATATCCCAAAATATGTTCGAGTGATATATCTAGTCATGTTTAAGATTACTTCCTAAAAAATCAAGTGATGTTTTTGAATTTGTGCCAGGCCTCAAAGTGAGAGCACTTCAGACAATATGGATGACAGAATTTCTATGAAGTTTGGCTGCCTATATTTTCATATCAAATAGGTGGATCTCTTCAATATCCTGGAATATGTTAGAGTGATATATCTAGTCATGTTTAAGATTACTTTTTAAAAAATCAAGTCATGTTTTTGAATTTGTGCCAGGCCTCAAAGTGAAAGCACTTTGTTTCTTTGAATTCAGTAGGTGGGAGGGGGGCATATGTATTCTGGATTGAATTTTTCGAGATCGGTTGAATCGATTTCAGTCACGATTTCAGTGATAAAGGGATCCGCGTAGCAGTCATTAGAAAATAAGTTCAAATAAAATTTGGGACTACCGTACTCTCTCAAGTCAAAGTTTAATGTCGCCAAAGGCCCCAGACTGCTGTCTCCAAGGACAAAGGGGGAGAAGCAGGACAATCGGCAAGTCATAGAAGTATAAATGACATGAAAGATGATGAACACGTATATACCCTGTCTATACGTACCGTGTATGTAGTCATCGATGGTCATCCCGGTGAATAGCGATCTGTTTTCTTGCTCCCACTTCGGGTTTCCGGCATGAGCCGCCATCTTGAATGGCGGCCATCTTGTAACAAGCCTAATTACCCATTCGCAATGCGCGCTTCCTCACCATTGTACTTTCCACCATGGCCGGACGGATTCCTGAAATTCCTGTGGAATTCTGGGAATTCTTGCCAATCGGGCCTAAAATATACTATTAAGCTTGCCCTTCAGGCTTCGCTAAAATCTCGCCTCGAAAGAAACAGCAGGAATTGTGCGTGGCCAAAGCAGGGCTGTAGCAATTTCTACTTGTCGGCCACGGTAGTAACGAACCAGGAAATCTCTGGAATTGCGGCGAAAATAACATACAATTGTGGAAACAACTTCCTTTGTTGCGCACTGTATTAATTACCTGTCAACCAATCACTGATCGGGCCATTTTAACCAGTACATTAAGGTCGTGCTCGTTCTACTATTTAGTGGGCTAGAATCGTTGATTAGATTGTAAATTGAGTGTAGAGTTTTAATAAAGGGTTTTAAGCTAATGCCTTCTATTTCTTAAGGGTAATGTGACCTACGTTGAAGATAAGAATCTAAGATTTCCATTGCTGTAAATTATGAACTTTAGCCCCAAAAAAGCTTCCTTGTCTCTAGTTTGGTTTAATGAGTTGATATTTACATGTACCCCAAACTCCGCGCGGTATTTTCTGAATGTGTTAGCAGTTTATGAATAAGTAATAATCCCCATATAGTCATATACGACGTGACAGATTTGGTGGGTTTAATCTGTGTTTGTCCGGCTTTCTTTACCGTCCTTTCACGGTACATGTGACGGCGTCACGCTCGACTAGCCCCGCACACGAACCCAATTTGCCCCGACAAGGGTTAATGATAGGGTAATGTAGCCTAGATAGTAGGCTTCACGGAAGGCATTTTAACATCTATGTTAGGTTTGTCTGTAAGTGTGAAACGCTTTCCTTAAATACATACTTATCTGCCTTTACTGCCTTTACGACCAAGTAAAGATGTCTACATGTTTAAGGGAACTTCACGTTTTTTCTCGTAAAGCTGCTGTAGTTGTGGCGTTTAAGATTCCTTAAATGGAACTTACCCTATTGAGAATATCTGATTATATATTCAAATATTTACGTCTCATGTACTAATATCAATACTCCTGCTTAGATATCCTATTTTGTGCAGTGACCAACGTTTTCATGTCTAATAATATACCATTTCTCCTGACAACTGGATAAAGTTACCGGAAACGGTAAACGCTAGAATACATCGATCGGAATCTGTACTTAAAGGCAGGCTAGACTTAATTTCGTAAAGCATACTCCAGTATGTTAATTATACGACTAAGACCAGTTCTGACTTCTTTTACATTAGTCCATCATAGATTAGTCTTTTTACAATATTTGAAATTCGCGGTGTGGTGATGTAATACTGGTGATGTCCAAACACCTTTCACCTTTGTGACGTCAGATTCCGAGTCGGCCACACCTGCACCATAGGAATTGCTCCAGACGCCATTCCTCCGACTCGGAATCTGACGTCAGATTCGGTCAAAGGTCTTTGCACATCACCAGTATTACATCACAACGCCGCGAATTTCAAATGTTGTAAAAACGCTAATCTATGATGGACTAGTGTAAAACAAGTCAAAACTAGTCTTAGTGGTATATTTAACATACTGCAGTATGCTTTACGAAATTAAGTCTAGCCTGCCTTTAATAAAGCACAAACAATGAAGCCCTACACAAGGAGTCCGCTACCGAGGCTAGTCTATATAAACACACGGTGGTTACTCTGGGATTTACCGCTTCATTTGTTCCCAATTCTTGGCGGCGTTAAACAATCAAGTAAAGGACAACAGTCAAAGTATTTGACCCTGACGGCGTGACCAGGGATACACACACCGTTTTTGGACAGGTCCATTTTTGCTTTTATTTCATTTGGAGGGTTGTAAAAGCATTATTAAATTGAAACTGTAGCAATTGTTATGGTTATTTAATATAGATAAGTCGACAAAACAAAACGTACCATGAAATCCTGGCACGTTTTTATGACTTCCGTATACATATTTAGCAGTTTGTTTCTACAAAAAAAATCCTCCACCCTATTATTAGGTCAGCATGGTCTCGTCCACCTTATGACATCATTGTCACACTCGTCGAAAACAGGCTACTGCTCTATAGTCTATATTCTGGGGAGTAAGATACTTTTTAAAGGTAACAGATTAGAGCCTAAATCTTGAGGAAGATGCGGGAAGAACAAGTGAAGGAGAGACTTAAGGTGTGTGTATAAAACCGAAGCCGTGTCTTATTGTTTTAAAGACGGCAAAACTTCCTTACGCTTAAAGCATGTACTGGAATTGTTCTGCTTTTGTGTTACATATACAGGGAAATAATATTTAAAAAACGTACTTGTCTATTTTGTCCCTTCGACGGTACGTCCCAAGCGACATATCATTCATACATAAACCCGATCTGGATTTTACAACCGCAATTTCATTGTGCTCTATGTACTCTAGTAAACTTTTAAGACTTAAAAGTTGTTGATGTTTATTTTCCTAAACGATTCAAATGTTCTTTTCAGGGGGTTGAACTTTTCCGTAAAGCCGTGCAGACAGTGCGCATGCTCAGACGGATCCTGTCTACGAAGGAAGTATCCGAAGGGTAAGTCACGTGAACAGTATCAATAATTAGATATTAAACTGTAAAACATTGTCGTCTCCTTTTTGATACGTCGAAGTTTGTGACTCTTATTGTACACAAAAAAAGGAGAGAGCAAGGAAAGTAATAAATGCAAAATTGCGAATCCCGTGCAGAGATTTTAGCAGAAAAGTGGTACGATTGTTGTGCGTACTTCTTACGACGCGGTCATTTTTGTCGTAGGTCGTACTACGATTGCGAAGTGTCCGACAGAACCTACGTCTAAAATAATCTGACATAGCATTTTGGATACGACATCTGAATTTTTTCGCGAAACATGCACGCCAATCTCAAGAATACTCTTCGTTTGCGATCGTATACGACGAACGTACGGCGATCGTACGCCAACCGAACGACTAATATGTGACCATGCCCTTACGACCGTTTACATTTACAGTCATATTGAGGTCACTTGCTGGCGTCGAATGGCAGCCTCCCAGACCCTTGCGACAGTTCCACATAGTGCAAGCGTGGAGCAGATATGTATCTGTTGTGTATTATGTGATTGTAAACCCTGCAGCAATTCAGCACTGGCTGCCATTGCACGGGTAATTTCTGACCATTATTACATGTATACCCCTAAATAGCATCAAGCAGATGGAGAAAGGGCATAAGGACGAGGCTGAGAGTTCGGGGTCACCGTTTGTGATGTTTGCAGACTCGGTAGGAAGTGACGACACCAAGACCTCGTCAGACCCCGGGCTGTCCTTCGATCCTAAGATATACAAGGCCAAGAAAGAGGTACGAACACTGGTCACGTTTGGAAATACATTTTTATGTTGGACAAGGAAGTTACGTTTTTGTTAGTGTTTGTATGTGTGTTTATCAGGATTGCGATGAAAATAATTGGTGGTCAGTTTTTGACTTATATAATATGATTAAGTTTTGGGGTCCCTGGCGGCTTTCCTTGGTAGTGCCTCAGAACTACTTTTGATTTTGTGTTCTGGATAATCTATGGTCATGATTTTGGGTGCTAGATAGCTCTTGTACTTGTGATAAAGTGACATTACTAAGGGCCCTCCAATAGTATTCTTCAGAACTGCAAACTAAGGACGTGTAAGTTGCAGACTTTGAAACAGGATAAGTCAATATTTGGAATATTTCAATGAAAGAAAAATAAAACAAAATTGCACTTCAGACCAGACGTTTGTGTACAACGTAAAGCAATCATGACTGCGGATGACGTCACACGTTAATACGTACTGACTCGTTTTTCTTACATCGTTCCCAGGTTACGCTGAGTTCTGAAGCCAAACGCGTGCTGAAGTCCCGTGGGGACGAGAGGACGACGGAAGGTCTTCAGACCGCCCTGTACGGACTCCAGACCATCCCGGCCTTCGCCGAGTACCCGCTGCACATGCAGGAGAAAATATGCAAGGAGGCCTGGCTAGAAGAGTACGTCATATTTTCTATTTATTTATAACTTTTTTTGTCTAATACTGTGATTTTTAACGCAGTTGAAAAATATTATGACGAACTACATAGAATTTTGTATCCGTCATTTGGTTTGCCAAAAACCGGCCCGGGTTTTCATCAACAGTAGTGATCGCGGAAAGTTATTTTTGGATATTCAGCACTAGCCTCGTTTTCGTGCGTCTCGCGAGAGTTCATCGATCGGCGTGATAGCAGTAGGAAGTATCGCGAGAGTTTATAGGCGAGAGAGAATGCCCAGTGGGATTTTGACGTCTCGCAAGAGTTTATTGGCGAGAGAGTAAAGCCAAATGGGATTTATAAATGTGTATATAAACATTGAAAGTCACAGTTGCTCATAGCTTTTGCTTTTGAATTGTAGGATTTTTGTCAACAAAAGAGAAATATAAGAAATATAAGAAGTTTTTTTCCATGTCGTCTGCAGGATTCCCGCCAAACGGGTCATCATCCGACAGGGGCACATCGCCGAGAACTTCTACTTCCTCATCTCGGGAAACGGTGAGAAAAAAACAACAACTCAAACTCCACAAAAGTTCTCACACACACAAAATAAGAAAAAAAAGGTACATGAGGCTATTGACAGGATGATGCTGTCAATCAGTAGAGAAATTTTTGTGTTGACAGCCACTCGAAGAGTATGGCAAGTCTACGTGGATCATCCTGTCAGCAGTGCCCTTTTTCTACTGCTGATAGGATCACCCTGTCATGATCAGTAGCAACTTACAGAAAGATTCATAATAGCGACGCTGATTTTACGGCAGTTCAATGACAAATACGACACTTTATTACATTTTTTGCTGTTCTTTCAAACACAATATCTTGCATCACAAGCAAACTTATGTTAAAATACTTTAGTGGCCGATTCCCAGGTTCTCGAAAGTAATAGTGACTACTGCTCACCGCTAGATGGCTAAGCTTGTATTCATCATGTTATTATTTTTTCCATAGTTATTGTTGACATCATGGACATAGACCCAGAGGAAGACAACGCGCAGACCCGACATGTGGCCGTGCTCAGGAAAGGAACCAGCTTCGGCGTAAGTTCACTTACTACATAATCAGTAAAGCCCCCGTCTTACTGGAACCGTGGCACGCTGGTGGCGTCGCTGCGGCCGATCGAATTGACAAAGCACTCAAGGAATTTTATCGACGAAAAAAAGGAATCTTTTTTAACTTTGTGTGTTTTGTTGTCTTTTTTGGTAATACTTGTACGTTTTGAATGATATGAATTCAAGGGTAACACAAGTCCAGTTAATGACGCAGCGACGCCGCCAGCGTGCCGCGGGTCCAGTGAGAGGGGGGCTTTAATGGCAATATCCAAGCAAATGTTGGTGTGTAGAATCGCTACGTTGTCATACATGTAGCTTTAGCCTCCATTGCAGACTCCTTCCGGCTGTTTCCTATTAGTTACCGTTTTCTCCTTACATTATTTTCGTCTTTTTTTTTACAGTTTTCTTCTAACCTTTTTTGTTTCTTTTTATCTAAAAAGAAAAAAAAATGCAAGAAAAAAAAGGTAACTAAGAGTTTTCAGCCGGAGCGAGCCTGAAACGGAGGCTAATATATCATTGTTTCTGTGACCAATCACCGCCCTAGAAAAGGGCAGCTAGGTCAACGTAACGATATTGCCTTAAAACGTAACGGTATTGCGATGTTTGCTTGTGGGTTAATAGAATGCTGCGATTACAGAAAAATGCACATGGCTTGCTGAAATGCAAACATGAAGAACTTTCGGTCGTTTCTTACTAATCCTCAATTGAGGATGACTGCTTTATCTTTTACCTTGCTTTTGTTTGCTTATCATAAGAGTTAATATATAATTCTTATCATACATATATCAAATATCAGAACTCTGGCAGCTATATGCTAAGCTATAGGGGAAAAGGATTTTTCAGTCTCAATATTCCTAACGTTTGATTTGTAATATTTCAATCACAATGTCCTGTAAGAATGTATATTTATCAATGTTGTTAATCTAATCTCCAAGCAGATCTACACTGGTGCAAAAATCGTGCCTGACGGACCTTCTCTCGCTAGCTTATACGATTTTTGCACCGGTGTAGATCTGCTTGGAGATTATTGTTAATCATCCTTACATGACGCATCGTTTTTGTGTCGTTTTGTAGGAAATGGCATTTTTCCGAAACAAGCGGAGGACAGCCACTGTCATCAGCCAGACTCCTGTACAGCTATTGGTCATCAGCGCTAACGTACGTCACTTGATTTCAGCCAATCAGTACGAAGTAATCCGTTTAGAAATACTCGTTAAAATCAAGTGCTAACTTTTTTGCATGTCGTTTTAATCTTATTAGATAATCTGCTCTTATGTAAAATAGAGTGAGGAATCTAATGCAATATAACAGTTTTTGAAATATATTTTACCTTTTGAGTAAACACTAAGTGTCATTTGTTTGTTGATTTCCCCAGGACTTCTATGAGATGTTCCTCCCTACATATCGGATGGGGGAAGAAGAGCCCGAACATGTCAAGTTCCTAAGGTCAGTCGCTATGGAAACCAGCAGTTGTTACCCCAGAGATCAATGTCTGTTACCATATAAGATACCATCTCTGTTGCCATTGAGGTTATCGTTTTAAAGCTTGTCGTTGCGAAAATGAGACGATATTATGTAACATGATACACGTGCTCATATGAAACATTTCAATTGTGTTTTGCTCTTTATAACAAATTGCTAATCACAGTCTTCGGCCTTTTCTGCAGTCTTTGATAGCCAAAATTGCATTCCCCTAAACCTCCACCAGCGTAAACAAGGTTTTTAGGGGAAAGGCGTTACTTGCTTGTTTACAATAAAATAACTGCTGTAATTCTTCTCCCAACAGGCAGGTGGAGTTTCTAGAAAACTGGCCACTTGAAAGACTGGTTGCAAACCCTGACAACTGCATGTTTCAATACTTCACGTGAGTTCTACAGGCAATTTTCTGCTCAATAATATAATCTCTACCTGGGTGATAATAGAATATTAAGGTTTTAAAACCGGTTTTTGAAATTTTGCTATGGGGAATGCCAAGTATAATGTATTTTTTAAGATAAAATGTTGTCTTTCTCTTTCATTATTTCATCATAATGATTTCATTTTTCAACAATTGCAATTAAAGGTCTATAAATGAACTATGATCTTGTTCCCAGGAGAGGGAAGGTCATCGTTAAAAACAGCAGCCAATCGGAGTGGATCTACATAATCAAATCGGTAAGACTTTGGTAAAGAAAAACTACAACAATGCATATAACACAATTGTGCATGTAGTGCATATATCATATGTTTCTCAGAACGTGTTTTAAACAGATGTGCATGTACTACTTGAATCACTATCCAACATCTATTCATGATATACTACAATTGTGTGTTATACCGAATAACTATTTCAAGTTTGGTCATACCGAATATCTATTTCAAGGTTTGGTCATTATAAAGATATAAACTTCGAAAGTTAGCCTAGAGATGCTAATAATATAGCCTGCTGTTTCTTTATCTCCCGCCAGGGGACGTGCCAGGTGCTAAAACAGCTGAGACCTGTTCGGCCGTGCCTGAGGGGAAAGCCTCTCGTTTTCGCCGGTGACATCATTTTACCTACATTAGGTACGATCCACTCTTTAACTTTTTAACAATACTCCTATGTTGAATTATCGTTTTAAAAAACATAATCATTTCTTTCTCAATCAGAAGAACAAATATCGGAGAAATTAAAGCTTTACGTTAATTGTTTTAGTAAAATCTTATAAGTTGTGAAAACCAATGTATACATTTGAACCTCGCAGGACCGAAGATCGACACCGGAAGAGGAATTCACGTGACCAGACCGGTAACAGATGACGTCACTGGTTTGACGTTTCTGTCGGAACCCAAAAGAACCAACTGGCGGGAAGAGGTATGTTATGGTGTTATGTATGGTGTTTACAAGTGACGTCACATCCACCATTCTGGTTGGTTGAACCCGGTAGAGTCAGACCTGCAAATCTGCAAACTGTATAATGTGTTTACACGTGACTGTACTTACGTATGCAAATTTACCTCTTATCGAAAACTTGCAGGTTGAACAATACAACATGGCGGCCATTACCTACGTCACAGTCACGTGACTGTAAACATCCAATAACAGACCAGCAGCCTAAAGGTCGATTGTTCCGTAATCATGTTCCGCAAATTTATGACCTTCCTTTTCATACTAGGTTTAACTCATAAATGCAAAATTTTCTTCAAGGTCATGGCCAAGAGAAAAGAAGGGACAGTCGGGTTAAAGGTCACAAAGGCTGACGTCACGCCTGCAGAGAGCGGCCCGAGCACTGCGGACCAACCTAAAGACGAGGGAGAGAAGGAGAGACCGAAGTCGACAGGAACGCCGGTGAAGAAAACTGTCCACCTTAAGACGGTAAGGAAGAAACCAATATAACTGATCTACTGATATTTGATAATAAAAGATATATCTTTCTTGCGATTAATCAACATCTCCGATTAGTCGTTCCCAGGATACTTGACCTTCTTCTAGCATACTTTGCGAAAAAACATTCTCTTTCCCAGAGGGAAAAAAGCGCCAGTAGCCCTTGTGTGGCCGTATAATGTATTACACAAAAGACTCATACACACACACATCGGGTGGAATTACTTTCTCCTCATTTGTCTGCCTATTTCCAATTTCCCAATTGTATTAACCCTATAGCGTCACATAACGATTCTTTGGGTGGAAGTTGCGACGTCATTGCATGGAAAACGCATTGAGAACCTGTGATCGTCCAAATGTATGTTTGCTGATTGCGTAAAATAATCGCTTTTCACATTTTTCAGACCCAATCGTTCCTAAGGAGAAAAACGCAGCCGAAGCCTCCCCCTGTCTTTGTACAGATCGACCTTCTGCACGAAAAAGACGTATTTGTAAGTTCTTTACAAATCATTCAGACATTTTTGTTGTTATGAGTTTGTGTGGTGAGTGCAGGTTTGTCCCTGGTTCTGAAACACGGTCCATTGATTGCTTTTCTCTCTCTTATGGTATCGTTGGTTGTATCATTTCAGTCAGAGTGAGATTTGTGACGACTAACCTTCGTTTCAGCCTAACAATGTTTGTGGTGACGCATCAGGGGCGAGCCAATTGGCCTACTATATTTGTTTCTTTTTTGATACATTTTTGTTACTTATATTGCTTGTTTGTGGTACATATGCATTGTATATTTGCAAGCTTAAAGCTGAAAAAGTAACATATTTGCATCCGTCACCTTTTCAGGGTCTGACAATGTTAAGGTTCGACTCAGGAATCGACGTCAAACAACCCAGCGTCTCACTGGTAAGAAACTATCATTAATATGTCTGACATTCTGGGGTATTTCGAACAAAGGACCAACAAAAAATACAAATAAGGGGTGGTAATTAAAGGAAAGATCAGATCACTGGGATTACGGCAACAGAACAACAGCAACAAGAATGATCTATGAGGCAGAGAGGGATAACAAACTTCACACCGTCAACAGTGAGCGCCCCCTGCCATACAGTACCTGCATTGCAGAAACGCAAAAACGCACAAACAGATAGAGACAGAGACCGACATGCATACTTATTAACCAATATGAATAGTTCCCTGTCCTGGGATAAAGTAAGAATAGAAATTATAAAATAAAAATAGATAGATTAAAGAATACGCAAGACTTATCTAACCGCCCTAAGTTCAAGACTGTGACTTATTCCTTCAGTAAGTACTAGAATAATGTTTATTCTCTATGGTTTTGTTGTTTGTATATCACGAACTAGTCCTGTGGCGGATGGATATGTGCAGTGTTTCCTCTAGCACGACTTGTACGTGCGCTTCTGCAGCTTTTAATTCCGTAGATTGAAACATAACATTTTCTATCCGTGAATAGTTTCATCAGGTTGGTAAGTCACTGAATAAAAAGGCTATTTTTACACAACCAAGACATTTATTCCAACGATGTTTCGGTGACCATCTGTCACCCTCTTCAAGGCAATTCTAAATGGATCAAATAGCAATGCAGCACAGGTGTCGCTGCTCATACATATTAATGCATTCCCAAACGCAAAGTAATTACATATGTTCAATCACAGGGGATGACTTGGTTGTGTAAAAATAGGCATTTTATTCATACAATTTTTTATTTCAATCCAGGTCAGCAAAGGCGCGGAATGTATCATGATCTCCAAGAAGTTCTTCCTTGAACATGCTAACGAGAAGGTCAAGGCGTTCCTTCGGAAGAACATGCGCCCTTACCCATCCCAGGATTCCTTGCAGGGCAACCTACAGGACTACACCAACTGGGCCTTCTTCAAGGACGAAACCGTCAATGACATTCTCGGGAGAAAAGCGCAGCTCTGACTGGAAACCAAAGACTCTCTGACTATTGATAAGTAAATGTAGGTTTTTGTTCGGACCTCCATGGTCTGTAGAGCTAGAGGTCAAAATGCTTAGTGACATTTTGCGCAAATGGACCAGCCAATAGTCTGGCCAGTGAAATAGTCATTGAGACAACCATGCTCTATGGAGTTATAGGTGAAATTGCTAACTGATATTCAGAAAAGCAGATCTATAACTTTGAGCAGAGACAGCTATGCCCTATACGCAAGCGCAGCGACTATGCTATAGCATGGAATCCAGGACTATCCGCCATTTGATGAATGACAAACTACTATTATGACTAAACACCATTCTATGGGCAGAAAGGCACACTACTAGATAACATCATGTTCGGTAAAGTTTAGAGGTAAAAGGTACGTCTGAAATATTGCAGAAAGAAATGCATTGCTCCGACCGAGACAAAGGTCAACAAAAGAGGCAGAAAGGCACAAAGCTCATGAAATGTGACATTTTAAGACAAAATGCACAACTCTGACTAGAACGATAGTTGTGCACGTACCTTTTTTTTCCTCTGGGGCACATAGGTCAACGAATATGTGCTCTCCAGTCTAAGCATGCAGTATCTTTATATGACGTCATTTGCGCCATGTTGGATTTCAGTGCACGTCCGATTGCCCGCCTGGGCCGGGGATTCACATCACAATTACAATGACTTCAATGAAAAGGTTCTATGCCACATCGATGCTATATCTATGATAACATAAGATGCATCACCAATAAGACGTTGTCATGTACTATAGGTATTAAAAGCCCAGCTTTAACTTTTAGTCATTTTTTTCACGAGAAGACGGAAAAAATGCAGCCTTGCATTGACAGCGTATTTGTAATATGATCGTTCCCACTTCGGAGTACGCATGCGCACCGGCAGAAATTGTGTGAAATATGTCAAAGGTAAAGGCCCCTACTTTGTGAACAGTCCACGTCTCGAGAATTATTTCGATTTGCATAATAACGTCCAGGCGTATTTCGTTTGTGTCTCAGGGGTCTTTACCCTTGACCAATTACCGATAATTCCTGTCGGTGCGCATGCGTACTCCGAAGTGGGATCGGTGTTATTACAAATACGCTTCACATGCGTTCTCGGAAGTATGAACGACATATTATTGTGTTAATTGATTCTTGCATGGCACATTGCAGCTGTTTTCAATTACCTCGGTAACATAGAAAAATCGAGAGCTTCCAATTTCAGTCTATTACAGCTATGTTTGAGTTGATAAAGGATTTCAAATTTTGTACATTATGTTAATTTATTCCAAATATCTCTTGATATGAACATGATCATAATAATTTCAATGAAATTCAAGTGAGAGTTGTAAATATTTTCAGCTGAAGAACTCTTCAGCCATAACTAATACAATGTGGACGAGAGTTCAATGACTTCATATCTTCATCAGGTTATTTTAACCTCCATGACGGATGAATAATAAAGGTTTGTCAACTGGCTACATGTAGAAATGATGTTGTCATCAACATTCCATTTATGGTTCTCAGTTATTCTTATCTCGTATTTCCATATTCGCTTTTTAAACCCCGGTCCTGTAAGCAATGTAAGCTAGGCTCTTTTCGGCACATTCCTTAATCCCCAACCTCGGAAGCAAAGTAAAGAAGACTTATTCGTCTCTTCTAATAATGGGGCGGGGGAGGCGTTCTTAGTCGTTAATTAGATTCCCCCTCAGTAATATTTCTACTGGGCTTCTTCCTTTAAGTCCGACTTGTAAGCAATGTAAGCGAGACGTTATCGAAGTGGGATTGCTGTGAACTCCTCCAATCCGCCCGTTTTCTTTTCGGTATCCTGATCCGGTGCTTGTTCTTTTAATCCAAACCTCGGAAACAAAGTAAGTAAGGCTTGTTCATAGGAATCTTCTCCTAATCCTTGTTCCTTATTGTCAAGCCTCCTGAACATAGGTATTAAACATAAGAGTTAATGGTCTTTTTGACCAAAGACGAAGGAGGGGAGCACAATCCCAATAGGCGTAGTCGTCTCTTTTGAACAAATACGGAATGAAAAAAGTAACAAAAGGCTGCAGTGAGCTCTTTTTACATTTTCATTATTTCTCGGAATGCTGGACAGTTTGCATATCATATTGGGTCTAGTAACGTTTTATCTTGAACATAATTATTCTGGCAGACAGTAACAGCTGCAGAGACTAACAATTTGCTGCTATTATTTGATGTACTGTACAAACACCTTCAAACTTCCGCCTTGCCTCTTCATGCCTCAGACTGAAGTAGCAGACAGACTTATTGCCCCCCCCCCTCCCATGTCACCCGCACAGGGTGTGGTTATTTGATTGAATTTTGGAACGTCACTTATAGTCATATTTCCTAGTATTGGGATATTGTCCACATCGTTCTGGCTTCGTTAGAGCACACATAATTAGGTACTAGGTTCCCAAAATCATAAAAGATAGGTCCAAATTTATCAGAAAGGCCAAGATCTGCTCACGTACCCAAAACATACGAATTCATGATATATCTCTTGAAATACATTGCTCAAAACTGTTGTCAACTCTCCGTTTTCCTGTTGTCTTGAGGTTTCAACCAAACAAATAGCTAGACCAACCTGTCTCCAAGAAGTTTTCATCGGTTGGTTTTCGTCTGGTCGAACCAGCACTTCTTGTCGATGCTGCAATAATACCGCTTTTGTATCTCAAGGCGCGGTCACTAACGTCTGTTGTTGTTGTGTTGTTGTTTTTGTTGTTGTTTTGACAGAAACGAGAGTCTAAAAATATCTAAAACATCGCGTCAATTGTTTTTTCACGGCACATACGAAGGCTACCCAATATTTTTCGTAAAATATCTGTCCTACGTCGTATGTGACAGTAGCTGAGATTCTGGTAGCTGACAGAGTTATAGGTTTGGCAGGAGCTCAGACACAGTTATAGTTCTAGCGCTGGGCAGAATGAACCACGCCTGGGCAGCAGCAGCAGAGTCTGGCTCCCATGCAGACGTCACATTACACTTGCGCAGTGCGGGTTTACTGCTTGACGAATGAAGAACATACACATGTTCTTTGTAGATTCGTATTATTTTCTTTTCAGGTTGTCAACAGAGGCAGAAACTTCGGTGTGTAGCATAGTGTTGTTACAGACTCGCTAAGCTAACGACATACATGTATATGGAAAGGATGGCGCTAATCTATGTTATTTCATATATGTACATACACACGCACACACACACACACACACATCTACTATCCCTAGTATGTTCGCTTTAATCCAAACATTGTCTGTCTGTGACTTTCTGAAGTAATATTTCTTTATGTTTTACTAGAAGGCACCTACAACCTGAGGGGGCAAAACCTGCCTTCTCTTTTTTCTACCAGTATGTCGTATAGTTTCGAACAAATAGCAGGACCAGTAACACTGATGATTTGCTAAAATTACTTTATTTCCATAGTAAGAGGTTGTCCAGCTAACAATGACGCAAGCAACATGGCACTCAAACTTCAAAGTAAATAGATGTTAAAGGTGGCTTAAATATAGTAGTAAGAATGTTGGTAAATTTGCGTTGAAAACGTGGTAACTGTTAGATACAGAAACATCAGAAACTTATTGCTTATCAGAAATTATCAGAAATTTATTAATTCATTACAACATACTACATGTCAGTGTCTGAGTACAGTAGATAGAATGCATTATAAAAGCACTAATGACCTTTGACATATTTCTTTCAAACAATGGCTCCTCTGCCATCTTTGCTGAAAGCTTCAACCACACATTGGTCTATGGCGACAAGGTTATTATGAACACCTTAGTGTTAAGTTGGTGATACCAGAACTTGAATTCTTGACGCATAGGACATCAAATCTTTCACAGCTATACTGGTGTTGCCTTGATAGATATTTGCATTTATACATCATCATCATCAGTTCCTTTACATCCTGCCGGACGATCAGTTCAGCGTCGGTGGACTTGTCCGTGGGCGACGAGACCAGATTTACTCTGGCAGTGTTTGCCACAAACAGCGCAGATGAAAGCTGTTGTTTGGCATGGTGTGTGTCTCTTTTGCCTTCTGGCAAACTCGCATTTATACACTGGGTGCGAAATAATGCTTTGAATCTCTGTAAGATTTAGAATATGATACGGGTTAATAACAGTGAAAGTACTTAATATTAATCGCACATCAACGTTACAAAAAAAGTAAACTCTATAACACAGAACATGTTTTTTTTCACATCAATGTTTCTTAACATGAAATAGTGCGTACTCCAAGATATCATCCCGAATTTCGACTAATCGCTACTGAAAATCGTGTTACTAGACAGCCTTGAAGCCCCTCAAGTCTTTTACTACGAAATGCATATTTACTATTGTTAACCGTATGGCTATTTCACTGCACGGGACAAAGTATCCGCGGAACGACGTTTGAGAAACAACTATGAATTTGTACAATTTTCTATACAAATTGTTGACTCCATGGCTAAACATTAGAACGCCACTAATTATTATGCACTAATCTTTAGTTACCTCACTTCTCTGCTGACTTCATTTCTTTAAATTTGAAGATATGACGGTAAATAGATCTATACAAAATTGAGCTTGAACATAAAATGATGTTGATCAAATTTGCGCAGACAACTAAAAAACAAACATAAGAAGCATGAAAAAACAAAAGCAAAATCACAAGAAATAAAAAACAACATAAAAATCAAAAGTTCCCAATAAGAAAATGTCACAAAACAGTTACAAACAAATTTTTACATAAATATTCAGAAGATTTCGTCTCTTTGAATATTACAAATGCCGCAAAGTAAATAGATATGTAACAAAGATAGCTTGGTCACATTTACATTAAACACTACTTCACAGCCTTACAATTGTCATGTTTATGCCCTCGCCCACCTCCCCCTCTTATACTTCATTTGTCATAGAAAAGCAAAATCCAACTTTGAATACATCTTATGGGAAAAAGATGCACCAGCATATAATTGCAAACATACTCTCAAAATTATGGATTTCACTTAACGTTTGTTAATGGCAATGACATTAGGATTTAAACATTGATCTTATATGTCCCTTTTCTATTCACTGCATTCCATTGATAACCAGAAGTACAGTTAGCTCAACAAAAAATGTTATATATAGTAAGCATTTTTATTCAATAATCATGTAGATCAAGGAGAAAAGTGTCATACTTTTTCCTTCTCTAATGTTATTTCAACGAACAGTAAGGGCTGTCTTGATATACGAACAAAATAAAGAAAAAAAATTGTTCCACATGGCAGACCACATTTCATAAGTTACGCTTTGCACATTAGATTGTTTGTCTTTCAATATTTTTACATTGTTTGAGTGCTTTTTTATGCTTAAATGAACATAAATTTAACAGTGTTTTTCTTACTAAGCCTACAGTAATTTCAAAATACTATACTGAAGATAAACTGATTCTTATAATGGCAACATTGTAAGAAACGGACGTCACTAAATAAAGAAGCTCTCAACACGCTACTTTTGGTCAGATATTAAGTAATCTTCACAATCCAGATTACTAAGTCCCAATTTGATGCCTGCAGTCTGTGCTGCTGTCCACGTTTCGTCATTCACAGCTACTTGCCGGGAGAATCTAAGGGAAGAAAATAAATAAAAACATTTTTGATTTTTCGACATTTCCTTATGCTTTCCGGTAAGTTTCTGTTCGTCTTTCATCCAATGAAATCAAAGAATAAGATATATCTTTTTGATGAGATGAAGGTTAGTTTGCAAATAAAATATAATTTGCTACTAGATATTGATGTAGGGTTTCCTGAGTCAGTTTAACATAATTGCACTTATTAAAATTTGCCCTGTGGAAAGCCTATATACAGGGTCTCTATAAAGAGAGTGCCTGTATGTGGGTCCTGTATATATACGGATTGGGGGTATTTTTTAGCTGAACGCATCACATCGCAGCAAAACGCACATATCCCCCCACAGGTCAGAAAAAGTCAAAGGAAAATGACCTGATTACTCGGAAATCAAATAAATGGGAAAAAAATGCGTAAAGAAACTTCAGCAGGACAAGGGATACAAAAGATGCCAGATATAAACTTATAAGACGAACCTGTAAGTATGACCTGACAGATGAAACGATCTTCCAGAACACAATTCCACCCAAACCA
This sequence comes from Branchiostoma lanceolatum, assembly GCA_035149815.1. Taxonomy (NCBI): domain Eukaryota; kingdom Metazoa; phylum Chordata; class Leptocardii; order Amphioxiformes; family Branchiostomatidae; genus Branchiostoma; species Branchiostoma lanceolatum. The sequence continues at coordinate 19,618,913 of CM068871.1, read as the reverse complement.
CTGGATCCCCCAGTACATGGCGCAGTCCTGTTCAAAGTCTCTGCCATCATTGCCACCTGGCGACCACGCGTTGTAGCTGGTCCCCAGAGCGGTGCCGTCCACCCATTCCCACTCCCCTTCTTCTCGCTGATCATGTAAGCCGAACCAGAAGTCTCCATTCATCTTCACTCCATTCTTCAAGGCGATAAGGAAGGCGTTGATACCGGAGTCTCGGGGCATGGCGAGGGTTCCCCCGTCAGCCAGACAGGTCTTGGCCGATTCGTTGAACGTCTTCATGGTGTCAAAGGCTTTGTAGCAAACTTTACGGTACTTCTGGTAACCGCCGGGACAGGTCACTGAAAATAGAGAATCTCGTCATTTCTAAAATGTTATTTTGAATAAAGCGACTTGGCTTCCTTTCTGACTGTAATCTCGCAATTTGAAGTCTTACATTTCTGTTTCGGTCTCTATGATTACATTTCAATTCATTTTTTTTAACAAGGCGGATATTTCAATGTTTTAAGTGCTTGGATTTAGACTCAAAAATCGTACAAGATTATGTATTTTTCATTTTACCTTCCGTGTGTTGCATGGTCTCCTTCTCTTTCTCGTTCTCTTTCTCCAAACGGGATTTAATCAGCTGGGCAACGTCGGCTACAATGTTTTGTAGAGCTTTCTCATTTTCTTCAAGCCTTCCTGACAAATTTGCTGTTTTTCTCCAAGTCTGTGAATACATAACCTTAATGTACAATTATGCTTGATACAATGGATGAAAGCGGTATGTTTCGATCACTAGTATCTGTTCCATTTAATTTCAATATCATATACTCAATTATCAAAATAAGCGTATTATGTCGTTTGTTGTCTGGGAACCTAATATACCACAGTGAAATTCTAAAGGTTAAGTAGCTTCCCGACTTTCATTCATGTTTTAAAGCTACAGTCTAGAGACGCCTATTACCTGTTGAAACCAGTTGAGGACCGACCACTTTAGATCTGAGAGATCATCAGTTGTCTTCTGGTTTTGCTTGCTGACTGGCAGCTTTAGATCTGAGAGATTGTCAGTCGCCTCCTGGTTGTTTTGCTTGCTGGCTGATAGCTTCAGATCTGAGAGACCCTTCGTTGTCTTTTGGTCAAGTTTACTGAATGATAGATGGAGCTCCGACACTCTCACCGCTGTAGAAATTCAAACAGCCAGCATGTAATGTAGGGAAGTAAATAAACAGCTTCGTTTTAATTTTCCCGTCTATCATATTCTACAAGTTATTTTCAAACAGATTGTAGAACCCCCAAAAAATAGGATTCTTTGTGTAAGAATTGACATACAAAGACTTCGGCAGAATGTTTCTTGTTCTTGTTTTTTCTTTGCACCAGAAAATCTTTTTCAACATGGGAAAACAAGAAAAAAAATTGATAGTGTATGTAGAGCAAAATATCAACAACTTCGTTTCCTCGTCTATTATATCCTACCAGATATTTTCAAACAGGTTGTATATCTCACCCAGAAATAAAATGGCGCCCAACATACAGCAAAACAGAACAATGGCCACCGCAACAGATGCCTTCATCATGTCGGTGGTGCAGACTTTGGACTGACCGGAGCTTCCCCTACAGCTTCCAGGGATGTAGCCAGTGGTATCTGGAGAGACAGATACAGGATAAATGGTTTTATACCTATCGTGAGCTTCAACTACACAGAGACTCTTGTGAATACTAATACGACTAGAGAAACGCAAAGGTGAAAAAAGTGAATAAATGGTTGCCGGGGCCAGGAATATTGTTTAATCCCATTCTTCCGTTCTTTCATCAAATGATCGTCGCTTCTGGAGCATTCGGAACTGCAAAGTACCTTACCTGGTTCATCCGAGGTTCCCGTTGCAGCGTTAAGGTCAGCTGGCCTGCTGGCTGCCGAAATTTCCGACGGGGCGTCGACATCTTCGTAGATGTCGGTTTCGTCCACTGTAGCGGGGTTTAGGTCAGCTGGTTGGCTGGCTGCTGAAATCCACGACGGGAAGTCGCCATCCTCGTATACAGTTTCGTCCATTGCAGGCAGCCGTCTTCTCGCCACCAGTTTGTTTACCCGAATGTGAGTTTCTAGACGTTCATATCAGCGCTACTTGTTTCTTTCTCTGTTTTACGCCCACAATAATTGTCTGGTTGCTAAGTTACCAGAAGATTAAATTGATAACATCAGCTTAGAGAAACCGGTCTTTGTACAGAGAAGGATGCAAAGAACTTCATCCTGGAAGAGATCAGTTAGGAGACTACAAGGGCTACATCAGTAAACTTCGAATGGCTCTTGCGCAAAGAAAGGATCATCATCTTATCTTGGAATGGGGCTTGTAGGAGTTAATTCAACCCCCTCCGCCTCCACCTTGTTTCTGTCTATGCTTCACGCCCACAATAACTGTCTGGTTGCTAAGTTACCAGAAGACTAAATCGATCACATCAGCTGAGGTCTTTGTACAAAGAAGGATACAAAGAGCTTCATCTTGGAAGAGATCCGTTAGGAGACTACATGGGCTACATCAGAAAACTTCAAATGACACTTGTGCAAAGAAAAGAAAAAGAAAATCATCTTGGAAAGGGGCTTGTAAGATTTAAATAATCCTCCTCCACCCCCACCTCTTCACAGCTGTAATAGAAGGCAGCATGAAAGCTCTGACAGTGTTTTGGAAGCGTTAAAATGATTATTGACGCTGATGTTGTCACCCTATCAAAGTTAAGTACTACGGGCACCAACAAAGTTAAACACTGCGGGCATCAACGCTATGCACAAACAATGACGTGGTTCTTAGTACTGTTGTCAAAAGCAGACTAATCGGTTTAGGTCAGCTGGCCTGCTGGCGGCCGAAATTCCCGACGGAGAGTCGACATCCTCGTAGATGTCGGTTTCGTCCATCGCAGGCAGCCGTCTTCTCGCTACCAGCTTGTTTACCCAAATGTGAGCTTTAAGACGTTCAGCACTCCTTGTTTACTTCTCTGTTTCGAACCCATGATAATTGTCTGGTTGCTACGTTGGTAACGGAACTTCATGGATAAGAGCAGCTTGGAGAGCCCGGTCTACATAGTACTACAAAGAATGATGCAAAGGCCTCCATATTATGAGAGATCTAGTAGGGGACTGATACGATTCTAATAACTTCTCTTTATTTCATTGTTGCTTTTAACAGCAGCACAGATGACACACATAATTTATTAAGTACATTATGATTATTGTTTTGGGGAGTGTGATGATGACTATTGAGACGCTGATAATGCCGCCAATCAAAGTCAGGAACGACGATTATTGACACAGGTAACAATGCGTCTGCGCGGCTTAGCATGCAGACTAATTGAACTCACTACATAGACTTGTACGGATTTTTATCAAAAGGTCAGGTTTACCTTTTTCTCAAGAACATGTATAATTATGGAGAAAATATACTTATCCCTTTCCACATGTTTACAAGATTGCTTCTTTATCTGTTGTCTAAGAGAGAAAAACATCCCAAGAAAATGCATTCGTTCTGGTCCAAAATTCAACAAGTGATCTTTATTTTCGATACATGAGCTGTCATTGATATAACTAATTCTGGTTAAGAATAATTGGCATGTTTTGGGGAGTAGACTAAACTTTATACAGCTTCTCTATCTCTGGCGTCGTGTAGGGTTACCTCTGGGTTTTCACTCCTTTACTCCTTTACAGCCTCACATCTTTATGACAAACCCAACCCCAACCTTCCCTCTTGTACTCCTCATTTGTCAAGGCTAAGCAAAATTCTACTATCTGATGGGAAAATGATGCAACAGCTTATGATTGCAAATATACTCTCAAAATTATGCTTTTCATTTAACGTTTATCAATGCCAATGACATTAGGATTTAAACATTGATCTTATATGTCCCCTTTCTATTCACTATATCCCAATGATAACCCGAGGTACAGTTCGCTCAACACAATATGTTACATATTGTTAGCATTTTTAAACAATAATCATTTAAATCAAAAAGAAAAGTGTCATACTTTTTCCTTGTTCTCTAATCTATATTTTAACGAACGGTAAGTCTTGATATACGATCAAAACAAAGAAAACAAAACCTTTCTTGTTCCGCATTGCAAACCACATTTCATAAGTTACGCATTGCACATTATATTGCTTGTGTTTCAATATTTTTCCAATGCGTAAAGAAACTTAAGCAGGACAAGGGATACAAAAGATGCCAGATATAAACTTATAAGACGAACCTGTAGGTATGACCTGACAGATGAAACGATCTTCCAGAACACAATTCCAACCAAACCACTGGATCCCCCAGTACATGGCGCAGTCCTGTTCAAAGTCTCTGCCATCATTACCACCTGGCGACTACGAGTTGTAGCTGGTCCCCAGAGCGGTGCCGTCCACCCATTCCCACTCCCCTTCTTCTCGCTGATCGTGCAAGCCGAACCAGAAGTCTCCATTCATCTTCACGCCATTCTTCAGGGCGATAAGGAAGCCGTTGATACCGGAGTCTCGGGGCATGGCGAGGGTTCCCCCGTCAGCCAGACAGGTCTTGGCCGATTCGTTGAACGTCTTCATGGTGTCAAAGGCTTTGTGGCAGACTTCACGGTACTTTTGGTAATCACCGGGACAGGTCACTGAAAATGGAGAATCTCGTAATTTCTAAAATGTCATTTTAAATAAAGTGACTTGGCTTCCTTTCTAATTGTTATCTCGCAATTTGAAGGCTTATATTTCTGTTTTTGTCTCCATGACTACTTTTCCATTCATTTTTTGAACAAGGCGGATATTCAATATTTTAAGTGCTTGGATTTAGGGTCAAAAACTGTACAATATTATGTATTTTTTTCATTTTACCTTCCGTGCGTTGCATTGTCTCCTTCTCTTTCCCTTGTTCTTTTTGTTTCTCCAGACGGAAGTGAATCAGCTGGGCAACGTCGGCTGCAATGGTGTGTAGAGATTTCACATTTTCTTCAAGCCTTCCTGACAAATTTGCTGTTTTTCTCCAAGTCTGTGAATACAGAACCTTAACGCTCAATCATTTTTAATGCAGTGTATGAAAGCGGCATGTTTTTATCACTAGTATATCTGTTCCATTTAATTTGAATATCATATACTCAATTGCCAAAATAAGCGTATCATATCGTCTGTTTTCTGGGAACCTGATATACCACAGTAAAATTCTAAAGGTTAAGTAGCTTCCCGACTTTCATTCATATTGTAAAGCTACAGTCTAGAGACGCATATTTGCCTATTACCGGTTGAAACCAGTTGAGAACTGACAGCTTTAGATCTGAGAGACTATCGGTTGTCTTCTGGTTTTGCTTGCTGACTACCAACTTTAGATCTGAGAGATCGTCAGTCGCCTTCTGGTTGTTTTGCTTGCTGGCTGATAGCTTCAGATCTGAGAGACCATCAGTTGTCTTTTGGTCAAGTTTACTGAATGATAGATGAAGGTCCGACACTCTCACCGCTGTAGAATTACACAGATTCAGCATGTAATGTAGGGAAGGAAATCAACAACTTTGTTTTCTCGTTTGTTTATTATATTCTACCAGTTATTTTCAAACAGATTACAACACTCACCCAGAAAGAAAATGGCGCCCAACATACAGCAGAACAGAACAATGGTCACCACAACAGATGCCTTTATCATGTCGCTGGTGCAGACTTTGGACTGACCAGGGCTTCCCCTACAGGTCCTAGGAATGCAGCCAGTGGTATCTAGAGAGACAGATCCAGGATCAGTGGTTTTATACGTATCGTTAGATCCAACTACAGAAAGACTCTTGTGAATACTAATACGACCAGAGAAACACAAAGGGGAAAACGTGAATAAATGGTTGTCGGGGCCAGGAATATTGTTTAACCCCATTCTTCTGTTCTTTCATCAAATGATCGTCGCTTCTGGAAGATTCGTAACTGCTAAGTACCTTACCTGATTCATCTGAGTTTCCCATAGCGGGGTTATGGGAAACTAAGGGAACCCATAAGGAAAAAAACGTGGTTGTCGGGGCCAGGAAATATTGTGTGGTCTCAGCCTTCATCAAATAATCGGCGCTTCTTTAACATTCGGCACTGCAAAGTACCTTACCTGGTTTATCTGAAGTTCCCGTTTCAGGGTTAAGGTCAGCTGGCCTGCTGGCTGCCGAAATTCTCGACGGGGCGTCGACATCCTCGTAGATGTCGGTTTCGTCCATCGCAAGTACTGATACGACCGGAAAAACACAAACGTGAAAACGTGAATAAATGGTTGCCGGGGCCAGGATATATTTTGTTATCTCCATGAAAAAAGGCTTTTTCATGGAGATACTGTTTTGCTTGCGTTTGGTGTTTGTGTGTATGTATGTGTCACCGGACGCTTAAAGTCACCATAACTGTAGAACCTGTACATGGATTGTAATGATTTTTGGTATGTGGGTGGGTGTTAGGAGGAGGAAGGTCAAGGTCGATTTTGGCCCCCCCTGGCATGTGTGACTGGAACTGCAATGGCGTATTTGTTAAAATCCTCAATGTAGAAGAACTGAAGAGTGGATCGACAGATCGTCATGTTCTTTGGTACGCAGGCAGGTTAGACCAAGTTGTACACACTTAAGTGCAAACTATGCAAATGAGACCGAATTTGCATAAGTAAGGAGGTAAATCGTTTGCATGGGTGTCGTCGGATGCTTAAAGTCAGCATAACTGTAGAACGTGTAGATGGATTGTAATGATATTTGGTATGTGGGTATGCGCTGGGAGGAGAATGGTCAAGGTCGATTTTGGGCCCCCTGGTTTGTGTCCCTGGAACCGCAATGGCCTATTTGTAAAAATGTTCTAAAGGGGAATAACTGAAGAAAGGAACAACAGATTTTCATGTTATTTGGTACGCAGGTACTGCCAGGTAGGTTGGACAGAGATGTACACACTTAAGTGCAAATCATGCGAAGTTAGTGTGTTTGCGCGCGTGTGCGCGTGTGTGTATGTTTGTGTCACCGGATGCGTAAAATCAGCATAACTATAGAACGTGTAGATGGATTGTAATGATATTGGGTATGTGAGTAGGTGCTGGGAGGAGAAACGTCAAGGTCGACTTTGGGCCCCCTGGTATGTGTCATTGGAACTGCAATGGCGTATTTGTAAAAATATTCAAAGGAGAATAACTGAAGAAAGGAGCAACAGATTTTCATGATATTTGGTACGCAGGTGGGTTGGACAGAGATGTACAAACTGAAGTGGTAATTATGCAAATTCGGACTGAATTTGCATAAATAATGAGAAATATCTACTCTATTGTGGGCTTTGAGGTCGCACCATCTGTTGGTCTCTTATCTAGGTCAACTTTTTCCCAGGTCCCAACAGCTGGTGGTCAAACCACAAATGTGAACACTACCAAACCTAGTCTGTATGTGGATATCCTTTGGCACATGAAATAAAACAACCAGCGGCAAAAACAAACAACTGGGGCAAATAAAACACATCATATATAAAAACAAATTTCATGGAGATTTTGGGTCTTCGGACTCTTGTTGTCCTTATTCTTCTGTTCTTTCCCCGAATGATCGTCGCTTTTGGAACATTCGGAACTGCATAATACCTTACCTGATGAGTCCGAGGTTCCCGTAGCGGGGTTTAGGTCAGCTGGTTGGCTGGCTTCCGAAATCCACGACGGGAAGTCGCCATCCTCGTATACAGTTTCGTCCATCGTAGGCAGCCGTCTTCTCGCTACCAGCTTGTTTACCCGAATGTGAGTTTCTAGACGTTCATATCAGCGCTATGTTTTCTTTCTTTGATTTACGCCCACAATAATTGTCTGTTTCCTAAGTTGCCAGAAGATTAAATCGATGATCACATCAGCTTGGAGAGCCCGGTCTTTGTACAGAGAAGGATGCAAAGAACTTGATTTTGGAAGAGATCCGTTAGGAGACTACATGGGCTACATCAGAAAACTTCAAATGACACTTGCGCAAAGAAAGGATCATCATCTTATCTTGGAATGGAGCTTGTAGGTGTAAATTCAACCCCCTCCGCCTTGTTTCTTTCTATGCTTCACGCCCACAATAATTGTCTGGTTGCTAAGTTACCGTAAGACTAAATCGATCACATCAGCTGAGGTCTTTGTACAAAGAAGGATGCAAAGAACTTCATCCTGGAAGAGATCCATTAGGAGACTACATGGGCTACATCAGAAAACTTCAAATGACACTTGCGCAAAGAAAGGATCATCATCTTATCTTGGAATGGAGCTTGTAGGTGTAAATTCAACCCCCTCCGCCTTGTTTCTTTCTATGCTTCACGCCCACAATAATTGTCTGGTTGCTAAGTTACCGTAAGACTAAATCGATCACATCAGCTGAGGTCTTTGTACAAAGAAGGATGCAAAGAACTTCATCTTGGAAGAAATCCGTTAGGAGACTGCATGGGCTACATCAGAATACTTTAAATGACACTTGTGCAAAGAAAAGAAAATCATCTTGGAAAGGGGCTTGTAAGATTTAAATGATCCTTCTCCACCCCACCTCCTTACAGCTGTAACAGAAGGTAGTATGAAAGCTCTGACAGTGTTTTTGGAGGGTCAAAATGAATATTGACGCTGATGTTGTCACCCTATCACAGTTGAGTACTAAGGGCACCAACAAAGTTAAACACTGCGGGAATCAACGCTATGTGCAAACAATGACGTGGTTCTTAGTACTGTTGTTAAAAGCAGACTAATCGGTTTACAACATGTAGGTCAGCTGGCCCGCTGGCGGCCGAAATTCCCGAAGGGGAGTCGACATCCTCGTAGATGTCGGTTTCGTCCATCGTAGTCAGCCGTTTTCTCGCCACCAGCTTGTTTAACCAAATGTGAGATTTAAGACGTTCAGCACTTCTTGTTTCTTTCTCCCGTTTGAACCCACAATGATTGTCTGGTTGCTACATTGGCAACGGAACTACATTGATTAGAGCAGCTTAGAGAGCCCGATCTACGTACAAAGAATGATGAAAATACCTCCATCTTACAAGAGATCTAGTAGGGGACTGTTATGATTGTAATAACTTCTCTTTATATCAGTGTTGCTTTTTCTAGGAACACAGATGATACATGTAAGTACAGAAAGATAGAGTTTTAGGGACTGTCATAATAATCATGGAGACGTTGACGATGCAACTTGTATCACGGTAACATAATACTTTCAGCTCGCATGAGAATTCCAGAGAGCGCCGATATGACTTCACTTGTACATAAATATCCCTTAAAAACGCCCATCAAAGTCATTGTTTGTTTCAGAAGATTTCCTGGTGTGACGTCATCGTGATGGTGGCTGCGGAAACAAAGACTCCACTCAGTGTCGCTGGCGAAGCATGGTCTGCACATGTATGTACACAACATACCAATCCTGCAGTCGGACCCCAGAAGACAAGGTCTGTTAGATCTTGAGCCTTCGTGCGCACTGATGCACAGCCCACTTCTATTTGGAAGTAAAGTGAAGCGTAGGTGTAGCTATCCAAACAAGGAAACGGCGGATCGCAACCTGTGCACATGAGCTTGCAAAGCGAAGTTAAGTTCGGAACTTGGGCAGGTAACCTTGGATTCAAACCAACGATTTTTGATCAAGAATTAGAGGGATTGTGATTCGTTAGACCAAGATACGACACGGGTCACCATGGCAGCGGCCTGTCGTTTTCTACCGACGGCTCTGATCGCCATGTTTCTGTCTCCTACACTGGTGAGGGAGGGGCACGGACAAACAGGTGGGGTTAACACATCAATCTGCGACACAGCTTGTTAAACATGTTCATTTTGATTTCCACTGTGTTTTCCTTCTTTCCTAGGGCTTATAGACGATAATATTTATTTTAGATTCCCAGAATAGTTTTTTGTCTGGATCATTTTTAACTGAAGTTGTACATACAAGGCAGGTCCTTGGACCATGTCCATAATTCTGAGTATATATACGACTTTCAAACAATCACTTTAGTTTGGAAGAAAAATATCATGTTTTGAATATTTAAAAAAATGAACTGTATACATTTTGTTCGATATCCCAATGTTAAGTGTTTGGAAGTTCCACAGCTACTCTAGTGAAGCTGAATAATTGAATTAAGTACTCCTTTTTACTTTTCATTTAACTCTATGCATTTGCCTGGAATTACCCAAATTGTGTGATTTCTGTGCTCAGGAAAGGGAACATTACGGCCAATGGTGCCTGTTTATCGGCAACTGCTATGTTACTCTTACTATTAACTTATACATATAAGGTAAGGGCACATGGCGTGTATCGATAAACAGACACGATCGCACCTATGCTATCCAGGGGGCGCTCTATGCCATTCTATTGGCTGTGGGTGACATTTTTGTATATGTACGATTCACTCTTATGTTGACGCAATGCATAGCGATTGACAGGACCACCAGCGGTGCTTGTTTACACCTAGGTTTTCATATATGTTTCGAGACATGTTGTGGCATGCTGCTGCTGCTGCGCTGAATCCAGTCGAACGATATCCCCTGTTTTTCTCGCAATCGTTGATCCTAGAATTCTGCACATGATGGTGGGAGCTAGGCCAGCCTTTGACTCCCTAATGATAGTTTGGTTATTTTGTTGTAGTGGAGGTATCGATGCTCGTCTATAAGAACCTAACCCGGAAGAAACAGCAACCCTCCCCACAGCACCATCACCATCAAGGTCGCAGAACAGACTATTTTTGCCCATAGGGATTTACATGGTTAACCCTATCTAGAATTGGGGGGGGGGGGGGGTTCTGGGCTAAAAGTGCCCGCGACAACTTTGACATCGTGTAACTGCCAAACGACGTATGCTATGACTACCAAACTTGGTGACTTTTCCTAAAATTTAGTTGTTATGATAATAGTATAAGTTTATCATTTTTCGTGTTGCCATGGCAAAGGGTTTCTGACTGGCATTTTATGCAAAATTCACTAGTTGCTTAAATGATGACACTAAGCACGTTTAAGTGCATACGTAAAGATAGCGTAAATATATCATTTAGGCCCGCGTAAGTATTTCGTAAAGTGACTGTAAGAGTGCAAAAACGGAATCTTTAGCCATGATTTAAGAGTACTTAAAGAGCGGTTTTCATGCAGTGCCATACATGCATTCATAGTACAATGCTAGACTTTTTAAAAACACCAAAGTATACACGGATCAGATTTTAACGACAACTGTGGCCTTCTTCATGGCCAATGATAACGTGTATCAGTATTTATAGGCTCCTTCACAATTGTTCTTTATTTTGATTGACCTAGAACGATTTCTATACTCCTCAGAAATCCAAAATGGCGACATAGCTTACGTCACTGTTGGTTCCAACGCCGAACTGCAGTGGACCTACGTACTGCCACCGGGTATCACACCGTTGTTCGAGACATGGAGGAAGCTACCGAACACAGGGATCGCCAGCAGGACAGACAATACGTACATTTCCCAAGACTACAAGGTAAGAAGCTCTTTTCGTTGTATCATAGACGACCACATGGAATTTTATTCGGTCCCCCTAAGCAGCTTTTGGGCTTTTTCGCCTCAATTCTGGTCTTTTTGTTTTAGGTATTTTTGATAGTGAATACTTTTCACAAAATGCATCCGCAAGTCTTGCAGTTTGTAACATGTGCTTCTGTTTAATTAATTCATAAATGGATAAAACTGGAACATTGCAAGTACATCTTACAGATATAAACACCTGTTATATCTTAGCGACCAGCTGCACTCCTTCGGATAACTGGTAGGGGGCGTTGTACAATAGCTATTAACAAACGAAAAGGAACGAAGTATTCAATAATCAATCAGCACCAATAGCTATAATTTTTTTGGCTTTTTTTGTCACAATGAACAAGCCATATATTTTGCCATGTCTTTTTTTGGCAATTAGATCTGCATGATGTGAAACATGTTCGATCTGAAGGAAATGCAGCGAATTCAAAATTTTTCAGAACTGCTCAAGTAGACAAACTAACATATTATCATCAAGTTCAAACATTCCGATATTTTCCCAGTGAACAACACTTACACACGCAAATAACAGCTGTTTTTTTTTATTCTGTAGGGCCGAGTAGAACTTTTAGGGGTGTCAGGCTTGAGACTGAAAAACGTCACAACAGCTGACTCCGGTACCTACCAGCTCTACATGGTGTCGTCTGATGGGGCTTCGCAGATATTGCAGCTGACTCTTCGAGGTTGGTAATCTAAAACGTGTATCTCACTCGACTGCAACTTTTTGTTGCCAATTTCCGTTGACGTGCGACGCATTGGTAAAACACGTTACTTCTATGAACAAAATGGCCGCGCCCTGTCACATTTTCAGAAGGGTACTAATCAGATACAAGATGTATCTTTGTTAGAAATCGCAGTGCCGCCCAAAAAAATGTATAGTACCATGATTAAAATAATTAAAAGTGATTTGCAATGATTCTGCTCATTTGGGCAATTTTGACCATTGCGAATATTCCAGCAAACCAATTGGTGCCGTTAAGGGAAAATTGAAGCCGATTAAGCAACGTTTCGAATGTCATTCCCGTTGAGTAGTGTGGCGTTACGGCAGGGTGTTCGCCCCAGAACCATGCGGTCCAGGATTCGAATCCCCCTGACGCCACCGATGTTGTGCCATTGGCACTTTACACGACTTTCCTCATTACGCCCAGGTAAAAAAAAAACGGGTATATTTGTCCTGTGTGCGTGGCACTGTTAAAGTAAGTTAAGAAAATTGAGTGCTTGTGCCACGTCGTCCTTGTCTGCCTAAAACAGAAAAAAATCGTCAAGATTGAAAGGTTCGGGAAAAAAAGAACCTTTATAATCGATTTGAATATTTATTAATTCCCACTTTTCAAAAGAGGGGTAGTTTTCTAAATCATTTGTAGTACCAGTGGGAAACATACATAAATGAAACAAACTTTAATAGGCATGCCAGCAAGTAAAGTTACATGTATTGACCATGAACAATTTCTTGCACCTCTTGTTCTCACTTCAGTCGAAGCTGTATCGGGAACAACTCCTGAATTCACAACAACCCAGCCCACCACCACAGAATCCACCACTGTTTCAAGTACAATCCAACCCACCACTACAGAGTCCATCACTGTTTCTACAGAAACCACCACTGTTTCCACGACAACCCAGCCCACCACTACAGAAACCACCGCTTTTTCCACGACAACCCAGCCCACCACTACGGAATCCACCATTGTTTCCATGACAACCCAGCCCACCACTACAGAATCCACCATTGTTTCCACGACAACCCAGCCCACCACTACAGAATCCACCACTGTTTCCACGACAACCCAGCCCACCACTACAGAATCCACCACTGTGTCCACGACAACCCAACCCACCACTACAGAATCCTCCACTGTTTCCACGACAACCCAGCCCACCACTACAGAATCCACCACTGTGTCCACGACAACCCAACCCACCACTACAGAAACCACCACTGTTTCCACAACAACCCAGCCCACCAGTACAGAATCCACCGCTGTTTCCACGACAACCCAGCCCACCACTACGGAATCCACCATTGTTTCCATGACAACCCAGCCCACCACTACAGAATCCACCATTGTTTCCACGACAACCCAGCCCACCACTACAGAATCCACCACTGTTTCCACGACAACCCAGCCCACCACTACAGAATCCACCACTGTGTCCACGACAACCCAACCCACCACTACAGAATCCACCGCTGTTTCCACGACAACACAGCCCACCACTACAGAATCCACCACTGTTTCCACGACAACCCAGCCCACCACTACAGAATCCACCACTGTGTCCACGACAACACAGCCCACTACTACAGAATCTACCATTGTTTTCATGACAACCCAGCCCACCACTACAGAATCCACCACTGTTTCCACGACAACCCAGCCCACCACTACAGAAACCACCACTGTTTCCACAACAACCAAGCCCACCACTACAGAATCCACCACTGTTTCCACAACAGCCCAGACTACTTCTATTAGCACAACCCAATGTGAACATGTGGAGGATAGGTGTGAATGGTCAGCCTGGATGAACAAAGAATTCCCCTATCCCAATAACCCGAACCAGAATGAGACCTATGCCAACTTAAGAGACCTCTATATCTTCTGTGACATTCCTATGGACGTACAGTGTCGCATCAGTGGAGTACAAAATATCCCATTTGAGAATTTGGCTCAACAAGGGGTAACCTGTGACGTCAACAATGGGCTGTACTGTGATGCAAGCCAGCTGCCTGACATTGTTCAAGTTTGCTATGACTATGAAATTCGTGTGACATGTTGCCGGGAAGTATGCGTCAATCCAACTACTACCGGTATTTCCACGACAACCCAGCCAACTACTACAGAATCCACCACTGTTTCCACGACAACCCAGCCCACCACTACAGAAACCACCACTGTTTCCACAACAACCCAACCCACCACTACAGAATCCACCACTGTTTCCACGACAACACAGCCCACCACTACAGAAACCACCACTGTTTCCACAACAACCCAACCCACCACTACAGAAACCACCACTGTTTCCACGACAACCCAGCCCACCACTACAGAAACCACCACTGTTTCCACAACAACCCAGCCCACCACTACAGAATCCACCACTGTTTCCACGACAACTCAGCCCACCACCACAGAAACCACCACAGTGGTTTCCACGACAACCCAGCCCACCACTGCAGAAACCACTACTGTTTCCACGACAACCAAGCCCTCTACACCTCCAACGAGTCCAGTAGCATATACCGCACCATCCACCTTACTGCCAGGTACATTCATCTTCCTTCGTCTAAATTCTGAAAGTATTACATATATAATTTCATACTAATCCACTGTAAAATTGAATCGTGCAATCCATCCTTAACGAACGACAGATTACACTGTGGAGTTTATTCCCACCAAGCACTGTAAGGGTATCCTCACTAGTTTTCAAGGACGATTGCAGTTAGATTTACAAATCTCTTATGTAACATGAGCTAAAAGCTGGTTATTTTGCAAGTGGTCTTGTGGCTAGGGTTATTAGATTAGAACCGAAAAGTACTGGGTTTGAATCCCCAGCAGACCCAAATGCTAGGCCCTTAAGAAATGCATTCAAAGCCCATTTCCTCACTTGACTCAGGTAGAAATGAGTGCCTATCTTCGGTTGGAGACGTCCTCTTGGATAAAATGTAAAGCTGGAGGTCCCAAGTTGAGGAGATCCTCTAGCACGTTAAAGAACTCTGTTTTACAGATATAGACACGGAAAGCGATATCATCATGCTCTTTAGAGGAATACATTTTCTATCTAAATTACATTGAAAGTTATGTAACTTTTTTTTCGTTCTTACCTTCAAAATTCCAACAGTAAAGAACGATGTGTACCTTCTAGACGACGGCATCACCGAGGTTGTCTCGGGCGGGACCGCGGAACTGAACTGGACTTACAGTCTCCGTCCTGACAGTTTCATACTGCACGAGGTCTGGACGGACCCAGACGGAAACTACATAATGCGTCGGATAGGGAACGTAGTTATCGATTACAAAGAGTACAAAGTAAGTGTTCTTTTTAAGTAGAAAGAAATGATGCTGATTTATGAATGTATGACTGTAAATACATTTTAGTATACAGGGATAATATGGATTTAGGTTCGCGTTTGAAACATCAGTAGCACTACAACACTTTTCCTTTATTAATGGCAACACCACCGGCTTTACAAACAGCCAGTCAGATATTAAGGTAGCTAGCTTGGCTTCTGTTTTTTTATGCATTGTGTTCTTGAGCACCGGTGCCTGGGGGCATTGGCAGCTATAGATTATGCAAATAGTGACATAATTTGCATAATTGTTGAGAAAATAGTATAATTCCTGAAATTGTGAATGACGGGAATTTCATCCCTTGCAGCATTTGGACGTTAAGTAATGGTCACCATCATTATACAAAAATTATGCAAATCATGAGGAAATGCTACGTAAAAATAGGTTTCATTGCTAACTTAAAGATACTACTTTGTTATTTCGTTTATGAGAGTTAGTGCTTTGCTGGTTAAGGTCATTAAACGCATTTTTATCATCTAATTATCGCGTGTTAAACAGGGAAGGGTGAGTCTTATCGGTGATTCCAGCCTGTTGTTGAACGGAACAGGCCCAGCTGACGCAGGGAATTACACCTTCACGGCTTCCTTCTCGGATGTCTCAGAACATGAAGCGCAGAGACAACTTATCGTCTACTGTAAGTCGTTTAACCACTTCTACTAAGAGAAAGAAGTCAGGCAAAATGTGAATGCAACTTCATCTGTCAGTGTTCGACCGAAATTCTTGTTTTTTCCCGTTGCCTCGATTTTCGGTCGGTCTTCGCATCGTCTTTGCATTTATTGTCTTTTCCCATGTTTTTATAATATAGACAGTGCATATCCTTAGATGCTGAGAAAATCATTGCTTCTCTTTCATTTTATCAAGATGCTCCGAATGTACCACAAATTGAGGTGACACCAGGCCTTGACTCAACGGAAGGCGACACCGTTGTTCTTCGGGCTACGGCTCACTGTGCTCCGCCTGCCACATACACGTGGAGTAGGTTATACGGATCTCTCCCAACAACTGCTGTGGTAAACACCTCTCAAGGAACCCTAACAATCATAGGAGCCACTATGGAGGACTCCGGCATTTACACTGTGGTCGCCGAGAACTACTTGGGCAACTCGTCGGTCAAGAATGTCACAGTGGAAGTCGGTAAGTAGACATTTCTAGACATGCGGTGTTTGCATTTGAAGCAGGTATTATTTTCTAAAAGACCACAATTTTATGACACAAAATCAGCCAATTTCTATAACATTTCATACATAACGAGGAAAATAGATAAATACTACCCAGTGTTTCATATCAATGTAATATGCATTATGGGAATGGTACACATAGCTGCAGGTGAAATGTTGCCTCATATCAATATAATCAATGGGTTCATACTGCTAAAATAAATAAAAAAAACATTGACACATGAACTACCAAAATCACTTTTTAATATCAACCCTTTTTTAACTTTTTCAATGAGAGGGCCTCAGTGGATAGCTGGACTTTTTCCAGTGATCAAAGTCAATTTTCTACCCAAAAGTAAGTTGAAAAGGAAGTTGCTGTCAAATTGAAGTTCACGTACATTCAAGCATCCAGAAACACATTGCAAATGATTTTCAAGATCAACCCAAGATTTATTTTAAGAAAAACATCGTCATAGTTGTAATTGACGTTTTACCCAAAGTTGCTTGTGATATAGTATGTTGCATAGAACTGTAATTAATCTGGAGTATTTTCGGAAAGTTATCAGAATATAGCTGTTGTTGTAGTATTGAGCTGCTGCGTAGGCCAGGTTTAATGTTGAAAGTTTTGATGTTGCTAATAGATAATTGTTTGTTCTTTTTTCTTTAAAAAATGTAACAGCAGATGCAGTCTACACTAACCTCTACTGTTGATTTTAATTTGAATAACATTGTCATACCGTTTTTTTATTTTTTTTATTGCAGGGCCCAAACCACTCTTTCGTGAACAAACAGTGGCTACAGGTGGGGATAATACATTCCTTTCATAATCATGTACTTATTATATTAGGTTAACAATTTCATAATTTTACACGGTAAGAATTTACTGCGCGTTACTAAATTCACCAGGAGATTGGTCATTTGAGCCCGAAGACGGCCAAATAGCAAGTCGACGAGGCTGTTCTTATCATGTTTCACATAATTCAGTAGAATATGTAGATTGAATAAAGGCAGTACTTACAAAAATAGCTACCTCTTTTGCAATTTGGTGGCACTGTGGCAAGAAGAATGTGTCCGAAATGTGGCTAAGTTAGTACCATTTTCTTTTCATTTCAGAAGGCCCGCCAATCACTCTGCCCACGGTTATCCAACCTGACCAACTGACAACCCTGGAGATCGTGCTAATTGCACTAGGCTCAACTCTGGTCGTCGCAGCTTTGCTGGTGGGAGGGTTGAGATACTGGTGGCTGAAGAGAAAACGAAGGCGCGCCAAAAGACAGAGGGGACCGTGGCACTTCCATCCGTTCATCTTAGGTATGTCTTTAAATATGTCTTATATTTACTTAAGAGGATTCACAATGGCTCTGTTGCCTGCACTTGTAAATCTAAATCTCAAAGCAGAAGCTGGGAGAGAATATCGTGATGTTTCTTGATTTAGCCGGGCTGCGCTGCAGAGTCCGAAACATCATTATTGCTACCCGCATCATCTGCTTGGGGATTAGGTTTGTCTTGGACTGGCAGGTAATCTTTTTTTTTTTTGTAAGTTTTCTTTTTTTTATATTAGGGAATCAGAACCCATCTAACGTCCATTATTAGCAGAAAAGGGGAGGGGGATACAGGCTTCTGGGGGGGTGCAACTGTGGCATGTCAGGGGATTCCGTCACACCAATGCGATGCAACGTTTGCCGCAGATCGCGTCTACCCGTTGGCAGAGCCGCAACCCCCGCCAGTACCAGCCCGGCCACAGTTCCTGAAGTACGAGGTTGACCGGCAACACCTGGAGCTGGGGGAACAGATTGGCAGGGGCGCCTTCGGTGTCGTCTATCTAGCGACTCTGAGGAGAACTGCAGACGGAATGGTGACGGACAGGACCGTCGTGGTCAAGACCGTTCACGGTGAGTCTCAGTGTTCATCAATTTTTTACCCAACACAACAATGTAAGCCGATATACAGCTGCTCTCAAGACTACTTTCACAGCACCTCAGGCCCGTGACCTAAACACACGTGACTCCAATTGCAGATCAAAGGTTACGACCTGCATGGTAGACCTGGAGCTATGCAGATATCAAGCCATGTACATGTACTTTGTGAATAGGTGTAATGACAAGTCTGCATATACATGTCCTGCTTTGCACTCCATGCTATACATGCGTATGGTAACCACAGTAAAGGAATTTATTCCTGCATCGATTTCTCCTTCCTCTTTCTATCCCCCACCTCCTCCTACCCTTCTTCTCCCTGCCCTCATTCTCACTCTTATTCCTCTGGTTTCATGTGATACATTTTTTTTGCGTTTGATATAATAAAACTTTTTACAGAAAAGCATATAACGTAGAGACACTGACATCGCCATGATTCTACTTTACATCTTCAAGATGTGTTACTTGTTACGCAAGTTATAAGGACATGGGAATGAATGCATTGACATGTTTTAATAGATGGCGCCGGTGTAGAAGAGAGGGTCACGTTTGTCCGTGAGATCGAGACAACCATCAACCTGGGGCAACACCAGAACCTTCTGGGTCTTGTCGGCTGCTGCACGCTGTCTCACCCACCGTACTTGGTCACGGAGTACCTGCCGTATGGAGACCTCAAGAATTTCCTGCTCAAGTGTCGGCAGGTTTGTTTCTTTGTTGCTTTGTTTGGTCCGTTTGGCTGCTGCACGCTGTCCGACCCGCCTTACCTTGTCACGGAGTACATGTCGTATGTGGACCTCAAAAGGTGTGTTTGTTTGTTTGTTTGTTTGGTCTGTTTGGCTGCTGCATGCTGTCTAATAACCCGACCTACCTGTTCACGGAGTACCTGCCGTAAGAACATCTCAAGAAACCCCTGCTCAAGTTCCTAGTAGTTAGCTAAGGGTTATTGACTTAGAATCGGAAAAAATCCGGGTTGAATCCCTAAAGGCCCCAATATTGCGCCCTCGGGAAAGAAAGTTTACACCTATTTGCTTGACTCGACGAAAACGATCACCTAGTTTCGGTTACTGACGTCCTCTCTGATGGAACATAAAGCCGGAGATTCCATGTTTGAGAAAAACAACACCTCAAGTATGTGAAATGACCCGCTACAGTTATTGAAGAGTGTACAGGTGTGAGTGAATTAAACCTTACAGCCTAGTCCTGTGATATTTTGAAAAGGTGATAGTCACCTGTTATGTCAATAATTCAACAAATATGATAAATTTTTGCAAAAAAAAAACAGATAGGCATATTATTCCCCAACACTAGTACAGAGATTTCAAATCGACTTACGTCATGTCCTCTAATTATTTCTTTCTATCTACGCAAATGAATGTCTTCCTCTATGCAAAAAAATCTCATTATTTCAGAAGCAAACCTTTAATATGCTGCATGCATCCTGATCATCATACTTTCGCTTCAAAATGTGGTATACAATAGCGTAGACATTAAACCTCCTGTATTTAGTACTTTTTTAAATACTGTACCGAACATAATTGCTGTGCAGTTTCTTTTGTTATATGAAAATTTGTTGTAGAAAGAACTTTAATTTACAAATCTGCGGTTTTGTACTGAAAAGATTATGCCGTACTGAAACTGCCATTTTATCTCTCATAAGCCACAGACAGATGTGCTGAACAGCGTCTATGACATGACGGTGTTGAAGATGTACCAGATAGGACGGCAGATAGCAAACGGCATGGTGAGTGATATGGTATTCAAGCGTTCACAGTGGACATGCCTGCCCAAAAATAATCAAGACACTCAGCTGTGCATGCATTCATGCACTCTTGTTAATGACATTTGCTGGACCTTCTTTTGCTAAAATGGTCTTCCTGTTATTGTATGGTATTGTTCATGGATGTAATACACTCCTTTACGTTTCGAACTACATTATAAACACCGCTTTAACTTTCCCGTAAATTGCTTTTGGGCATCCTTTGTGGGCTGCGAAACTCAGATCTGCAGTGCAGAGTGAACTAGTCAAAATTACCCTGAGAAAGACGGCAGACGGTCACAGAACCGTCGGCAGAATCAATCACTTTTGCTGCGTACAAAGAGTATCTTAATTCAGTGACTCAAGCTCACCATCATGTTGAAGCAATTTACAGCTGTAATGGTTATGGTCTTGGGTGTCAGGGAGAGTGCCCGCGCCAACTTTGACGTCCTATAGATGCTGAACGACGTGTGCTAGGACTACCAAACTTGGTGACTTTTCCTAGAATTCAGTTGGCAACAATTATTCATGGTTTGATACTATGTATTGTAATAGTATAAATTAAGGACTTTTTGTGTTGCCATGTCAAGGCGTTTCTGACAGGCATGTTTTACAAAATTCACTAATTTCGGTTTAAATATGGGGTTTCAATGCTTTCTTGCTCTAACACATTTGCTTTCCTACATTATTAAGATACTATGTTATCTAATGTAGCATTTATGAATAAATATTGTGGTGATTTGATGACGTCATCGACCAAAATCCAAGATGTCATTTTGACGCCAATGCAATTACCATTGGTAACAGAAGCCTTGTAAGACTTCATTATCAGAGAAATAACCTTTTTTTGTTAAATGATCGGTTAATACCATCAGGTATTACAAAAAATGACATTTATGACGTCATAATTACGTCATTTTACGTCATGACAGTACCAAAATTTCAGGAATTATAAAGTTTAACCTATACATCACTTTCTGGAATTTGGTGATCATACTACATACCGTTCTAAAGTTATGAGGGGGGCCGAATGAGCACCCCCCCCACCCCGTCGTAGGGTTAAAATTGAAGAGGGAATGGTCAAGATCGTTTTTAAACATAGAGCTCATTTACCATTTTCTGCTGAGGAGCTTTTTTCCACACATTCCTTTGTTTTTTGGACCAGGTTTTTATATCCGAAGCTGGATACGTGCACGGAGACCTGGCTGCCCGGAACGTGTTGGTGGGGAAGGACCTAGTGGTGAAGATCGCAGACTTCGGACTGGCCACAGACGTCTACGAGCGAGGCTACCAACGGCAGGACGCGGAGCAGAAGATCCCCCTTAGGTGGATGGCACCGGAGAGGCTGCTGAGGGAGGGCCGCTACACCAGCAAGAGTGACGTGTGAGTACCTAGGTTTTTCAAAGAATGTCTTCATGGACAACTGAGGGGCGCTTCTAGAGAAAAAAAGTGCCGCTAGTACTAACTAACTAGGAGAAATTAGAATACATGATCAAATACACGTAATCCGATTCTCAACACAACAGTGACGGGTTTGACTCCCGCCCTAGCCGGTGTCCAGAGAACTCCCGCTTCAGGCGAGGGCTGCAGCTCTCTGAAGGGATGCAGCGCTTAACGCTAAGTAGCCAAGTACGTAGCGAGTATGTTATGCGATAATGTGTTACCAATTGTTTAAACTTGTTTAAAATAGTAAAAGAGGAAGCCTCTGTAGATAGCGAAGCCGGTGACAAACATCAACAGTTGTCGTAGTCGACCGAAATCATCTTTACTAGATACTTATGTCCTCACCTCTCTCTTTGCCAGTATGATAGGAAGTATGCT
Source organism: Branchiostoma lanceolatum (assembly GCA_035149815.1). NCBI lineage: Eukaryota > Metazoa > Chordata > Leptocardii > Amphioxiformes > Branchiostomatidae > Branchiostoma > Branchiostoma lanceolatum. Next base: position 19,596,753 of record CM068871.1, on the reverse strand, counting down.
GACAGATTCTCCATTTTTCAAGATTATTCATTAAGGGATTTGGTAATGGCGGCGTTGGTATCGAGAGTACTTGTCAGAAGGACACATTTTTTCCGCAGTATTCTACCGTCAAATACACAGTCATACATGGTATGCAATTCGGAGACATCTAGGGGAAACGTATTATACATACAGCCCTAACATGAGCTATATTGCATAGTTCATATACATATTCCACCTACACAGCTGGTCACTCGGAGTGGTGCTGTACGAGATCGCGACGCTAGGGGACGTTCCTTACCCGAGTCTGGGAAGTACCCTGCTGGAGGAACTGCGAGGGGGACGACGGGAACAGTGTCCGCCTGGATGCCCCGGGGAACTGTATGTTTAAATTTTCGTTCACCACATGAATTACAAGAAAATATACTATCAAGCCTTTGTAATCTTGCCCAATCAAAGGCTCATACGTACCAGGAGTTCTTGCTACAAACCTATGTTGACTTCCAGTCGTCTCAGGAATGTGCAAGAAGAACTCTAGGCCACTCAAGTCTCGATTTATAGTAGTAGAGCAGTCCAAAGCTCTTCACACATAGCCCCGAGTCGACTCCGAAAGTTTGGTTGCTTGACCCGAAATCTGTATTTCTTTCAGAAAAAAATTCCACTTTGACGGCGTGCATTACTTGCCACGATATTTCTAATTTGTTACTTGGTCTAGACAGGTCTGGTTTTGGCTATCTTAATGCAAGAGACAGTAGAAATGTAGCTATTTTATGCTACGGCTTATTCTGCACTAGCCATAAGCAAACACCAAATTGTGAGTTGGTTACAAGCGAAAACTTGATACGTACTGACAAGTGCAAAGGTTACTTCATATGATATAAATCTTCAGTGTATAAGCATTACAATTACTCAAGTAACTGAATAACAGTGACAAAGTGAGAACGAAGTTACGAGATTTTAGCAAAATTCTGAATTGATATGTCTCACATGTTTCACAAAATTCTCATTGAAATACAAATTTTGGCTTGAAACGTGGTAACTCCCGTTTTTCACTGGCAAAAGACAGTGGGTCCTGTCTAAAACGGCTGACCGTTTTTAAATTTTGTTAGTACCAGCTACTTCGCATATCTTATTACTGGATGTTTAACCTCCATCGAAGTAACTCTGCAATATGTTAATTGCTGGCAGGTACAACATGATGCTGAGCTGCTGGCAGTGGGACGAGTTCTGCCGCCCGGAGTTCCAGCAGCTCTACCTGGAGCTGGACCGGCTGGTGGAGATTAACGCTGACGTCAGCTACCTCAAGCTCTCCGCCGCTTCTTCAAACAACCAGAAGAGTTCAGCAGAGGTATTTAAAGGTAGCTTCGCGTCTTCCCATCATACCCCGAGAACCCCCGGTACGCACGAAACTTCTCAAGCATCAGATCATCTTGAAGAATGCAGAGCTGACTCAAAGTCTCCTCAGCCATTTGAAGATGGCATGAGATCAAAGGGAGCGGAGAATGTCATTATCCCTCCGGCTGAACATTCTGAAACAGATCGTGACCAGAACCTGACGGAGAAGCGTGTTTTCTACAACTTTCCACGCACAAACAAATGGCTAGAGGAAAGTCAGGACAACTCTGCCTCATGGCCTGTTGAGGTAGAGTTCATTGATCCTAAACATTCGAAGAGATCTTCGACAGATCGTGCCGATACCAGGGCAGGTCCTTACGTTTACTACAAAGTTCCACACAAAAGTAACCACAGCAAAGAGATTCTTACAGACAGAAAACCTGGGGCTTCCCAGCTACCTGTGGATGATGTCAGGGGATCCAATGAAGTGGAGGGTGCCGTCATTGATTCTGAATCAGATTGTGACCATATTTTGACGAACGAACGCGCCTCCTACAAGTTTTCACGCAAAAACAAATGGAAAGAGGAAAGTCAAGGCAACTCTGATTCAACTTCCGCTGAGGTTCAATTCGTCAAACCTTCACTGTCGGGAACGTCCTCGACAGATCGTGCCAAGGTCGGGGCGGGTTCGTGCGTTTACTTCAAAGTTCCGACTATGAACAATCACAGGAAACAGCAGCAAGGCAGGCTTAATCTTATCGATAACGAGCAGATAGAAGTCTTAGATTTAGACTCTACTTCTGATTTCACCAAGTCGGAGGCATTATACTTATAAATCTGTAATCCTTTTTTGTTATGTTTCTACCAATGTCTTAATTATTTTATGTCTACAAATTCGTTAAAAGAATTTAAAGATTATTTATATCATTTCTGTTTCATAAATTGTAGTTAACCGTAAAAAAGTCACAACTTGCAAGGTAAGCCTAGTCTAACCCGTTGATAGTTTGCCAATCTGAACTTGTCTCGTTGTGAGGTCATGAGTGGACATTAGTCAGTGATTAATGTAATCACCTGGTGAGCAGATCAGATAAGAATAAAGACCTGGATCCATTAAAGTCTGAAAATATAGTTAGTTACATGTATTCATATACACTTTTTGTTTATTTATTTATTAGTCGCCAATGCAACAAAATAAACCAGGATGGTAATTCCTAGAAGTGCATCAGAGTCTGTGGTTTCACACCTTACATCAAGATCCATCTTATGCATTTATCTTACAACTAGCAGGTCACTAGCAAAGGCTATTAACAAACACCTTACTCACAATGTACGTAAACACTATAAATACTTCACGGAGAATCGTGTCCTATGGACTCTTGTTTTTCTCTTCTTATTACACTGCATTATAAATTTATGATTAAACACGTTTAACATTCTTTGAAAGAATCATGAATATCACGGACGAGTTGGATTTATAACAAGATTCAAAAGAGGACATGAAGAAAAGTTCTAATGAGCAGAGTTTTGAGTGACGGCAATTTCTAAATGTAACAGTTATGATGGTGTATATGTTAAAATCTTTAATCTGGCAAAGAAGCTGTATACAGTGTAGTCTACCCCCAAAACATGGCAATTATTACCAACAAGAAGTAATTCTATCACTGACAACTCATGTACTAAAACTAAAGATCACTTGTTGAATTTTCGACCATAAAGAATACATGGTCTAAAGGTGTTTTTCTCTCTAAGAGGTATACGACAAAAGATATAAAGAAGCAAACTTGTAAACAGGTGGGTGGGGATAGAGATTATATCCTCACTCAAGCTACATGTTTTTGCGTAAAAGATAGACATAATCTTTGATAAAAATCCGTACGAGTCTTTGTACTGATCTATTAGTCTGCATGCACATACGCATTGTTACCTCCGTCAATAGCCGTTACGGTAATTCCTAACTTTGATTGTCAGCATCGTCAACATGGCACTCAAACTTCAAACTAAATAGATGTTAAAGGTGGCTTAAATCATTACGAACTGAGCCAATTCAGAAGCGTATTATGGAAAACCGCAGTTTCTGCGGCTCCCCCGCTGTGCGGGGTGCTATTGGCACCTTGGCGCTAGCAAATAACCGTGTGATAGCTAATGACTCTAGACCAAAGACACCAGATACCAATGCCTTGTATCCTTGAATTAATTATTACGAAGTGCGCTACAATCCCGGAGCTTCTCTGGCTGACTGGAGCTTCTCTAGCTGGCTGATTTGGGAACAGTGGATGCTTGAAGATTAGTAAAGCGGTCTCCTGTATTCACATGCGTTGATTAGAGAGCTAAACAATGGTCTTCCTTCACAGTTCGGTGACGGAATTTCCTTTCAATAGTGAAGCCAATCAGCGCTCTCCTTTCCTGTGACGTCCTTTCCTGTGACGTAGATATCACGGGCCATCTGTCTCAGAGTGGTCACTTTAGCGTGGGAAGCGGTGTTGGCCACACACGCGGATCGTTCTAGCCCCATGGCAGGAATCAACGTCAACCATGGCATTTGTGTTGCCAAAGTTCTAGCTAGGTCTAGCTCAGGATTGGATTCAGTGAACCCTGTTGGGGAAACTCAACTTATAGGGAGACTGAATACCACAAATAGCGGACGTGTGTTTCAAACATAACGGTAGGTCTAGCTCAGGATTGGATTCAGTGAACCCTGTTGGGGAAACTCAACTTATAGGGAGACTGAATACCACAATTTATATATAGCGGACGTGTGTTTCAAACATAACAGTAGGTCTAGCTCAGGATTGGATTCAGTGAACCCTGTTGGGGAAACCCAACTTATAGGGAGACTGAATACCACAATTTATATATAGCGGACGTGTGTTTCAAACATAACAGTAGGTCTAGCTCAGGATTGCATTCAGTGAACCCTGTTGGGGAAACTCAACTTATAGGGAGACTGAATACCACAATTTGTATATAGCGGACATGTGTTTCAAACAAAACGGTAGCTAGGTCTAGCTCAGGATTGGATTCAGTGAACCCTGTTGGGGAAACTCAACTTATAGGGAGACTGAATACCACAATTTGTATATAGCGGACATGTGTTTCAAACAAAACGGTAGCTAGGTCTAGCTCAGGATTGGATTCAGTGAACCCTGTTGGGGAAACTCAACTTATAGGGAGACTGAATACCACAACGTATGTATAGCGGACGTGTGTTTCAAACATAACGGTAGCTAGGTCTAGCTCAGGATTGCATTCAGTGAACCCTGTTGGGGAAACTCAACTTATAGGGAGACTGAATACCACAATTTATATATAGCGGACGTGTGTTTCAAACATAACGGTAGCTAAGTCTAGCTCAGGATTGGATTCTGTGAACCCTGTTGGGGAAACTCAACTTATAGGGAGACTGAATACCACAATTTATATATAGCGGACGTGTGTTTCAAACATAACAGTAGGTCTAGCTCAGGATTGGATTCAGTGAACCCTGTTGGGGAAACCCAACTTATAGGGAGACTGAATACCACAATTTATATATAGCGGACGTGTGTTTCAAACAAAACGGTAGCTAGGTCTAGCTCAGGATTGGATTCAGTGAACCCTGTTGGGGAAACCCAACTTATAGGGAGACTGAATACCACAATTAGCGGACATGTGTTTCAAACATAACGGTAGGTCTAGCTCAGGATTGGATTCAGTGAACCCTGTTGGGGAAACTCAACCTATAGGGAGACTGAATACCACAATTAGCGGACATGTGTTTCAAACACAACGGTAGGTCTAGCTCAGGATTGGATTCAGTGAACCCTGTTGGGGAAACTCAACTTATAGGGAGACTGAATACCACAATTTGTATATAGCGGACATGTGTTTCAAACAAAACGGTAGCTAGGTCTAGCTCAGGATTGGATTCAGTGAACCCTGTTGGGGAAACTCAACTTATAGGGAGACTGAATACCACAACGTATGTATAGCGGACGTGTGTTTCAAACATAACGGTAGCTAGGTCTAGCTCAGGATTGCATTCAGTGAACCCTGTTGGGGAAACTCAACTTATAGGGAGACTGAATACCACAATTTATATAGAGCGGACGTGTGTTTCAAACATAACGGTAGCTAAGTCTAGCTCAGGATTGGATTCTGTGAACCCTGTTTGGGAAACTCAACTTATAGGGAGACTGAATACCACAATTTATATATAGCGGACGTGTGTTTCAAACATAACAGTAGGTCTAGCTCAGGATTGGATTCAGTGAACCCTGTTGGGGAAACCCAACTTATAGGGAGACTGAATACCACAATTTATATATAGCGGACGTGTGTTTCAAACAAAACGGTAGCCAGGTCTAGCTCAGGATTGGATTCAGTGAACCCTGTTGGGGAAACCCAACTTATAGGGAGACTGAATACCACAATTAGCGGACATGTGTTTCAAACATAACGGTAGGTCTAGCTCAGGATTGGATTCAGTGAACCCTGTTGGGGAAACTCAACTTATAGGGAGACTGAATACCACAATTAGCGGACATGTGTTTCAAACACAACGGTAGGTCTAGCTCAGGATTGGATTCAGTGAACCCTGTTGGGGAAACTCAACCTATAGGGAGACTGAATACCACAATCTATATATAGCGGACGTGTGTTTCAAACATAACGGTAGCTAGGTCTAGCTCAGGATTGGATTCAGTGAACCCTGTTGAAGAAACTCAACCTATAGGGAGTCTGAATACCACAATTAGCGGACGTGTGTTTCAAACAGAACGGTAGGATTAACGTTAGCTCATAGTACTGGCTTTAGTGAGCCCTGTTGGGAAAGACTTAAATAGTCTGAATTCGACTTATAGGGAAATTTGTTGAACATAATGGGAGGTCTAGCGCAGGGCTGACTGTGTGTGCTGTGGGGATTAGCATAGTAATTGACACCTAGCCGAGAGTCAATAAAACTCCGCCTGTCTACGTCCAGACCGCTCATTTGCATTATACGCTTCTGAATGGAGCCAGTTCGTAATGTATAGTAGTAAGAATGTTGGTAAATTTGCGTTGAAAACGTGGTAGATACAGAAAGATCAGAAACTTCTTGCTTATCAGAAATTATCAGAAACTCGTTAGAGCTAACCCGCATTGCAGCATATAACCTGTCAGTGTCTGAGTGCAGTAGATGTAAATGAATTATTCAATGAATTATTATTTACCAGTGTTTGTTAATAGAAGTTGAATTTGTATTATTGTCATAGAGGAGGGGGGGAAACAAACACTGGTAAAACCTTTAAGAATTGTTCTGTATTATCTCCCCAGTATACAAAACATGTAATTATGACATGTTTGATGAGAATCAACACAAAAAAAGTACATTCCTGCAGCTTTACCGCCTTCCTACTTGGGTTTTCTGTTGGTTCGCGCTAAGAAAAATTAGCCTACGGATTAGCAAGCGAATTCTTTTGAGCCTGCGGTCACTACAGAGGTTGGTACTCAGGCTAAAGAAGAATTACCGCAAAATGAAGTTTACGACACCCCACTGGGGCATCTTGGGAAGTGTGAAATCGGCGAACTGCTATCCAAGCAAAGGAGGGGTTCCGGCTGATTTTTAACGTAATTTTAGGCGTTTATGTCGGTCGACAAAAACGCCAAAATACACGTCAAAACCGGCCGGTACCCCTCCTCTGCTTCGGCAGTAGGTATCCATATTTGGTTCGAGACCTGTAGTGGCATGTTGCTGCTGTGCTGAATCACGTCGAACGATTTCCCTAGTTTTTCTCACAACCGTTGATCCTAAAATTCTTCACATAATGTGGGAGCTAGGCCGACCCATGGACTCCCTAATGATACGTTGATGATAGTTAGACATCCAGGTAGTAAGATACGCCAAAAATAATAACTCAAGCAACTGGATAGAGTTTTGAAACAGTCAGACGTTTCAGACAGCATCCATTGTCTTTCGTCAGTGACTGACTCCCTAATGATAGTTTGGTACGTTTCCACCTGTTTTGTTGTAGTGTAATTATCGACCCTCTTCTATCCGAACATTACCCGGAAGTGACGGCAACAATCCCCACATCACCAAATGGACGGGGAACAATAAGGTAATAGAATACAGTATTTCGCCTATGGGGATTTGCATGGTAAAGGACATCAAAGACCCAAAATGAGAAGGTTCGACGCCTCGAAATTTCTAGCAAGGTGCACAATCAAATTAAGAATCGAATATGTTTGACTTCATGATACAATGTACAAGATAGGTGAATAGGAGGTAAAGTGTGTCTGCTCGTTCTCTTTAAATGCCATTTTTATTTGGCCCTGGCGGGGGTCATCATACTGCAGCCGACGCACAGGAGTTGACAAATTGACGCCAGCCGAAACAAGTATTGTGGTCGCCGTAAAATATGTGCGTACATTATGTAAAGACCATCTGTCAATCATAATCAACATGCAAACTTCAAATGTTTTGACTTGGCGACGTTCAAGTGTTAAACTCATACCAACGATGGGGAACGTAAGAATATATTTACTTCTGTGAAGGTAACCATAAAAATCAACAACAAAAAAATCCATGTAGCAACATCGTAACTGTGTATATACGAGTGCAGAGCAACCTAAATACATGTTATATTCTGCCCAGTCTCTTGTTCCAAAGCCGAGGTCGTTGACCTTATTTGGAACATTTTTCGGTGTTCCAAGTGGCCTGTATGCTGTATTTGCTCTTGCAAATGTTGCCTTTCTAGTTACTAATATCACGTCAAGTTTCATTTAGGAATTTCTAGACGGTTCCCCCTCAGACTGACTTGTCTGTTTATTTAACCGTTCGGTATAGACAACTAGTCCATGTAGATGTTCCGGTTTGGTTATTGTTATGCAAATACTGACCTCAATTTCTGACCAAAAAAGTTACAAACTTCTCAGTCAGGTTTTCGGGTTTGCACGTCTTTACCACTGCTTCACAGGTACGCCTTTTCATTTCTTTTAAAACTTAATTTCAGCCAACGGGCCGGAAAATAAGTACAGGAGCTGGTAAGTGTTTGTGAAAATCACCTTACCGCCATTATGACCGACCGCAAGATTCAGGAACATTCTCTCAATTGTACTCATAATTGGGATTGTACATTCTCTCATATATTGCTTCTCTAACTCCCCGTTCGAACCAATGACATTTGCGGTGTAGGATATCTGTAGATTGTAGATTGAATGAGTGTCCCTGGTTGTGTTGTAAATGGTGGTAAATGGCCGAGGAGTAGCCGTTTGTGCTCCTTCTGCAATGTTCATTGTACCTTTGTCTTAGTGGCCGACTAGTCCCCCCAATGTACGCGTTATTGCAGTTGGGTCCTCACATTTGTGGGTGCCGGCCAGCATTTATTTTCAGGGAAGCGCTGATTCGCGATTTTCAACATATCGGGCTAACTTCTTTTGCTGGAGAGATCGCAATGTTCGGCTGCAAAAATATCTCCTGCTGAAGAAGTTAGCTCGATATGTTGAAAATCGCAAATCGGTGCTCGCCCTGAAAATAAATGCCGGCGCCGACCAGCAATCCTGCAATGGAGGCTAGGGTTGCCCCGAAACAGTGCAAAAATGCACTGTGTTGGCATTGGAAGTTTTACTGGGGATGTCCCTCGGATATGCCGACCGGCACTTATCGAAAAGAGTAGATGTCCTTCCTTCCTGTGTCAAAAGAATATGTTAGAATATGCAGATTGTACTCTTCAGTACAAACCAGGTGTTACGGCATAAGGCGGTATACCGAGTATGCAACGGTGGGGTTCAAGCGCCACCGACTGACCTCTTGTGTTTCAAGTATGCAAGACAACAAACATAGTGCTTTGTCGGTAACGATTTATACCTTTCAAACATTAAGAGCCTTGACGTACGTAGAGCAATCACAAAACTCAGAATTGGCTGTCATAAATTAAGTATAGAAACGGGGAGATTCCAAAAACTTCCTATCAACCAGAGGGTTTGCCCATTTTGTCCAGAGGTAGTTGAAGACGAATATCACTTTTTGATTGTATGTCCCAAATATTTCGATGTACGTAATTCACTATACTCAATGCTATCGTCGGATTTACCAGGATTTATCTCAATGGACTTGAACAGCAAATTTAAGTACATAATGACATGTGACAATCCATGCATGGTATACATTTGGAAATATATCAAAGAATGTCTAGACGTAAGAAACTCCTGCAATGATTGTAAAATGCCATTGTCATCCCATACTACTACACCATATTGTATAAGATAGACTACTCCACCATATTGTATAATATAGACTACTCCACCATTTGTATAAGATAGACTACTTCACCATATTGTTTAAGATATACTACCACATAATATTGTATTAGATAGATTGGTTAGCCTAATAGAATGTTATCTATGTACCAGTGAATGCCATACTTTGTACCTTGTACAATTGTTGTGCAATAAAGTTATTATTATGTTTCTGTTTTATGACCAGATCCAGGATTGACGCGACACTAGCAGTCATGCTCCAGAAGGCATGGGACATTTGTAAGCGCATTCGACTGTCTAGAACTCTGGTAGTGATAGTGGCAGTTTTGGCAATGTTTATGGACTCAATACTGGATACCGTCGTTGGTAAGTCAAGGCACCATCCTTACGCACTATCTAGTAGTGTTTGTTGTTTGCATGATAGTTGTAAAAGACCTTACGAAAGTTGCTGTACTTTTATTGTGTCAATACAATAAAGATGTCAATAGTATAAAGACAATTCAAAATCTACAACTGGATAAAATTCGGAGACCTAATTCCAGACGTTTCGAGAGACATCCATCACTCTTCTTCAGCGTCATTAAAGTAGGGAAAACCGTTTGAACATGTAAAGAACACTTATCTACGAGTAACTAAAAAAAACAACCATGTCATAAAGATCTAGGATAGTTACTATGGTCAGACAACACCATAGGAACTTTTACTGTCCTTTGTGTTGCAAAGCGGGGTCCCGTGTACTAGAGAGTTCTACACGAATTCCTCCCATTCTGTTTAAAGTGGGGTTGTAGATCCGCTCGTAGATGGCCTCCCTGACTCCGCGTTCATATTACGTATCTTATAGGGCGTATTCTTTCACGTGACCCGCCCCCTAGCAACGAGCAATGGCTGCCATTTTAGGGTCCACTTGGTAGTGGCTTAAGTCCACCATTCACGGACCCTAGACTTTCAATGGTAAACATATGAGGAAAAGGCTGTTAAAAGTCACATACCTGAAGTTTAGATCATGGAAAAGTCACATTGGCAGCGTAGTCTGACCTCTAAAGTGTCAATCTAACGAGTTTCGCCGATTTTCCACCGGCGCAAACTGGTGATATTCTATCAAAACGTGGCGAGATGACCTTTGACCCCCTTCACAAGACCTGATCACAACCAAACTACACCTATTTCAAAGTGTACCGGACACTTCAAACATGGCTAAAATCCTGTTTTTCTAACTAGATGAAATAACCACAACCCTTACCTGTCAATTCCAGCTCAAAAAACACCAACATTTCCAACAAAGAGGCGTCCTACAGCTACTTTTAACAGGCATATACAATACGATTTCATGTCATGAAAATGGACCTTTTGCGCATGACTGTAATGGTGACCTTTGGCCTTAGTTGAGCCCTATGGAACTCTCCGTCGAAATGGCAGATGTTTTCTACGCCATTCACAACTTCCCTTCAAAACATTTTGTCTAATAATCCTGGTGTTTTGCCTCATAGTCTGATGTTGGATTGGGACTGATAAAACACACACTGATCGGGTAACAGTAAGATTAGTTTTATGTTTCTCGTGTTGGTGCGGGAACATACGAAGGGACTAACCTGAAACAAAAGTGGATTTCTGACATACGAACAGCGGATCTAAATAGTTGAAGTTTGAGAATTAACGTGTGTGTATGGAAACCTTTGTATGAATCTGGTCGAAAAGCAAATTACAGGCCCGTTGTGTAACACAGTCGCGGCACCGTGTACTCGTTGCTTGAGATACGTTCATAAACAGAGGGCCTTTCAACGTCGAACTTTCCCGATCATAACGTACTCCCTGTTAACTAAATTTCTCAAGACACTGTACTGCGTGGCTGCAGGCCTAGGAACAATTGTATGCTGTGAACTGATTTTATGCGTACTCTGTAAACAGTCGTTCCCAGAACCAACTGAAGACAAAATCAATGGACCGCCGGCACTACTTAGCGGCCTGGCATGTTTTTAGGCTGGGGAAAACCTTTCCTCGCTCGTCAATAATGGGTCATTTCCAGTGGGTGAAATTTGATTTTTTTGTAGCGGAAAGGATGTGAGGCTGGAGACTCTTTGCATAATAAAATAGCGATCAGACGACTACGAAATCCTTGGAAAGTTAGAGACCGTCTAACGCCGAGAAATTTCGCTGCAGGGATGGACCCCAAAATGGCCGCCCACGGAGGGCAAGGGCAATGACGTCACGTGAATACGCCCTATAGCTAAGGCCACAGCCTTAGTAAGTAAATTTCATGGATGACATCAAAGCTCGCATTGATTTTCGTCTGATGTTGAAACTTACAAAAACAAGAATTTTTTAGCCCTTCGGCAATGGTCAATATACTGAAAATGGGGCAACATGTCGCAAACGTCAGTCAGTTCTATCGCAATGTCCTAGATGCCGAAAAAGGGCATTTGCAATTGCACATGTAGGAATGATGAAAAATCCGTACAAACGTGTTGTACAATTATCGTGTATGCAAGCTGTATTAACATTGCTCCTTGTTACCGACTTACAAGAAGACATAGTGCAGTCTCCATATCAAAACTGTTATTGTAATTAGCCGACAATTGTTGTGCAATTAAGTGTTAAATGACCCGCCCCGAGGTGTATATGGTGTCATAACGCCTGGTCATGTGCTATGATCACCGAATAAAACCACCGAGTAATGCTTTTGTTTCTTCTTGTACACCATTGTTTGCTGTGATTCTAATTAGCCCTCGGGTATGAATTTGCAGTAGAGCTGTTATTACTACATTTGCCGTAGGCAGAAGGTTGATATTTTTTCCATATGCGTTTTGACCATAGTATATTAAATAATCTCATCTCAATCTATATTTTCGAAATCAAAAAAGGACGGAAAGAAGCCGAATTAGAGTAGTTTTAGAACCAATGTTTTAGACTTACATTTAGATGAATTAACTATATTGCTCAAAAACTTTCCGCATTAATTATGCAAATTAGATAATGCTTTGCATAATAAGTATCTAATCACGTACATCATCACTCAATCTATCTACTTACCAAAATTCATGACCATCCATCAAGCCCTTCTGGAGTTATTCCCTTTCAAAGTCTGAACCAAAACCTGCTCCTGCAGTTCCAAAAAAGCCGCTAGGGGGCCAAAATCTATACTACTTACTCTATGTCCAAAAAGCTATCCAACACTCAAAAATCTGTTCCATAGCTTGTCCAGAACTTGAGATATCAAACAGGAAGTTCCACTGCAGTACCGTAACAAGCCCCTAGGGGACCCAAAATCTAATCATTTCCAAGTCTCATCAAGACCTACCCACCTACTAAATATCAAGACAATCCATTCAAGCCTTCTCGAGTTATTTTGCTTCTTTACATACACACATACACACATACAAACGCTACCCTCTGCATAACTTTCTCGGCGAAGGTAACTATCGTACATGGTACAATGTATGGTATTAAATGAACAATACTACAACGCTAATATATTCCACAAAAGTCCTGTCAATGTCATTTTACAAATGTATTTACTTTATCACGAATTATCATCCCTAACATGATCACATTTTTAAGGACATTTGCATACGTTTCATATTAGTTAATGTCCTTGACATGTTCAACTACTTTTCTCAGTTAAGAATTAGTGGCATTATATTCACTTTGCAGGTTCGTTTAACGGACGTTGAAAAAGAGTGATGGATGTCACTTGAAACGCCCGGAATTAAGTCTCCGTATTTCATCCAGCTGTAGAGTTTGAATTGTATCTATATATTACGAATTTTGTATCAGTATGCCTGTACTTATCCTTATAGGGAAAAAAATGTACATTAAAGTTATCATTAAACCAACCCACAACAGCCAAATCAACCAACCCATTGATAATTCAAAACGTGGGTCACTTTATTTTCCACTGCCTTCAAAAAAGAAGTCAAAACTAGAGTTCCACGAACACATATCTTCGCCGAATAAGCAAGGGTTTCTATAAAGAGTGCAGAGAGCAATTTAAAAATCTATTATGTTTATAAATGTTACCTCATATATTAATTTGAGTCTATCTTGGGAAATGAACAGATAGGAAATGTATATTACAAGCAATGCCTTGGTAAGTATTGCTGTCGTTAGAAGAGCGTTCGAATTATATATATGTGCCAAGGGTTAACATGTTAAAAATGTAGCTTTGTGTATATGGGCAGGATTACCTTAAGTAGCACTTTGTTGTTAATGTTATATCATCAAGGCAACACAGACCATGTCGTGGTCTGTATAGTATGTGTCTATAACAGTAACTCTGATACTGTCTTGTACATGTCTACAAACGTGATCTAGAAGGGTACTATTGTCAGCGGTGGGAGCTTGAACTGTCCCGTTACAGATAATAAGGTTTTGGGGAGGAAGAGGTCGAAATTGCAATCACCAAGGAAAATTGTCAAGATGTCACTTGAAAGTTAAAAATATGAGTTTTTGTAATCTATCGATCAAGGCTGCTTCAGGCAAGGAGTGTTGTTTGAAGATGTTAATGCTGTTGACTGTGGTCTATAGGTTGGTGACTGTGCGTGGTAGCTAATTACACTTCACTCCATCGGCTGAAATATGGACCTGTGTAGGATTGACGTCTTGTGTACCAACGGTCATCACCCCTCCTGTTCCATTTCTGTCTGCTCTAAATGTCGTTGCTTGTGGCAGAAAATGTTTAGTCTGTTGTTTGCCATTCAGGAAGGTTTTCACGAATCAGAAGACATCGACCGGTTGTGTTGATCTGTCAGCTCTCATGTCTTCTAGATGTTCCGCGTAGGAGTATATTCAGGAACTTGACATCATGCAAGTATCGTGGACTTCTGTGTTAGGTTGTTGTGTAACCTTTAACACAGGCAGCTGTTCTAGGCGTTCCATTTATTTAAGATTATACATTTTGGCTTACAGTATTGTAATTGCATACGGTTTAAATCCCAATAGACTTAAGGCAACATATAACTGACCTGGGAAAAACTACCTTTGCGCTCAAAGGGGACAACAATTTTCTCCAATAATTTACCTTAAACTTTATGTACAACCCATGCCAGGGGGTACTGTTCTCGTTGTGCTTGGACCGTCCGCTTGCCGTAACCGTTGGAGAACTGAACATTGTCTTTTGATGGGTACCGCATTTGGGTAAATCTTTCTTGTATTTGCTTTCATTGTCGAATTTTACGAGGATGGTGTGGACATCATGACCTTTGTTTACGGTCAATGTCTACTACTGTTGCGAATGACAATTCCGTCTGAAACGTTAACGTTGGCAGTGACCATGACTCTTGTCCCTACTGCTATTGACAATATCTCTCTCAAGCCTCCTGTTTCACTTGGTTTTTTTGAGACTGTTAGATTTGTGAGACCTGTTACTGTTTTGGGATATCTTTTTTCGTGTCTCTGTCTGAAACACCCTGGAGGGGAGTTCAGTCAGGTGTTGCACATTGTGCTTGTCTGCTTCTGGGTTGGTCCTATAGACGTACAACGCTAGCGCTCCTGATGGGTAGCATGGGTCTGTTTTGAAGATTATCCTGGTATTGAGGATGTTCGCTATCTGTGCAAGAACCTTTTCTTACTCTCATCTACGAAGGACTGTGGTCCACATCCAGTGTGAATATACAACGGCATTTTACAAACCACATAAAGCTTAGTAAAATGCATTCTGTAGTGCCTGCTGCTTGCACAAATTCCTTATATGCATCGATCGCCAACATTTTCATTGTTTTCTCATAAGTGTTGCGTAAAGAATTCTTGCAACATGCCCTGTATTTACACACTTGAGCAGTTGAAACATGATGGTGAATCCAGAAAAGCCGTGTCCAAAGTTTGTTTTGACTTGCCCCGCACAGTCCTGTGTTTGTTTATTTAAGCTACATTCACAGCGGGAGTGTAATTTGGCCGGTTGCAGTGAGGTCACCCCAGAGAGCATCAATCTCTTTACACAGCTCTGTTGACAAGCAGCCTGTTGAAGCAGGTGTTGTCCTTAGATATAGGTCGACAAGAGGTAACAATTATGAACAAGCCTATTTCACCACTTAATTAGACCCTGATTACAATTTCATACGTCGTTATTTGTTAATCATTACCTCAATAACCTACCTGTCCAAAACAATGCAAATTCATCAAACCCTATCCGAGTTATTCGCCTCCAAAGGTAACATCAAAAAGGCCCACTGCAGTTCTAAGCAAGCCACTAGGGGGTCTAAACTTACATCAGTTACTCCCTGCTCCAAGAGCTATACACCACTTAAAAATCATTACCATAGCACTTGCATGAAATTCGACTACAAGCTTTTGGCGGATTAATAAACTTTACTCATTTATTATGCAAATTATCGTCTTATTTGCATGACAAGTATTCAATTATGTAAAGCATCACTGAAACTATCCACATGCCATAAATTATGACAATCCGTCAATCCCTGCTGAAGTTATTCGTCTCCAAAGGTATTAACAAAAATGCCAACTGCAGTTCCAAACGAGCAGCTAGGGGGCCATAATTCACATTACTCACTTGCCGTCCCAGACGCTATATACTACCTAAAAATCATGAACCTGACGCCTCCAGAAAATTTGGCCTCAAACGTTGAAGCTCTGCTGCAGTACCTCATATACCCGCTAGGAGGCCCATTATCGAACTTGACCTTCCCCTTTGACACCCCTAACTATCCACTAAATATCATGCATAACCGTCAATAGCTCCTCGAGTTATGCTGGCGACATACAAACTCTCACACACACAAAGCCTGCTGCAGTACTGTAGGAAAGCGCCAGATAAATCATTTTTAAACTTGACCTCCGTTTCCACAATCTCTTCCTACCTACCAAAAATCATTGAGATCCATCAACGTTTCCGTCACTTTTTTTGCCTACATACAAACACAGAAAAATTAAAAGTCCGCTGCAGTACTGTTGGAAAACGCCAGGTGAACGATTTTTGAACTTGACCTACCTTTGCACAACCACTACACACCTACCGAAAATCATAAAGATTCATCAAAGGTTTCTTGAGTTATGCTCTTGACATACATACAGACCCACCAAACAGCTGGCTCAACCAAAAACATAATCTTCCCCGAGTACTATAGTACACGGCGAAGATAAAAACCATAGTCAACCATAGATAAAATAGAACGTTCACAGTAGACTAGATAACTATTTCGATTTTCATGATCATGTATCTCCATGTACTTGTTTGTCTGCAATTAGCCTTTGGGCATGAACTTGCAATCATCTGTTAACTGTACTTGTATTTTGTTTTGTTGTGACCTGTACTTAGCAAAGTGTGGCAGAAATGTACAATAAAGGTCTTCATTCATTCATTATTATCATTATTATATTTTCTCCTAACACAGAGCCCATCATGCCAGATTACTTCTATAGACTACAACACCCTAACTACACAGGCCCCATTATCACCCCCCACCACACGAACAAGAAACCAGTAACGTCAAAGTTGTCAGGAAGCAACCTGTCATCCTGCAACCTAGGGACAACCTGTTTGCCGGCTGTGAACACAAAGCCAAACCAGCTGGAGCTTTCACAAGCAGTACATCGAGCATCACAGCTGAAGAAACAGAGCGTCATTCTAGGGATTCTATACGCCTCGAAATCCGCTGCGTCCATCATAGCAAATCCGGTCGCAGGATTTCTGTCTGATAGGTAATTGTGCGAGAAATATTGTTTCATGGTTCCATTTAACACAAAAGCGGCGTTGAATTATCAAGTGGCTAGGCTAGCGGAGACGAGTTCGATTCCTGGCATTCCCGGCTTTAGACGTTGAGTTCTTGGAAACGGCGCTTTACACGACTCTCTTCGATACACCAAGGTTTATATGCAGTGGGTACTTCACGTCGGTTGAGGAGGTAAAAAAAGTCAGTGGAAGGAGAGATATGGGCTCCGCCTTCCAATACCGTGCCCAAGACACGCTGGATAACAACCCACTGTCTCTGCGGCCTCTGAAAGGCTATGTGACTATCATTACCCCAGAATGGAAATGCGTCTAAAGCATTTGGTAGAATTCTTGAATCGTCAGGGAACAAACAAAATCAAGATTTGATAGTATTTCGATCGCAGTAGCAAGAAAAAATGACTATTAACTTTCATTACTAAAAATAAGTCCTCATTGTATATCTCGATTTTTAATGAAAGCAATCATTTTTTTTCTTGTTTCAGGTTTGGTTACAGTTTAGTTCTGTACATCGGCATTGTCCTCGTCTTCGGCGCAACTGTTGGTATGTGCTTTATCTATTCATCTGTCTGTATCTGTCAATGAAAGGGGGGGATAAAACTTGAAATTTAACAGCATACTACACTATGCTAAATATACCCAAAAGTCAAGTTCTCACTTGTTTGCAAAGCTATTTTCTTCTGGGGGATACCCTATCCCGGTTATAACCGGGCCCAGCACTCAAGTCATGGTTCTGTATCTCAGTTTAAACCGTGAATGGCTGTTTAATTAAGATAGTAAAATAGGTAATTACGCCATGACTGATGTGCTGTATTTGCCAACAGCCTACGCATTCAGCACATCCTATGCTGCACTCTTCGCATCACGAGTGGTGCAAGGTGTCGGGGGTTCTTTTTCGATAATACCAGGTGAGTGTTTTTGATGTCATAATGATGTCATAATGATGTCATAATGATCTCATAATGATGTCGCTAAAATGTATTTTCGCTGAAATACGGTGGAAGAAGAGGGATGGACTCAGCCTTCCGATGCCACGCCCTAGACATAGTGGATAACAACTCACTGCCCCTATGACATAGAAAAGGCTATGGGGCTTACGTTTGACTTGACTTGACTTAATCCTCTTCACTCCTCTTGGGGCATAGGGCCTCAGTAAATTGTCTCCATCGCTTTCGGTCTCCGGTATTCCTCTTTACCTCTTGCCATGAGGGGTTGGTACTGTCCAGGTTCTTTTTGACACACTCCTCCAAGAGAGCCATGGTCTTCCCCTACTTCTCTTCCCCTGAGGGTTGTGGTAAGTGACAGAAGCGCAGACCAGTACACCACAGGGACACCCCTCTCCGACGTTTACCTCTTTTCATTATTTGATCACATTTCAGCGCTGGTCATGCTAGCAGAGACCTTCCCTGACAACACGGAGAGAGCAGAAGTTATCGGACTTGCTAGATCCGGGGTGATCGTCGGTTCGCTAGGTGAGTATCCAGGTCATCTACGGTCAACTTATGGTAGCGTGTGCATTCTTTTGTAAAGGAAACACGATGCTATATGCAGGGAAATTCTGGGCATTACATATCTAGATCGTGTCACAAATGAGGAAATCCGCAACACGGAGGTAATACAAGCCATTGGACAACATGTCAACCTCTGACAATTGTAATGAAGCCTAAGCTGAGATGGTTTGGTCATGTGGCAAGATCTTGAGAAAAGTGTACTACAAGGAACATTGTACGACTAAAATCTGAAGTGCGCCATGTTTGCTTGGGTTGATGTTAAGATCAACCTTCGTCTTGGATTTCAACAACACAGATGAGTTTTCATGCTAATGTTAAGTTTTATTCTATACCTCTTTTTTGTAATATGTTTAACACTAGTTCAATACATTGTCGTGCAATAAGGGTTCATATTATTATTCCTTATACATCACCAGTCGGCCCTGTGATTGGCGGAGTGATGTACCAGTTTCTTGGATACAAAAGTCCGTTCATGTTGATTGCTGGATTGACCGTTGTCGATGGAGGTACGAATTTCCTTTACTTTCTCTCTTTAAAATCTTTCACGCCCGGTGTAAAAAGGGAGCTTAAGGCATAAACCCCAAGTGTCAAGCATCAGCACGTAAAAGAATCCGACACACTTATCGAGAAGAGTAGGGGTGACCCGGCGTGTTCGGCCAAAAAACGAGAGCTGTAGCGAAGGGGAGGGAGTCCTGAAAGCAGATCCCATTCAGATCCTGTATAAACAAGGAACAAAAACAGGCATAAAAGTACACTTACCAGTATTTTAATGTCCCAAAACTTCGACCCAATGAACAGCTAAACATGTCTAGTTGCCGTTTTTGGAAAATGCAGGGGTTCGACTCCTGCATTCTGAAGCGATATCGGCCATCGAATGTAAACAACCACTGACCTTTGAACCGGCAGCTGGGAGACACTGGTCTGGCCCGGGGAAAACCCCCTCCCAAATGATGTAATTCTAAACTACCACAAGTGGCAAAGGTCACTTTTTTTTGGATTTGAAAAGTAAACACATGTCTGGTCTCCGTGCCCAAAACCTGGCCAAAAGCGACCAAAGATTTCACCAGGACATGCAAACTGGGCTTTCTGCGTATATCTATTAAGAGGTCCCTCCCCCGAAGCCACATTGCACTACCTCTAGCTACATGACCTCATCGTGGGAGGATTTGAACTACGGTGTTGTTCACAGTGACGTTGATTGTGACGTCACCGTGTGGCACTTAACGGCATTTTTGTCATGATTTTCTTGCTTAGGCAATTTTATATCTTAGGCACTCTCTTCAAGCAAAGAAAGGAACAAGAGTTGCTTTATAGATATAGAGATTACAATTTCTGAGGTATATTCGGTGATAGAGATGTAGAAAATGAAGAAATCATATTCAAATGTTTGCCGTGTTGATATTTTTCAGTTCTTCGCTTACTACTGCCAAAAAGAATAGCACCTGCATTTGTGGTAAGTGTGTGTGTGTTTGTGTGTGTGTGTGTGTGTGTGTGTGTGTGTGTGAGTGTGTGTGTGTGTATGGGCGTGTGTGTGAGTTTGTGTGCATGTTTGTTTCTGTGAGCGTGTGTGTCTGTGTGCGTATGTGAGTTTGTGTGTGTCTGTGTGTTTGTGTTCTAACGTGTGTGTGTACGCGCGATTGTGGGTGTGTGAGTTTGTGCATGTATGTCAGTTTGTGCATGTACAATTGTATGTTTTGTGTCTGTGTGTGTCTGTGTGTTTGTACCGTATCTGTATGTGGCTGTGTGTGTCTGTGTGTGTCTGTGTGTGTGTGTGTGCCGTATATGTATGTGTCTGTGTGAGTGTGTGTACCGTATCCGTATGTATGTGCCTGTGTGTGTACCGTATCTGTATATTGCTATGTGCCTTATTCGTTTGTGTTTCTGCCAAAAATCGAGTATCTATGTCGGTCTTTTGTAGATAAGTGTACCCGATCCCATTGTTATTTGACCTTTTTCAGAAAGAAGAGGAAGATTATTCGATCGTCAACTATTTGAAGGATCCATATATTATGACTACAACAGGTAAGATAGAGTAGCGCGTGGTGGCACTGTGGCCTGCGGTGGCACTGTGACCTATGGTGGCACTGTGGCCTGTGGTGGAACTGTGGTGGCACTGTGGCCTGTGGTGGCAGTGTGGCCTGTGGTGGCAGTGTGGCCTGTGGTGGCACTGTGGTCTGTGGTGGCACTGTGGCCTGTTGTGGCACTGTGGCCTGTGGTGGAACTGTGGCCTGTGGTGGCACTGCGGCCTATGGTGGCACTGTGGCCTGTGGTGGAACTGTGGTGGCACTGTGGCCTGTGGTGGCAGTGTGGCCTGTGGTGGCAGTGTGGCCTGTGGTGGCACTGTGGTCTGTGGTGGCACTGTGGCCTGTTGTGGCACTGTGGCCTGTGGTGGAACTGTGGCCTGTGGTGGCACTGCGGCCTATGGTGGCACTGTGGCCTGTGGTGGAACTGTGGTGGCACTGTGGCCTGTGGTGGCAGTGTGGCCTGTGGTGGCAGTGTGGCCTGTGGTGGCACTGTGGTCTGTGGTGGCACTGTGGCCTGTTGTGGCACTGTGGCCTGTGGTGGCACTGTGGCCTGTGGTGGCACTGCGGCCTATGGTGGCACTGTGGCCTGTGGTGGCACTGTGGCCTGTGGTGGCACTTTGGCCTGTGGTGGAACTGTGGCCTGTGGTGGCACTGTGGCCTGTTGTGGCACTGTGGCCTGTGGTGGAACTGTGGCCTGTGGTGGCACTGCGGCCTATGGTGGCACTGTGGCCTGTGGTGGCACTGTGGCCTGTGGTGGCACTGTGGTCTGTGGTGGCACTGTGGCCTGTGGTGGCACTGCGGCCTGTGGTGGCACTGTGGCCTTGGGTGGCACTGTGGCCTTGGGTGGCACTGTGGCCTGTGATGGAACTGTGGCCTGTGGTGGCACTGTGGCCTGTGGTGGCACTGTGGCCTGTGGAGGAACTGTGGCCTGTGGTGGCACTGTGGCATGTGGTGGCACTGTGGTCTGTGGTGGCACTGTGGCCTTTGGTGGCACTTTGGCCTATGGTGGAACTGTGTCCTGTGGTGGTACTGTGGCATGTGCTGGCACTGTGGCCTGTGGTGGAACTGTGGCCTGTGGTGGAACTGTACATGTGGTCTGTGGTTGAACTGTGGCCTGTGGTGGCACTGTGGCCTGTGGTGGCACTGTGGCCGCTGGTGGCACTGTGGCTTGTGGTGGCACTGTGGTCTTGTTGTTAGTGTTGTTGACTCAGAACCTAGAGGTATGGAGTTTGAATCCCTTGCAGGCCCTTGGGAAAGGCACGTAACTCGAAATTTGCTCACCAGACTAATTTGAAAATGAGTACGTAGCTTCGGCTAGGGATGTCCCTCGAGAAGTGCAAAAATGGGCGTCCCATGTTCGAGAACGTGCCTCGAGCAGTGTTAAAGAGGAAGGGCTAGTAACCCCTCCCTGTAAAAATACACCCTGCTACTGAAACACCAAGGTAACTTGCTAAACTATGTGCCACTAGGCACTACAAGGTGACCAACAACACCCTGTAGTGATTGATTGCCACCATATGTTACTGTTGCAGTGTTCATTTTCGTTCCAATCACAACGGCTCTGACGGTATGGGGAGTTGTACCGGTGTGGATGATGCTGACTATGAGAGCTTCACCGTGGCAACAAGGTATGAAATGTTCTATATATGAGGAGTTCCGTAAGACTTTTATTCACATTCCTTTGGTTAGATACACCAGCTTGTATAAGGTTTCATGCCATAAGGTTAAATTATGTCTTAAGATGTGTCAACTTTCATAAAATTAGGTGTTGGTGATTCACTACGAATCACACGGACGGGAGACCTGGCGCATCCCCGTCTTGAATCAGCCAACGAAAGGATATGCTACCCCGTAAGGGGCAGTTTAACCCAGACGTTGAGTAAGCACGTCGAATGATGATAATTAAGATATGAAGGTGACAGTTCGCAGAGTCCGTTTAAAAAAGAGTTGCAGTTTGGGCGGACTACAGTACCAGTGGCAACTGATTCCATATTTCTCTTTTTATAAATGACTTTTTCCCAGAGCTTGTTCTTAACTTAGCTAATCTAAAAGTTGACATGGAAGCAAAGCGAGTTATATCCTGCATTGACAACTGTTGATTCTTTTTAATTCTTTTTGCACATCAGGAATGGCGTTAGTACCTTCAGCAGTAGGTTACGTCATCGGATCGGTTCTTTCATCGATGTTGGTGGAAAAGGCAGGATGGTAAGAGTCTCATCATTGTGTTACCGGTGAAAGCAGAACAAAAAAAAATGACCTATAGTATATCCTAATTAACAATGCAAATTGGGCATGTAGTTCCAGAGTAATCTGCTAGGAGGTGGGTTAGAGGGACAAGTCGTCTCCTGCCTTTAATCAGAAGCAATCTGCCACAAAATCAAGACCATAGCATTTCTAGGACAAAAGGTAGAAAAACTGAAGTTCTGCTGCAGTACCAATGTCACACACCAGGGACCCAAAATCGAAATCGAATTCGACCATCGTCTTTCCAACACCTACTTACATACCAAATATCGTCGTAATCCATTCTTAACACAAACAGTCACACACACACACGCGCACGCACACACACACACACACACACACACACACACACACACACACACACACACACACACACACATACACA
The DNA here is from genome assembly GCA_035149815.1 of Branchiostoma lanceolatum. Taxonomy (NCBI): domain Eukaryota; kingdom Metazoa; phylum Chordata; class Leptocardii; order Amphioxiformes; family Branchiostomatidae; genus Branchiostoma; species Branchiostoma lanceolatum. The sequence continues at coordinate 19,573,383 of CM068871.1, read as the reverse complement.
CACACACACACACACACAAAAGTTATGCTGACCACAGATATCTTCAAACACAAAGACACACACACACACACACACACACACACACACACACCGAGAGACAAAAAAAATAATTCAATTTTTCATGGACCAATTAAACATTTCGTGAATGTTCCCTCTAATGTTGACATGTCGTAAAACAGTTTCTAGAGCAGTACAAAACGGTTGGAATCTACTGAGCTGTACGCATTATATAACGCATGCACGTAATATTAGAGTAGAGTGTACATGCATGCTCTGTTGGGTACATGTAGAGCCATCCTGCACGTAGTTCGTACTCAAATTTTAAAACTGCCGTCCCATCCAGTTGTTGTAGAAGACGTGCTATGTAAAGTAAAGAATAAAGTTAAGTAGACATTCTGAATTGAGGTGAAGCATAAAGATTTTATCAGTAGCAAGTGGTAGTGCGATATCGATGCGCCTCGAAACAATTCGCGTTTTGGCCAAGCACACCGGGTCACCCCTACTCTTCTTGATAAGTGTGCTGGGTTCTTTTACGTCAACGAAATGACAAACACAATCCCATACAACATATGCCCAACCTGGAGCCGATCCTAGAATCTTCCCATGGATCCATTGGCACACCATGGATTTGATTAATATGGCGAAGTAGCGGGCTTGCGGCACCGCTTGTACATGTCTATAAAGTGTTAACAAAATCAATTTGTCTACGTATCCTCAGTTGGCTGCTTACGCTTGTCGGAACCTTGGGATTGGGAGTCTTCACGGCACTGGTAAGTTACGCTTCAGAATTTCAGGAAGATATATTTTTCCGGATCAAAGTTGAATAGTTATTTCCAACACAGAATCTGGACTTTAAAATTGCAATGTCATTCAAACGTGCAAGAATGACCAAAAAGACAACCAAACACACAAAGCTTAAAAAGCTTTAAAAGATTCGTTTTTTGTCCTTGAAATTCGTTGAGTGTTTTGTCAATTCGATCGGCCAGCATGCCGCGGGTCCAGTGAGAGGGGGCCATTACTAGGGCTCGGAAAATATAACGAACAAAAAAGCACCGCCTGTACTAACGATGCAATGCTTTGCAGCTTCCTCTATGTAAGAACATCCCAGAGCTGGTCACACCCTACCTGGCCTTTGGACTAGCCGGTGGTATGTACTTAACATCTACTGTGTGTTTCCGAGAAAATGCCAGCTCTTTTCTCGAACCTTTTCCTTAAGCTGTGGGGGGGGGGGGGGGGGGGGTGTGCAAGATCCGATGCCAGTTTTTTTTCGCTGTTCTTGATTGTTCCCATCAAGAAGATAGTTTAAACAACGCTTGCAGACCGACGCACAAAGTTTAAGTGTGGCAGGTCGTTGAGTGTAATACACCCAGCTGCTGTCGCACCGCGTGCCTGAAAAGCACATCGAAGGAAGGTTATACCGATACAGATTGTCCGATTTGCATAATATTCCAATCATTTTCTATGATATCTGGAAGAATTGTATTGCACGACTATTGTAGCAGGTACAAAGTATGATAACAACAGTTAACATAGAACAAGACATAAGTATGGAATAAAAAATAACTATTCACTGCAACAATGTATACTCCCCTGGAATAACGAATATGTCGTTATTGTATTAGAATACAAATGTATTCTATACAACAAAGAGAGAGAGAGAGAGAGAGAGAGAGAGAGAGAGAGAGAGAGAGAGAGAGAGAGAGGGAGAGTAAAACATCATTTCAACATCTTCTTGTATTTATGCCATCAGGCATCACAAAGAAGCGAGGAGAAGACAAGTTCACATAAGTAGAATATAACTCTTTTGCTAGCCTGACAACGTATATATGTGTGTCAGTAAACTTTTCGTTTGTTGTGACCTGTACTTTACCCAGTTGATCAATATGTATGTACAATCAAGGTCTTCATTCATTATATTCCTTCCTGCACCTACTCTCCAAGCAGATCTACACGGTGCCAAAAATCGTATATGCTAGCCAGAGAAGCTCCGGTGCTGACTGGAGCTTCTCTGGCTAGCATATACGATTTTGTCACCGTGTAGATCTGCTTCGAGATTACCTTGCACCTATGCCCAATTGTCTACCCCTGTATTCCTTGCAGGGCTGTCAGAAACAAGTGTGCTAACAGAGATTGGGCACTTAGCAGACATCAGGTGAGGCCCACTGTTGGTGCTTATTGGCGCGTACGATTTTACGATCTATCTAGTATGTATTGGTAGTGTCGAATGGCCGAGTAGCTAGGCCAGCGGTCCCGAGATTTAGAGGTCACAGGTTCCATTCCTGGCGTCCCTATGCCTGGCTAGACGTCGTGTCCCTGAGAAAGGCACTTTACGTGACTTTCCTGACTCCAACTAGGTGTAAAATGGGTACCTGACTTCGGTTGTGGAGGTGGTAAACATCATGGGCGGCGAAACTAGAGGAATAGGCTCCGCCTTTGAATACAACAACCCACTGTCCCTGCGGCTTCAAAAAGGATATGGGGCTATCTTTACATTTGGGGGGGGGGGGTCCCTGTGGTGTAGTGGTCTGCGCTTCTGTTACTTGCCACATCTGGTTCAAATTCATTGGACCAGAAGGCACAAGTTCAAGCCCCGGGTAGGTCACCTCTGGTCAAGAGGCGCATTTAGTCATACCAAAGACTTTATAAAAATGGTACATACTTCTATAAAGTATGGTAGTTAAACACATTCCACTGCCAGTGGACTGGCTAGTCCTGTTGCAGTGATTGCACCACAGTGTGGCCCAGGGCTATGAAACGGAGATGGGCTCCGCCCTATACACCTTATGGCGTGGGAGGATTTTAAACAACTTATCTTTACATTTACCTACCCACGCATCAATCAACCCATATAGTTATGAATCAATCTATCTATGTAGCTATGTCCAGTTCCTACATAACGTACTCTCTGTGATTTGTGATTTCAGGCATGGATCGAGATATGGCAGTGCCTTCGCCATCTCAGAAACAGCAAACAGCTTCGCCTGCGTTGTTGGTAGGTTTTAGTGACATCTATAAGGTCTCGGACCGGAGTTTATTTTACAATTTAGTATGTAGGCCGAAGACCTACATTCCTGCGAAGAAAAATAGGACGGAAAATCTTATTGTTTTGGCAAAAAGTGGTTTGTTGGTGCTTTCCGATGTGATTATTGGTATCGTCTGTTGCTCTTTTATTTTGGGTGGAAACCATAGTAAAATGTACATTTTAGATACGAAAATTATCATTGTTTTACACTTTGATCGAAGCTGAAACACTAACAGTACGGGAATAATACTCTGGCCGAGGTGCGAAAGAAACAATGATACATATAAAAAACACATTAGCTGAATTATGAAAACGCTTAGTATTCAATAAATACAGTTGAGTTACATATAAAATTTGCTCATTGTAAAGTAAAAAAGTTTGATTAATTTATTGATTTAAACCACGTGTATTCTTTTTGACTGTAGGACTCGGGATCGGCGGGGCTTTACTGAATGCTGTGGGTTTTTTTGGGATGATGCTGGGCATAGGGATAATCAACATCCTTCTTAGTCCTTTGGCCATCATACTGAGGAATCCACCGAGCACAGAAAAGAAAGACAAACTGGTAGGCATAAGTATAAGCAAAGTACATTTTGTAGCAGTTACTCTACAAGCAACTAGATAAAATTATTCTGGTATCATCTGTAACATCATGTTTTAGGTACAAGTGAACTTTTTCTTTTTCTTCTTGGCGTGGAGTTCGGTGTTCGTTCAGTTACTGTTCAAAAGTCTTGAGTGTCTTCAAGTTGTCAAATCTCCTATTTTCCATAATCTACAAGTGGCGGTGAGAATATAAGTGTGTACAACTTGAGTCCTGAGCCACTTTGTTGTCTTCTTCGTTCCGAGACTTTCCTCACTCTACCCAGGTGTAAAAATGGGTACCCGACTTCGGTTGGGGAGGTAAAAGGCGGTGGAAGGTGAGGGATGGGCTCAGCCTTCCAATAACGTACTTTAGACACAGTGGACAACAAACGACTGCCTTATGGCCTTGAAAAGGGTATGGGACTATCTTTACTTTTACATTCTTTCAGTCGAATTCTATTCTGGCTGACTTAACCGTACGTTGTCCTGTTTGCAGGTGATCGTCTTTAAAGAGGAGAATCAGCCGAATTCGAGGACGATGTGCTACATGCCTCAACCCGGGGAAGATTTCTGAATCATTGTGGCACTTAAAATATGTACTTCTTGTTTGGTACCGGCTCATACGATGTGATATTGAAACTACTGTACAGGATTTAGCCCATGTGGGCATGAACGTGCAAATAAAGATCATTGTCATTGTCATTAATTGCCTTGAACATAGAAACAACATCAGCTCTTTTCTGGAGCTAGTCACTACTAGTCACTGCTAGTCCAGCCCAGGCTATCCTATATCTATGTTCGCTGCAGCAATTTCTCTCTTCGTTATCACCTAGTTACGTATCAACGTACTTTCAACATGTCAGTTCAATTCAGTCGGCAGGGCAACCTACATGTACAGGTATGTCCCATTTTAACCCTATCCAGACTGGGCTTTTTGGGGATATCTGGGACTGGGGGGGTGTCTCATTCCCCCCCCCCCCTCATAACTTCTGAACGGTATGATGTATCTTTACCAAATTTGTAGGGAGTAATTTTCATGTAAAGTTTTATAATTCCTAGAATTTTGGTGACGTTATGACGTATTATGATGTCAAAGTTGGCGCGGGAACTTTTACCCCCCCCCCCAGTCTGGATAGGGTTAAATTACTATCTACAAAGCCATAAATCTAATGACCTTTCATCTGTTGAAGGGGTAATAGATTTACACAATACAAATTGCTCCTAAAATAAATGATTTTTGGTAATGTGCATGTAGTTCATTGATCATGTGCGTATCGTGAGTATTCTGTTAAATAGAGACAGCCAAGTATAACTAGTTATACACCCAGTAAGCTAGAAAAGATAATTCCAGATACTCTAGTGGTTCAATAAGATGATACAATCTTATAAGCAAGCTTAAAGTTATCATCACTGTTTTGCAGTTGTAATTGTTAACTAAGTTAATGTTCGATGAAGTATCATATCTATCAAATATTCGCCGATTTGTTTGTTTGTTTGTTTGTTTCACATAACGGGTAGACCACCTTTGGGCGAATCACACCAGCTTGTGTACAACAAGTACATTCATCGTAGGAATGGACTGATTGGTTTGATCCATTTCTTTCCCATTTACGGCATTTTTTTTTCACCCGTGATCGGTTCGTGTTTCCAGGGTCGTGCCGTAGCCCAGAGCGTACGTAACTAGTGTTCCACAACCTCATACCTTCGCCGACTGATGTTAGCCTTTTCGAGTGAATGCTTATCACTCAGTATGTAAATAAGGTCCTCGATTGCATGAACTTCAAGTGATCCTTTTCTCTGCACAAAACACAGCATTAAAGTAAAATCTTAGAAAAGAGGGCCATTGTAGCATTTCCTCATATATTATGTAAATGAGCCCATCATGATTTATGTCTGATAAAGTCCACATTTGATTATCTCCCAAACGCCACAATAATGAAATCCCATCATTTACCACTCTGGAATTATAGTATTTTGTCATAAATTATGCAAATTAGGTATTCGTTTGCATAATTGATATCAATATTCCCCTCTTTCTCAGTTACATGTCACGTGTTTGACTGCAAGGGTTTGTATACTTTTTCACATCACAGATCCTGATTTGCATGATTCTTATACGATCATGTAAATCATCACTCAAACTATGTACATCCCTACAAATCATGACAATCCGTCATCACCTTCTTGAGTTACTAGTATTCTCTTTCAAAGTTTAAAACAAACCCATACCTATACCTACACGAGTTCTCCCAAGAGTTATAAAAATAATCACTGTAAGAATATTCTGCTTAATTGGTATCATAACTTTTATCTTTACTACAGAAAATAAGGCAATTTGTTGGCAATGTATTTGCTTCAATTATGCCCTTATTTTCAAAGTCGACATATCAATCAGTTTTTATCAAACCTATACCTTCCAACAGGGAGAGCGTTATATCGTAAGGCTGCTGTGTTGAAATGCCCGTGTGACCTCCCTGACCCCAAAACAGAGCCCTGCACCAGGCAAGTTAAGTATCACATGTGTCCTCCAGGGACGTCTCACAGGGAGCCTGCTCCGGTAAACTAGGTCACCTGTCAGTGCAATTTAACTTGAATATATAGACTTAAAAATAGCAAATTGAAAGGGAATTGTAGACATTTCCTTATAAATTATGTTAAGGTACTCCTAAACCCGGGCTGAGGCATATGCTGATAATAAATTATTTCCATTAGACCTGGTGCTTTATAAGACCTATTTTTATAATCTTTAATGTTTTGCCCTTCAATGTCACAATTTAACCCCTAAATTGAAGGGTAAAGTTGCAGTTTTCATGCCTCAGTACGGAGGGGGGATTATGGACAACAGCCTACTCCGCCCCCCTGGGGAGCCCAGATGGTCCCAGCTGGTCCCGTGGCGGGAAAACAAGAGGCCGCTCCGCCAATCAGGCTGCTCTAAGTGGATGACGACACGACCTTTGGAGAATCCCCAAAACTGTGCCAAGCGTGCATTTCCCGATTGAGTATTTGTAATAAACTGTGCTGGTCTGAATTGCACGGATATGTGAACAACTACCACAAAAGAACTAGGTTCCATTCAGTAACGTTCATTTTTCTTTTTCATAAATTCATTGCTTACAAACTCTGATCTAAAATTACAGTGAGGACTGTATTTCTTGGATAGAGGGATGTACATCGGGGAGCGACGTAACATAATTTTTAGGGTCGCCGACTTCACGGCACAATTTTCAACAAAAAGCTTGACTGCACCGATATAAGTAAGTATGACAAAAGAACTAAATTTCAGTAAATCTAGTTCATTTTTATTAGAAAAAACTTAAATGCCTTCAAACAGCGATCCAACTAACGTTAACTGTAACAACTGAATTTCTTTCTTGGGTTGTCCATCCCAGGCCAGAGTTACACGATCGCCAACTTCACAGCATATCAACAAATAAAGTTTACTAAGCAATAATTTCCGAAAAACGTTACATACATGTCGATATTTTGTAGATATAACATTGAACGTGAAATAAGCAGATGTCTGGGCAAAAATACAAAATCATCATAATTTTGAGACCCAGCTTTACTACCGACAAGTATATTTACGAATGTTCAACAATTAGCCCAAAAATCCCATACCACGTCCAGCCATGCTATCTATCCCGACCACCAGTTCAACATCGTTGATCGCCAAGCCGCGTAAAAGCTGTTTCCGTCGCGAGAATGATAGAAAACGCGCGTATGTGCGTGCATCTTTGATCATCACGGCACGGCATTTGGACAACAATGGGGTCGAGACGTCAGTCCGGCGTCAGAAACAAGACCGTAACTCCAGAAAACCCGGGTAGGATTTCTCTAGGAAGGCCTTGGAATAATCGTTAAGACTTCTCCCACGAAGTTATGTAGGATAGAGCCCGGTAAACGACTGTCTTTCGGGCTAAATCTCGTCCCGAAGCGGACGGCGCGGATTGCCGGGCTCGAGAGGTCCGCCATTTTGTTTGACTCCGGGGGGAAATAACGTCATGTTCTGTTGTTTTGGCGTGTTTTGGCTGTTTCGTACTCCCTCCGGAAATCTGATATGCCATGTTTTGCCTTCTAAATCCGCCAGGAAGCGCTTTTGGAATGGTCACTGACCCTCATTTAACAGGAAGTGATCGGGCCCGTGGAATGCGGCCAAAAAAACAGCGATTTCGACACTTTTACGGCCCCTGAAGGGAAAAAACGTTACACATATACACAATAGATAGCTTAACCCCGCAGTTAATGCCAATTATTTTGGAATTATATTCAAAGAACGTCTGAAAGACTCATTTCTTTCTGGCTGGAGGGAACAACTTAGACATTCCAGTAAGCTACACGCATATTCTAAAATCAAAAAACACTTTGGCATGGAAACATATCTCACATCAATTCATAATAAACTGTTTGCAAATAGCATAACAAAGCTGAGAATCAGTGCACATTGCTTAGAAGTTGAAAAGGGTCGACACCACAACACACCAGCCACTCAGAGATTGTGTCCCACATGTAATGGAAGTGTTGAAGATGAATTCCACTTTGTAATGAATTGTCCAACTTATAGCAAAGAGAGAGATATGCTTTTACAGACTATTATTACTAAGACAAACTTCACCCTATCTGGTACACAGAGCGATATTTTCTATGTACTGTTGTCATGTCCGACTCCTATATCCATGTACATAGGTCAATTTCTCCATAAATCATTCGAAAAGCGAGACAGAATTACCCATACATGATTATATATTGTAACAAATACACTGGTTTCGCCATACATTGTACCATGTACGATTGTTGAGCAATAAAGTTCACTTCACTTCTATATGATTTTCAAAACGAATCCATGGTAAAACTACTAATGAAATATGGGGGAAAAGGTCATTTTTGTGGAGATAACCCTCTAAACTAAACCATCAAATTTCGCCGAAACAATGCGGTGCTATTTTAGTTGGTGAAGGCTGGCTGCAATGGGGGCAATAAAAAAAAAACGAAAAAAAATTCCTAAAAAATCAGCATTTGAAAATATGAGAAAGAAAAAACATGATATCTTTACTATCACCATTATGTACATTTCTGAGAAATACCATTGATTTTTACCCAAGCTCTAGCCTGGAAATTCGATTTTTCTAAAAATGGGCGTGGCCCAATAACTATTGATGACGTCATCGTGAAGTCATAAAAATTTGCATAAATTACCGTCTTGCAACAAGGTATTATATAACAAAAGCTCAAAGTCCATAGTTAACTGCAACATATAGTTTGATATACCCTTTGAATTCCTCAGCCAGGGTTTAGGCGTACCTGAATGAGGCCTTGTCATGCATGATTTTTGTCTGATATTGTTCACCTTTACTTAGCTTCCTAATGTTACAAGAATGGAATTCCAATCATTTACTATTGTGGTATTACAAAAAATCAGCAAGATCCGTCAAAGTTCTCTCGACTTATGATCTCGACATACATACGGACCCACTTTGCAGCTGGCGTAACCGATAACATAACCTTACCGCGAATGCATACATTCCCGGCGAAGGTAACGAGGGTATCGTACCCGGAAGTGATCTTCTCGACGATGTACTAGTGACGTTATTACTTTTTCACCACATTCTGTAGCTTCAATAAATTAGCCTCTAACTTGCTTGGAGTAAAATAATAGTTTTGCAATAGTTAAGCAGTTTTTTTTGTGCCTTTATTTATTCTCGAAAATATGCTCTAATCGGCCTTCGGGGCCGCTTTTCATAGAGGTCGAGATGAGGGGATGTCAAGGGGTCAACAATTTTTCCTCCCGCTTTCCACAGAAATGTTATGTTAACATAGTGCCCCCCCCCCCTCCCATTACCATTGGAATTCTGAAGGATAATCCTTGTCGACGTTACTTCTCACCTTAGTTGACAACATGTCCTCCTTTGACTCTTACAATGTTTGCAAATACTTTTTAACCGAACTCACTATTGAAAATTATTGTAAAAAGAGTAGCTGTATCAGATTTAGCTTGATCATGAATTTGCATGTGTCTTGGAAGTTTTAAATGTATTCAGAAATATAAGAGTGAATATGCATTAAAAAGTGTCTTATAAATCTTGTTCCAGCCACCTCCAGCCACACATACACTAACTCACATAAGTTCTACTGAAAATGATATGTTGATGACTGTTTTGATAATAATCGACGTAACTAATCTTTGTGTAAGAAACACGCTGTCATTATATATTTTCCCTTACAATATGCATCGTTTTTGTTACCAAAATGAGCAACACAAAATAAAGACAACTGGAATCTGTTTCCAAGTGATGACGTCATCGCTGTGATAGAAACACTATCTCGTAAAATTACTACTGAGCGAAGAAAAAAAAACATTGCCGAAAAAACACCACCACTACTGACACAGTAAAAAGCGCATGGGCTACATGTTATAACCCATCTAGATCAACAATAAACTCTCAAAAGCCCTCAAACGAGCCAGATACTCTTACCTGAATCGGCCAGTTCGTCAAGAACACGGTAGTCGTCTCTCCAACTGAAAATGGCGCGATTCTGATGAAAACGTGGCCGTTTTTTCCTCAATTTTCGACGTCGAACGTTTTCTACAACCACCGCCATCATGCGTATAAAACTTGAGCACAAGAGCTCTTCGCCTTGCCGCGCATCGGCGGGGTCAAAGGTAGGGTGAGATAATTGTGGAATAGCTGCTTGATGCAGTAGCATTTCTAACCGCAAGGGATTGCATGGCGTTCTAGCGTTCTACAATCGAATAACTAAACGGGTGCAGCGGAAAAGGCTTGTATGACGCATATACTCTAATACTATCAAAAATGCATTTCAGAATTTAAATCTGTCCTATTATAGCAGAAGATGATTTCATTTTGAAGAACAACATTTCCACAGATAATGTTTGATAACATTGCAATATTGGCATGTCAAATCTTTTTCAAATCCATAATCTATTATCATCATTCCTCCCTGCTGGGTGTCCTACTGACAATGCTGTGGGCGGCTCCACTTACAGGTCCGCCCGTTTAGATTTGATTCGACTAAAATGGCTGTTTATTCTATTTTGTCAAAAGCTTACAAAAGATTTAATAAAGTCTATTAAGATAAGAAGCATTTTTTTGGAACAAATGAACATTTGATTGTTAACTCAAACAAAAAGATAACCTCCCCTCTACGTAATGGGAGGAATGATGATCACTGATGTGTTATCCTCTACATAATGGGAGGAATGATGATCACGGGTGCGTTATGACGATTAACACATGGGCAATGGAGGCTTCTGATTGGTCGACGCCATCTGGCTATGTAATAATAAAGTAATAAACTTCAAAGCCGTAGACGTAATCATATTTGTTTGGGCCGTAGGGTCCATCGTGTTCATGGATCTAGTAAAGTCCATAGATTAATTTACAGTTAAGTGACAAAGAAATACTGCTCTGGACCAAGGAGTTTTGATTGAGATCATTGTTTAGTGATGAACTCCATGACCGTTCCCCTTGAGGGACAAATACTGGTTCTGAGCCGTGGATTTCGTAGATTGATTCATTGATTAGTGATGAAATAACAGTTGTACGGAGTAATACTGGTCTGGGGTCGTATATATAGTTCATCGGGTTCATCGATTTAGTGAACTCCATGGCCGTGGAGGACGCATTGCTTGACTAAATCGCGCTCCTAGCGGCCGGCCCGATGGATACAGCCCCCTCGGGGTGGGGGTCATTAACCTCTGCTAGCGAAAGATTGTGTAGACGTAGGCTAGATACCTTTAACATCAATACAGAAATAATGAAAACTATGGTACCTGACATGTTTACGAGTATTATCGAAGCGTTAACGTTATTTGTGTTGTTGAACCTTTGAATTTTGTTATCGACCGACGGATGATGCAATATTGACACGAGCAGGGGGTGTTTGTTTGAGTCACGCGCATATAGCTAACACGGAGACCTAGAACCGTAAAGGGTATTAAGAACCGTAGATACATTTTCTTAGCAGAAGTCCGCCATGTTGAGGGTCTGCGAGAAACTCCGTGAAACGGACGTGAAGGGCAGGAGGTACGGACTAGCCCGTGCGGAGACAGGCTACCTCCGTGCCCTGGTGGACGCCGTGGCTGATACGGACAGACTGCTGGAAGTGGAGCTGCTTAAAAGTCTGGGCGACGTGAAGTTGGAGAAGGGAAGACTCGGGAAGGACGCAGGAAAGTTCAACATGGCCTTGTCGCTTTACATAGCTGCTGTGGTCCGGTGTCGTGATAAGGATCAGGGAGAAGGTATAGAAAACAGATACGAATACACGGAAAGGCTTTTACAAATGGTGTCGTTGAAGCGGTCACTGGGTAAGAAACAGCCAAATGAAGCCAAGGAAACGACTACACCTGCAAAGGTGGCGGCCAAGTTCCACGACCTGGACAAGAGACAAACTGCTGGTGATAACACAGACTCTGTGCTGGTTGGATACGCACAGTTGATGGTAGAGGGGATAGTAAAGGAGAACAACATGTTAGAAACAGAGGCCATTAAAAGTCTCGGTGACGTGTGCCTAGAAAGAGGAACAGAAACTAGAAAGGCAACATTTGCAAGCAAATACAGCATGTTTAGCCATACTCCTCGCCATGCAAAAAAAGGACTCCCCCAAAATAACAATGGACCATTCTAAAATACTTGCACTAAAAAAATGAATCACCCCAGTCCAAAATTGAGTCTTCCAGTAGCACCTCAACACAATATGAACCAGTCCACAACCATATCCACTTATTGATTAACAAATACACTTCTGCTAAAAAATGGACTTTTTCATAATCATTCCAGCTCAAAATTGAAAGAAATAATTAAAGAATCCTCCCCTTGCAAGAATGGGATATTCCGTGCCATTTCCATGTAAACCAGTCGAAAAATATCCGCTGAAAGTTACACTCTTGCGCATAATCAACCCAGTTCAAAATTGAATTAAAAAAGATCAACCCCAGGGAAGAATTAAGTTTTCCATAGTATACATATGAAGATTTGACAGGAGACGAAGGAAATGACCAAAAACAACATATTTGAGTCAATTCCAAGTCACCGAGAGGGTTTTGATATAATATTTGTAATATGTTTGAACTGTTTTGATTAAAAGAATGTCTAAGTCACAATAGTTCTAAAGTGTTCAAACAATTAGAATTGAAACTTATAACATGTTTGAACTTATTTCACATACGTTGGAAACATTTTGAACGTAACTACACAAAAATCTCTTTATTTAGAACAGTTTCAAACCATCTATCCAAATGTTAATGTTCGAACAATTTGTAACAAAAGATTTTCACAATTGCCCTCATAAACGAAGGTGCTAAGTCCTCCTGTGTGTTTCTGCCTATTTTCGGTGGCCGCGCTAGACCACCAGCGGATTTGTTTTGACGGAGCGTCACCCGCGCGCGACGATGTACACTGTTCGGCACCGCTAATATCCGGCATTTTCCCGCTCCAAAACACTCCACAAGACCCACGTTTTTAGTGTTTTGCCTCTTGTGCAACACGATTCGATTTGCATTACTAACGGGACGAAAATGATAGAAAAAATTCACCCCGTCCCGGCGTCCGTCCCAAAAACATGAACATGAAAATATATTTTCTTACAGATTCAATCACGAAAATCAACAGCATGGGATTCCAAATTTTCGCAACGGCCGACCATTTATCATGGTTGAACTTCCTTCCAAGGCGTGTGATAGATAAACATTCCCGGCACATAATAGTCACTAGTACCAGACTAACGCAAGCTCATGATGATAATAGGGAGAAAGTTTGTCAGTGAAGTTTGGTACCAGAGGGTACATTCATTTAACGTTACAAGCTAGCGCAAACGGGCGAATCATTGACCTTACCGGGGACTGACTCTACTGGCCTAATCATTCCTTTTTTGCCGAATTCTACGATCCATACGCCCGTACGTAGGACATGTAGGAAGGCCTGGTGGTGGACGCTACACATCACGGGAGAGTGTTGGTCCGAGACAGACAGCGGCGTGCTTTCGATCGCGTAGCGGCGACGCACCGCTGCGACAACGTGCGGGACCAAAACGCCTGTCCCCAGTGAGACCATGTGTTTTGAGCGGCATGCCCCGAATTCGTCTACCATTGCTGAATGTAGCCCGATTCATAGAGGTCTATTTTGTAAGCATTATTTCATGTACCCCTCAGCGTGAGAATTCCTTGTGCAACACTTCGCTACATTATATGTTTAAGTTTCCCCCGCGCACCGCCTACCACCCGCCTTTGATCATGTATGAAGTCGGCGGCAGAGAGAGATCATCAATCAATTTTGACAGGAGTGTCGCGCCAGTCTGAGGAGAAACGATCTCCCGTGTTGTGTTGAAAAATTTGGAGTTTGAAAATATCTGGAATAACTAATGCTAGAATAAACATTCACAAAATCATTGATTTAACTTGTTTTCTGTTATAAAATTTCCTAAACTGCAATTTAACCACTGAGTTTAAGGGAACATGGTGTTTTCCCGATAATCACGTTAAATGTTTATGTCCGGTCTTTCCTCCTCGTAAGCAAACTTCCAGCTTGGCCAGGTGCAAGGCACTAGGGGTCAATGACCTGTAGGTCATATGTAGTATTGAAAGTGACAGAAGTGGCAAATATTGTCAAGAAAGCCCAAAATAAATCGTTTTGAATATATGTATGCCGAAAATGGGAATGTAGTCCTTTAAATATTTTATACAAGCCACATATACAGCAAATTTCAGGTCATTCGGTTAAAATACCAGGGCGCAGGAGGCCAAGATATGCTAAAAATAGCCTAAAAACCTCAATAAAATCACTTTCAAGGTCAATATCAAAACAAGGAAAAGAACGCACATTGGTTTTTGCCTACATTACCTCTGTACCAAATTTCAGGTCATTTGGTCAAAAAATGACAGAGATGAATCCATTTGAAGATTTGACAGGAGGAGAAGAAGAAACGTGAGAGAAAACAATATGTTTAGCCATACTTATGGCTAAACATAACTAGAGACACTAGAGAATTGACCAAAGCTACTGCTCTGTACAACACGGCACTGGCGCGGTGTTACAACGTTCAAGGAACAGTTGTCATTGTCCACCGCTTACTGCACACAGCAAAAATCAGACAAGACATCAACACAAGTAAAACCAAGGTGAGCGAAAACGTTTACCCCTAGAGAGTTAGTAACTTCTTAACCCTAGCCAGACTGGGCTTTTTTGGTATATCTGGGACGGGGGGGGGGGCTGATTCGCCCCCCCTCATAATTTCAGAACGGTATGATGTATCATCACCAAATTTGCAGGGAGCGATATTCACGTCAAGTTTTATAATTCCTGTAATTTTGGTGACGTTTTGACGTAATATGACGTAATTATGACGTCATCGATGTGATTTTATTGGCTAAATAGGGAATTCCCGTAATATCTAAAGGAATTAAAGAAAACGGTTTGTATTGTTCATTTTAAGGTATGCAAAGGCATACAAAGTCAATGGTAAGTACGTTGACGTCAAAATCACGTCATTAAATAACGTCATGTGTTGTTAGCGATCCTTTGGGATCCGCCATCTTGGATCGGCCATTTTGAAATTTTTAAAAATCCTTTTTTTCCACTTATGACCCCAAAGGACACTGAAAATAGACTAAAAACGTTAATCTAAATGTTTCTGATAAAGAAAATGTCAGGTATTGACGATTTTAAGGGCGAAAAAGCCTGCTGATACCTGAAATAGTGATATAGTCCGCCATCTTGGATTTTGGCTGATTACGTCATCAAATTAGCATAAATTATGAATATTAAATCAGGAAAGTTACATCTTATTACATGTAATGTTATACATGTAGGAAAACTAGTGTAGTTGTGAAAAAAAACGAGAAATTTCATTGTTTTTAAAAAATTAATGATTTTTGCATAAAATGCCAGTCAGAAACCCGTTGCCATGGCAACATTAAAAAATGAACTTAAACCATTATGATAAAATTGTTGCCAACAAAATTTTAGGAAAAGTCACCAAGTTTGGTTGTCCTAGCATACATCGTTCGGCAGAAATACGATGTCAAAGTTGGCGCGGGCACTTTTAGCCCCCCCCCAGTCTGGATAGGGTTAAAAGTTATCATAAGCACGGTGCTTAAAGCACCTCATTTTTCTTTCTTCATTCTGCAGACAAAGTTTTTATCTGGGTGGAGCGAGTTCTGCATTTTTGAGGGCAGAATACTCCAAGAAAAAATGAATGCATTTTTACTACTTTTGGCAGTGTGTATTTACCTTTTATTGACCACATGAAGTTTCAAATGCATGTTCAGTAGACGTAGGTATTGACCAAAAGGAATAAACTGGCCCTATTTCGCCCAGGTAGCAAATGGTGGTCAAATGAACATCTCATATCATGTAGTAAAATCAATATTTCCATCCATAAATCCTGTGTTCATTATATAACGTAACATGACCAGTTTACGTCCGATTTATTCGAAACGTTATTTATCCTAAAACCGCGCAGACAGAGCCAAATGTTTAACCCATGGGTAGAAATATTAGCTATTCTAACAAGAAAATGCATGGTCTGTAAGTTTTTCTCCGCCTGTTTAACGCCGTGCGAGCATGTATTTATACTGGGGTATATGGTGAAGAATTCTGCTAGGCTTACCCTCTATCGTCCACCTCAGTATTTCCCCTTCTAGCGCTATGCTTGAAGAACATAGACCAGAAAAAAATGGACAGTAACTGTCAAAAGTAGTCTACAGAGAAATGACAGTAAAGCCACTATGTTTGTCCCTCCGCCTGCCCGACGCGATGGAAGAAAACAATTTTTGTATTGTGAATTTCCCCGAAACCCGTAGTACGTGGTGTTCACGTGATAAACGCATGGCCATGATGTTATGCCGTACAAAAATATATCATCTGAGCGGAGGTCGCTAGGTTGTATCAAACCTTCCTAAAACTGGCAAGAGTTTCAAACCTCGAATCACCATTGGTAGTCTGCATATCAAAGACAGGTTTAGCGTCAGCTACTTTTAAAAGATACTAGCTATCGTGTATGTTAGAAACACATTATAAAAATGCGCGGTGTCGAATTTCATATGAAATGCGTCATGCATGACGCTTCCGTGCAACTTGTTGTTACGGGTTCAGGAATTTATTCTGTTATGTCGCTGGACGTAAACCCTTTTAAATGTTTTCTATATACAAGAGAGAGATGGCTGAGGATCATACTTTTTTTGTTTCTCTTGAGAACAGGCATTGGTATGATACACCGCGACATGTGGACATGACCCAATCTGGACGTAAACTACTCCTGCACGTAAATAGGTCATGTTACGTTACCTCCCACGGGTCATGTCAGGTCCTTTACATTTGTCCACGGATCAAAGTCCGTTTGTACACTGAATAATACAATCACTGGCTTTTATTATAAACACGGCTTCTTACCGGTTTTCATAGAGGTCAAGGCGTAAGCAACGACACCAAGACGTGACAGCACGGAAGGACCACTACTCTCCCTTTTCAACTGCGCCATCAAGTGGCATCAGTAATGTCGGAATGCGCCATCTCCCCATGTAAGTACAGTGTTTGGGGTATTTGTTGCTTGCGAATTTTTGCCCCCCCCCCCCCCCCTATGTTGGTCGGCATAACAAGGAACCTTAGATTCTGATTAGCGGTTGTGGAATTTTTGCCGCTAACATTTTGATCTTTAACGTGGGATCTGGCTTTGAGTTTAAATAATTCGTAGTCTACACCAAAATGTCATAAGATATTGACATCTCTTGAAACAAAACAAAAATTCTTGTCTAGATACTCACTTTTGTATATTCCTTTGCAAGGTTGCGACACTCGTGCGTAGTTAGACCTTTGAACTGTCTATGAATGTGAGCAGCAATTTACAATACCACACAGGATATGGGGTGATTATAAGAAAAAATGTGCTGGTTTGTTACAGAACGGCTACAGGAGGGGGTACAGTAGCAGACAGCAGTGTCACAACACAGGACGACGATGACAGGTTTGCCCGTTACTAACATTATTACAATGAAGTTCTTATTCTCATATCGACGTAGCTTCACAGCAATAAGCAAAGTTTGTTATACAAAATGCATTACAATTGTTTTTCAAACTTTCCATTACCTTTGATACCAATGACAACAAGAAACAGTTAACGTTTAGTCCCAAAATAGATACGATTCGTATGAATGGCACATTTTGTAATGGTTTTGCGTTTTTTTATATTAAATTACATTTATACTATATTAAATGTAATCCTATCATAATTTATTGCAGTACATACGAAGAACATCTACAGAAGGGCTGCAGGGCCCTGCAGACTGGAGACCTGGATAAAGCAGAACAAAGTTTTGCAGCTGCGCTCAAGTCTGTTCACGTCAAAGGTAAGTCTGGCATTTCAGTAAGAAGTTATTTCAAAGTGGCAAAATGTCGCTAATATAGAAGTGTTTATCATCTTCGCCGACTACTAGAGTACTCAGAGAAGATTAAGTTTTTGGTTGAGCCAGCTGTTTGGTTGGTCAGTATGTATGTCAAGAGCATAACTCAAGAAACCTTTGATGAATCTTTATGATTTTTGGTAGGTGTGTAGTGGTTGTACAAAGGAAGGTCAAGTTCGAAAATGGTTCACCATGCGTTTTTCAACAGTACTGCAGCAGACTTGTAATTTTTGTGTGTTTGTATGTAGGCAAAAAATGACGGAAACGTCGATGGATCTTCATGTTTTTTGTAGGTGTGTAGATGTTGTAAAAACGGAGGTCAAGTTCAAAAATGATTCCCCTGGCATTTTCCATCGGTCCTGCAGCGGGCATTGTGTGGATGTGTATTTGTATGCGGACAACATAACTCAAGAAGCTGTTGATGGATCTGTATATATAGTGGATGGGTAGGGTTTACAAAAAGAAAGGTCAAGTTAGATAATGGGCCTTCTGGCGGGTACCTAAGGTACTGCAGTGGAGCTTCAAAATTTTAGAGCATATTTTCTAAAAATGCTACGATCATGATTTTTGTGTGGTAGATAGCTTATGCCACAGGAATTAAGTTGTGTAAGTTTGGGCCCCCTGGCGTCTTGTTTTGAACTGCAGTGGGTGTTTTTGTTTTGACCTTCGGACATGAATAACTTGAGAAGGGGTCGACAGATCGTCGGGAAGTTTGGTATGTAGAGAGCTCAGATGGTGTTTTACACAATCAATTACTTATTATGCCAATCAGGAGCTTATCTGCATAATTAGTAAGGATAGTTTGTAAATCCAAGTACATTTCACAATGGGCCATAGGACAGTGTTCCCGAAACAGGTCAACAGAGGGCCTTGCCTTAAAGTATAAATAAACAAATTGGGCACATAAATAAACAGATGAGGCAGTTTCACTAAACTCCAAGCACATGTGTGGGTCCGGTTGGTTTTTAAGGTGTTAAGTTTAGCCATTTTTGACCAACACACGGTTGGAGACATAACGGAAAGGGGACAAAATAGACAAAAGCACCTAAAACATGTCAAAAACCAGCACTCCTCTGCTCATAGAGTACACTGCACCAAAACTGCACCACTGCTAGGTATTGCCTAGCAAGTATGAACAAGTCACATGTATGTCTTGTAAAATTTGTATGATATTTTTGGTCAGCACCGGAACCAGTGGATCCGGATGTAATTAAACAATATTATCTATACGTAAGTGGATAGGATTTTGGAAGACGAAGATCAATTTCGATTTAGACTCTCCTGGCGATTTTTCTTGGCACTGCAGCAGATCTTCGCGTTTTTATATATTTTGTTTCCCCTTACTGCTTGTTCTCGAAGTGAAGGGGCGTTTTTTTGGCGAAGCCTCAGGGGCGGAGGCATTTATAACAGTACTACGATCGCTTTGAAAGAATTTCAGAAATTGCACGAATGCATTCCCCAGGGAATTGGTTTTGAGGTAGCCATCGGCCTTGTGGTTTACGGAAGAAAAAGGGGAGGTCTTTGTTGATCTGTATGTGAAAAACACAATTTCGGTGCACTTGCTACTTAAGGCACAGAAACTTGCTATCATCATTCGATTTTCAAATATACTTTTCTGTTTCTAAAACAATATGAGAACAATATCTACATCCCTCTTATACTAATAAGATGCAACTAGGAATACATTAAAATATCAAAGCTTGATTTCAGAATAATTTTTGGGGGGGCAACACCTACAATGAAGGATTTTATGTTTGGACAATGTAGCTGATACAGGTCCCTGTCTGAAGACTATAGCCAACACATTAAGGATAAAGAAAGGACGCAGAGACAAGGTTTCTGTAACATTGGGCATGATAGATGTTTTGTGTGGGAGTTTTTACTCATTTGTGTTTATCCAGTGCGTTTGTGCCACCCTTCGTATTTTTTCATGTTTTTGTCTTTTTTGTTTTGTTTTTGCGATGATCCTGTATGCATTGTTTGTTTCTCCTGGATTGGTGTTATCAGCGCACACTCCAATTCTCCCACGATGACTTCAGTGAAGTTTTTTTTTTTCATTCCGAGGGTGGCCACGGCGTAGCTCACTTGCGGGCACAAAGAGAGAAATCATTCACCGAGGAACAAATCGGTCTCATTTTCTAATCATCCATCAATCCATCCATCCATCCATCCATCCATCCATCCATCCATCCATCCATCCATCCATCCATCCATCCATCCATCTATCTATCCCCATATGCATGTAACGTGTTCTCCTGATACGTTGCCCGGTCTATAGCTAGTTGATCCAGACTTCCTTCATCCGTCCATTAGTATTATCTCGTAACTCCTGGACAAAAAGCTGATGAATTATTCTCAGCTTTGGTAGTACAGCAGTTTCATACATGACATGCAACTAACTATTGGTTGTCAGAACTTATAATATTCGGTGGAAAATGGAAGATGGCATATGTCTGTTTGATACTCTCTTCTTTTACGTTGTTCAACTCTACAATTGAAAGCATTTCCGATCCAAAGGCTAGACGTTTCTCATTATATCTTATTCACTAACACATTCAAGTACATAAACAAAATTTCTGACACTTTGATTTAAAATCAATGCACATTAATGGGTAACTGAGCTGTTGGAAAAAATCTGTAACTTAATGATATTTGTGACTGCTGAGCTTAACAGGATATTTATGAATTTGAAAGTTTGTAAGAAATATTTCAACGTCGAAAAGATTAGGGTACTTATCATCTCTTTCTCAACCCGTACATAGAAGTTTGCGCAAATTAAACGACAGGCCGAAAAATCATTGCTGGTCAAGTAAAATCTAACACGGTAAAATCTAAACGACGTCATGATCAGGTACATGGGCAGGGATGCTGCAATTCCAAATCAGTTTGCCATCAGACAGTGTACATGCTGTATAGCGCTCGTTCTCATTTGGATGTACACATTTTTAAACTTCTGTTACCGTTTGAAGTAAAACGTTTCTGGCATTAAGATTTGCCACATATAGGGTGCCAAACTGTCGTTTTTATGACGACTTAAAACTTTTCTTGCTTTTAAAGATGACAGTTTCACATATTATATGTGGCATATCTTAGTGTCAGAAACGTCTTACTTCAAATGGTAACGGAAGTTACAAAATGTGTACATTTAAATGAGAACGAGCGATAGAAGACATGTCGTTTGTAACCACTGTGTTCGACAATAGAATAAATGCAGACTGTAATTACTCCACGAAATATCGGGATGATCAAACATAGAAACGGTAGACTGTGTACAGAAACATATGCGCCGTGCAACAGGTTCAGACCTAAATCTTTACTAACCTTCACTCAGACAGTTATCTGAGTCTCCGGTCGTCAGAAGGTGTGGGTCGCTCCTTGGTCGTTTCAACTTCCTGGCCTTTTCCTCGGCTCCGGACTTGACTCCATGGGGCCGCAGGTCCCCGCTTTGTGGTCTGTTCTTTGCTTTCTTGAGTACCGAAGCTAATAATATACGCCTTCCCCTTTTTGATCTTGATTGAAGGTAGCCCATGAATTGACGGAAATTTTGAACAATGGATCAGACTTTTTTTACACCGTCAACCGTATACATCACACGACTTGTCATATGGCATCCTACAAGCGTGCTTGATTGTTCGACTGTACATGTCGTTGTCCTGTTGCGTACTGCTGGTTCCGCCGTGCCGTGGTCGGTACGCCCTGCGTTGGCGATTGGTTGCGCCTTGTTGTCGATTACGCCCTGCTGTCTGTGATTGGCTACTGCCACCCCTCGATTATGCCCATCTGTCGGTGGTTGGTTGCGCCTTTCTGTGGGCGGCCTAGAATTAAAAAGTCCCGCCCAGACATCCGGAGGGACAAATACTAGACTCCCACCAGCTGGATGCCAGATGTCAATTGCAAGACAAAGAACGGCATCCAGGCTATATAGGATTGCTTTGTTTTTTTCATATGTACCCCAACCTGTCTTTGTTGTGTCTGCATATGTCTGTTTGTGTTTCCACATACTAGTAGATATTTTGCCCAGCATATCTCTAGACATGTAAGAAGCTACGGATAAATCACGTTGAAATTATCATCTCCATAATAAGACAGGGATATAGTTATTGGCCTGTCTGTCTGTTTGTGTTTCCGGATTTTTGTAATTATCATATCTGAAGAACCTCTGGATGGATTACAATGATATCTGACATGTAGGTAGGTGTTGGGAAGACGAAGGTCAAGGTCGATTTTGGGCCGCCTGGTATGTGTCCTTGGTACTGCAGTAGAACTTCCGTTTTTATATCATTTGACCTTGGCGTGCCATGGTCTTGATTTTTTTGGGTGGCAAATAACTTGTAATGTAAGGAGGAAGTGTTGAAGGTTTGGTCCTCCCAGCAGCTTTCTCTGGAATTGCGTTTTTGTCAAAACCTTCCTAGGATAATACTACTAGTAGATAACTGATGAAAGGAACAAAGGATTTCTATGATATTTAGTATGCAGCCAATTTAGGCGGATCCCCAGAATCCAACTGGGACCTATGAAATAGGAAAGCGGTGTGCTCTGGATGCACAACTTTGTTTAAGTACTAATTATGACATATTGAAGTACAAAAAAATCGGCATGGGGTCGTGTGCCGTAACGGCAGGATTTTCGACCCAGGGTTCGAATCCCCTGACGCCACCTATCTTGTGTCCTTGGGAAAAAGGCACTTTACAAGACTTTTCCCACTCCACCCAAGTGTAAATAAAAACGGGTACATTATGTGTGTGGGTCACGGCACCAGCAATAGCTGTCATTTTTATGGCAAACAGAACATGTAACGTTACAATGGAGTCCGTCCGTCGTCCTGGTCACTTAGCTCATCTAGAAAATAGATTCATCAGGCAATTGCAGGACGTATGATGAATTGCGGATCTGATAGAGAATAACGTATTGACAGATGAGGGATCCCAAACATTCTCAAGATGCATGTCTGCTGTACTGTTGTAGATTCTAAAGTTTGACGCGAAGTCTGTGGTCAATACTACAATGTCAAAGTACAGTTATAAAATAGAAATGTAATATATACTCACTGTTGATCTCGTCATCGTCAGTGAAAAAAGGCCCAACATATGACTAGTATATGTAGGATAGGGCTTTCCTTTGTCATTAAGAATGCCTCTCGAGCTCGCAAATACTAGAGACGTAAGAATCGTCACATATTTAACTAGAGTTCCACAGTTCGCCAAATAATCAAGGCTTATTATGAATAGTGATTGATATTTACATGCTTATCACCCTCTATATATCATATGGACCACAAAGGTTCAATATTGCAGTGTTGTAACTTGTGAGTTGAAAGTGATGATGAAATGGTACAGTCAATATATTTGAATAGAATACATCTTTATATTCCATATCATACATATTTTGAAAGACCTTTTCGCACCTAGCGGTGGTGTAGTTTTGATGCAGTGTACTCTCCAAGCAGAGGAGTGGGTCTGTGGTATTTGACGCGTTTTTAGGTGTTTTTTGTCAGGCTTTCTATTTTGTCCCATTTTAGTTATGTAGCGAACCGTATGTTGAACAAAAATACCTAAACTGAACACGTGAAAAACCAGCTGGACCCACACCTCTGCTTGGAGAATAGTGGGTGCCCCATTTGTTTATTTATTTGACCTAAATGTACGTTTATGCAAGGCCATCTGTTTACATGACCTGACACTGTCCCATGTCCCATGTCACATGAAATGCACTTTCTTTACTAATTATGTAAATTAGCTCCTAATTTGCATGATTAGTCATTGATTATGTAAAGCACCATCTGAGCTCTCTACATTACCAAACATCACGACGATCTGTCGACCCCTTCTCAAGTTATTCATGTCCGAATGTCAAAACAAAAACACCCACTGCAGTTCTAAACAAGCCGCTAGGGGGCCCAAATTTACAGAACTTACTTCCTGTGACATGAACTATCTATCACACAAAAATCATGACCATAGCACTTTTAGAAAATATGCCTCTAAATTTTGAAGCTCCGCTGCAGTACCTAAGGTACCCGCTAGAAGGCCCATTATCGAACTTGACCTTCCTTTCTGTAAACCCTACCTATCCACTAAATATCATACAGCTCCACTAACAGCTTCTTGAGTTATGCTGGCGACATACAAATGCACATCAACACAAAGCCCGCTGCAGTACCGACGGAAAATGCCAGGGAAACCATTTTCGAACTTGACCTCCGTTTCCACAACATCTACACACATGCAAAAAATCATTAAGATCCATCAACGTTTCCGTCACTTTTTTTGCCTACATACAAACACAAAAAGATTAAAAGTCCGCTGCAGTACTGTTGAAAAACGCAAGGTGAACCATTTTCGAACTTGACCTTTCTTTGCACAACCACTACACACCTACCAAAAATCATAAAGATTCATTGCAGCTTTCTTGAGCTATGCTCGTGACATACATACAGACCCACCCAACAGAATTTTCAACCGAAAACATAATCTTCTCCGAGTACAAATACTCGGCGAAGATAATAAAAACACGCGTAATTCGATAAAATTCTCAACAGTCCAGCCTGCAGCCTGTTCTTATAGACGATAGATTGCTCGCAGCTGAGCCACTTCACTATGCGTAAATCAGCAGGAATGTAAAAGATATTGAGCGCTAGAAAAACTATGAAAACGAAACTTAGTGATTTAGACATGCGTCCATACCATAGTGTGTCCATATCAAACGGTAACCCAACAAACGTAGGCGGGCTTAGTACATCGATCCGCAGGGATAATTTCCAAAAAACGCAACTAGTAAGAAAACCAGCTATACTGTTACAACGTTTAAGTCAAGAAAACCATATTACGCTTCATACGCATTTTTCAACCAAACGTGGACCCATCTCCACTAAAAATCAACAAAACGACAAAATATTCACTCGAAATAAATAAAGGCCTTGACTTGACTATTACTTCTGAGAAAAGTGGACTGCAGTCGCTGTTGTGTGGTTGCACACCCGGCTGGCAGTGTATTATTCTCATTGATTGTGTCAGGTATGTACCCAGCTAGCCGTCTGACAGTGTATCATGCTCGTTGTTTAGTCAGGTACGGTGTATGCGTGTAATTACACTTGCTACCTTAGAATGTATCCTTATAGTATATAAGCTGACATTTTCACAAGTAGCGATGTTCTAGCATGACAACAATACATTACATGACCTACACTAGTATGCATTTTCATACTTGATACCTACTGAACGTCGCCAGTGTTTTTTAAACACTATCCTTGTTAGAAAGGAAAACTGGAGGAGGGTACGAAGGATTTTAATAATTTTTGGCATGCAGGTAAACAAATTATGTACACATTCGAATAGATCAAGGTTATGCAACTTAGGACTCAAGTGCATTACTAATAACGAAACTCTATATAATTTCGGCGTTTTTACAAAAGACTTGAATACATGTAACATATGTAGTTTATGACAGGTTAAACATAAACAAATACCACCTAATTTGCATATTTAATACAAAAATGCAGTTATCCCTTTTGTTGTAAATGATTAGAAATTTTATACTTGTTTCGCCAGCAACGATGCTATACTGATAATAAAAAGGAAAAATGAAAAGCATTTCAGTGGTATAGCACATTTCCTTTTGAACAGGTTACCTCCCGATGAAAATAATTAAATACAAGATTATAATTAATTACATACTTTGTTACAGGTCAGCACAAGAAAGAGGCAGAACCCCTGTACAAGTTGGGAGATGTCTATCTGAAGAGAGGAATCCAGTCAAAGGACGGGGGTGATTTCACCAAGGCTGCAGCTCTCTGTAATGCAGCACTGGTAAGATCAAGGAGAGAAGATATAGAGGAAACGATTCAGAAAATAACTCAAGCATTCGTTAAGGAAGTCCTAAAGATAGAACAGAAAGTACATAATGATGATACAGAGAAACACAGATTGATGTTGAAGACTGACAGGGACTATGTAGGAAAAGAGATCAAAAGAATTGAAGAAGAGGTAGATCCATATAGCCTTGATGACAATGATCCAAAGATAAAAGAAGTGGAGACGAAGAGAGTGGAAGCAATCAAAGCATTGTTTCAGACACTTGTTGATCAGCGTAAAACGTTTATCGCCGGCCTTGTAGATGAATGCATGGAGGTAATGGGTCCCCCTTCCTGTAAGTACGCTATGATAGGCATGGGTTCACAAGCCACAGGATTGGTAACCCCATACTCTGATCTAGAATTTGCCATCTTGATAGAGGAAGAAACTGAGCATAATGCTAACTATTTCCGTAACCTCACTCATTATCTACATCTCAAAGTAATAAATCTGGGAGAGACCATTGTCCCGGCCATGGGGATTAAGTCTCTTAATGATTTTAACTCAAACGACCCATTGAAAGACTGGTTTTATGACTCGGTAACACCGCGCGGTTTTTCATTCGATGGAGCTATGCCACATGCATGCAAGACTCCATTGGGCAGGGGTACAAACAGGACAATAAGAAGTGAGCTCATCCACACACCAAGCAACATGACCAACATTGTGAAAGACGACCTTACGTTTCATTTGAAGAAAGGCTACCATCTTGCTAGTATATTGGGAAATGTTTCTCTTATCACGGGAGAACAGAGCTTGGTCGATGTGTACAGGTCTATATGGACTCAGCAACTTGACGACAATGACGGAACAGTTCAGTCGATAATGGCAAAAACTGTACTGTGTGAGAATGCACCAAACTTTCAAACACAAGCTCTCACTACCAGTCTGCTGAATGTTAAAAATGAAATATATCGATTTTCGAGTATCGCAGTGTCCTGTTGGGCACTACTTTATAAGATACAACCGAGCACAATCTGGGACACTATTCAGGAGCTGAAAGACAGGGGAGTCGTCAGTAGTGAGAATGCACACCACTTGGAGATGCTGGTCAGCATCTCTGCAGAACTGAGGCTGCGGACATACATGAACAATCGTGGTCAGGTGGAAAACATGTCAGCCTTAACGTCAATGTCAGGCGATACGGACATTGGGGAGAAAATACAGAAAGTGTTTTACATCTCAAATACAAAACAGATCATGAGATACTATTACACAGAAAGACCATTAAAGTGCTTCATTTCACAACTGACCAATGACCAACATTTTATGACCACATCCAACTTCTTTGACAATTCTTCAGAATTAAAAGCAGAGGTATATAAAAGTCTGTGCGATTTCCAACATTCATTGACATGCAGAAAGCAAACACTGCACAACTATCTATCAGGGTATGGTAAAAACGCTGTACATCCTGATATTGCCGCCTCACTGAACAACTTAGGTACCGCCTGGGGCGACCTTGGGGATCACAGAAAGGCCGTCAGCTATTATGAACAGTCACTGCAGATGTGGCAGACAATCTATGGCGAGGACACCGTACATCCTGATGTTGCCGCCTCACTAAACAACTTGGGTAATGCCTGGAGAGATCTTGGGGATGACAGAAAGGCCATCAGCTATTATGAACAGTCACTACAGATGAGGCGGACTATCTATGGCGAGGACACTGCACATCCTGATATTGCCGACTCACTTAACAACTTGGGTGGAGCCTTGAGTGCGCTTGGGGATCAAAGAACGGCCGTCAGCTATTATGAACAGTCATTACAGATGAAGCGGACTATCTATGGCGAGGACACCGTACATTCTGATGTTGCCGCCTCACTGAAGAACTTGGGTAATGCCTGGATAGATCTTGGGTATCACAGAAAGGCGGTCAGCTATCATGAACAGTCACTACAGATGAAGCGGACTATCTATGGCGAGAACACCGCACATCCTGATATTGCCTCCTCACTGAACAACTTGGGTGGAGCCTTGAGGGCGCTTGGGGATTACAGAAAGGGGGTCAGCTATTATGAACAGTCACTAAAAATGAGGTGGACTATCTATGGCGAGGAAACTGCACATCCTGATATTGCCGGCTCACTGAACAACTTGGGTGAAGCCTGGAGGGCTCTTGGGGATCACAGAACGGCGGTCAGCTATTATGAACAGTCACTACAGATGAGGCGGACTATCTATGGCGAGGAAACTGCACATCCTGATATTGCCGCCTCTCTGAACAACTTGGGTGGAGCCTGGAGGGCGCTTGGGGATCATAAAAAGGCTGTCAGCTATTATGAACAGTCACTACAGATGAAGCGAACTATCTATGGCAAGGGCACCGTACATCCTGGTATTGCCGCCTCACTGAACAACTTAGGTAACGCCTTGAGTGATCTTGGGGATGACAGAAAGGCGACCAGTTATTATAAACAGTCACTACAGATGATGCGGACAATCTATGGCGTGGATACCGTACATCCTGATATTGCCGCCTCACTTAGCAACTTCGGTAACGCCTGGATGGAGCTAGGGGATCACAGAAAGGCGGTCAGCTGTTTTGAACAGTCACTACAGATGGAGCGGACAATCTATGGCGAGGACACCGCGCATCCTAATATTGCCGCCTCGCTGAATAACTTGGGAGGAGCCTGGAGCGACCTTGGGGATCACAGAAAGGCGGCCAGCTATTATGAACAGTCACTACAGATTAAGCGGAGTATCTATGGTGAGGACACCGCACATCCTGATATTGCCTCCTCACTGAACAACTTGGGTATCGCCTGGAGGGCGCTTGGGGATCACGGAACGGCCGTCAGCTATCATGAACAGTCACTACAGATTAATTTGACTATTTATGGCGAGGACACCGCACATCCTTATATTGCTGCCTCACTGAACAACTTGGGTACCGCCTGGGGGGCGCTTGGGGATCACAGAAAGGCTGTCAGCTATTATGAACAGTCACTAGAGATGAGGCGGACTATCTATGGCGAGGACACCGCTCATCCTGACATCGCCAATTCACTAAACAATTTGTGTGTTGCCTGGAGAGACCTTGGTGATTATGGAAAGGCTATCGGCTATTTGAATCTTATGGAAGAAATGAAGCAGATTATCGGAAACTCAAATACGTCATGAGCTCAAGAATGTCCCATTCATAGAAGCTGTTTCGCTATCCTTTTTTCAAACGGTAAGCTTTTTTGATATACAACAATTTTTGAAATCAGAGGACAAACCTGAAAATTGCATCATCATTGACGTCGCGAAAGGACAAAGAGAAAAAAGAGATATAGTTTGTGTAGGTTTGTGTGTGTTAATTACGTCTACATATGTGATTTTTTTTTTTAAAACCCGGCGCTGAGGTGCTGTTTGATTTTGTGCTTTCTTAGTCCTTAGTTTGGGCCCTGTAGCGAGTTGTTTGGGAACTGAAGACACCTTTTGACGAAACCTCGGAAGAAGGTGGTCAATACATTTTCTTGATTGTGTTTTCGGTAGCTTTAGTAGGGATCAATACAATTTGTTCCTAATCATGTATATCAAAAAATTAATTCGCAAAACGTTATTATTCCGGTGTGATATGAGAGGAAAGTTACACATGTGTGTTATTCGGGGCGAGCGGAATATTCATGGGGGGATATGGATATCCTGAATATTTTATACGTTAAAATGTGACATAAGTATGTTTGAAAAATATTTAAATAAGATAAAGCTGCTGACATATGTTTGAATCGTAGATCAAAGTAAAGAGTTAACATTACGCTGGTATAACTATATATATATATATATAACTATATATATATATATATATATATATATATATATATATATATATATATATATATATATATATATATATATATATATATATATATATATATATATACATATAGAGTGGGAGCAAAGCAGTGAACGCCAAGGAAGCACCGAATGGCTCTATTCTGAATAACAGTGCTTTTGTCATACTTTTTAAAACCCCACACACCCGCAGCGTATTCCAGTATAGGACAGACACATGAACTGTACAGTGTAGAGTAGGCTTCATATCCTAAGTCTTTTAGGACTTTAACTTTGCCAAGTATACCTCCCAAGGCCCTACCCGCAGCATCTGCAAGAATAGTGGTACCAGGGGTAAAAGTCATATGCTCATCTAAATGGAGACCTAGGTATCTATATGAGCTTGTATACTCAAGTTTCATTTCTCCAAACATGAACTCATAAGTGCTACGCTTAGTGCCACGTTTTCTAAAGTGCATAATTTGTGTTTTAGACTGGTTGATCATCAACCTCCATTTTGAACACCACTCTGTTACTATGTTCAGCATTTCCTGTAGCTGGCCTTCAGACTCAGCCATGAGAACAATATCATCTGCGTACAGTAGTATACTGAGTATTGTATCGTCTATCCTCACACCAATTCCAGACTCTTTCACTACTTTTGCCAGGTCATTGACATACAGAGAGAATAAGGTTGGTGATAATACGTCACCTTGCTTAACTCCAACCGGAGTAGGAAACCATTGTGTGTTGTGTTCATTGAGTTGCACACATGCCATTGGTGATTTATATAGTGTCATTAATGCTTCATAAAACTTGCCATCTACCCCGCATTCAAGCAATCTGTAAGCCAGGAGATCCCTATCTATCCAATCAAAGGCCTTTTGAAAGTCTATATAACATGAAAAAGTAGGTTTACCCTCCTGAATCCTTGCTCTAATAACAGTAGAAATTGTATATATGTGATCAATACAGGCTCTCGCTTTGCGAAAACCATTCTGTTCATCTACTATCAGATTTGAGGACTCCAGGTATTCATTTAATCTATTATTAAGGACACTTGTGTAGAGTTTGTAGACTGAGCTCATCAGGCTTATTCCCCTGTAATTCATAGGGATTTTGGGATCTTTCTTGGCTGATTTAGAGATAGGTTTTATTATTGATTTATACCAGATAGACGGTATAAGGCCACTATCAAAGCATTTTTGCACTAGACTATACAGGGAATGCAGCAGATTTGGGGTTTTTAACATTTCGTTAGAGATGTCATCAATTCCACTGGCTTTCCCCGTCTTGGCGGAAATCAAGGCCTTCTCCACTTCATTAAGTGTAATTGGGGAGTTTAGGGACGGATTTGAGGAGTAAGAAGAATCGCTCATGTTCCTTTCAAGTTGTACTTTCAGTGAACAGATCTCTTGGTAAAAGTCTTCGTCAAATTCAGCATCTCTATCCTTCCCTGCGACTAAACCTGCAAAGTCATTTTCCCACCTTTCAATTACGCTTTTCACATCCTGAATCAGACTTCCTTTATCATCAGTGACCTGCATAGGGATCTTGGTACTACACCTAGGTCCTAGTTTGTTCACTTCGTTCCAGAATCTTTGGGGATTGTTAGTCTGGAGACCTTCTAGTTCGAGGGTTTGTCCTCGCTCGTATCTTCGTTTATAAAAACGAAGCTTTTTATCGAAAGCATGCTGCTTACTTCTAAAAACTATCCTGAGGTCTTCTCTACGCCTTCTACTACCCTTAAATCTGGTAAATTCACACTCGGCTTTCCGCATTTCCGACCATAAGTTATCTAACTCGGCATTCCAAAATGCTTTACGAGGGCGATAAAGTTTTCTATATTTTGACACATTAACAATATCAACATCCTCACCTGACTTTAATTCATCATGTAGAGTGTCACAAAACGTGTCATACCAAGCGTCAATGTTGGCTTGACTTTCATGCATGGCTTGTAGGTTGTCTATCATGTTACGCAAAGCCAAACGGCTAACGGCAGAGGCCAAGAAATTCCCAGGTAAGTGTCTGATATTGTATTTCTTTGTCCTGCATTGTTGTGGCAGAGACTGTGGGTTTTCAACAACCTGGCTTCCAGCATAGAAAGTCAAAGATAACACAGAATGATCTGGCAATCTGCTCCAATCGCCTATCAAACTTAAACATGAGTAACCACATTTCTCCACAATATCACTTGCAGTAATTACATTAAAGTCACAACAGGTCTCGAGGCAATCGTGGGGCGTAAGAATATAATCAACAACTGCTTTACCCTTTGTCGAGACAGAGGTGAAGTTGTTATTGTGTTGGCAAAATCTGCCATTTACCATACACATCTTCGCGTCTTTTAGAAAGTCAAGTAAACTAGCCTCATGATTGTTGACTGTTGTGTCAAGCGTCACTCGGGGAGGAATGCCGTCTATTTCTGTTATACAATCATCAAGATCACCTGTGCGACTATTGAAGTCACCACAGACATAAATACCATCAACGGCTTCTAAAGCGTACATTTGACACAACAGGTGGGAAAGGAATTCGGCGGCATCCCGTCCCCATGGTGACTGCTCGGGGGAAAGGTAACACGAGAAGACAACAAAAGTATATTCAGACCTTCTGTGCTCAAGGATCATAATCTTATACTGTTCAAACAGGTCGTTTCTAACGAAAATGCCAACACCTCCTGAGCCCTTGACGGCTTTGCGATGGGTCTGAATTCGATTGTGACCATACCATGTATAATTATCTAACTCAATTACATCATCAGCTTTCAGAGAGAGAGAGAGAGATTATATATATATAGAGAGAGAGAGAAAGAGAGAGAGGGAGAGAGAGAGAGAGAGAAGGGGGGAGAGAGAATTTTCAATACAGATTGCATGATACTACACATGAAACAAAGTTGAATCAATTGTTTTGTGTCAGAGAATACATTTTTTTTTAGAAAAGCAGTAGAAATATATTGCACAGAGAAATTGCTTCAGGATATGATAACTAAATTTAAGTTCCTGAGTTTATGGTGAAATCTTCGAATAAGGGATATTTCATATCACGTAAGCCGAAGGGATTCAGTCTATCAACCCCAGACTATCTACATTATTTAAGTATGTCCCATACAAGAATACGCAGTACGGCATCCCCCTTTGACTTGTAAGCAGTTAAAGACTCGAGAACGGATTCAATTAAGATCCTGCAAAATCATCTTGGGGGACAAAGTAGTCTAGTTTTACGATACAGCACAAACCACCTTGAACCTCAGATCCCTTGCTGAACAACGTGAAAATTTTGTCGGACATTTGCAGCCCCTGATGAACTCTTACCTGTGTGAATTGCTGTCCCCACTAAAACAGAAAAAAATTCCGGTAGAAGAAACGTAATGCAGATCTAGTGGACGTCCCATATTGTCGGATTGCTAGATACGAAAATTGAAAATACCTTACTTCCTTGGACTGTTGAACAGTCATTGTTCAATACTTTGTATGCTCTCAGATTTACTTATCAGCTGTTTACAACGATTAAACACAGACGTCTCTTCTTATGTATTGAAGTAACAATGATGTGATTAGTCATGAATGTGAATATTGCAATGGTGTTTATCCTGAATTTAAGCGGATTCGTAATTTTTTTGATAACGGGTAAGTGGATTAGTTGAAGTGCTTTAGTAATACCGACATTTTGTCAGAACATCACAATTCAGACACAGGATATCTGTCAGTATGTTTAAAAAAGATTGAGTTGAATTTGTTTGCATCTTTATAATAGAGAAAAAATTATCATACACAAAATCAACTAGAGTTCCACGACCTCATACCTTCGCCAAATGATTTTAACCTTTATGACTGACGTATTAGGAGTGTTTCTCATCAATTAAAAATCATACCAGTTGATTGTCTTAAAATATAACATGTCCAAAGTATGAGCTTATCAAATTATGAACTTAACAAAGAAGGTTATGCGAATATTTATCATCATTTATGCAAATGAGGCCCTTATTAGCATAATTTGATTCAACGATGTTCACATTCATATAACTTCCCGATGGCACAAAAAAAAATTAAATGTATGAAATTACCGTCATTTGCCAGTGTGGAATTAAAGAAGTTATTCATTAAGTATGCAAATTAGACTAACATTTGCATATTTTTTACCTATCAACATTCCTCTCTTCCTCAGTTAAAATTTGAAGTCATAACATGGAACAAAGCGGATTTTTAAAGTTGCCTCATAAATTATGCAAATTAAAATCTGATGTGCATAATTATCGTCCAATCATACTAAGCATCACAGAAGCTATACACATACAAAAATCATGACCATCCATGAAGGCCATCTTGTTATAGTATTTTCTCATTAATTATGCAAATGAGGTATTCATTTGCATAGTTCATATCAATTAATATTTCTCTCTTCCTCAGTTACATGTGGACACATTTTAAGAGTCCTATCATGGAATTTGGCGGATGTACAAACTTTCCTCATTAATTATGCAAATTAGATAGTGATTTGCATAAGAAGTATCTAGTCATGTACATCATCACTCAAGCTATCTACTTACCAAAAATCATTACTATCCATCAAGCCCTTCTTGAGTTATTCCCTTTCAAAGTTTGACGCAAAACCTGTTCCTGTAGTTCCAAAAAAGCCGCTAGGTGGCCCAAACCCATACCACTTACTCTCTGTCCAAAGATCTCTCTCTACCACCCAAAAAACAGTTCTATAGCATGTCCAGAACACGAGATATCAAAACAGGAAGTTCCGCTGCAGTACCATAAGGAGCCGCTAAGGGGCCCAAAATCTAATCGTTTTCAGGTCTCATCAAAACCTACCAACATACCAAATACCAAGACAATCCATCAAGGCGTTCTCGAGTTATGCTGTGCCACTACAAACATACATACATACATACAAACGCTACCCTCTGCATAACCTTCTCGGCGAAGGTAATTAATTAATGGGGCGATATTTTATGTCTGTCAGATAGTAACTGATATCGTATATCTTGTAAATATGTACATTGTAACATGTAAATAAAGCTGTACATGCTTTAGGTAAGGAGGAAAATGTAAGGCATACCAGTATTTCTCAAGATAATAGACGATACTGTTATGATCAGTGTTATTAGCAGTGTTGTAAGATTGTTTTCGATGACAGAATGCAGTGATTTACCGTTATTCCTAAGTTACCGCTAATTTCGAACATGTCGGCTCTTTACCAAACAATCTATGTTCATGACTTTAATAGTGTTTCGAGAAAATGCAGCCAATATGACGACTATCACATTGTAAAACCTTAAGTTTGTGATAAAAGTGTGGATATAAGAAACTGATATTGTAAATATCTTCAAAAAAGCTTAACAAATGAACATCAGAGGAAAATGATGCAGTGAATCAGAGAGATGAATTGGTATAGCAATAGGTAGATTTTGAATGCAACAGATGAGATAGAAAACAAATGGAAACCAGTGAGTTTTAAATATGCAAAGAAGCTGCAAAAATTCATTGTCAAATACATCTCAATGATCACATTTTGACTTTAAACCAACCATATGATGATCTTGACATGATATGCCACATGATATGCCACATCTATACGTACATTCTGTAGTCTGTACAAATGCAGTGAATCAAAATATATATCAAATACAGTAAAAAAAAAAATTAAAGATTGAATTGATTGTCTTAGGTAAGTCTGTGTTGCACTGTGGGTGATCATGTTAATACCGGTCTGAGGCCGTCGAGTTTATCGATATAGAGACGAACGTGATCACGTCAATAAAACGGAAATCCTAGTATTGTACTTTTAGAAAAATCATCCACGGTACGAGGCATTGCAACTCAACATATGACATAGGTCAATCTGGGGTAAAGGAACGCATCACCTTCATACGAAAGCTTACCTGAAAATAAGGCTCCAGCCCCGAATCAATTGTCAGCACAACAAACCACTTCTTACACTTTTTAGCTGTGCTGGAATATAACGTTATTTCGGAACATATTATAAGAATGATGTATTTAAATAGAACCTGAAACCGTCAGTGTGTCGCTTATTTCTACCACGCACTATCACGTACCTTTACGAAGCTTGAAGTGGGGAGTGCGCGGCATCAATGGAATATTCTGAAACAGGTGGAATCCCCCTTCCCAGACGCCCCCGCCATCAACAGGTGAGGTCACACCTGGGGACTTCCGCTTTCATGGCGCCAGTCGCGAGTTGGAACCGACAATTTTACCTACAACCTGAGGGTGAAAGGTGTATTTGTCTGTACAACAGGCCGCTATCCTTCACTCCTAGCTGTACTTGGGACAACGTAGATCTGAGGAGACTGAAAAGGTGTGTGTATGTTGAATATGTGCCGTACAATAACACGATACTTCGACCGTAGATATTGCCCAGTCTAATAGTACAGGTACCTGCATGGTCAATATGATAAGAAGATCTACAGTATCCTAACACAAAATGAATTGACTTCTATTGTCAAAGGGGAGTTTGCAGGAAAATATTTTTTTTTTTGATATGTGACAAATGTTCCTCTGCAAAACAAGTGGTAGGTGGAGGGTGGTTGTGTATGTGTGTGAGGGAGGGAGGGAAGGAAGGAGATGGTGTAACCATTTATGTATCCGGGATACTATCTTGGTCTTAGTGACATAACAAGATTAGTATAAAACACTGTTGCTACTAAATACAGAAGTTATTAGTTCAATAGGTAAGGACTTATCTAGGTGGAAAGCCGAATTTAGATAGTTCAGTTTCTAGTCAAAACCCGTCACGTAATTTAGGGTAATTCCACGGAAAGGGGAATTCCATGGCAGGTTTGTAACTTCACACCACCCCCTCTCTAGTCCGATTTGAATCTTATGTTGAAGTATGTAAACAAGAAGAAAGTTGAATAGCCTTCAAATGTCAAAACACCAGGCTGAACACAAAATGTTACCTGGACTACCTCACTGCCTTACAATGTTACTTGGGGAGTAAACATTAAGCAAAACCGCTCTTTTGAATTTCTGACATCGCTTGGACAAAGCATGTCGGTGTCCATGACGGTGGTCTATTCAGGGTACACACAAACACTATTCTGTTCAGTCTTGCGTGGGGAGCAAATAGCAGAACTATCAGGAGTAGTCCTGCAAGAGCAGGCGACGTGTTCTCTTAAGATTCACTGATCTGACTTGTAATAGTCGCAAGTACATGAAGAATAGAATTTGACATCGTAACATAACGATATGCATATAGGCCAAACAAATATAAGGCATGATTGAAAGTTGTAAAACTTCTCGAAATTATGATAAATTATGATTGGAACACAAAAGAGGAAAACAAGAAACAAACATGTTTTCCTTGCAATCTGAGGTTTGTCTCTTCAGAATATTATATACCCAATGATTAGATTCATGCTAGTTTGTTGGATAAGTCATATTTCACCCTGTGGCATCACAATTCAAGATGGCGGCCACCACACATGCCAACGGATCCAACAAAGGTTTCGCTACACAGACATGTAATTTTTCTACGCAAACCTGTAAAGAACCCCACATACGGAAGAAAATACCGGGTTGAAGGTAGCAGAACACAGTTTCCGGCCTATGGGGATTTCTATAGTTAAGGGCCCCAAGGTGACCAGCTTCGACGCGGTAAAAAATATAGCGCGGTGCACTTGAGAAATACGAAAAACCAATATGTTTGAGTTTAGGGTACAACCTGCAAATGAATAAAAAACCGAAAAATCCTGTCGACGTATCGGCTCCTCACGCCCACTTTGAAACAGCGCTCCGCGAGAGGTCACTGAACTGCACCGACTGACCCGAGTGAGGCGGTTGCACAAGATGGCGCATTTATACACAAAGCGGAAAAAGCCCACTATCCAAATCCAAAGCCGACATATTTCTACACCACACAGCACAGTTTACACATGAATGCCTCTCACATGCAGCTTTCTACCCAATCTTCAAGAGTTTCGGCCGCACTATTTTCTGGGCCGCGTCATAGACCCCCGGGGGTCGCGGATTAAAACTGTGTTCTGCTACCTTAAAACCAGGGCGTAGATTGACCTTTGACCCCGACCTCTGGGAGAAGCCGTGTCATGCCATTGCCCGCGCCATGGATAAAATACAAAACGATGCAGTGTATGTAAAAATAACAATATGCTGGTTCTTTACAGAATGGTTACATAACGTCGCGGACATCATTGTCACAACACAGGACGAAGGTGCACAGGTTTGTGACTTTTTCATATAAGCATGAAGGAAGACCTAGATACATTCTTATTTCCCATGTCACCATGGCTAAACAGTAGTCAGCAAATCTTAAAAGTAATCTTATACTTGAATTTCAGCTTTTGATTTCTTGAATTTGTCCGGTTGTCAAATTCATGCTCAGAAACCCCCATGTCAAACCGAATTCGAACGCTGTTCCACGATGTTCGAAATGAAATGATTCGATCCGAACGTGCGTTCGATGTGGGGTCACCTTACATGTTTTTACTGTAAACATAACCTCCTTGCTGTAAACCCGCGCGGTCAGGCCCCTTTCGCCGCATCAGGAGAAAAACAACTTTTTCCCAAATTTTACCTGCTTTCTGAAGAGTAACATACTGCTGGCACGTTGTTTGGGATATCTGACATGTAACGAAGCTACTGGTGTCATATTTGTTGACCTTTAATGTTTACGCCGGTGTCAATTACCCCCTCCCCCTATCCGTGCGTCATGACATGCGTTCTAACATCGTTAAGGATCAGCTTCAAAAAGCATCCACCTTATAACCTTCGTTGCAGTCCTTTTTCCCGCAGCGTTTTTTTCTTTCAATTTTTTTTTTGGGGGGGGGGGGGCGCCGCGTATCTGCTTGGGATCTCGTATCCGCCGTGCCCCTGTGTCCGCTATAGACCCTGTGTCTGCTTACCTCTTTAACTGCTCAAATGACTGTAACGATTTTTTTGAGTTTTTTTGTTTTTAGGATTTTCGAAAAATGCTCTTGATTTTGGATTATGGATAATTGAGTGCCAAAAAATGTCAGAAAATGCAATTTCTTCACAGATTTGTCAATATTAACTTTAAGAAATCAGATATAAAAAAATCCCCCAAACAGAAAGTTTTCTTTGTTCCTAGTCGACATAAAAACATGAAAATCAGAGTTTTATTTACATTTGGAGACAGTCTTTTACGATGTTCGCCTGAAAAAAACATTCTCCCTCAAAATTAGAAAATAATTGTGTCTTTGAGCAAAATCTAGAAAAATCAGCCGTTTATCGCAAAATGACAACCCTCAACTGCTGTAAAATCGCTAATTTCTTTTTTTAGATTTCCCCGTCCCCACTATTTTATTAACAAATGTTTTACCGTTAGCCAAAATTTTGCCTCGTGTAACCCGATACTTTGTCGAACGCGCGCAGCGACGGGAAAGAATACCCCAGCGACAGACAACCGTGTATATATAGTTCAGTGGCACTTTACCCTAAAGTATAGGTAAGACTCGTAAGAAGAATACCTTTTGTAGAGGTTTGGATTTTATGTTTATAACTTTTTCTTATAGTTACATGCGACTTCTACATGGCGGCTTCAGGGACCTGTATACTGGAGACATGACCAAATTTAGAATTGAATAAAAAGAACACTGAACAAGCTTCTAAATACGCAGTCGCAGCAGACAAGAACCATGCAACCATGAGAAATGTGATCAGCAGAACAAGAGACAGGCTGCCTGATATGTTTACGAGTATTTGCGAAGCTTAAGTGCATTAAACCGTTCACCTTTGACACGAGCTGTACTTGACGAGAAGTTGACAAGAGCAATCTGACACCGATTTTGTAAAATACTAACACGGAGACCGGTGGAGTTTCAGAGACCTTCTTTGAGCTCAGCACGATTTCACCATGTTGAGGGTCTGTGAGAAACTCCGGGAGGCGGACGCGAAGGGCAGGAGGTACGGACTAGCCCGTGCGGAGACAGGCTACCTCCGTGCCCTGGTGGACGCCGTGGCTGATAAGGACAGACTGCTGGAAGTGGAGCTGCTCAAAAGTCTAGGCGACGTGAACTTGGAGAAGGGAAGACTTGGGAAGGACGTAGGGAAGTTCAACATGGCCTTGTCGCTTTACATGGCTGCTGTGGTCCGGTGTCATAATAGGGATCAGGGAGAAGGTATAGAACACCGATACGAATACACGGAGAGACTTTTGAAGGAGATGTCGTCAAAAGGGTCAGAGGGTAAGGAACATTCAACCGAAAACAAGGAGACGACTACTCCTGCAAAGGTGGCGGGAAAGTTCCGAGAACTCGACAAGAGACGGGCTGCCGGTGGTAACACAGACTCTGTTCTGGTTGGATACGCACAGTTGACGGTAGAGGGAATAGTAAACGAGAACAACATATTAGAAACAGAAGCGATCAAAAGTCTCGGTGACGTGTACCTGAAAAGAGGAACAGAAACTAGAGACACTAGAGATTTGACCAGAGCAACTGCTCTGTACAACACGGCACTGACAAGGTGTAACAACGTTCATGGAACTGTCGTCATTGTCCACCGCTTACTGTACGCCGCAAAT
Source organism: Branchiostoma lanceolatum (assembly GCA_035149815.1). NCBI lineage: Eukaryota > Metazoa > Chordata > Leptocardii > Amphioxiformes > Branchiostomatidae > Branchiostoma > Branchiostoma lanceolatum. The sequence goes on along the minus strand of CM068871.1, from coordinate 19,533,224 downwards.
ATCAGGCAAGACATCAATACAGTTAAATTAAAGGTAAGCGAAGACATTTTCACATGGAATGATCATAGCAACTTCTTATATTGATATATGTACCGCACTGTTCTTTCTTCATTCTGCCGACAAATTTTAAGCGATCGGTGAAGTAAGTTGAACTTACTAATATGTTGTGGACATAATTTTTCAAGAAGTGGTAAGTGTATTTTTACTACTTTTCTGTGTGTGTATGAAATATAACGTCACCTATTGTTGGACAAGTAAAGACTTAAGCTGTGAAGTATTTTCAGTATTTTGAAATGTAGGTAGACTTACGTTTTGGTGTACTGACGAAACGAACCCATCTACATCAATGGTGACCAAATGAAGAACCGATCATGTCACCACTTTTATGTTTCCCTCCAAACACCTTTTATCATGTAACTTACACGGCTTTCTATCGGATCTCATAGAGGTTAACTCGTAAAAAACGACAACAAGACTTGAGAGGACGGAAGGGTCACGTCTCTCCCTTCTTAACTGCACCCTCTAGTGACGTCACCAATGTTCGTCTCAGGTAAGTACGGTGGAGGGGCAACTTTCTTGGAACTGTAGGTTTCTATGGCAGAAAACATTTTAACATCTTATCATAATTCATACAAATTATTGCCACATTTACATCATCTAGACATTGTTATGTACACCTTTAACTTACTTACACAAGTCACAACAAGAGTTCGGAGACCTCATATCTCTATGAAATATATATTATGCAAATTAGGCCCTTATTTTCATAATTTATATTCAACCATGTTCACCGTCACATAACTTCCAAATGCCATAAGTATAAAATTCCAGTCTAGCAATAAGAAATGTTCTCATTATGCGCATTGGGTCTTCATTTGCATAACTTTGATCTCTCAATTTCCCTATATTTTAGCTTCATATGTTGCATTATTGAACTGTTTTACCATCGAATGGTGTGGGGTTATAAACCTTTCCCTTTAATTATGCAAATTAGATTTTTATCAGTACCATTTTATTAGATCAAGTGACACTTAAGCCATCCGCATATCAAAAAAAGTATACGGGTTTAATTGTAAATCTCTTCATGGTTTGACCATTAGCAGTGGGGCCCCTGGGGAATATTTGACCCAGTTTCGTAACTAACAGGTGTACCACAATATACATGAGTCCGATGATGGACGACACTGCAGATATGGATTTACCTCATTAGTTTTGAAACTTCATTCCCAATTTGCATAATTATATATGTACATTTTAGTCTAAGCTACCTGCATACTAGATTTGATGGAAATCCGTCGTTCCTTTGTTCAGTTATTTTTTTCTTGGAAGATTCTATAAAAAACGCACCTGCAGTATTATAGCAAGCCGCTAGGTGGGCTTAACCTTATTTCTTACATCACAAGCTATTTGCCACCAAAAAATAAAGACCATACCATATTCAGTTCAAAAGATGGAAGATGTGGAAGAGGAGTGACCCGAACAACAACAAGGCACTCCCACCCCCCAGTGAGTCCCTGCCCCCGGGGGCCGACTTGCCCAGAAGGACTTGGGTTGCCCTGAACCGGGCAAGGGCAAAGGTGGCCAGGACAGGTGACAACCTGCTACGGTAGGGGGAGATCAACAGTGCGGTGAGAACCCCCAAACCCTGCAACAGCTGATGAACAGCTGCAGACTCTCCACATCTACCTGCACAGACACGGACCTGCGGGAAGCTAATGAAGTTGCGCTGAGCTGGACTGAGATACATTGCGACAAGCTATGATGAGTTCAAAAGATTTTTTAAAAATGAAAGTTTTGCTGCAGTAACAAGGTCGCATACCACGGACTCAAAATAAATCTTGACCTTCGTCTTTCCAACACCGACTCACATACCAAATATCATAAACATCCATTCAGACGTTTTTGATTTATGCTACTACAAACATCCGGAAAGAAAGAAGGTAACACAAACACACACAAAGACACAGACACGGCAAAAACACTATTGCCTTTTTCATGGAGATAACTATAAAATTCCTATCATTCTCCATTTAAATAGGCGGACCCGAGGACAGACAACCACAACCACACACAGACACACCTAATTAATACGTCAATTTTTTCATGGAGATTATCATTTAGGAAATGTGGTATGACAATGTGTCGGGTTTTTACAGAATGGCTACTGGAGGGGGCAAAGTCGCAGACATCAGTGTCACAACACAAGACGACGATGACAGGTGTGTACTTTACTAAAATTGGTGACAAACAAGGCCTATCGGCGTTTAGGTTTCTTATATCTATATAGATAAACTACAATAAGCTACAATAGGTAACTAATTAATTTTGGATTTCTTCAAATCATTCATTAATTTTTAAACTCATGGTAATTAGATGACTCTTAACCCAGAAGCGCTTAACCCTGAAATGTATTTGCATTAAGTATACACTCTGTAATGGTTTGCTGTTATAGTTATATTACATTATCTAATATCCCTTCTTTCGTTTTACAGTAGATACAAAGAACAACTACAGAATGGCTGCAGGGCTCTGCAGGATGGAGACCTGGACAAAGCAGAAGAAAGCTTTGCAGCTGCGCTCAAGTCTGTTCATGTCAAAGGTAAGTCTTTTATTTGAGTTCGACGTTATTCCAAAGTGCCATAAACCTCCATCCTTTATAAATGCTGCAAGGTCCTTTGTCCTTGTAGACAAAGGGCTCTTGGTGTACTACAAACATGTGGCCTTTATGTCTTATTATCAGTAGTTCAGTTTTTCAAACATAAGCTGCTATATGACAGGTCAAACAACTGAGGATTACGACCTGCGTACTTTTTGCGTAAGTGTGTGGGGTTTATAACTTAAGGACAGTCAGTAACAAAGCCCCAATGTCAAAAGGAAGAACATGCCAATATGACTGGGATTGTATAGGACGTTTAAATTTTACAAATTTGCAAACCGATGAAAAAAATTAAGACAATATTGCATTTAATAACTTTTTGTTACAGGCCAACACAGGAAGGAGGCAGAACCTCTATACAAGTTGGGCGATGTCTATCTGAAGAGAGGAATCCTGTCAAAGAACGGAGGTGATTTCACCAAGGCTGCAGCACTATGTAATGCAGCACTGGTAAGATCAAAGAGAGAAGATATAGAGGAAGCAATCCAAGAAATAGCGCTAGCATTTGTTAGGGAAATCCTTAAGATCGAACAGAAAGTACATAATGATGAAACAAAAAAGCACAAATTCATGTTGAAGACTGACAGGGACTTTGTAGAAAAAGAAATCAAAAGAATTGAAGAAGAAGTAGATCCATATAGCCTTGATGACAAGGACCCAACGGTAAAACAGGTGGAGATGAAGAGAGTGGAAGAAATCAAAGAATTGTTTCAGACACTTGTTGATCAACGCAAAACGTTTATCGCCGGCCTTGTAGATGAATGCATGGAGGTAATGGGCCCCCCTCCCTGTAAGTACGCCATGATAGGCATGGGTTCACAAGCAACAGGATTGGTTACACCATACTCTGATCTGGAATTTGTTATTTTGATAGAGGAAGAAACCAAGCATAATGCTAACTATTTCCGTAACCTCACTCATTATCTGCACCTCAAAGTCATAAATCTGGGAGAGACAATTCTCCCGGCTATGGGGATTAAGTGTCTGAATGATTTCTTCTCAAACGACCCACTAAAGAACTGGTTTTATGACACAGTAACACCGCGTGGTTTTTCCTTCGATGGAGCTATGCCACATGCATGCAAGACTCCATTGGGCAGGGGTACAAACAGCACAGGAACAAGTGAGCTCATCCACACACCAAGCAATATGACCAACATTGTGAAAGACGACATAATGTTCCATTTGAAGAAAGGCTACCACCTTGCTAGTATATTGGGAAATGTTTCTCTTATCACGGGAGAACGGAGCTTGGTCGATGTGTACAGGTCTATATGGACTCAGCAACTTGACGACGATGACGGAACAGTTCAGTTGGTAATGGCAAAAACTCTACTCAGTGAGAATGCACCAAACTTTCAAAAGGAGGCTCTCACTACCAGTCTGCTGAATGTTAAAAAAGAAATATATCGTTTTTCGAGTCTTGCAGTGTCATGTTGGGCACTACTTCATAAGATACAACCGACAACAATCTGGGAGACTATTCGGGAGCTAAAAAACAGGGGAGTCATTAGTAGCGAGAACACACACCACTTGATGGTGCTGGTCAGTATCTCAGCAGAACTGAGGCTGCGGACATACATGAACAATCGTGGTCAGGTGGAAAACATGTCAGCCTTAACGTCAATGTCAGGCGATACGGACAGTGGGGAGAAAATACAGAAAGTGTTTTACATCTCAAATACAAAACAGATCATGAGATACTATTACACAGAAAGACCGTTAAAGTCCTTTATTTCACAACTGACCAATGACCAACATTTTAAAACCACATCGATCTTCTTTGACGACTCTTCGGAATTAAAAACAGAGGTATATAACAGTCTGTGCGATTTCCAACAATCTATGACATGTATAGAGCAAACGCTGCACAACAATCTATCAAAGTATGGTAAAAACGCTGTACAATCTGATATTGCCGCCTCACTTAACAACTTAGGTACCGCCTGGAGCGACCTTGGCGATTACAGAAAGGCCGTCAGCTATTATAAACAGTCACTACAGATGAAGCGGACTATCTATGGCGAGGACGCCACACATCCTGATATTGCCAACTCACTGAACAACTTGGGTAATGCCTGGAACGATCTTGGGGATCACAGAACGGCCGTCAGCTATTATGAACAGTCACTACAGATGGGACGGACTATCTATGGCGAGGACACCGCACATCCTGGTATTGCCGGCTCACTGAACAACTTGGGTAACGCCCGGAGGGCGCTTGGGGATCACAAAACGGCGGTCAGCTGTTATGAACAGTCACTACAGATGATGCGGACTATCTATAGCGAGGACACCACACATCCTGATATTGCCAACTCACTGAACAACTTAGGTACCGCCTGGTGCGACCTTGGGAATCACAGAAAGGCCGTCAGCTATTATGAACAGTCACTACAGATGAGGCGGACTATCTATGGCGAGGACACCGCACATCCTAATATTGCCGCCTCACTGAACAACTTGGGTAACGCCTGGAGCGACCTTGGGGATCAGAGAAAGGCGGTCAGCTATCATGAACAGTCACTACAGATAGGACGGACTATCTATGGCGAGGACACCGCACATCCTGATATTGCCGCCTCACTGAACAACTTGGGTAAAGCCCGGAGGGCGCTTGGGGATCACAAAACGGCGGTCAGTTGTTATGAACAGTCACTACAGATGATGCGGACTATCTATAGCGAGGACACTGCACATCCTGATATTGCCGCCTCACTGAACAACTTGGGTAACGCCTGGAGGGCGCTTGGGGATCACAGAACGGCCGTCAGCTATTATGAACAGTCACTACATATGAGGCAAACTATCTATGGCGAGGACACCGCACATCCTGACATCGCCAACTGGCTCAACAATCTGTGTGTTGCCTGGAGAGACCTTGGTGATTACGGAAATGCTATCGGCTATTTTGATCTTATGAAACAGATGAAACAGATTATCGGAAACTCAAATACGTCATGAGCTCAAAAATGTCCCATTCATAGTAGCTGTTATACTATCCCTCCTACAAAGTGCAAGCTTGTTTGCTATACAACATTTTTTTTTTAAATATCAGATGACATACCTGAAAATTACAGCATCATTGACGTCGTGAAAGGACAAAGAGAAAAAAGATGTATAGTTTGTTTAGGTTTGTGTTTGTCAATTACGTTTAAATAATGTGAATGTTTTTTTAATCCCCGGCGCTGAGGTGCTGTTTGATTTTGTACCTTCTCAGTACTTAGTTTGGGCCCCGTAGCAATTTATTTGGGAACTAAAGACACCTTTTGACGAAACTCCGGAAGAGGGTGGTCAGTATATTTTCTTGATTGTGTTTTCGGTGGCTTTAGTAGAGATCGACAGAATTTGTTCCTATGCATATCAGAAATTACGGCGAGGATTATGAACGCCAGATTAATATTAATGGTAACATGTAAATGTTCTCACTATAATTAACACAAACATTGATAATGCACGAAATGAGTTGTCTACTCAGACCACTAAAATCTATCCAAATTTCCCTAAGCTTACAGACAAAGAAAAGACTATTCTTCTTTTAACTACCAAAAACCCACAAATTATAGAAAAGGTGGGACATTACGTCTTCCATTGCTTACAAAAGAGAAGTCAAACCCTTCACTAGTTATAGACAATTACATTTGTAAAATTTAGATAAGCAGCTTTTATACTTATTTTGTACACTGTTCTTTTTTGTATGTTATTTGCATTTAGCCTTCGGGCATGAATTTGCAATAAACTTATTATTATTCCTATGTGCTATGAGAGGAATGTGACACATGTGCACATGTGTGTTATTCGCGGCGAGCCGAATATTCATGGGGGGGGGGGGTATTGAATGAATGAATTATTTTGGATGAATGATTTTCCTGAATATTTTATACCAAATGTGACAGAAGTATGTTTGAAAAATTTTTTACTTTCAAATGTGACTTGGGTATATTTGAAAAATATTCATATAAGATTAAGCCGCTTACATATGATCGGTTGTTAGTTAAGTAGTTTCTGTCAATGTAGTTTGTCAACGTCAAGATTATGAAAGTTTTAAAGCAAACATTCTGCCCCAGACGGTTGGCAAGTCTTGAATCCCGTTTTTGCTTTCGAAAAATTTTGAAATAAAAAAAACAAACTTTTTTAACATTCTTGAGCCATTTGAACACATTTCAACACATAACAATGACCAATTGTTAACAGTTATAATAGATTGGTTTTAGTTCGTAGCACTGTAACTTCATTCATTTATATAGACCTCATACAGACCAACCCTGCACCTCCAATATTTACTGCAAACGAAATAGTGTCGCAACATATTTTGGGGACTGAGACTCAATGTCAGTACTTAGGTTACCCGACCGACCCTAGTATTAAACATATTACACCATCCACGCCTCGACTTTATCTTGTCGACCGCTAGCAAAGGATATTGTATTTTTGATCTGACATCTGACTTTAAAACAGAATCCAACAAGTCTTGCATATTTTTTGCAGACTTACTGTATTTCACACGCTGTTTACATGTTTTGAATAGTTCATGTAAGACCTATGAACAGTAAAGTACTAAATGACGGCATGTTATAGATCATTCATTGCATTTTGAATGGAAAAGGAAAGCTTTTATGTTACAGTTCGTCCAATAGGCCAGTAGTTAACAATGTTTCAGTTAAGATGTGATGATGTAATTTGTACAGTTTTAGAAGATTTAATGACGTGTTGTCTGTAAGAAAAGACGCAATTCAGCCTGGGGCTGCAGTGTTCTTTCAATTTTTAATAAACTATTCATTTATTCAATGTGTTCACCGTGGTCAAATTCATGCTGAAAAACTCCCATGTCCGGCCTAATTCGAACACTACTACACTGTGTTCGAATTGACGTAATTCGATCTGAACGCTCGTTCAGTTTTAGGGGTCATTGCACCTGCAGTCATTGCATGTTTTTACTGTAAACCCCCACGGTCGGCCCCTTTTCCCGCATCAGGAAGAAATGGAGGGAAATTTTACATTGGGACAATTTTGCATGGAGGTCAATTATTCATGGGGGACAATTTTCACATGGGAGACACTTGCATTGGAGACACTTTTGCATATGGGAATTCTTTCATGGGAGACACTTTTGCACGGAGGTCAAATCTTCATAGTGGACAATTTTTCATTGGGGAAAATTTTTCATTTGGAAAATTTTAATTTGGGGACACTTGCGTGGGGAAATCATTTCACACCTTGGACATTCGTATGGGGGACATTTTGCAAGGAGGACAATTTTGCATGAGGGACAATTTTGCATGAGGAACAATTTTTTAATGGGGGAACCCTTTTACTTGGGGGGCACTTGCGTTGGGAAATGATGTACCTTGGGACATTTGCATGGGGGACACTTTTGCATGGAGGACACTTTTTTGTTTTAGGCAGGCTGAGAGACATTCACATACTCAAAGCACTACTTGCATATGCAGGTTAATGCAGGTAAATTTGAGTTATGTAAGTACAATGTTTTTCTGACAAACTATAAAATGTATCACCATTATCAACATCACATTGAAAAATTTACCAGTGCCAGTGGATCAAAATACAAATTTCTACATATTCTAGGAAGCTAATTAAAGTCTTTGTGACCATCTCTTCGTCTAACAGCTATCAGATACAATATTTTTTTTGAATACAGACGTTGAAAATGAATAAAAAAACATTATACTGTCTGAAAAACCCTGAGCACCCATGGCATGCCACATTTTAGACTTAAGTAATATATGCTGTGGAACTGCATGTGTATATTCATTCACATGATCAAGGAACATGTCACTTGAACAAACATAACTGAGATGGTTGTGACTTGGTTTGTCACAGCAGGCAAAAAAAAAAACAATGAATATTCATAAGGATGGCCTGCCTCGGTTAACATTAAGTGTGCCGCGCCGATGATGGTAATAAGTATACAGGACTGTATTCTTGCCGAATGAGCCTGAGGTACTGAGTAGCTGAGCTCATGACAGCTGATTACTTTGTTCCCAGCCAAGCTCCTCACAACATGCGCTGCATTTTTTAAGGAAGTATCTGCCGATGCTGTGCTGGATATATATAAAGGGAAACAATGACTTGATTTTGCATTTAGTAGGTCTTTGAGGAAGAATCATATTTTCTCACGATAATCTTAGATATTAAATCACAAACATCCCCATGTCGGCACCAGAGAACCTCGCTCTCTGTCAGTCTAACATGCGTCTGTCACGCGTACATCACGCACTGGATTGTCAATTGTAGATACCGACATGTCAATCGAAAATGTTGATATATCGGCAGCCTGACGTCACAGGTTGATCATCACTTGGAGATCCGAAGTTATTTAAAGACAAAATATATTTTGAGTGAAACAATTCTAGCTGCTTATTGTGCTAAGTTTATATCTGTTCCTTGGTAATACCATATACTTCCATTGCACTCCTCTTACGCTTTTTTTCATACATAATCTCTTTGCTAAGACCCATGCCCATATCCCCTCCCACTAACATTTCTGCGACAAAAAGGGCCGTTGTCCAGACGGACTAATACTGGTCTAGAAGTGATTAAATCGGGGTTGTCAATAAAGTAATAAACTCCGCAGCCGTAGACGTAATCATACTAGTCTGCGCCGTGGGGTCTTCCGTGTTCATGGATTTGGCGAAGTCCATAGATTGATTTATAGTTAAGTGACATAGAAATACTGCTCTGGACCATGGAGTTTAATGGAGTTTATCGAGATTATTGATTTAGTGATGAACTCCACGGCCGTACGCGTGGAGGGACTGATACTGGTTCGGAGCCGTGGAGTTCTTAGATTAATCTATAGATTAGTGATGAACTAACAGTTGTACGGAGTAATACTTGTCGGGGGTCGTATAGTTCATCGGGTTAATCGATTTAGTGAACTCCATGGCCGTGGAGGACGCATAGCCTGACTAAATCGCACTCCTAGCGGCCGGTCCGACTGATACCGTCCCCTCGGGGAGGTGACCATTAACCTCTGCTGGCGAGAGATTGTGTAGACGTAGGCTAGATACCTTTAACATCAATACAGAAATAATGAAAACTATGCTACCCGCTTACGAGTATTATCGAAGCTTTCTTTGTGTTGTTGAACCTTTGAACTTTGTTATCGACCGACGGATGATGTAATATTGACACGAGCAGGGGATGTTTGTCCAGACCTGTTTGTTCGAGTCACGCGCATATAGCTAACACGGAGACCTATAACCGTATAGGGTAAGACTTCTAGATACATTTTCTTAGCAGAAGTCCGCCATGTTGAGGGTCTGTGAGAAACTCCGTGAGGCGGACGCGAAAGGCAGGATGTACGGACTAGCCCGTGCGGAGACAGGCTACCTCCGTGCCCTGGTGGACGCCACAGCTGATAAGGACAGGCTGCTGGAAGTAGAGCTGCTCAAAAGTCCGGGCGACGTGAACTTGGAGAAGGGAAGACTCGGGAAGGACGTAGGAAAGTTAAACATGGCCTTGGCGCTTTACATGGCTGCTGTAGTCCGGTGTCATAATAGGGATCAGGGAGAAGGTATAGAACACAGATACGAATACACGGAAAGGCTTTTACAAATGGTGTCGTTGAAACGGTCACAGGGTAAAGAACAGCCAAATGAAGCCAAGGAAACGACTACACCTGCAAAGGTGGCGGCCAAGTTCCACGACCTGGACAAGAGACAAACTGCTGGTGATAACACAGACTCTGTGTTGGTGGGGTACGCACAATTGATGGTAGAGGGAATAGTAAAGGAGGACAACATGTTAGAAACAGAGGCCATTAAAAGTCTCGGTGACGTGTGCCTAGACAGAGGAATAGAAACTAGAGACACTAGAGAATTGACCAAAGCTACTGCTCTGTACAACACGGCACTGGCGCGGTGTCACAACGTTCATGGAACAGTTGTCGTTGTCCACCGCTTACTGCACACAGCAAAAATCAGACAAGACATCAACACCAGTAAAACCAAGGTGAGCGAAAACGTTTACCCCTAGAGTGTTAGTAACTTCTTAAAAGTTATCATAAGCACCTTATTTTAATACCTTTTATTGGCCACATGAAGTTTCAAATGCAAGTTCAGTAGACGTAGGTATTGGCCACAAGGAAGAAATTGGCCATATTACGTCCATGTAGTTAACCCTATCTAGACCGGGTTTTTTTGGGAGTTCTTGGACGGGGGGGGGGGTGTCCTACCATACGTCGTTTGGCAGTTATACGATGTCAAAGTTGGCGCGGGCAATTTTAGCCCTCCCCCCCCCCGCCTAGATAGGGTTAACATTAATGGTGGTCAAATGAACATTTCATCTCCTGTAGTAAAATCAATATTTTCCTCCATAAATCCTGTGTTAAATATGTACCTCCCGCGGGCCATGTCAGGTCCTTCATCTTTACCCGAAGATCAAAGTCCGTTTGTGCACTGAATAATACAATCACTGACTTGTATTATAAACACGGCTTCTTACCGGTTTTCATAGAGGTCTGCGCGGAAGCAACGACACCAAGACGTGACAGCACGGAAGGACCGCCACTCTCCCTTTGCAACTGCGCCATCAAGTGACGTCAGTAATGATGGAATGCGCCATCTCCCCAAGTAAGTACAGTGTTTGGGGTATTTGCTGCTTGCGAATTTTTGCCCCCAGCCCCTCCCTAACGATGTTGGTCGGCATAATAACAAGGAAACTTAAATGTATTTACAAATATGACATCTGTAGCATGTACCCAAAGGGAATATAAAATTTCGGCATACATTATGCAAATAAGGTCATCATTAGCATAATACACATTCAGGAGTATTCACCTTTCATGAAGCTACCTACACTTGGAATAGGACATCCTTAGCATTTATCGAAAGGTATAATTTCCTTCATTATAGAGCACCCCACAGTACATCTGCTTGTTTTTTTTTCCAAGGCCATGCATCATTATGTAGTCACACTGCCTACAACTGAGTGACAAGCCAATTTATACCAGCAAGTACGTTTCAGGCGTTCTCGACTTATCGTGTTCACTATACTTACAGTCACACAGACAAGCATTAAAACATAGCCTTCTTGACGAAGGCAATATCACACAGGATATCATAAGATAAATGTGTTGGTTCCTTACAGAATGGCTACAGGGGGTAAAGGGACAAACACCAGTGTCACAACACAGGACGACGATGACAGGTTTGCCCCTTACTAACATTAATACAATGCAGTTCTTATTTTCATATCGACGTAGCTTCACAACAATAAGCAAAGTTTTTAATTCTACTTTGTTATACAAAATGCATTACAATTTTTTTCTATTTCTTCAAACTTTCCATTACCTTTCATACCAAAGACAACCAGAAATAGTTAACATTTAGTCCCAAAATGGATGCGATTTGCATGAAGAGCACATTTTGTAATGGTTTTGCGTTTTTTTCAAGATCAAATTACATTTATACTATTAATATTAAATGTAATCCTATTATATTTTATTGCAGTACATACGAAGAAGATTTACAGGAGGGCTCCAGGGCCCTGCAGACTGGAGACCTGGACAAGGCAGAGGAAAGCTTTGCAGCTGCGCTCAAGTCTGTTCATGTCAAAAGTAAGTCTGGTATTTTTAGTAAGAAGTTGTTTCAATGTGGCAAAAATGTCGCTAAGTTAGAAGTGGTCATTGTTTTATGTCCACAAATAAGAATGTTTTTTTACTGCAAACAATATGTTAGTATATTATAGTTATTACCGACATGAAGTAGTTTCAACCAAAATCTCTCATACGACAAATAGAAACCCCGATGAGTACGATCTCTGTGCATCTCGATCAGATGTATAGGTTTAAAAGCTAGTATTTAAAAGCATCGTTTATTACCTCCACAAAAGAAAACAGATTTTTTGGTGTGTGTTATGTGTGTGTGTGTGTGTGTTTGTGTGTGTGCGTGCGTGCGTTCGTGTGTGCGTGCGTGCGTGCGCGTGTGTGTGTGTGTTTGTGTGTGTGTGTGTGTGTGTGTGTGTGTGTGTGTGTGTGTGTGTGTGTGTGTGTGTGTGTGTGTGTGTGTGTGTGTGTGTGTGTGTGTGTGTGTGTGTCCGGATATTTTTTGGGTATGTGGGTAGGATTTCGGAATCCTGTCAATGTCGATTATGGGCCTCCTGGCGGTTTTTCTTGGTAGCGCAGCAGATCTTCGCGTTTTTATATTTTTTTTAACGTTTTTTTAAGGAAAACTGTAGAAATAAACGACGAATTCTAATTATTTTGGGCATGCCGGTAAACAAATTTATACACATTCATTCAGATCAAGGTTATGTAACTAAGGTCTCAAGTGCATTATTAATAACGAGACTCTATAATCCCGGCGTTTTATTACAAAAGACTTGAATACATGTAACATATGAAGTTTATGACAGGTTAAACATTAACAAATACCACCTAATTTGCATAATTAATACAAACATGCAGTTATCCCTTAGTGGTAAATGATTGGAGATTTCATACTTGTTTAGCCATCAACGATGCCATAATGATAAGAAAAATGAAAATTAGAAATTATTTCAGTGGTATGGCACATTTTCCTTTGAACAGGTTACCTCCCGATGAAAATAATTAGATACAAAATTATAATTAATCACATCCTTCGTTACAGGTCAACACAAGAAAGAGGCAGGGCCCCTGTACAGGTTGAGTGATGTCTATCTGAAGAGAGGGATCCGGTCAAAGGACGGGGTTGATTTCACTAAGGCTGCAGCACTCTGTAATGCAGCACTGGTAAGATCAAGGATAGAAGATATAGAGGAAACGATACAGAAAATAACTCAAGCATTTGTTAAGGAAGTCCTGAAGATCGAACTGAAAATACATAATGATGATACAGAGAAACACATATCGATGTTGAAAACTGACAGGGACTATGTGGAAAAAGAGATCAAAAGAATTGAAGAAGAAGTAGATCCTTATAGCCTTGATGACAAGGACCCAAAGATAAAGGAAGTGGAGATGAAGAGAGTGGAAGCAATCAAAGAATTATTTCAGACACTTGTTGAACAGCGTAAAATGTTCATAGCTGGCCTTGTAGATGAATGCATTGATGTAATAGGTCCCCCTCCCTGTAAGTACGCCATGACAGGCATGGGTTCACAAGCCACAGGATTGGTAACCCCATACTCTGATCTGGAATTTGCCATTTTGATAGAGGAAGAAACTGAGCATAATGCTAACTATTTTCGTAACCTTACTCATTATCTGCATCTGAAAGTGATAAATCTGGGAGAGACCATTCTCCCGGCTATGGGGATTAAGTCTCTGAATGATTTCTACTCAAACGACCCATTGAAAAACTGGTTTTATGACTCAGTAACACCGCGCGGTTTTTCGTTCGATGGAGCTATGCCACATGCATGCAAGACTCCATTGGGCAGGGGTACAAACAGGACAGGAAGAAGTGAGCTCATCCACACACCAAGCAATATGACCAAAATTGTGAAGGACGACCTTACGTTTCATTTGAAGAAAGGCTACCATCTTGCTAGTATACTGGGAAATGTTTCCCTTATCACTGGAGAACAGAGCATGGTCGATGAGTACAGGTCTATATGGACTCAGCAACTTGACGACAATGACGGAACAGTTCAGTTGGTAATGGCAAAAACTGTACTGAGTGAGAATGCACCAAATTTTCAAACGCAGGCTCTCACTACCAGTCTGCTGAATGTTAAAAAAGAAATATATCGATTTTCGAGTATTGCAGTGTCCTGTATGGCACTACTTCATAAGATACAACCGAGCACAATCTGGGACACTATTCAGGAGATGAAAGACAGGGGAGTCGTCAGTAGTGAGAATGCACACCACTTGGACATGCTGGTCAGTATCTCAGCAGAACTGAGGCTGCGGACATACCTGAACAATGGTGGTCAGGTGGAAAACATGTCAGCGTTAACGTCAATGTCAGACAAAACGGACATTGGGGAGAAAATACAGAAAGTGTTTTACATCTCAAATACAAAACAGATCATGAGATACTATTACACAGAAAGACCATTTAAGTGCTTCATTTCACAACTGACCAATGACCAACATTTTAAGGCCACATCAAACTTCTTTGACAATTCTTCAGAACTGAAAGCAGAGGTATATAAAAGTCTGTGCGATTTCCAACATTCTATGACATGTAGAGAGCAAACACTTCGCAACTATCTATCAGAGTATGGTAAAAACGCTGTACAACCTGATATTGCCGCCTCACTGAACAACTTGGGGAATGCCTGGAGCTACCTTGGGGGTCATAGAAAGGCGGCCATTTATTATGAACAGTCACTACAGATGGAGCGGGCAATCTATAGCGAGGACACCGCACATCCTGATATTGCCGGCTCACTGAACAACTTGGGTAACGCCTGGAGGGCTCTTGGGGATCAAAGAACGGCCGTCAGCTATTATGAACAGTCACTAGAGATGAGTCGGACTATCTATGGAGAGGACACCGCGCATCCTGGTATTGCCGCCTCACTGAACAACTTGGGTAACGCCTGGAGCGACCTTGGGGATCACAGAACTGCGGTCAGCTATTATGAACAGTCACTACTAATGAGGCGGACTATCTGTGGCGAGAACACCGCACATCCTGATATTGCCGCCTCACTGAACAACTTAGGGAATGCCTGGAGAAACCTTGGGGGTCATAGAAAGGCCATCAGCTATTATGAACAGTCACTACAGATGAAGCGGACTATCTATGGCGAGGACACCGCACATCCTGATATTGCCGGCTCACTGAACAACTTGGGTGTAGCCTGGAGGGCTCTTGGGGATCACAGACGGGCCGTCAGCTATTATGAACAGTCACTACAGATGAAACGGACTATCTATGGCGAGGACACTGCACATCCTGATATTGCCCGCTCACTGAACAACTTGGGTAACGCCTGGGGCGACCTTGGGGATCAAAGAATGGCAGTCAGCTATTATGAACAGTCATTACAGATGAACCGGACTATCTATGGCGAGGGCACTGCACATCCTGGTATTGCCGCCTCACTAAACAACTTAGCTGAAGCCTTGAGGGCGCTTGGGGATCACAAAAAGGCAGTCAGCTATTATGAACAGTCACTTCAGATGAACCGGACTATCTATGGCGAGGGCACCGCACATCCTGATATTGCCGCCTCACTGAACAACTTGGGTAACGCATGGTTTGACCTTCGTAAAGGCAGAAAGGCGGTCAGCTATCATGAACAGTCACTACAGATGAAGCAGGCTATCTACGGCGAGGACACCGCACATCCTGATATTGCCGGCTCACTGAACAACTTGGGTGAAGCCTGGAGGGCTCTTGGGGATCACAGACGGGCCGTCAGCTATTTTGAACAGTCACTAGTGATGAGTCGGACTATCTACGGTGAGGACACTGCGCATCCTGGTATTGCCGCCTCACTTAACAATTTGTGTCTTGCCTGGAGAGACCTTGGTGATTATGGAAAGGCTATCGGCTATTTTGATCTCATGAAACAGATGAAACGGATTATCGAAAATTCAAATACGCCATGAGCTCAAAAATGTTCCATTCATAGTAGCTGTTATGCTATCCCTCTTACAAACGGTTATTTTTTTTTGCTACACAACATTTTTTTTCAAAATATCAGATGACAAACCTGAAAATTTCAGTATCATTGACGTCGGAAGAACAACGAGAAAAAAGAGGTATGGTTTGTGTAGGTTTGTGTGTGTTAATTACGTCTACATATGTGAAAGTGTTTTGTTTTATCCCCGGAGCTGAGTTGCTGTTTGATTTTGTACCTTCTTAGTACTTAGTTTGGGCCCTGTAGAAACTTGTTTGGGAACTGATGACACCTTTTGACGGAAACCTGGGAAGAGAGTGGTCAAGACATTTTCTTGATTGTGTTTTCTGTAGCTTAAGAGTCAATTTCACATTACCGAGTGGGTGTTTGTTGCCTTTTGTTCTAACATTTGCAAAACCTTTGTAACAATCTAAAGAAAATAAGTGACTGTTAAGAACAATTTCCAACAATTATTTGATGTTCTAAATACTATTAGTTTCTGCTGTGTCCCAACATGTTAGACAAATTTCTAACATTGCACATATTATTTGTATTATTTTAGAAACTGTTACAACATAGGTTGATCATTTGTTCCAACATGTTCCAACATTAGAATAACATGGTGTAACTGGGTCAGTGGGATGGGAACAGGGCAATTCACACATCCCTTCAAAGTATAGGGGATTAGGCCTAGGTGCCATGCATCAGGAAGAAACTCATTTTTTTCACAAATATTACGTGTTTTCGCGATTGGGTGCCTGGAAATAATTCTATATGGGGGATAATCTTTGTCGGATATATAGGACTCGGTGAAAACATGTGTTCTGTTTGAGGGAACTTTACAAATTGATGTAAAGATTCATACTACTCCGCATGAATGTCAAATGATAACATTGTGACCTTTCAAATTTACTTTAGTTGGTGAATGTGCCCCATTGAAAATTATCTATGCGTATAATGTTTGAAGAAATAGTGCACACAATAAAATGCGATTAAACTGTTTTTAACATGTTAATATGCGTACTATAGCTCATCACAAGAAAGTGCCAAGTCAAGATATTAGAAATCCCACCTGTTATAGTTTCACCCTGTATTGAAACTCTTTTGTATATATATATATATATTTGTTGCACTAGTTCATGTCGTCTCTAATTGTATCACATAGATTTGTTAGATGTCACCCCGTACTACAGGTATAGAAGGAGACTATATCATTTTACGATTTTTATTCTGGATAAAGTCCAATATCATAAATATGCCCAGTATTTTCTATTAAAAAGTGGTTTTAAACCTTTCCGTCAACTTTTTCCATTATGATTGCAAACCTGTAGCCATGGAAACAGTAGCATTTGCATTTGGCTCTCCAACTGAATTGGTTCTGATTGTTATCTGTCCAACA
Source organism: Branchiostoma lanceolatum (assembly GCA_035149815.1). Taxonomy (NCBI): domain Eukaryota; kingdom Metazoa; phylum Chordata; class Leptocardii; order Amphioxiformes; family Branchiostomatidae; genus Branchiostoma; species Branchiostoma lanceolatum. The sequence goes on along the minus strand of CM068871.1, from coordinate 19,515,645 downwards.
TGAATCTTAATTCTACTAGTAGACATTGGGCTAGGGGTATGGTTAGGAGTTGAATTGAGTAGAATAAACTTAACCCAATCTGTACTAGTAGAATCACAGATCCCGTGGCGGATCCCAATTACAAGGCAAATATCGATTCCAATTCGTCCTAGGACAATCCGTAATGATAATCCATATCTCTACAACGACAGACGTATCAACGTATGTATGTGTGTATAAATCTATCTGTGCAGTGGTATACATAATCTAAAGAATGATAACAGAATAAACTGTGCTTTAAAACATTTGACTTTAATGATAATTTGACTATAATTCTTCATTCAGTATAAAAAAATACTTCGATTGCAATGAAAACAATGTTTTAACACGACCACTTGGTCATTTAAACTACATATGTATATTTACATTGAATATATATGTACACTAATAAGAATTGTCCGTAAAATTATCGATATCTTAAAAAATTCAAAATTTGACATTCACATTAATCAATATTGTGATATGTACGCCCTTCAAATAGATATCCATGTAAAAGTCTATATACAGTTACAAGATGATATAAAATAAAATATGTACAGTCCTGTACTCCTATCCCTTAAATACGTGCCAATTCTCAGCAACTACAACATATTAACTTCAACATCATAATCAGATCTTATGAAAAGTAAAAAAAGGACGGAGCAGTTATATAGAGTATGCTATGTTTAGATGTTTTGCAGTATTACCTAGTAAAACCTAACATTAGGGAATGACGAATTAACTTATTTTTTTCTCGAATGAAAATTGTCAGCAAGTACATTTTCTTACAAATCTTTTGGTTCAAGAACGTAGTGTGTTTTCGGTTCATTTTATTGCGTATTCCAGTTCGTTTTTTGAACCATCGCCTCGAAGACAAGGCAAAATAGGACCGCCAGGAGGCGTTGCTATGCAGTGTAATTCGAAAGGAGGCGCTGCTGTGGGGCGAAGCCGTGAGAGCAGTGCTAGGAGTGGACGGGGTTCTGCAAGAAGGACACGAGCTCTTTACTGGCGACGAAATCCTGCACCGTCCGGGTCTTGAAGTCTTCCCAGTTGACTTTGTCCTGGAGCTTCTGCTGAAGGCTTCGTTCGGAGGGGTACGGCTGGATCTGTGAAAGTTTGACATTTGGTAAGTACTATTAGGTATTTTTTTAGTGTAGCGAGTGTAGTAGCCCACGGTAGTAATAGGATGGCACCCCGGCTTAAGTATTATCTCATGCCAAACCCGCCTGGCCTATAGGCCTGCGATCTGACCTTCTCGCAGCATTAGCGCTGGCAAGCCTTCTCCAGCCAATCACGTCGCCGCTAACGGCCAAGTGGCAACGTGATTGGCTGGTAACTTTTCTTCAAGAAACAGACGGGGGAGTATCCGATTGGCTGACGGATGCCTAGAGCTAACCAACCTCCTTGGGCTAACGCAGCGAGAATGACAGATTACTGGCTGGCACGCCAGTGTCGCTTCTTGATACATACAAGCGGCCGATTTGGCATGAATGGATACCTAAATCATGAGCTATAAGTGCTTTACTTTAGTCTATTCTAGCTATTTGCTGATCCCAAGAAATTCTCTTTTCTTGGTTATCAACTGAAAAACAGTGACAAATTATGCTGTAACTGTTTCCAGTTTTTTTTTTACCATTTCTTGTTTCAAGAGGTGAAAACTCGTCGACCTTTCACTTTGTAGTCTTTAGATTAGTTTAACCATAATGATGCAGTTACACCACTACTATAGCTACTTACAGAAACAGATTAGCATAGGCGTGTCATTTATTTCGAGACCAGGGTGACCGACTGGTATTAATGATACCTCGCACATAATGTGATACTAACCGTGCTCCTAATCTTTCTGCGAATGTCAAGGTCAAGATGCTTCTCGAAGAACTTCCTTGAGATGAGGATGCACTCCGCACCGTCTGACACAAGGCTCATCCCTGTACCGCCTTCCGTCGGGCTGAACACCACATTTACTAAACCCTGTTATAACAAAACAACCCAGACCCATAAGAATGATGCATAATGTTTTATGAATTGTGATTTTATTTTTAATATTAGAATTGCAACAGAGCAATAACGTTGGACACAGGAAGCTTTTGCTGGTGTCGTGACCCACTGTCAAAAAACGCCGTATCTTGTCAGGATGCCTGGCGCTAAAGGACTCACAAGATCACACCACAGTCAGGCAGGTCTTTCTGGGAAGTTTAATGAGTACCTCCTTCTCTAAGAACTTCCTCTCCCCGACTGCTGACTGACCTACTTTATCTTTATATTAGATCCAACGGGCCTCCCTTAGTTATTTCCAGTGACTCCGTCACACCCACACATAATAGTGTATAAGTTGTATAATGAGGCGTTCACAGGCGGGGCACGACACCAACTTTCAACAACCTTTGGAGCATGTTCACATTGCATTTTTGTGAAATTTGGTCATCAGTAATCCTGATGAAGACCAGAGAACTGGTCGCAGTCATTCTCTTGTGTTTGAAAATAGTTCAATTCTGGAATTTGCGCTGCATTTTAACATTTTTTTAGCAAACTCGCTCAGTGCAAAGCGTAGGGGGCCAGTAATCTAAGCACTGAACTAATTCTAACTGTAGCAGCATCTCTTAACCCTAAGCCAGAATCATCAATGCTCGAGACAAGCATGCTTTTACTGACCTATTAGGAGAAGCAGGGGTCAGAGGTCAGATCAAGCTACGGCAGGTCTTGATTTTGCTGCTCCGTACAATCGCACGATTTTGAGTCTAAAAAGTCTTCGATCACTTCCTTTTCCACCGAGTTGCATGTTAGAAGTGCCAAGGATTACTCTGTGCTAAAGAATAATCCATCTAAACCATTCGTCTGGAGATAACAACGTTGAAGTCTCCGGCGTCCCTCGGAAGGAGTTCGGCACTAAGACAACATGGCGTCTGGAGAAGAAAGGGTGCGGCCCCTAACATCCAACAACCAAGCCCCCGCGCCAGGTGGCATACAACGAACCATCACTCCTGTCTTCCTGAAGAACAGGGAAATAGCCTGGGAAGACGAACGACCATTCACCACCAGAGAGATCTGCGGAGCTATGGAGAAAACAGCAGGGTATGGCACCTTAGAAGGAGCACAGAGGATCAGGGGATTATGGCGGATATACCCTCAAACAGAAGATGCCCGAATCGCCCTCCTGCTCCACGGCGTCACCCTGAGAGGACGTCATTATCAGCCATACAGCGACAACCCCTTCGTGGTACGAGGTACAGCTGATATACCCACCACAAGAGTGTATGTAAGCGACATACCCTTATCATTCAGCAATGATGAAATCAGAAGCTCATTTGAAAATCTAGGATGTACCTTGGTTAGCAAAATAATTGATGAAAGAGATAGGGATGAGAACAAGCGCCTAACTAGATGGAAGACAGGGCGCCGATTCTTCCACATCAACATACCGAAACAACCCCTACCACCTACTGTCAAGATGGGGCCTTTCATGGCCAAGGTCTACCATAAGGAACAGCGAGACGCTCAGAGAAAACAGAACATACACTGCAAAAACTGTAAACAATTTGGACATTCTCTATCTGGCTGCCCAGAACCACAGCGGTGCTTCGATTGTGGTTTGGATGGTCACAAGAGGGGCGACCCGGCTTGTTTACACATCGACAGCGACAGCGACGGACTGGATACTGGGCCGCAATCTGCAACTGATGACATTTTCACAGTTCCTGGAGAGACACACACAACAGCTGAAGCATCTCCCTCACCAGCAGAGGTCATCGACGACTTTTACAGCGAGTATGTCTCAGGTAAACAGCCCAGAGCCACCCCTACAGAGGCTCGCGACACCACTTCCGCATACGTCGCCATAGAAACCGAACCCGGAAGCAGTTGGTCAGAAGAATGCGGAAGCCCTGTGCCGGAGCCTCCCATTCATTCAGGAGGACCTATCGACAGATTCTTAAAGAAGGTGAGATCCAGCAACGATGCAACAAAAAAGTCGAACCTGAAGAAGAAAAGACAGACAGCAGGACAGAAGCGACCGAGAAACAGCTCGCCGATGGAGACGGAAGAGCCCCAGCGGAAACAACAAAAAAGCGTCCCACCTCGACAGCAGAGTGGTACAACCTGAGGCTGGATACTGAACTTCCGGTTTGACAATGTCTGCCATACTTTGGACTGGATCGGACAGAACTATGATTTTTTGGATTATGGACCTGTTGCTCGGCTGTACAAAGCCAATACTTGCAACAAAACTGACTCTAGTCGAGTTAAGTGCTATATTAAAACGAGATAAAGGTGAGTGCTTTACGCCTCCTTGTTCTTACCAAACGGTGAAATGTACAGAGGAGGATGGTAACACAATTGTAAACATCAACATATATCAAATTTACTATCAGTATGACTTTGTGTAACCTATCTCTCATATCCCTCAATGTTCGAGGACTCCTAGAGAAAAGCAAAAGAGGTTCAATACTATCATATGTTAACAAGCAAAAAGCTGACATTATATTCCTCCAGGAAACACATTTCACCAAGGAAACTAGTCACATTTTGACTAAAGAATGGCAGGGTCCATGCTTTCAGACGTTTGGAACAAATTGTAGCAGAGGCCTTGCCATACTGATTAAGCCTTCACTCGATTTTGTTTTGCTTGATAATGATTCTCTACATTGTGATGGTAGAACACTCCTTTTAAAATGTATTATCGGGGGTACAGACTTCTCTTTGGTAAATGTGTATGCCCCTAATAGAACCAGGGAAAGAAATGAATACTTCGCAAAAGTGTCAGAATGGTTAAATGGACACGACCCAATCAATCTTATCTGTGGTGGAGACATGAATTGTGTGCTTAATCCCCATGTGGATAAAAAAGGGGGCAGAGTGGACAACGCATTAAGATCAGTTACAGCTATGAAAAACCTTTGTTCTAAGTTGAATATGTGTGATGCCTGGAGGTCAGCAAATCCTGACATCTCACAATATACATGGAGAAACTTAGCCAAAAATGTGGCTTGTAGACTTGATTATTGGTTAATTCAAAAAAGTCTTGTGGAAAAAATAGAGAAATGTGACATTAGACCAGCAATTCTTACTGACCACCAGGCAGTCTTCCTAAGGCTCAGATTTAAAACAAATGCCAGAGGCCCGGGGATCTTTAAATTAAATGTGAGCCTTTTGGAAGATATGGATTATGTCTCAGAAGTACATGATATAATAGAACAACAGATAAACAGTAGCATCAAATCAAGTAGAGATAAGCTAGACATGTGTCTCATAAAGATTGCTGAATTCTCCAAACAGTACGGAGCTAAAAAAGCAAGAAAAAACAGAGAGAATATGGAATATCTTGAGAAAAAGCTTAGTCAGCTCATAACTGTAATAGACAGAAATCCAACCAAAGAAGATATCCTCATGTACAAGCAAGTGAAATCTGAACTTGAGAATCTCTACAAGAAAAAATCTCAAGGTGACTATATTAGATCCAGAGCTAAGTGGAGAGAAGAAGGGGAAAAACCATCAAAATATTTCCTGAATCTGGAAAAAAAACAAGGCATAGAAAAGGAAATAGACTGCTTAGATATTGAGGGAAAGGAAGTACAAGAGACAACAGAAATATTGAGAGAATGTACCAATTACTACTATAAACTCTATCAGGAAGACAATGTAGATGAAGATACAATTGATCAATATCTCAAAAACATAAAGCTGACCAACACATTAGACCAATCAGATAAGGACTTTCTTGATGAAACAATCACCAAAGAAGAGTGCAAAGAAGCCCTCTTTCCTATGAACTTAAACAAAAGCCCTGGATTGAATGGTATACCACCAGAGTTCCTCAGGTTCTTCTGGCCAGCTATAGGAGACCTTATCTACGAATGCATTCAAGAAACTTTAAGGGAAGGAAAGATGTCTGTATTACAAAGACGTGCAGTTGTAAGACTTATACACAAAAAAAATGAGCGAAAGTATTTAGACAACTGGCGGCCAATAAGCCTCCTTAATACAGACTATAAGATCTTTGCCCTTATATTTGCAAACAGACTGAAAAAAGTAATAAACAAGTTGATCAAACATGACCAAACTGCTTATATTAAAGGAAGATTTATCGGGCAGAATGTACGCCTAATACAAGACATTATAGACTACACAGAAATTAGAAACTTACCTGGAGCTATCATTTTTTTGGACTTTGCTAAAGCTTTTGACTCTATAAACAGAAAATTCATGTGGAAAGTGCTTGAAAAATTTAATTTTGGTCCCCATTTCATTCATGCCATGCAATGTATGTACAGTGACATTAGTAGCAATATCATCAATCAAGGTTGGATGTCTGAATCCTTCCCCCTTAACAGAGGTATCCGTCAGGGATGTCCTATATCTGCACTTCTCTTTATCTTAGCTGTAGAAGTTATGGCAGTGAACATTAGGGATGCACAGGACATAGCTGGTATAAAAGTTAAAACTAACTCTGTTGATACTGTTGAAATTAAAATCTCACAGGTAGCCGATGACACCACTTTATTTGTGTCTGACGTTACATCTATGGAAAATGCCTTTATACATATTCACAATTTTTGTAGTGTTTCTAGTCTTAAGTTAAATGTTAAAAAATGTGAAGGTCTATGGATCGGAACGTATGTAGACAGACAAGACACCCCCCTAGATATATCTTGGCCGAAGCGCCCCATAAAATCCTTAGGCATCTATTTCTATAACTCTTCCCTCCACCATGAGTGTGAACTTCTAAATTGGGAGAAAAAGATAGAAAGGCTGAAAAACACATTGCAAGTCTGGAGATGTAGAAACCTAACTTTGTATGGAAAAATCACTATCATTAAGTCATTAGCTCTTTCACAGATTATACACAATATGGCAATGATTGTTACCCCACCCTGGGTTGTCACATCTATAAAAAGAGAAATTTTCAAGTTTTTATGGAAAGGCAAAAATGACAAAATCAAAAGAGATGTCATAAGCCAACCCACTGAAATGGGTGGACTTAACATGTTAAATTTAGATTACCAGAAAAATGCACTCTTATCACGTTGGATATATAGGTTGATAGTGGATGATAAATCTAGATGGAAAGCACTCCCCCTGTTGTATGTTAATTCTTTTGGTCCCAATAATCTTATTTTGCAAATGAACTTTGAAAAAGAAGGCGATGGACCAAACTTCATCCATATACCCAAATTTTATAAAGAAGTCATTTTATCCTATCACAAAATTGAGAAAAATGATGACGTAAGGCCCCAGTACTTAAAAGAACAGATAATATGGTGTAATAGAAATATTAGATCACAAGGTAAAACTTTATTCTTCCCTCAATGGATTAAAGAAGGCATAATATATGTGAAAGACCTATTCCCTAGGGGAAGATTCATCTCATCAAATGAATACCCTACACTTAGCCACCGACCCAGTACTTTAATTGAGCAAATAACCCTGTATCAAGCCCTACCCAGCACCTGGAAAACTCTTGTCAAAAAAGAACTCTACTCAGATGACCGCCCAACACACCTTGTAGCCCCACCCCCACATCAGTTTAAAGCTGCAACAAAATCCTGTAAATTACTCTATTCTACACTCACTCTTAAACATGCAGTATTGCCAAGCTGTCAACAAAAATGGCACACAATTTTTCATTTCACTGAATCCTTTGACTGGAAAAAAATATGGACTTTGCTCTGCAAAACTGCATGTAAGGACACACAAATAGCTGAACTAAATTACAAACTACTACATCAAATATTACCGTGTGGTGAAAAATTAAACAAATGGAGAATACATGATGAAAATGGGCTAATAATAGATCCTATATGTAAACTATGTGATAGTGGTGATATTGATAATTATAGACACATGTTTGTAGAATGTAAGAGATTAACAGACCTGTGGGATACAGTTCAGCATTACATACCTTTCTGTAGCAGTAATCCTACAATAGATTTTGAAGAAGTAATACTAGGGAAAGTCAGTCAGACGCTGAACATAACGCACCTTAAAAGACGAATATTAATAATATCTATAGCTAAATGGGTCATATTCAAAACATGGATATCTCTAAGAAAGACCCAAAATCCCGCCTCACACCGAAACAATTTGCCCATTCTTTTTAAATGGGAAATGAAGAACAGAGTGACCTCTGTCTGTAAACCTCTAGCTACCTCTTGATTACTATAGATAGCTTTTATTGTTGACTTTTGAAAACAAGGAACTGAGTTTGTTATGATATTTTATGCATGTATGAGTTACGTTTTAGTTTCTTAGCTTGTTTTTTTTTGTTTGACGGCCTTTTAGTTACGCTGTTTTATGTTGTGAATGTGTAATTTACTTTAAAATGTGGAGTAAACGGGAAACAAACAACTGATATGATCAGCCTGACTTAAGCACACATTGTATAATACACTGTAAATATGTTACTATGACACAACCAGAATCTTGATGTGATATGTGGTTTAATCTTGAACCATCCTGCCAGTCTATGTACTGTAACACAATGTCATATACTCTTTGGTGCCAACATTGTAACATGTGTTATATATTATGCTGTAACACTGATGTATATTGTGAATAAAATGTGGGAAAAAAAAAAAAAGGAGAAGCAGGGGTTACGAAGGCTGCTCGGGAAATTCTCTACCCCATATAAGCCGAAATGTTTTAATCCACTCACATCGGGGCATGCCCCTACTCTTTTTCGAAAGGTGTGGTGGGTTCTTTTACGTGCTCAAGGTGTGACTCCCAAGGTGTAAAAAAATGAACAATTTAAAAGAAATATACCACATGCAAAAGACAATATACAGCTTTAAAATGGCAATATCGATTAACTTACAAAGACATCGCCCTCTTTCAGTGTCTGCACTTGGATGAAGATCTCACTGTCCCCCGGGGAGTCCGAAATGGCATCGTCCTGATGTGAGAGGTCAGGGGTCGTCCGTTCTGACGTGGGAAGAACTGATCGCCTCTTTGCTTGCTATGTTGTCATGGTGATTGCAAAAAAAGATATATTAGTTTAAGTGGAAAGCATCGGAGATACATTAAAGATGATTTTTTTTAATCACACATCTTACTTCCATCAGTAAACATTAGAAAAAAGATCGGATGACTCAGATGACATATTCTATACTTTATGTAATGTACGCAATGTGAACCTATATTTTGACTTTGTTGTAGATTTTATACATAGCTTAGTCTCGTGCATTTCTTTCCATATGTGCTAGTTTTGTGCTGTTTTTTGTTAATTTTGTTTCTTCTATGTATTTTAGACTTGCGTTCTCTGTCAAGTTTGCTAGATCACTATTTCGATTTCCATGGATCTCCATGTACTTGTTTGTCTGCAATTAGCCTTCGGGCATGAATTTGAAATAAAGTTATGATATTATTATTTCCTTAAAGACTTACCGATATCGTCAATCTCTCGTTAAAGAGTTCTTCAAGCTGCTGCTTGTGCGAAAAAGCGTCTTCTGGAAGACCTGAGAAGAAATGATGGAATACATTAGTTTGATATTAATAGCTCTGTGTTAGGATTATGCGTGTTGATAGCTCAAAGATAAATCCTGAAGCCGATTTCATTGGATGGTATACACATAATCATAACACTAAAACCGGTTTATAATCATACATCATACATACACAATAAAATGCACCTTTGTAGCCCGAGGGCTAGATAGCAGTGTGCAGTACAACAAGGCTCGTAATCTTACTTGGACTTTGAAAATACATATAAGAAACAGTTCTGCAAAGTATTCGATGCGCACACTTCGTTAAGGAGTTTTACACAATATGGCCGTGTGGTATTCATGAATCAGGACGTTCTACATCTAAACCGGCTGAACTTGTGAGCGTTTCTTAGTTTCCTGTCATGCGATGCACCCCTAAGTGCAATCTAGTTAAGTTTCGACAGAGGTCTGTTTGTCTTACGTAGCATCTTTTGGATGAAGATCACGATTTGAAGATCGGAAAGTGACATACAAAGAAACGAACAAAATGTAGCCCAACCTCACAATTTTAACCCAATATCACAAACTTGATATATATCCCATTCACCTGCCATGGGAGTTTTCATATAGATGGGCGGCAAGCCAGGGCTGTCCGTACGGGGTCGGGTAGCCGAGCGGGCCTGTCGTCTCCTAGCGGGGCCAGGGTACGTGTGCGCCCGTAGAGGGTCACTGGAGCGACTCGGTGAGGAGACGGGCGCCGTTTCCTCGGAGTCGTCTGATGCAGAAGAAGCAACGGACCGTGGGCTAAGGGATGGGCCTAGGGAAAGGGATTAAAAAAATAGCATGTTAAATAATTTCATTTATCCTGTTGCTTGAATTATTTTGTAGGATGCAATATCAATATCCTACTTGTATATTCGCATAGCTTTATTAACGTAAGTATTGATATAACACTATCGAACATTTTTTCGACCCTCTTCAGAAATGTTGAATGTCTCTGAACACGTGACCTTACGGACATGTGACTCCAGTAATGGGTCAAAGGTCAAAGGTCTTAGTATCAGTCAACAGAAGGTTATAGGCAGAAGGACTAGTCTATTTAAGCCACATTTTGATGTTACATTGAAACATTAAACGCATATCATGTTTTGTTTTTGTATATACATGCACTAACAGAAACGAGGTGTTTTTTTCTCTGCTATTGAATACAACGAGTAGTCGAACCTGTAAAGTCTGTCGGTACGTTTCTTCTCCTCCTGGATGAAAACTGCGGTGTGGTTGGTCGGAGGGACTTCAGCACTCGGCAACGTCCCTGGTAAAGACCAACAGAATAGAACATTACATTTTCATTGTTAGTGAAATAGTGCCTCCTAGCGGTATTTTTGCATATGGCATACAGAACAAATTATAGAATACGTGTCCATGTATATTAACTTGACTCGATTGACTCACCGTTACTACCACGTAAATCTTGTCCGCCAAACTGCTGTCCTTGCAGATGACAAGACCGCGCCTGAAGAAAGTGTACAGGCACACGTCCGGGTTGTGTTGGGGTAGTTTGTCCACAGGCCAACCCTGCAGTTCCGGCACCTTCCGCAAGAAGCGCACGTGTTCAGGCTCCTGGCCGTCAGGTTTGTCGGCGCCGTGCATGAAGATACTGACAAAATCCTGGGGAAATGGAAAATGGTACAGACGTTAAGTCACAAAAATAAATCACTCGTTCAGTTAAGTTCTCACTCACTCATTCATTTACTCTGAGACTCTGAGAATTCTTTCACCTACTCACTGAATAACTTACCCATTCACTCACTCAAAGTCTATTTACTTATTGGTTCACTCAACCACTCACTCATTCACTCATTCATGCATCACTTTAGAAAATCAATGGAGATCGAAATGTTTCTCAAATCAGTTCATCTCACCAAGGAGCTAATTTTTATTAGTCATACCATAGACGGTATGAACACTATGTGTTCAGGTGCACCGATTTACAATTCTGTACACTTATGAAAATAAAAAGCAAAAACATATCAAATATTTGTCGCTTCTCTTTGACAGGTAATTTGACAGGTATAATTATATTGCGTGAGGAAGAGCAAACCTCGTTTTTTATTTACTCTTTTAAACTTTGGCAGCCGCCATGTTTATTTTTGAGATTATGAGTCAGCCATCTTAGAAACATCAGTTGACACATCACGACCGAAGAGTGAAATTGGCCCAAACGAGTGATTTGAAAAAAAAAAAGTTTCTTTTCGTAATTTACCGTACCCTGTACTACGATACGTCATCTGGAAATCATTTACATGCGATTTATTTAAATATTAAGGACCTCTCACCTCCCTCCCCACGGCCAGCAGTGACACGGTGTCCTTACAGATGACCGAGGCGTTCCGCTTGGACTGGTGCATCAGGGCCAACTCCTGGAGGAAATCGTCGTTAAAGGCAATATCAGGGCCCAAAAATCAGATTTTGAAGGTCAATCTTTATAGCCATTTCTATACATGATCAGTTCAAACAACACTATCACAATGTACAGCAACGTCAATGATGCAAAATTACGACGTCGTTGTGATGTGAGAACTCACTGAAAATCGTGGCCGGAGTTTCTGTAGGCGCGCGAAACTAACGGGTTCAATTTATGGCACGATTTTGTGTGGATTCAAAATGCTGAAAGTATGAAGTTAGTACGCATATGTGCTGAATAGTGTTAGTAAATGTCACTACCATAAAGATGTCAGCATTTTTTTTTCATTTCCATATCTTGGGCCCTAATATTGCTTTGGTTGCCTTAGAGTCGAGCTCACATTCGCCGTACAATCGTCGTACGATCGCAAACTGGTGGCATTCTCGGGACAGTCTTGCATATGTGCTGCAAAATTCAGCTGCCTTCTTAAATCTTACGGAGCAGGCTGTCTTGATCATTTTGAAAGGTTTGTTCTCTCACAGTCTGACAGATTTTATAACATCAAAGTCGTACAATGTATAATTGTATCAAAGGGCGTGGTCCATGTAGAGGTCTAAAGGCCAAGGGCAGAAAGCCGGGTCAAAGCTACCACTCTGCGACAGCTATCATTTCAAAATACATCCCCCAATCACCATACTTTTTGAAAATCATTTGGAAAATCTGCCACCTCAAATGGCACCGACATCTCCTCTGGTTTACACAGCATGCATAATGAAATATTCTACAACATCAAAATCATACACTGGTCATAGCTTGATTGAATATTCTATAACATAAAAATCGTACAACGGCCTACTAAAAAGTGTTCCTGCCATTGAAAACAAATAAACAAACAAACAAATAAACAGACAGACAGACGAACGAACAAACAAACAAACTAGCGAATAGACAAAACTTGATGGTTTACCCCAAAGCTGTTTCCCTTCTTAAGAAAGGCCACCGTCTTCAGACTGGGTTCTCCGGTGTCTTCGTCCCGTGAGATGACAGTCACCACAGCCGTGCCGGACAGGATGAAGTAGAAGTTTTCAGCGATGTGGCCTTGGCGGATAATCACGCGTTTTGGGTCGAAACTGCAATAAAACAAACAAAAAACATATAAGTTGATTTAAAAAATGGCAATTAACCAGAAATTGTAGTGTTCACCCTCTTACAGATACCTGCTTTGCAAGCCTTGCAGTGCCACAAATATAGCGGCGCAGTGGCCAAATGTGGCAATACTGCATTGTGTATATTTGAAATCGTAGAAACACAAATAAAGACGACACATTCACATACACATACACATACACATACAAAAACAGATATACATGCAGATACACATACACATACAAAAACAGATATACATGCAGACAGACACATACATATTCACATATACATACACGTATACATACAGAAACGCATACACATGAATAGACGGACAGATAAACATACATATACACACGTAGACAAACAGACAGGCATACATATGCACACAGATAGGCAAGAAGATTGACACACAAACGCAAACGGACAGACGCATTGGCAGATTTACATTCAGACGGATACATAGACACAGAGACGCACACAGATAGATACATGAACAGACAGGCAGCTAGATAAACTGGCAGGCAAGTTGACAGGGAGATAGACAGATGTACACAACGAAGCAATGTTCCTCCTCACCATTCGTACCAGCCGACTCTGATCAGAGACTCCTGCATTTTGATAGGGAACTCTGAGAAAACCTCCACCGCACTGCGGACGGATTTCAGCGCCTGTGGATGGAGACAAATAGCGGTGTGTCTATGTTACTAATATCAAAGTACGGCAACATACATCAATTAAAACTATATTTGCAAGAAATACTGAGTTTAAAGTGTAAAAACGTTGAATACATCTGTTCCAATGGGAAGAGACAAGAAACCATCCTATAAATAACACTCGACCGGAATGTTATAATTCATTTTACATCAGCAACGGTGACGTAACACATTGTACTGGTTCTATAACTTAAAACAACGTCTCAAATTATTGGTTTCCAATCACATTCTGAAACTGAATTCAGGACATGTTTTGATACAAATGTTTTGGCCAACGAGATTGCAGACAATTTTGACCCATCAACTTGCAGCACAATGCGTAGGGAAAGGAAGAGACCAATCAGGATACAGAACCCACGAGTAAGATGTAATGTAATCAAATTAGGAGCCGTGCTCACCAGCTGGATCTGTTCTTCTGTCCGGTCCTCCGGGGCCAGTCTCAAGATTCCCTTCGCCTCGTCACTCACGAACACCTGAAGACGTAGAGAAGAAATAAGATCATTGCTTATATGATGGAATACTTGAGACTTAAAAATATGTCTTCCTAATTTCAAGGACATGCTTGCGGCCCTAAACTGAAGTTTTCCTTATTTTGTAGATATTTTTTCGTGCCTTCATTTCTGTCATGCCGCATATGTTTATTATTATAATTGATAAATTCTATTTCGAAATGCTACCCAAACAAGTCTGACTCTAGGCCAGCTCGAGTGGGCCTAGTCAGTCTGATTTAGGTCCAGTCGAACTGCCCTAACAAGTCCGACTCTAGGCTATATCGAGCTATTCTAACGAGCTCAAAGCTAAACTATATCGAGCTCTTCTAACAAGTTAAAAGGTAGGCTATATCGAGCTCGTCTAAGAAGCCCGACGCTGGACTATCGCGAACTGTCCTTACAAGTCTTTCGAACAAGGCTATCACACCTCTTTTCTGGCCTTGTAGTAGCTCGGGTCGAATGCCGGCCCTGACTTGTTCATCATGCTCTCTATCTCGTACTGGAACTCTGCAAACGACTTCAGGTTCGGCTTCTTCTGCTTCTCCTCCTCTTCACTGAGAAAAAAATAAAATGTGGACGATATGAGATAACTTTATGGCGGGTTTTACGTGAAACCCTCAACGTTTCATCAAGCGGGTATTTCATTGGACTTCGCAAAGTATACGCCTAATTCCTCCATGAGTTCGCAAAGTGGCACAAACCAGCGCAAAATGGCGCAAAGGTGCGAACTCACTACAAATATATTTTTGATGAATTCTTATTAATGTGAATTTGTGTTTAATTCAGTGGGAAGGCAATAATGTTATGTTATATCTGTACTGTGTCTGATTTAGTGACCTTCCAGTCGCGACCCTTTTGTTTGTGGAGGCCACGTATTTTACCCGTGTGTTGCACGTCAGTGTGACCTTAGGGTAAAAGTGGTGAAAATTCGCAGATTTGTCGCAATTTCTTAGCGACATTTGGCGCAGTTCAGTATAGATTTGTGAAATGATAAGACACCCTTTTTTTCTCAAAGTGGTCCATGTGGCCTTACACTGAGTAAACTCGTTAACAAAAAAATTACATTTCACCCGACTTCTCAGAAATGCAGCAAACATCCGAGGATAAAAGAACCAGGTGTCCACCTGTGACGCATGTCGGCTCAGCGGTAAGACAACCGTGAAGAACTAATATTTGTTTCTCCATTCATCAACTCTCTGTCGGCTGTTTGGTCCGTGCATGCTACAGGTTGCGTCAGTGTTTAGTTCTGCGATATTTGTATTGTTTGCAACGCATGGGTGGTGAAGGGCCGTCTAGCGTTAGACAACAGTACTGCACTTTGGTTGGTGCGTATACATTGTACAAGCTGTATAAGGACCCCAAGGTTAGAAGTTTCGACGCTTCAAAATTTACAGTAGGGTGCACAATCAAGGTGAAGGATTTTGATATGGTTGACTTCAGGGTTCAATCTACACATTATGTTTAAAATGAGATGAAATTTGCCGGAGGAGCATTGTTTCGTGATTTGAAACATATCGGGGCCTGTATCGGGGCCATGCTTTTTTTTTCAACTGGAGAAATCGTAATTGCCGGAAACTGCTCCTCCAGAAAATAAACGTTAGTGCCACCCAGAAACGTCTACAAAGTAGCCTAGGACTGTAGGCTAGTCCCCGCTAGATAGCTTTAGACAACGCTTACACCTTGATAAGGGAAGGTTAAGCCCCCCTCTCACTGAACCCATGGCACGCTGTCGCGTCGCTGCGTCCTAAACTGGATTTTTTTTTTACTCTTGACTTTATAATGTGAATATCATTCAAAACGTACAAGTATGACCACAAAGACAACAAAACACACAAAGCTTAAAAAGATTCTTTTTCGTCGATGAAATTCGTTGAATGCTTTGTCAATTCGATCGGCCGCAGCGACGCCGCCAGCGTGCCACGAGTCCAGTGAGAGGAAGGCTTTAGGTGTGACAGGTCGTTCAGTGTAATATAACCAGCTGTTGCTGCGCCGCGTGCCTGCGAAGCTGGTGTGCTACGCCGACGGGTGGTTATACCAGCTATACAGATACAGATTATGATCTAATGTGTAATCAAATTATTTAGCAATTTTCCATCTCAAAATGTTTTAAAGCAAACACGGAAAGATACAAGTGTCAAACCCTCCACACGTATTGTTCCTTGAGGGTAGACTTAGGTGTTAAACAATAAACACCATCCATTAATAATCCCCTGTTTTGCCACTTTGGTCAAACAATCATTGCGACAAAGTGTTTTGAGATAAGATAACAACCGGTGTTTATATTTGGATTCCGAGTTAAATAGTATCTAACAACAGACCTACACAAGAAGGTCGTGTCAAAACATGGCTGCTGACGTCTAAGGGATCGACTCAAAAGTTCATTGTCGTCCTTCTTAATCAAAAACATTATGCGATAAAGTTACATTTTTTGTGGAGACATTTGTCGTACGAACTTTTGTCGTACGAATTGTTGTCGTACGATTTTTGTCATACGATTTTGTCGTACGATTTAGCCGTTTAATCACCACCTACGGGGTCGACTCAAATGTTTATTGTCGTCTGAATCATTACGAAATACAATGTACGACAAAGTTACGTTTCCTTGCGAAGTCACTGTCACATTTATCGTGCGATTTTTTTTGTCGCACAAATGTTGTCGCACGATTTTTGTCGTACGACTTTTGTCGTAAGGTTGTTAATCGTACAATGATTTTTTGTCTTCCAATTTCCATGGAGGTTATGACGAGCAGACTAACGATTCGGGTCTACAACAACATTCAAACAGAATTCGCACGACATATATACAACTGCTCCGTATTTTCATAAACCTGTTGCACGAGTAATGCGACAAGGCTTTAAGAAACAAGATGACATAGGACTAAAAGGAGAACTTTGATACTCCTTGCATCTAAAAGGAAAAATACAAAATTTTGAGTGCCCCATCTTAAAAAAAAACTTGCTGTCTGTATTCAGTCGTCAGGCCCACATTCCGACTTTGCTTCCGTGTTCAAATGTTCTAAATGATAGCCGTTAGTATGAGTGTGGATTCATGCTTACGTTCCATCAATGATATGGAATCGCTAATCCTAGATGATAGTATGCCCTGGCCCTAGGTCCGTCCAAAATATGACTCAAGTCTTTCTTAGACCAAGCCGTACTTACTACTGAAATTGTCGATCTATTAGTATCTCCTTCACTTATCGCATTTTTTTCAAAAGAGGAAAGTTCTCAAAACCTCAATCATAACACTTTTTGTGAGGCAGCTTTTAGATATACATTTTACAGTCGATACCGATAAGAGACATGGGTGCTAATGAGGATAAAGTTAGGTAAGAAGAATACTCACTTTTCCGTGGTGACAGCCTTAGACAGCATGACGACCGTTCTGGTGATTCTTCTGAAGCGAGCAAGCGGCTGGAGAGAAGAAAGACACGGAGGATGTAAGTTATGGAGAGATCAAACCGTAACGGTTCTTCCAACACAGTGGGATGATATAAACTAACCAACCCCCCGTAAAAGAGACCACTATGTCGCTATACAGAGAGAGTTTCTGTTATACTTTAAGGGTCTTGACATTCTTGAGATGGTCGTGCATGCATCGTACGAAATTCAGTACCAAAAAGACTGCTATGATATCCTTGTCGAAGATTGGTTCTGTCACAGCTGCTCTGACATTAAAATCGTACGACGATCCACGACGAATTGTTCGCGCCGAAAAGATCATCCACACTCTTTATAATGTTATAATAATTTTTTGTTTGTTTCTCGTGTGACTTTCAGGGAGGCTACGAAAGAACCAAATACAAACAAAGATCTGTTACAACCTTTTCATGCACAAGATAGCTAAATTCAATACGACACATTGGCTAATGTACCAAGAATACCCTCAAGTTGTAGGTTAAGGTAAGGGTAAAGGTCCCATAGTCTTTTTGAGGCCGTAGGGGCAGAGGGTCATTACCCATTGTGTATAGGGTATGGTAATGGAAGGTGGAGGCAAACCCTCTCCTTCCACCGCCATTTACCTCCCCAACCGAAGTCAGGTACCCATTTTTTCACGTGGATGGAATGAGGAAAGTCGTGTAAAGCTTTCCCAAGGGCACAACATCGGTGCCGTCAGGGAATTCGAACCCGGGATCACTGGGTTCTTGGCAAAACACTCTGCCTTTACGTCACACGACCCCTCAAGTTGTAGCCGTAATCATATCGTCTGACTACAGTGACCACATACAAATAAAAGAAGAATCGTACTCGTCAGAATCTAGCCTGTATCTTCCAAATCCGGCTCCAGATAATTGTTATAAAATATATTTGTGATGTGTTTGTGTTGGGGCTAGGGTTGGAGAGAGGAGAGACAGTGGCGGTGCGAGTGTTTGTGTTTGGGATCATTCCATACACCTGCCAGCACACAGGCCACTTCAAACCACTTACCATCCACCTGTGTGTGTTGCACGGTCACTAAACGTAACATCAGGTACGAGGGTGGTATAAAAGCAAACGCAATTTTTATCATCGCAGGTTCATTTTTGTATGAAATGAGCTTAAAGTCAGCAAGCGACTGGATGTTACAGGCTGACGTAGGAAAGCAGCTGGAATTTCCAACAGACATTGTAGCAACAAACCTAAGACCTGATTTGTTGCTTATTTCTAGGAAGACAACACAGCTGGTGATCTTGGAACTAACGGTCCCTTGGGAAGACCGGATAGAGGAGGCACATGAGAGGAAGCTAATGAAGTATCAGGAGATTGTAAAGAGTGCCAAGGAAAAGGGGTGGAAGGCACAGTACTTCCCAGTAGAAGTAGGATGCCGTGGTTTTATAGGACAGTCCCTGTGGAAGGCTCTGGGCGCTCTAGGAGTAGTAGGAAAGAAAAGAAGAGAAGTGACCAGAAAGATAGCAGAGACAGCCACCGACTCATCCTACTGGGTATGGGCACAGAGGTCCAAGAACTAGGAACACCCGTCGAGCAGCGCCCGGCCAGCGCTGTTGCCCCGCCGCCCGGAGGAGTACTACTTGTAGGGGCGAAACTCCGAGGAAGGACGGAAAGTAGCTGAAGACGACGGGAAGCAGATGACCTTCTGTATCATGTAAGTTTGGTACAAATGTTAAGGAACATATTTTCTTGAGATTGAAGCATGTCACTGTATTCTTTACATTTTAACTAGCGATTGGGTTGACTTTAAGTTTTTGTACCACCCTCGTACGTGTACATTCACAGTGGTTTAGCTACAGATCATGCCCTTTAACTGCACCAGAACATTTTATCTTTGGCTAAGCAGAAAACTTAAAGGATATGACAGAAACAGAAATTAATAGTTAACACGAAGACTGTTTGGACTTTAAGTATATCGTCTTTTTTAGTTTTTCTTTTTAGGACATTGTCATTGTACGCTCGTGAAAAGATTTGATATTAATTAACAAATGGCGCTGGTTTAAATTTCATACAATTTTTTTCGTCTTTTTCATGTGTCAAATTGGTATCTTTTTAAGAGGTTTATAGTCACAGGATATAAATGTAAGCATTACGTAAGTGTAAGTTTACGACGTGTTATTGGGTATGTTGTACATTGAGGTTCATGTATTTTGGTCGGTACCCAAACGATTTCCACGATTTTTAACTTAACCTTTACATTCAACTTTAGGTGCGGCCGCACGCTATTTTATGCATGTCACCTACACATGCATTGGTTGTTCTTATCACAAAATCGCTGAAGAAAAGACTAGAATCCCGCTTCTTTTTCGAGGAACAATAGCAAGACGTCTAGACGCTGTGTCTTTTCTGCCAGTATCGTTACGTTGAGATTTGCTCTTTGAGGCTCCTGTTTTCAACACACGTACAAGTTGAGCTTTCGGACAGAATATTCTTGGTAACACGTCATGATTCTATACATCGAAATGGAAAAAAAATTGACAGGGCCGGGGATGAATTATCAAATAATATGAAACATTGCATACATGGACATTATGAAAAGATATGACTGTACAATTTCTCATGGAGATCGGAATAAATACAACACAATGTAAAAAAACAACAACTTTGTATTGTAATAGTTATCCGTTACCCAGTTAAAGCCATATAATCAACATTGGGATTGAGTTGTCGGAGATTCGTAGTTGTCATAGATTCTAAAATTGATTCTAAAAGAAAAAAAAAATTATATATTTCAACCCTGTTCTGTGCCATTTTATACTACGGAAACAAATCACATGGCGCACATGACGCACTTGTGGAAATAAGAGGGAAAAAGGCGTTGTACGGATTCATGACAACACACCAGAAAAAAACAAACTTACAGAAGTCTCCAGACTTGCTTTGCTCAGCAGGTACAAGAAGCTGTAAACCACACCTCTTATATGTAGCCCTTCTTCAAGAACGGCAGCCTTTCCCCAGTATCACCCGGGAGAGCGACAACTAGGCAGATGGGATAAGAACCCCTGACTGCCTGGTTCAGAAGCAGGGTGTATATAGCCACTGGAGCGCACACGTTACATTTGTTACTCCTGACAACAGGTGAATACGTGCGTGCACGACCTATTACTGCGCCGTGACGGTTGAATAACCGCCATTGAACCTGTCATAACATTGGTCTGTTGTATCTTTTGAATTTTTTTTGTTAGTTGCTTAAGTGCGTGGCTAAAAATATGAAAATCTATCGGTACATACTTGATGAAGTTTAGACATCCAGGTAGTAAGATACGCCAAAAATAGTTACTCAAGCAACTGGATAACAATTGTCCTATCTTAAGTCACCGACGAAAGACAGCGGATGCTGACTGAAACGTCTGACTGTTTCAAAATTTTATCCAGTTGCTTGAGTAACTATTTTTGGCATATCGGTACATACTGTCTATAGATATAAACTTAACATATCTTTAATTACATTATTCAAATGCTGTGTTTTTCATGTTATCACACGAATTTTTAAAACGTTTTCGGGTATTTGTTGTGAAATGATAACGAGTTTCTCTAAAGGACCTTTAAAGCAACACAGAAAAGCTTCGCGGGGTGCTTAAAACAAACAGAGTTGTGTGTTTCTCTGACAGTTTTCCACGCGGTTGAGTGGGTGTGTTTTAGTGTGGACACACGTACTCTCTCACCGCATCACGGACAACACAAACATGGTGTCAAAACATGGGATTGGGGTGAGACTTTGGTGTGCTGACAGGGTCGTTTTGTGTGCTATGTATAACCGTACCAGCAACCGCGTGCATGTAAAGCTGGTGTGTTACACATAAGATACAAAGTGTACAACAGATGCAAATACGCACAAAAACTACAGATACAAACACACAAAACTACAGATGCAAACACGGGAAACTACATATATGAGCACACAAAACCACAGATACCAACACACTACAATGATACAAACACACACAAAAATGGTGCAAACACAAAAAATTGCAGTATGAACACGCAAAACTACAGATACGTTACGTACAAACACACAGAACTACAGTTATAGAACTTACAAAACTACAGATACCTACACACAATACTACAAATACAAACAAGCAAAGCTACAGATACAAACACACAAAACTACAAATAGAAACACACACAAAATACAGATACAAACAAGCAAACTACAATTGCCACCAAGCAGAATTGCAGATATAAACACACGGCTTTTGGTAAAAGTAAACAATTAAGTATGGATACCAACACGCAAAACTACAGATACAAACACACAAACCTACAGATAGAAACACACACAACTACAGATACAAACACACAAAACTACAGATAGAAACACACACAACTACAGATACGAACACACAAAACTACAGATACAAACACACCAAACTACAGATACAGACATAGAAAACTATAGCAAAGGAAAGCCAACAGAACAGATCTGTCAACGTTTGAAATAATGGATGGGACAGAAGTGTTTGTTTTGAAGTGTTGATACAGTTGGTTAGTACTTTGTTGTTGCTGCTGGTTTTCTGTTTGGTCCAGTGTTTGTGTTAGCAGAAGCGACAACACCTTTAAACTCCAAGCAAATGTTTGGTTGAAAGTGCGTAACGTTTTCTAAAAGCCAGGATTCTCAGTAACAGTACTGCGAGAGAAGCCCAAGCATCTGCTTGGAGGAAATGTGCAGGAGTTACTCGGAAAAAATCGATTGCTTTTGGCCAGTCCATAATTTGTAGAGGGTATCCAAAAGAAACGCGCAAACAATGGGCATGTGTGTGGGGACCAGGCGAAACCAAACATCTGCTTGGAGATTCGGTCGGTTAACAGCAGCCGATAGGAGTGAGCGACCGTGACGTCATTAGTGCTGGGTTCACCAGTCAGCAAATAGCGACACTTACGCACATCCTGAGCTCTAACACAAACAGGACCGACTTAAGAAATGGTTTGTCATAAGAAATCTTTACAATAAGACTTTAGGGGCAGTCTTAGGGTCACCAGTTAACAAACAGTGACACTTACGTATACGTATATGTTGAGCTTTAACGCAAATACGAATGCTTTACACAACGGGTTCGTCTTCCAAGTCAACAAGAAAATTTACAATAAGGCTTAGCGAAAGCCGTTGTCTCTCAAGCGAAGAAATTATATTAGAGATACTTACATCCTGAGCTTTAATGCAAACAGAACAGGTTTTAGGCTACGGTTTTTGCCCTGTTCCAAATTATCTAAATCTATTTCAGAACAGGTAGTTTATAGACTTTTTAAAACTAGTTTACAGCCAATTAAGTTAAAACTAGTAATCTAGCGAACGGATCTTGATATTATAACTTTCATAACTTAACGGTTACAAATACAGTGATTATTGATTAAAGTCAACTTGGTCAGGAATAGATTTACTTGCAAGCCAGACTGTTTCCTGGTCCTACACAGGTCATCCAACGACTCCAGGGTCGACATAACCCCGGAATAATGCCACAGTCGTTTTAGTTAGACCCTAAGCTAAGTGGACAGTGGAAAAATTCCTCGGCGTCATTGTGGTACTGAATCCGAGGAGCTGTTCCGTGTAGGCCCTGGAAAAAGTCTAGTATCCAGGCTAAGAATAGATTCTTCAAGGCATAGCAAACAACGACACACGCACATCTGCTTGGTTCAAAATGGCGGCGGCCATACAACCGCCTGGACAAGGTCAATAAAGGTTACGAGAGATAACATGCACAGGAGGGGGTCATTTTAACTCCACTATCTTATCATGCTAGGCTTAATTGACTGTGCCGTGCCATCTTTTACTAAATATATAAGATACGTTCACTTAATTCTTTTTCCATTTTTGTCGAAATGATTTTGTCAAAGTGTCTTTACATAGTATATGAGTCAACTGGCCTCCGAGTTTTTATGTATTTTTTTTTTTTTTCAGTTGAAACCCCGGAATGTTATATGGAAAGTAAATGAGACGCTTTTTTTACCTGATCACATGCTGGCCTGGAATGCTCATCACTTAAACAAACAGCTATTATGGTAGTTATCATATCAGATAAACACATTAAAGGTCAAACGTCATATCAGTAACCTGTCGTACATATTTGTCAGCTGACTTTTGACCTACTAGATAACAAACGATATGAAAAAAAGATGATAAAACTATTGAAGCATGGCAAGAATGGCGCCCGTCCATACACATTTTCATTCTTATAATGCCATTATATATACAATGTACATAATAGGACCGGCATTTTGTGTACTAGTTCTTAGTTAAAACAAACAAGAAAAAATTAGGTCTACATTATGGCTGATTATCTACCGATTAAACACTTGCTGGGGGGCCAATAGGTCGTCGTGGCAACGGCATTCGTTACCATGACTACGCAAACGATTCGAAGGTCCTAAACTGCCAATCAGTGTAGTTTGGTGTGACAAGTGGTCCTACTGACGCAGGGACACTTCACCTGTGAACACCTGATAAGTCACACCCGTGTTTACACCTGCCTTCAAATATCAGGCTCCACCTGCAAACATCTGTCAGACATCACCTGTCTTCAAATATCAGTTTCCACCTGCAAACCCCTACCTGAAGTCACACCTGTACATGTAGTACTACCTGTCTGATTTGTAGCTGCTCGCCAAATTTGTCTTCCTAAAACACTTTCAATTATCTTTTAAAAAACATTTTGGGTGTGCATACCCGGTAAACCACCTCAAGGCGTAGCACACCAATTTTGCACTAAAGAGTCGCATGTCCCGACAATTTTTTTTTATTCACTCACACCGGGAAAGACACCTACTCTACTCTACGATAAGTGTGGTGGGTTGTTCTACGTGCTCGAGCTTCGGCTGTCCTCTATTCAGCGTCCTATCCGAGGGACGTTCCTAACCAAACCTAGGTACTCATTCTCGCCAGAGTAAGGAAATTTGTGTAAAATGCCTCTCCCAAGGACACAACGTAAACGTCATGCTTTTTATTCTTCATTCTTCGTTTTTGCAAAGAAACTTAAAAAGAAAAAAATAGTCATAGGATCTGCAAGAAATTTTAAAAATGGCAGACACCTTACATCTGCTTATGGAACTCTTTCAACTGCCAACCAACCCTTTCAATGGCGACACGGCCGTGTGAGTTTACGGCAGTGCCCGCCACTCCAACCACAGTTACCGGGCCAAGTAACCGCGCAGACCCCACTTGGCGTATTTGAACATGTTCTTCACATCGGTATGTTGTTGACTCGGCCCCAACCTTTGACCCTACGCAAGCAAGAGTTTGAAAAATAACGACACAATGGTCCGACGTCGTCATGGCAACGGTGCAAATGCCGTTCTTAAGGGTGATCAACTGGTGTTGTATTGTTACTGATCGCTGATTTATGGGGAAAACTGTTAAGCCGTTGAACTCTTGTGGTCAAAGGGCGCTGTTACAAATTTAACATTAGTCCGACAAGGAGGTTAGATTTCAACGGGCGATAATTTCGTGCATTTCTTTTTTAAACAGCCATTACACAAAGGCTTTCAAAAAATCTTAAATTCATAACTAAAGACAAATTCCCTATGTTAACTTTCGACGGGAGATATTTGGATCAAATTTTTCCTGTATAGTTTTAACATCTTTAAGGAATTGGTAACGTCTTCTATCATGGTTCTACCATGCAACATACGACTGACACATCAGAAAACAACGAAATCGAGGTTTTGCTTCGAATGTCTTGATCACCTAAAGTGTGGATACCTTGGGGATCACTGATGCTACAATCTAATATTCACCTTCTTTCAAATGCGACGGTCGTATGTTAACAGGTACGATTATCTAATTAAACGTTTTATCAACTGATGTATTCTGTCACGTCACTTGATGCAAATTTGGAACATGTGACTCAAACGGTTGACCAAAAGGGCCAGATAGTCTGTGACGTCCCCCGTCTCTTTTTATGAATAGCTGCTGGGCCTACATGATTATATGACACAAAGTATAACCCTCTGCATAACGTATAGGTCATATGAATATTTTAAAGACCATACCCCCTAAAATACTGTGTTATCTTTATTTATCAATAACTTAACCATTACAGCTTCAGCTTTGATATTTTCCCACAGGGAAAGTGACAATAAGTATACAGTGTTTTAACAGTTTGATTTATTGCCCCTCTCTTGCTTATTCCTTGTAATTGATTTATTTCTGAAATAACCGGTAATATAACTTGAAATACTTATACTTATAACTTTAAATCGGACAGTCTGGACTTCAGGCACATTTTCGTGGATAGTTTAAATTAACCAACCAACCAATAAACCAAACAACCAACCAATCAACAACCCAACCAACTAACCACCAACCAATCATGAACCCAACCAACTAACCAACCAACCAATCAACAACACAACCAACCAATCAACCAACCAACCAACCAACCAACCAACCAATCGACCGATATTTATTCTTGAGTTTCGCAGACATTTTGAATTGTGTTAACGTTCATTCGACAACTTGTTTTTCTAATTTGCAGTTTACAGATAGCTTGCCAACTGTTGATGCATTTTTAAAGATTTCGGGGGATATAGATACTAAAGAGTTATTTTGAGTTCAGTATTTTTGTTTTTATTATTTTTATTTGTATTATGCGTTTTGACCATAGAATTTAACAAGCCCATCTCAACTTATATTTTTTACATCACAAAGAGACAAGAAGAAGCCAAACCTATTATTAATTAGAGTAGCTTTAGAACCATTGTTTTAGATAAGTATTAGAAATCCTGTCAGTGTCATTATATGAACGCTACCATGTATTTTGTATCTATATGCCTGTACTTAGCCCGTGATATGGCA
Source organism: Branchiostoma lanceolatum (assembly GCA_035149815.1). Lineage (NCBI taxonomy): Eukaryota > Metazoa > Chordata > Leptocardii > Amphioxiformes > Branchiostomatidae > Branchiostoma > Branchiostoma lanceolatum. Next base: position 19,489,240 of record CM068871.1, on the reverse strand, counting down.
TGAATGTACAATAAAGGTTATCATTATTATTACTATTTTGATATGATAAAAAACGTGACTACAGAGAACACGAGTTTACAAGAATGTAACCGTGTGAGCCGTGACATCTGTGTACCATGGTCTGACCTTAACCTTACCTATCCTGTTTGACTGTGTGTGCCTTTTGATAAACGGTAATCTATTTTGGAATATCTGTCGGCACTGTTGCCGATAACACGTCTGGTCTATTTCTTATATCATTTTCAGCAACTTGTTGCAACTAAACGGGTATTAATATTGTACATACTTTAGAAGCTGGAAACGTTCGCTTCGCACTCTGTCTATTTCAACAGCGACTAAGGCGGGTGGACTTCGTCATATTGCGCTAGTAAATTGCGCACACTTTGCAACTTTTCGCCAATTTTCCCTTGCGGTAAAAGACGTGACCTCTACAAACAAAATGGCCGCGCCCGGAATGTCAGAGCCTCTTTTTCGACCCCGAATCATATCTATGGAAGATAGCTTAGATAGTGCTAATCGTAGTGTCCCACATTTGCGCCATTCTGCGAATACAGATTAGTTTGCGAACCTCTTCCGCAATTCGGCGCAGTCAAGTGAGATACTGTAAATGCATCTAACTTTCTTTTTTTTATCTCGCGCTATGGCAAAAATGGAGTGTTTGTGGTGGTTTTAAGTTCGCGGCAGCGCGCTACAGTAACATACTGCTACAGTACTGGACAAAAATGTTTGCAGAGGATTTACATGTAGGTTCGCGGTGAAACGGTCGCCGAGAAAACCGCGAACATTTCTGCATGTACAGTACCCGCTTAAAGCCAAAGCACGATCCAGAGGATCGATTAGATCGATTGTTTAATCCACAGACTAGCCAGTCGACTTAAGAAGGGTTTAACAGTGTCAGAAATCGTATTAGTGGGAGTCGTAGGCCGTTAGCTTAGTAGCGTTGGGATTAAGGGGAATTAAAGTATCAGAGGTGACCTGACGTTCACCTCACCTGACCAGGTGACTGTGTTGAAACACCTGTCTCTTCGCAGGTGAGAAATGTATTGTACTTCACAGCATGGAAGGGATATATCAGAGGTATGGAATACAATGGTATGTAGTTGCATCAATCCACCGGGTTACATATATACGCCACTTTGAAAACAGTAGATTTGATAGATCTCTAGTGCAGCACCTCCCAGGTATGCACAGTTAAGATATACAGGAGTACATTATACTTGTTGACGTTCGGTGGGAGATTTGTTCCGACGTATGCAACTGAGTAACGTTAGATGTCAGATCGGTCTTGTTATTCTCGTGTATTTGTTCAGCTCTATCAAAACATGATAGTCACTACACCTTTTTCTTTAGTTGGTCTGACTATGATTTTGTGTTCATTTAACATTTTCGTTCTTACTTTCACAACACCAATACTTTCCCATCTATCTATGCCTTTCTATATATCTCTCTCTCTCTCTCTCTAGCTCTCTCTCTCTCTCTCTATCTCTATCTCTCACTCATTCTCTCTCTTTCTTTTTGTCTCTCTAACTCCCTGTGTATCTTTTTTTCTCTCTTACCTACCACCCACCCCCCCCCCCCCCACACACACACACACCTCTCACAGGCTTCCAAAATGATACCTGTTCCTTTCTGTGTATGTTTTGGACTAGTCCGAGTCCACTCAGGCTCAGACGACAGTTGGCGTTACTAGAAAGTCTTGCGGAGATTCGCGGGGTTTAATCTAATTCCGCAGCGGAGCAATCATCGGGCCGTGATGACATGGTTAAACACAGGTAAATCCCTCGGAGGGAGAAAACACACACAAGTCGGCAAACAGAACACAAAACACCCCACCCCACACCGTTACAAAACGTTACCTCAGCTGTAACGTAATGTTACGTTGTTCACATCAAAAGATTAATATAGAAAAGGGGGGGGGGGTATTTTAAATAAACTCCTTCTACACAAGATATTGATGTAGTATTTACAGTTTTTGTAATGTATTTACTAATTGATCTTACTGCAAATCGAAGATGAACTTTTTAGAGTTTCTATAGTTTCCTTCTATTTGTAAATGGCTGTAGCTGCACTAAAGGTATTGTCACATTCGTAGCACGATTCTATTCAAAGTATTGCGTGGTAAAACGAGGCTATGATATAGCTGACCATTGACAAGACTCGACAACAATTCCTTTTTCGTCAACTGAATCTTGATTGTGCGACACATTCAAGACAGGGTACGACAAAATGCTCTTAAATTGTAGTTCTAAGTCTAGATTGTGACTGAGCTCTGGATAGCGTATATTGTTTGAACAATGTTGGAAGAAATACTTGCAGAACCAAATTTTCCTAATTTTTCAGAAGAGATATTCGAACTCACTGGTTTGCATGCGGTTCTTTCTGTTGTCGGTGTTGATTAAACGGTTGGCTGCTGTCGGATTCTTTCATCTTGGACGCACGATTAAGTTTAATCAAAAACTACATTTCAAACATGTACGCGGCCAGAAAACACCTAATACTGCTTAGTACATTTTTCATTCCGTATAAGATCTACCCAGGTATAACATTGGACTAATTTTAAAATGTAGTGGTTTAGAAATTGTTGTTTGTGTATGGTACAAGGAATATCTATTGTTATAATTGGGGATAGTTAAAGGGAAAATGCACTGAGGTGGAAAATACCTTGTCGAATGTTTCATGCATCCAAGGATACTGAACTAGATAAGCAGCAAAGTAGAACTAAATCATTTTTCTTCAAAATTCTTTAACATGTAAGTTCAGTTTGAATAAAAGAACAAGAGGTATTGTTACTGAAATGTACTTCAAAAACATATACTTTGAAGATCTGAAAAAATAATTTTTGAATAAACATTTCCAATATATATTCTTGATGTTACGTGATTATGAGATTTAGATTTATTACGTGATTTAGATTTAAATATGTATAACTATTTGGCATTTGCTAAATCTTTTTCAAACTACCGACTTGACTTTCATACCTTTTGTGTGTTTCTTTTCTTGACCTGCGGTTTCTTAACTCTGACTTCTTCCACTTGGAAAACTTCTTCTTCCTCCTCCTCCGATTCTCCAGAATCCTCCGGAGGTGCTTCTCCCTCTGGATAGAACTCCGTGGCTGACGGAAGACGGTGTCTCTTTAAGAACTTCCTCCTCTTGGCACTGTTTAGTCTTAGGTAACGTAGCATTCCAACATAGTCCGATAGATCGTAGTGACCATACCGTTGTAGTATTCCTATGGAGGTGGAAGGTAGCCTGGAGTTTGGTTGACTTGGGGCGGTGTATCTTCTGTAAGACGCCGGGACTGAATACTTCTTTGCCGCGCCTCCTTTCACCGCAGTCGCCCTGTTAGGTTCTTGGGAATATTTCCTGACTCCACCGCCAGTAATGCGGGTTGATAGGTCCAAGTTCACGCGGGATTCGTCGTAGGAGCGTAGCCTGGATCGTAGACTTGTCTGGGTGCCTCGACGAGAGCCAGGCGGGCCCAAGCTGAAGCTGACCGCCCGCGAAGACCCCGTAGACTCCCTCTTTTGGATGCCTGGTAATCCAGGCTGCGGGCTTCGGTCCGTTCGGCTCTCAAGGACCTGAGACACTCTCTTAAAGTCACTCATGATTAAGCAGTATGGGGGAGGGGGGGATAAACACGGCTCGTTAAATCCCACCGTACGACTGGAGAGCTTCCCACGGGCAGCTGTGCACACGGCTCCGACCAACACCGCGACCCGTCCCGACCGACGCCATGCGGATCAATAAACAGCATGCAAACATAGGTCTCTACACGAATGGCTGTGTTTGTATTCCGTTAGCCCTGGCACATACACACACACAAACCAATTAAACACCGAGCTAGGCGGGGCGACAGCCGAAAAGGCCAACAGGCCAAGGAGTACACCCTAGCGTACACACAAACCTAACAAATTACCACCTTGTTTGATCACTTCACGCCCGTTTGCCTGTAAATAGACCGGTAATATTGAACCAGGGAGGACCATTTAACAGGTAGTGACAATCGCAGACGACGTTTTAATAAACTCCACACAAAGAAACGACGGTGGGCTAATACTGGTTCACAAAGGGGGGCTTGTGAAAGGGGGAGGGGGTGTTGACCGGGTGAGGGGTGTAAAGAAATACGTCGTGACGTTTGGAAGATTCCATCAGACACTGACGTACACGGACGTCAAATAGACCCGGTGTCACGTCCGGTCGCTGAACACAAGAAACACCCGTCTAAACACAAGAAACAAAGAACTGTTTTAGAAAATATCCTAAAAATTAGCTGACGTCATTTTCTAAACACCGTCTTTAGAACAGTAAAAGATAACGCTTCCTTTAGTTCATAAGTGGCGAATCTTTGTAAATTTACCGTTTCGAAAGTTTCTGTACTTGTCAATTCTGAGTGTTTATTTAAAACCTGGAGAATCCAAATATTCGTCCAGTCACTGACTAATGACAGTGGATGCTGTCTAAAACGTCCGACTGTTTCCAAATTGTATTCCGTAGCTTCAGTAACTGTTAACGTAATTTATTACCTGGATGTCTAACCGTGATCTACGTTTCTGCACTTGGATTGTGTTACAACGTTAACAACCACGGTAACACTTAGGGGGTTAAAAGGATAAGACCCTTTACTGTTTCCTGTCTGTAGATATTCCTGTTTAGTTGTTTAGTCTGAGGTTGTTCTACATGCCGACCATACTGTTGTGCCAACACCGCCTCGGGGATGTTTACGCACAGGAGTTGAGAGTGAAACGCCATAAATCACAACCTTGGTAACTACGGGTCTGCTGTTGTTACACACAGCAATTCTAGGTATAGCACCTTGTCTCTTACTAACTTAAATATTTGCCAGGGTTTCACTTGCCTAGGATGGTAGTTTGGACCCTCTATCCGTAGCCGACTTCCTTAGCATACTCTTCTCTCTATTTAGCCAATTTCTACAATTCTTCCAGCCATCCGTGGGGCCTGGTAGAGGCTATTTGTGTCTTGCGTTGATCGTAGGCCGTCTTATGGGTTTGATGCCGTAGAATTTTCATGCAGGCTGTGACAGAACCAACAGCCGACAAGGATCCAACGTAACAAGACAGTTTAATGTTTGTACAACGGATGCACGATCATCCCAATATTGCACTAAGTTTGCTATCTTACGACGCTCGTAACATGTTTTTGACCGACCCGTAACGTAGAACAATCGGATGTATGCTATAACTTGACTGCATAACTTGTTTCAAGTGATCAAATTGTAATGAACAGAGACGGGGGCCGATACCGACTTTCAATCGCATTTGACCCGTTGCTCACGTCGCAAAGTGATAATGATCGCATATGCGCTAGTAACAAAATAGTAACACAATTGAGACTTTGCAATGAACGTTTGGGGTCGGCTGGGCATCGAGCAGCTGAAATTGGCATGGCAACGGGCATCAAGGGTCGGCATGGAAACGGGCAGCAAGCTTAAAGGTCGGCATCGAAACGGGCAGCTGAGGTTGGCACTGCAACGGGCAGCGGAGACCAGATGACAACGGCCACCAAAGCTTAGCATGACAACGGGCAACAAGGGTCGGCATGGCAACGGGCAGCAAGGGTCGGCATGGCAACGGGCAGCAGGGGTCGGCATGGAAACGGGTATTAAGGGTCGGCATGGAAACGGGCAGCAAACTTAAAGGTCGGCATCGAAACGGGCAGCTGAGGTTGGCACTGCAACGGGTAGCGGAGACCAGATGGAAACGGCCACCAAAGCTCAGCATGACAACGGTCAACAAAGGTCGGCATGGCAACGGGCAGCAAGGTTCAGCATGGAAACGGGCAGCAAGGGTCGGCATGGAAACGGGTATCAAGGGTCGGCATGGAAACGGGCAGCAAACTTAAAGGTCGGCATCGAAACGGGCAGCTGAGGTTGGAACTGCAACGGGCAGCGGAGACCAGATGACAACGGCCACCAAAGCTTAGCATGACAACGGTCAACAAAGGTCGGCATGGCAACGGGCAGTAGGGGTCGGCATGGCAACGAGTGGCGGCATGACCAGGAATTGGCTGTGTTGGTATGGCAACGGGCAACAGGAATTGGCATGGCAACGGCTGACGACATGGCAACGGAAGTCGGGGTTAGTATGGCAATGTAATTGAATTAGCTCCACCAACAAAGTCAAACACTTGACTGACAGCGAGATTGAAAATCTATTATTAATATATTTGTTAAGAAACAATCAAGCTCTGAAAGACGCTTTTCATATCAGTACTACTTCTATATTATATTGTACTTTCGAACAATAGTCTAATTTTACTAAGTTTGCAAAATATCTTATCTATTGTATCTATAAAGACAGCTGACACAAAGAGTTATGTATAAACTGAACCAAACACACACAAACTTGACAAGTTAAACAAGCTCAAAATAGCCGATTCAACATAGTAATTGTGATAACAGGTATATTTATCCATTGAAAACTTTACACCATTACTATACCGGGCCAACCTGGCCTGAGCCGCTTTGGTGGAGGCTTGTACTTATATTAGCAGAAAATGAAATTTATTTTTGAATGTACATTTATATCTCAGAAAAGACAATAACGTTAGCGTTGACGCCTTGCTATTACCGCCGAAAAAAAGTATCTGTTATTTCATATGATTATCCCATCCCCTCTTTGTGTGTGTGTTTGTGTGTGTGTATGTGTGTGTATGTGTGTGTGAGTGTGTGTGTGTGTGTGTGTGTGTTGAATTTTGTTGTGTGTGTGTGTTGTGTGCGTGTGTGTCTGATACTATAAAAAGATATACATCTACACATAATATCGTAGCTATCAAGATAGATGTCAACAGAAAAAAATCATAACAGCATTCCATGTTTTGAAACTACGCCTTATGTAGACTTTGGTTATAGAAGCCCTCTTGGCATTGCTAAGTAAACCAAAAGTGACCTTACGTCTATCATATCTCTAATATCATTTAGCATTTTTTTTTTACATTTCATTTTGCTGACATGGATACAATTTGAACGATAAAAAGACAAGACGAAGTTATAACCTTCTTCAAATGGCCTCATGTATTTTTCTTTTGTTTCGAAGTAGTTTGCTAAGAAACGCGTTACCACGCATAACTGCTCTAATATTTTATCTAATCTTTCTCACATTGTCCCAGACTGTTCCAGGTCTATTGTGTAACCAAGGTGATTATCGAACGTGCCCTGTCGGACATATTTGGGCATTATTAATGCCATCATCGTCACTGCCCGGTCACCAGACAACCTGGGAGGTGATAGGCAAACAAACGCACCTGTGATGACCAAGAAACGCTAAGGGAATGTGAAAATTAGTCAATGGATCGTATTGTCGATTAGAAGGGGGGGGGGGTGCTTGCCTGAAATTGTGCTTTATCAAAGTCACTGAGAAACGCAGGTAAAGAAAATGTTTTCAAAGTCTGTTGGCAATATAAGTTAGTGTAAGTAACTGCATTACGGACGCTTGGGGTACCTTTGTTTGAGCAAGCAGGCTCTGTGTGGTGTAGCCGGTGCATGTTGCCACGCCACATAGCGAAATAGAACAGAACTGCTCACCTCTTCCTTATCCTCCGGGTCGGCGTCATCTTCAACCACCTGTTGCTGGACGGGTACTACAGTCCTTTCCTCCAGGGTGGCTGTGGACAGGGTCCGCCCGTTGGGGGATAGGGGAGGGAGGTGCGTTGGGGCTGGGGCTGGGGCTGGGGCCGAGTCCTCTCGAAGACGGTAGCCGTATCGCGCCGCTAATCGCCGCCGAACCTTTTCCCTAGAAAGGAGGAAGGACATGTATAAGTTGAGCGGTAAACTCCTATAACATAGGAAGTGCACGCGATTCCTGGAGTTATGTTTTTCGCTTTCCTTTCCTTCCTTCTATTTCTACCTTGAATGTCTGTCTGTTTGTTTTTTGTACGTATATGTGTGTGTACGTGTGTGTATGTATGCGTGCGCGAGTGTGTGCCTGTGTGTGTTTATTTTTGTTGGTGTTCATGTGTCTGTGTGTGTTTTCGTGATTCTAAATGTACGTAATGCAGCGTTGCATTTTTGTCTGTGTGTTAAGAGGTTATAACTTAACCCTCTTCCTGCTGCCTAATCCCATACCTCATGCAAATGTGGTGCCAAATGGCTACCTTAGCAGGTTAAAGGTTAATCTACAACACACACTTTGTATATAAAGCTTTAGCTGAGTCCACGTAACATTAGTTGTACATGCATCATGTTTGAGTAGGAACGGATTTGATTGTATGATACAAAGAAAGCGCTTTAGGGCAGCAACATACCGTGTACCTGCTTTAGAATTAGAATCTGAATCCAAATGTGATTTCGCCGCGTCATTTGGGGAGAGATATATCAATCTCAATCTGAAGACTATCAGTAGCACCCCTCTCCTCCCCACATTTGTAAATGGAAGAGCCCAAATCAAAATGGCGGGCGTGGTTCTTGTAACCTAATGCCCGGACGTTATCAGTTGATCACTGACTGAAGGGTGGGGATTAGGTAATTAGAACACGTCTTTTGACGCAAATCCCCCATTCACACCCCGTCTGTTAGGCCTTATAGAACAATGCGGAGATTAATGGGCCTATCCTTAGCTTCTAATCCCTTAATGACAGTAAAGATGCCGTAAGATAACATCGCAAATAGGCTTGTTCCTTTCGTCTCACGGTTTGTGTGGATCTTGTGTTTTGGCGAGGCTATGTAGTCTCTACCAGACTGACAACGCCGGATATAGGGAGAATATTTGCCGGAGGACTTTGGCCATGGAGGGTTATATTCGCAGGCCTAGGGTTGCAATATTGGACCCTCTCTCCGTAGCCGACTTCCTTCATACAATTGACTCTATTTGGCAAATTTCGACTATTTTCCCAGCGACTCGCGGAGGCTGGTAGAGCCTAGAGGCTATACTATGACTTATCGTAAATGTTCGCGGTTTTCGCGGTGAGCGCTTTGACGCAAACTTAGAGCCACCACGATTTTTCCCCTCCTATATACTCCCTTGTCTACTATTGTCTCAAACGCGAACTCAAAACCACCACGAACACTCCATTTTCTCCATACCGCGGAATCAAAAACCACGCGAGCTTGAATGCATTTAGTAACCGATTGTCGACAAATAAGTATCTTCGACAACTGAAAACAGCTAACGACACATTCACAAGTGTCCCAATAATACTTTCAATTCGCTGTGAGAGTGTCTCAACCACCTCCTACGACAAACGTGACCATAGCAACGTTGTTACATGTTTTACCTATACACAACCAACTCCTAAAACAGTTTCAATCTAGGATTACATCATCATAGTATAGCTCTAGTATTAACTTAACTATGGATGTGCCGATTTTGGGCGACAAAACACAAAAGAGTCCATCAGCTGATAATCTCTCAATGCTTTGTGGAGCCTAAAAGCAGGATTATAGGGTAGCAAAATAGACTCAAGGTGCAAAATACTTTTAAAATATTTATTTCACATTTTTGTCAAAACATCCAGCATTTTTTACTTGACGGAAAACTATTTCGCCACGACTAGCTTTGCACACTCACCGTACGGTTTTAGCATGCCATGGTCCCCTCTTGTTGTTGTTGTTTTTTGTTTGACACTGATTGATTATGTTTTTACTTTTTAGGCGAGAATTTGTGCCCACCGGCTAGTAAACAAAGAGGAGACTTGAATAAAGGGATCAAACCACTGTGCTTCGAGATGATCGAAAATAAACATTGAGAAATACTTCTAAAACTAGCCATCACAGATACTAGTCACCCTTTCTACGTTGATGAAAGTTAGACATCCAGGTAGTAAGATACGCCAAAAATAGTTACTCAAACAACTAGATAAAATTTTGAAAAAGTCAGGCGTTTCAGACAGCATCCGCTGTCTTTCGTCAATGACTAAAGAAAGGACTGGGAAACCAGAGGTTTTATACCAAAACTCTGAATAGATATGTTGATCAAGACAATTTATGATGTCTTGAGGTAGTGATATTTTCCTTTTCTCTTAATTAATCCCTACTATCGCCCTCCCATAAGGAGGCATTCGTCTTTTTGTAATACTGAAGTACCTGAAAATATAAAAAAAATACTGCTAGAGGACCCAAAACCGATCTGTTTTTTATGGAATCTCAATTAAAAAACACATACTAAAATTAGTACAAATCCATTAAAATGATCTTGAGTTATAGATGTAAATACACAAGCACAACCAAAAACAGTACCTCCATCGGATGTAACCCTCCTTCTGAAGGTAATTACAATAAATATCTGAAGAGATCCGCTACATCTAACTTATATATATTAATTTAGTTCTATGAATGTATTTCATATTTATATCTTTGGATACTGTACTTTACCCTATGGGGCCATGACGGTACAATAATAGCCTTTCATTTGCTCATGATTTGTTTACACGCGTAAGAGGTCTTTAACCTCAGCAAACAGGGAAAGAATGCAGCTATATGCTTGCCTGTAAATTGTGTGCCATGGTTTAGAGTTGCGTTGTTGCACAGATTTTTTTAATATAAGTTCCCTATGACGACGTTTCACTGGCAGTGACATTTGTCAGAATATGTTTATCAACAGAGAGTCGCAGAGAAAGAATATAGCTATGCTAGCCTGTAATTGTTTGGCATGGTTTTGAGTTAAGTCTTGCACACAGTTTGTTTTCAAAAAGACACAACGTAAGTTCCTTAACCAAGCAGACGTTACACTACAAGAAACCTTGATTCCGCCCCAGGCCACCGTTAAAGCCACTCAGGCGAAACTGGTCTGGATGAGGCCTTAAAGAAAGTTCTAAATTGGAACTTGCGGCTACAGCGTCTTTTCTGAAGATGTGGCGTGAGTGTGTACGGTTGGCTTGAGGTTGCCCTTACTATCTACCTACTATCAAACACCTTTGTCAGAATTTGTCGATCGCCAGAGGGTTGCAGAATTTCAAAGTGTCCAGTGTATCTTTTCTTTTTACTTGGAAATATAATCCTGTTGCGCTCGGTTGGCCTTGGTGACCTGTGAGCATAGATCGATCTCTAGAACCATTGATTGAGTGAGCACTGATCGTATTGCTACCGAAAATGTTTCCTTTTAGAGCTTGCAGCCTTGCTGGTTGTGCCATTTTTTTTTACTGTCACAAGATACAATCACATTTTTTATAATGGCATTATCACCTCTATGGTCTCTCTATCCAAGCAACCGTTCAAGCATGCTTGTGGGTTTCTAGGTTAACCGACAGCTAGGCTCGGAATGCGACAGGTCACTGTTTTGCTTGTTCATTTCTGCTTGGTGGTGATATTATTGTTTGCACATTTTTGTCTCAGTACACAGTGACGTTAGGCAAAATCATAAACTGCACTCATACGTTGACTTTTGATCAAACAAAATTAATGTAAGTGACAAGTCTCTCTCGTTTAAAGGTAAAGTCAATCACTTTGGAATTCAAATTTGAAAAAAAAAATCATGATACACATGGCGTAGCATGTATTTGGATGAAATAAGATGGATTTTGAAAAAAAGGGCAAAATTGTTCCGTTGAATTGAAGAAACGGTACAAAAACCAGAAACGTACTTGGAAAACAAAATTCTTATGACACAAACTAAACAGCGTTTTTTACTGGTCAATGGTTTTCTATAACTTAGTTAGCCCCAGATAAATATTTCGATGATTCGTCAAACTTGTTGTGTTATACAAAGATTAAACAAGTCTTAATACTCTTAGTTCTACCCATATAGATATTATATATAATTCATCAACGAGCACGGTGTTGTCCTAAAAAGGCACCGCACACAACTCACATGTACAGCGGTGGGAGGTTGTACTTTTGCCGCCGCCGCTCCCACTTGTCGTCCCAGCACATCTGGCCGTCCTCTTTCAGGTGCAGGTGTGCCATGTCAGTGTACAACGTGCACCTGCACAACCAAACAGGTGGACACACACCGGTATCAACAGGTGCACCCACACCTGTCTGTGAACGTGCGTGCGCCAGCTGTGAACTTCATACTCTGAACCTCGATATGACGCCAATAGATAAGCAGACCCCGCCGTACCGGATGACCCTAGCGAAGTGGACGGAGAAATATGCGATCGGCCCGCCCGTAAGCACACCGTCGTTACCGTGGCACAGCAACAACAGTAATTATATAACAACAACTCACCATGTGGCCCGGCTACTGTAGTTGGCTAATTAACCTAAAAGTCAGTAAATCTTCTTGTGACAAACACGGCTATTACAATCACGTGGTTTGCAAAGGTCGATCCAGAAAGATATGGTAGGGTATGAAACTGGCTTAATATGCAAAGTATATATTTGTGTTAAAATATGAACAGACGTGGTCTCAAACAAAGTTTAAAAAAAAATCTGCCGCTCGCTGTATTCTACTCTTAGCTTGTCTTTAAACATGTTGCAAACATATAGAAATAGTATGAAGCATTCTATTCTACCAAGGAGTCTATATAACCTCCTTGATTCTACCCATTTCAACCTGTATTTTTAACATCGCCAAGAGACAAGAAGAAACCGAACCTTTGTACTAGTCTAAGAGTAGTTTTAGATCCTATGTTTTAGATTTGTATTAGAAGACCTTACGATATTTGTACTTCTTTGCTAATTTTGTATTGGCATGTCGGTACTATATACAGACTTGCCAATACACATCGCATGATGATGATGATGTCTGTACTTAGCTTGATAGGGTAGGAACATACAATGAATGTTATCATTTATTTATTCGTTCATTAAAGGATTACGAGGCACTGCAACATCTTTAAAACAGAGGGTTTAATTGTAAACGGCTTGAGTATGTTCTATAGGCTTTCCCACACTGAGATGTTACTTTATTAAAAGCCTCTTTTAGGTTAGGTTTTCGGTACGTTGAACAAATGGGCTAAAATACCTGTCCTGACAACCTATAATTGGGCGCATTGTGTGAAAAGTCGCTCCCGAAAAACGCCCTGCCCGCGGCGGTATTTCTTCTGGCTTGATGGACGGATTCTGACGTCAAAGAAAATGTTGGTTTAAACAGTTGGCTCGAGTGGGAGAATATCACTACACCAAACAGTACTAAAGGAAATTTGAGTTAAAATCAACCCGGGTCCAGGCGGGAGCAGGCCCTTTTGATGTTTTCAAAATTACATTATGTTTTGGATCTTGGGTATACTTTTTTTTAACCGGGAATCAGTTTAAGTGTGAACTTAAGTCCACCGGGACCCCACCCGAATCTAAAAATAGCCTGGAGGCCGCAGTGAGTCCCAAAAGGCCCCCACTCGATAGTGCGAGAGAAAAAATGACCTTACGTTCGTTCAACCATCCAAGCGTCACAAAAGCCGAACAATACAATCATCGAGCTAGTTCCGACTGGCTGTTACGATGACGGTGGATACCCCCGCTCCATTAGAAATACATAACTAAAGGGAATCACGTTTAGAAAATACAAGGTAGACATAGAAAAATACGTATAAAGACCTTTTTTTTAATAGAAACTACGCTTTAATTTGATTTAGTACCGCCTGATCCTATATAAAGATCGTATACTTTTAGGTGAAGAATGTCAGACTTTTCGAATGGAATCCGCCATTCTCCTGTAATTTTTTTTGTAATTTTATTGGCTGGCTATGAACTTTCTAACTTTGGCGTCCTCCACTACCTAGCCACTTTGCGATCGTCAAGGGAAAATTCGAAGTTTTGAATTGGTCTCTGTGAGCTTTTTCATGGGTATAGCTTGTAGTCATAGGATAAATCAGATCCACCTCTGAGTGGTCAGAATCTGATGATCTGCTTAAATGTTGATTACGTTGTGGACTGTTTTGTACATGGTGATGAGGCGGGCATTTCTTCTAATAAATTTATCCGCCTGCTGTGGTTTTCGACCTCGACCTTTCTAGCTCAACGTGCTCTTCATACAGTTTTCTCCTGTTTAAAAACTGTCAATCAAATTAGTAAAATTTATGAATATTAAATCAGGAAACTTACATTAATATACATTATTCTGTTATAACGTTATATGTGGAAAGAATAATGTGGTTGATCAAGAAAACCTTAGAAACGTCATTGTTTAAACCGAAATTAGTGATTTTTGCATAAAAGGCCTGTCGGAAACCCATGGCAACACGAAAAATGATAAACTTATAATATTATCATGAAATTGTTACTAAACATTAGGAAAAGTCACCAAGTTTAGTAGTCCAACCATACGTCGTCTGGCAGTTATACCATGTCAAAGTTGGCGCGGGCACCCCCCCCCCCTTCCCAGGGTCTAGATAGGATTAATGGAGGGAAGAAAACTCTCGACAAATTACTGCTATGTTCCTGATTCTCTCACCTCATTTGACATCTTTGCTTTCTGTCAGGGCCCGTGTTTGTACATATACAAGGTAATGTAGTGAAATTAATCAGGAAAATGTGATGTCCTGTAAAAGGGTCCATCTTTTGTTGAATCTGTAAGCTTCATTTACTTGACGCTTTCACTGAGACTGTCCCCTGTACTCTGTTGGGGGCACTGTTCTAGACTTGCATAAACAGAAAAAAGACGAACGACCCAAAGCACAATCACATTCGGATAATCCATGCATGTTAATAAGGCGTACCTCACATTGCCAACGCCGGACTTTCATCTAATTTGTTGATCTCCATAAGTTCGCTAAATTTCAAGACTGCTTTAAATTATGCATAGAAGTTGATGAATCGAAATTAATCAGAAAATTGTGATGTCCTTGAACAGGTTCCAGCTTTTGTTGAATCTATAAGCTTCATTTACGTCGATTTCTCTGACTGTCTCCTATACTCTGTGGGGGGCACTGTTCTAGACTTGCAAAGACATAAAAAAGACGAACGGCCCAAATAGCAAGGCGTCTAATTTGGATAATATATGTATTTTAATTAAGCTAGCGTCACATTGCCATTGAATTTGTTGATCACCATAAGTTCAATGAATTTCAAAACCGTTGTAGAATCGAGCTGAATTTTCGCGAATAGAAGTTGATGTGGTGTAAGTAATCAGAAAATTGTAATGACCTATAAAAGGTTACAGCTTTTGTTGAATCTGTAAGCTTCATTTACTTCACGCTTTCACTGAGTGTCTCTTATACTCTCTGGGGGGCACTATTCTAGACTTGCATAGAAAAAAAGACGAACGGCCCGAATTGCAAGGCGTTGCTTGGATTCGGATAATTCATGTTTGTTAATGAAGGTGGCGTCACATTGCCAACGCCGGACTTTCATCTGAATTTTTTTCTGATCGCCAGAAGTTCGCTGAATTTCAAAACTTCTGTATATTATGTATAGAAGTTGATGAATCGAAATTAATAAAAAAATTGTGATGTCCTTGAAAAGGTCACAGCTTTTGTCGAATCTGCATGTAAGCTTCATTTACTTCGCTCTCACTGACTGCCTCCTAAACTCTGTTGGGGGCACTGTTCTAGACTTGCATAGACAGAAAAAGACGAACGGCCCAAATAGCAAGGCGTTTAATTCGGATAATTCATGTATGTTAATCAAGCTGGCGTCCCATTGCCAAAGCTGGACTTTCATCTGAATGTGTTGCAATTGATCGCCGTAAGTTTGCTTAATTTCAAATCCAGATTACGTGTTAGAGTTGATGTGGTGAAAGTAACCAGAAAATTGCGACGACCTATTAAAGGTTACAGTTTTTGTTGAATCTGTAAGCTTCATTTACTTGACGCTTTTACTGGCTGTCTCCTGTACTCTGCGTGGGGCACGGTTCCTTTCAATTTTATAAACTTGCATAGACAGAAAAAAAGACCAACGGCCAAAATAGCAAGGCATTTGATTCAGATAATCGATGTATGTTAAACTGGTGTCAAACTGCCAACGACCTTTCAGCAGGATTCATTGATCGCCAAAAGATCACCGAATTTCAAAACTGGTGTAGAATCGAGCTGATTTTTGGCCTGCAAAATCTACACTGTCACATTATAAGAGGTTCGGTGACCTGCGAACATCGGCCGATCCCTAAAGTCGCACTGGGATCTAGAGGACACTGGCCTTCTTGCTACAAAAAAATGTCCTTAAAGAACTTACGGGCTCGTCGTGCTTGCTATTTGCCTGCTATGTGACGACGATAAACATTAGTTGCGACATGTGCAGCATATAGAATCTGTTACCAGCTGGAAATAAGTTACAAGCAGTTGACGATTTTTGATATTTGGGGCGCATGGAACAAAAACTTTTTCCAAATAATAAAAAGAAAATACCAGGCACTGCATCGGACAATGTTTGTGCCGAATCAATCAATCAAACAAACTAAACGAAAGTTGGGTAGAGTAAGCAAGTAAACAATCACTATAAACAGTTACTACTGTATTTCTTATGAAAAATGAACTATGATCAGCAATCACGTTGAGTCAGTTGTCGTCAGTTTATTGTTGCCATGGCGACCGGCGTTACACTGAGATTAGTGCGCACAAAAGAGCCGTGATGCGGTCAGCTGTACATAGTTCCGCTACAGGCTGGGATTATAGGATTTATCACGGTTATTGTTATCAATCAAACTAGCGACAGTCCCTTTCTCTAGCTGGACAACAGGTAGATTTAACGAGGAGAAACTGCGAGATTTATTTAGCAAGCGTTTTTTGTCCGCTTTGATAATACAGCTATGATTTGTATTTGTTTAACAAGAAACAAAGAAAAGTGTCTCGTAACGTTTCACAAACTTCCCAGACAGTTGCTCTTAAGAAACTGTCGATTTATTGAGTTAATTTTTTTTAAACCCGCTTCAAAAATAGAGCAATATAATAACTAGAAACTGAAAAACAATCTTTGTCTCGCAACGTTTCACAAACTTCATAAACCACATATGTCATGATCACCAGAGAGGACTCTGTTTGTTTTTCCAAGGTTGCTATGGCAACTGTTGTCACGGGAATCACGAATCACCACGATCAACTAATACTATGATTTCTCATACTTTCCCTACTAATAGCTAATGTATTAAATAATAAAGCTTGAGAAATATGCCAATAACCGTTTATATAAAAACGCATAGTGATTTACATCTTCTTCGTTCGAATTTACCCAATTTTTTACGTCTTTCAAACCCTGCTACCCCTTTAGAGCTTTTATTTGGGTTCGTCTGTTACCATCGAAACCATTTTACCTGAATGATCAACGTTCAAGGGTCAAAGATCGCCATTAGCTCCCGGTTAGTCAACCATTAATGACCCTCACGCTCTATTAACGACCCGGTGGTTATCGCAGTAAAGAACAGTGCGTTATCTGACTTGTTTTGCCGGTTTATTAACTCAGCTAAATGACAGCAGTGTCTAACGACAAGTTAATGATTGTGTAATCATGGGATTACAGACTGTGGTGACTTTATCTAGAGCTATTTAAGAGAACCGGGACGAGGGGGATACAATTTTAGCCACGTTTGGGACCGCATACTTGTCGCCACAGCGCCACCTAGCGGCTATAAATATCACTAGTCATTATTGCGTTTGGGACCGCAAGTCATTGTTGCGTTAGGAACCGCATCCTTCCTACTGAACCCTCCCCAAGACCGACCCCAATGAGAATAAATACAAAACAAAGACATAGAAAGGCATCGATTCAATTCATAGCCGCTTATTTACGTAGCTGAACTAATTTTGATCGACAGTGTATGTTGGTCTACTGTTAGGCTGGCTCACTCAGACAAATCTTTATAAAGAACTTGAGAGGATACGCCTTTTTAAACACAGCTGTCCGTGCAGTAAATTGTAATACCACTTTGAACCTGAACGTGACGACCATAAACCAACCGTGACAGTTGACATAGCATCGTAAAACTACAGTCAGGATTTGTCACGTATTTTTAGCTTTAACCGTGAACCCTATACAGTGTGCGTGCTTTTTGAAGCATTACTTTTCACGTTGTTGTTATAAACTTACGTGTCTTTTGTTCCTTACGTTTTTTTTTTACATTTGTCGTAAGCCATCGTGCGATTTTCAAGCTGGCTGTCACAGATCGATCTGCCAGCAATAATGATCTTAGACAGCCTTTTCAGTAAAAATTTAAAAAAAGCTGAAAGATGTGCGACACACATTTTTCGGAAAGGCATGCATGTATTGTACAAAATCCAGATCTCTTCTCACGGAAACTGCTGTCTTAGATATTTTCGGGCGGTTGATTCTGTTACAGCTTGCCAGTTTTACGGTATCAATATAATGCGACGATCTACAACGAATGTGACCGCACCGTATACAGCATAAAATATAATCTACAGAATTAGATTAAGTATAGTCAACGGACAAAAATACATTCAGTACACCAAAGCAGTCTGAAATAATTTCATAAATTCATTACTCTTATTCATTCATACATACAATCTCTGAAACTGCTAATAATAGTCATATTGATAAAGACTCGGCAATTTTTAATTATATATTTGACATTGAGATATTGTATACGTGACGTGCAACCGACAAGTAAAGTCAAGGGCACTGAATTATACCAGTGATTTTTGCAAACAAGTCGTTAGAAGGTTCAACATGTGATGACGCAAGTACAGGTAAAAAGCAAACACCAAATCGACGTTTACAACAGGTACTATTGTATTCAAACTATTCATCATGTAGAAAATGAGACACAATGTTAAGCACGGCGCGAGAGTTTAAAAATACGGAATGACGGTCATTGAAAGGCTAATAAAACACTATAATATCGGCTATATCCGCAATAGGCAGGTCTACTACGTGTACTAAACAGTGCATGGGTTTAAAACAATGGCTTTTTTTAAGACAGAAGTGTGAGTATTCATTGTGATAGACACACACGTCTAGGTAAAGAAGCATGTTTAAGGCGTGGTGACAGAAAGACTCCCGCCGGGTTAAGGTTTTGTCACGGCCAAACGTGCGTCTTAGAATAAGTCTTCGTTTCGTACGTTTTAAGGCTTCCTTGTTTGGGGTGAACTTGATGCTTTTTCAAGTAGCTAGTGGTAGTGCAATGCGGCTTCGCTACGGCACGCGTTTTTGGCCAAACACACCGGGTCACCACTACTCGATAAGTGTATTGCGTTCTTTTACGTGCATAGTTTGACGCTTACGGCTAATGCCTATAGCTTTCTCACACATGGGGTCGCCGGCTTTGCGTCACCATCCGAAATGACGAATGCAATCCATTACAACATGTCCGAGCTGGAGTCGAACCCTAGGATCGAACTCGGATCCACGGAATTTGATCCAGATGGCGAAGCAGCGGGGTTGCGTTACCGCTTGTGCCACAGGGACAGGATCAACTAATTAACCGTGATTGTATGTCTAAAGCCGGTGTCACAATGCTAATGACCTTCGACCGAATGTCTTCGACCAGAATGTTGAGATCCTCAGAGACTAGAGCGTTAATCTCCAAGCAGATGTATCGGTGGCAAGGCAGTATCAAAAGGGCAAACCAGTGTAGTATCCAATCGGCCATTTGTTTGACCTTTTGATAATGCCTTGCCACCGATATGTCTGCTTGGAGATAATTGAGCGTAGTTGTCGTTTGAAAATCTACCGTTGATACGATGAAAGGAGCCCGATGATCTGCGTGCATCGGCCGATCACACCGATATTTCAACTAGGGGGCTAAAATCCATCCAGGCCTTCTCGAGTTATACTGTTTACAGACGGACACACACACACACGCTCACACACACACACACACACGCTCACACACACACACACGCGTGCGCGCGCGCTCACAAATACAGACGCGCGCGCGATCTATGGCAGCATTTTAGGTGAAAAGGCATCTGGATATTATACCGCATATGCATAATTATCACAATAGTTAACTATCGCAACTATCATCATGCTGCAGATGCATAACTATCAAAAGAACGCTCTTATTTTGCGATCGTACGACTTTCGTACGACGTATGAGACAGAGCCGTTACTCTTGGACAAGCTTTTTTCTGCTGTTTGGCCCTGGCTTAAAAACAACCATTATGCCAAAAAGACTTGATTTTTTACTCTACGGTTGTTTGTTATGAATACCCCTTACTGTGGGAGGTCACGTGATGTAAAGATGTTAACAAGTGACCTTGGAACAAGAGCCTCATTGACCTTGACGGTTTGTAGGGCAATGCCAACATGTCGATGTTGTTTCGCCGACTTGTGAAGAATCTTGTGTATTTAGGGTATGTTGTACCAAAAACACACTGTGTACTAAGGGACACTGAATCAAGTCAAACGGCGAAAACAACGTTTGCGAGACAGTATTTGTAGATCGATCAAGACAGTGTATCTTCTTTTTAGGGTACAGATACCTTTCTTCGAGTATTCTTAAGTTTTTGTCTGGATGCACATTTCTTTAAAGGAAAATTTTAGGCATGTTTTAACATGTAAATTGTAGCATGTACATTTCAAATGTAACATGTAAATTCTAACATGTAAATTTCAACATGTAAATTTTAACATGTAACATGTTAATTTTAGATATAACATATAAATTTTAACATGTAAATTCTGACATGTACATTTTAACATGTAAATTTTAACATTTAAATTTCAACATGTAAAAACGTGAGGTTTGCTATTATTAACGAACGTAACGTCAACTTTAAATTTCTAAACTGCATTTGCTCCAACAATAACTCACTATAATTAGGTACTAGATTTTGATCTATGTCGTTGATATCTTCCTTCCACTACTGAGGCGTCGACCATGAAAGGGCCAAAAATTCCATCAGACGAATTTCATTCGAAAAGTAGCGTATTTATGAAGTTTTGAACGACATTCAAACCATTCTTTAACACCATGAGTACTCAATTTATAAAGTCATAAGTCATAGAAATCCAAGTCAGTTTATTTAAGGATCTCCATACAAAAGGTAGTGCTGTTGGTCGACATTTTCTTAATTGAACAGTTATATGTTAAACATTTACAATTTGTCAAACAGTGTTAAACGTCAGATTGTGACAATGACCCACTGACCGTTAGGTCAGACTTGGATGTTGTCCGTTAACATCTGCACGACGGTCTATTTCCATAACTTTCAGCTAAAACAGATATGAAGGCAGAAAACTTGCCAACCAGCAGACCTCCAACTCAATGCTTGGACGTCTTCTAATCTCCAAGAAGATGTCTCGTAAAATATGGCAAAGTTTTAAGTAAGAAACGGGCTTGTTTTGTTATAGGAGTAAACGTGGCAGTTGAAAAACGTAACGATAAATAAATACTAAAACATATGCTTTGAGATTGGAAATCTCAGTCAAGAAATAGTTGACCTATAACCTGATATAAGTGAAATTGTTAATACCTTGATATAATGTTGTTGAATCATCTTTTTAATTTCTCCACCCTCTTATTAACTGCCGAGTAAACACGGAATGTTAGTGTGGCTGTTTCAGTTGTACCTTTAACTTTAACTGATTTTCTAGGATGCTAGTTTGAGATCTTCGTTACAGTGTATTTCTTACAAGCAAAGATGGAGCTTAAGAAGACTAAAAGCCAGCCTGTTCTAATAGTTTGCAGCAATTCAGCTGTGACTTGTCTTATAAGATTCTGGTATATGTAATCTCAAAATCTGAATAAGCCATTAACTGATCCATGAAGGCTTAAATTGAGCGAGGAACGCCCTAAATGTACATAGTGAGACATGCAGAGTTTTCTAACCTTCAATTACAGCTTTGTTTTAGTTTGGTGTATGAATAGCTTAACTCAATGATTCCTAAGCATGAATTCATATAGCCCGGCGTCTAAAAATTGCAAGCAGACGTTGTAAGAATCATATCTCAAGTGTCATGTTATCATTTTATATTGACACCGCACTGATTGCTGTGCAATATATATGGTCGGTTTGAAATAGCACCCTATGTAGTAGTCGGCAGACACGATGTACACTTCTCCCTTAACAGCACGTAAATAGAACGTATTCAGTACGTCTTTACTTAGCCTGGATGCCAGACCCCCAAACTCTGAAATATCTATCGTGTGGGAGTCTGGTCAGATGGGTGGGGAAATTTTCTCAGCAGAGTGGTGTCAGTGGGAGGAGAAGCTGTGATTAATGGCCACTCGCACCACAGGTAGCCTGGTACATGGCACCACAATTTGCCAGCTGGCTATGAACAATAACGAATCATGGACAAGACACAGCTCAACGGTTAATCATTAACCACTCAATTATCAAAATATGCATGGAGTTATTTTCCAAAATAACAGCAGAACTTAAGTGTATTTAGTAATTTACCTCTGGTAATGTCCTATTTGTTAAACAGAGATCATGTGTTAAACAGTTCTACAACCAAATAAGACATCACGGGCCCTATCTGCAGTTACATTTTATCTGTTAGTGGATTCAAAAACACAGCTGGGATTCTGTGACCAACCATGGCAGGGGTGTAAATGGCTCCCAGCTGATCCTGCTGCTGCTCTATTGGTGGGATCCTCGCTCAGTATTTGAGCTGGCATGAGAAAATTTCCCCAAGCATCAAACCAGACCCCACACGATAGATATTTCAGAGTTTGGGGGTCAGGCATCCAGGCTAGTCTTTACTATGTACAGGAGGCAATAAATGGGGTTCATACCTTTCCGTATCGTCCTCGGTAGCTTCTTGTAAAGCGGGGAGTAGTAAGTACGCACCACGCGGCCATAAACCCTCAGAGAGCCCCTGCTTCCCCGCCGTTCTCTTTCCTGCTTTTTCTCCGGACATCCTCCTCCTAATCCTTCGGCGGAGGCGGAGAAATCTACCGACGGAACTTCTTGTAGCACCCGGTGGATTCGGCTCGCTCGGGCTGGCCTCGTGTGTCCGTGTTCTCCTCTTTCCTCGGCGTGTAGTTGGAACTCCAAACATTTTTCTATCAGTTGCTCCTGTTGCACTTTTACTTATCACGAAAAGTCAAACATACGGATCGTAGAGCGTCGCTGCATACCATAGTTGTAAGCCGGTTTCTGCGTGTCCTGTGCCGCCCATGCAAGTGTACCTGTACGGCCCCTTGCTAGCATGGCGGTCGCGAGACCGTTTCTCGTGTGTAAACACACGATTGAAAAGACTCCACACAAAACACTGTTAATCCTTATCGCTCTGTAAAATCCCCTGTATATTTTGTCATCTTGTACAAAACACGGTTAAAAGGGTGCCCCTGTGTCTCTATTCTATGGGCGGGCAACGGTGTGCGACCGTCGCTGGGCTCTTTGTTTGGACTGCCAGCGGTCGCGATGTTTGTACGGGAGTTTCGCCCGGTGTTGTCAAAACCTGAACGGTTACGGACGTTGCTTGCACCACCGTACCTCATTATTTCGGCATTATGTGTTGGTAATGTCGGCTTGGTGAGGTTAGGGTCGAGTTGGGACAACTTTCGAACAAACAGTGCGCAAACAGGACAGTGTTTTAAACTGACAGGTGTCAACATTGTAACGTTAGCTCGTTTACAAGGTGTTTGGGTTGTAGTTTGACCACTTGCAATACATAGATTCGTTCATAGTTTCATTACGTTGATAAGTCACGGGGGAAATGTATATCAAATAAAGGAAAGAGTTAATGCCTGGACGAAGTTTCGGCCGGCCGTATGATGACTGGTTGTACTGCTCACTGCTGCTAGGTGTCGCTGCTGCAGTGTGAAGGCTGCCCTACCAAACGTGAATGAGTTTATAGGCCTGATTTTTAAAAAATCCAAGTGATTACAAACCTTGTAGAGGAAATTGAAAACACAGACTATCTTTTATGTATAACAAGCAATACATCTTGTATTCTTGTTCTTTCATTTGGGAGGCTGGTTGTTTTCTTTCGAAAGACCGTGTAAAAAGAAAATACAGCAATCAAGCGGCTCCCCCAGCGTCCGAGGTTATATTGCACCGTGACGTCATTAAGCCATCTAACGAGCTATTTTATCCGCTTATATAATGTACATCTGAACATAAGACCAAATAAGTATATAACAAGGACATATCCCTATACCCATACCTATACATAAACTATACCTATACGTACCTATCCCTATACCTATTCATTTACCTATTCCTACTCCTATACCTATACTTAAACCTAGACCTATCCCTATACTTTTGCCTATTCTCACACCTATACCGATACTTATACCTATCCCTATCCCTATACATTTACCTATTCCTACACCTATACCTAGACATATACTTATACCTGTCCCTGTACATTTAACTATTCCCACACCTATAACTTTACCTATACTTATACCTATCCCTATACATTTTCTTATTCCTACACCTATACTTATACCTATCCCTATCCTATACATTTACTTATTCCTACACCTATACTTTTACCTATCCCTATCCCTATACATTTACATATTCTTACACCTATACCTATACCTATGCCTATACCTTTATAGACAGGTTGTACAGAAAACACTCAACCGTGTTCCTAACAACTCCATAATGACTAAAAATGACGATTAACATTGTTGTGTTTACTCTCACGGATATTATTTTCAATCCGTTTCTCTTAACTATTCTCCAAACAAATGAGGTCAATGACCTTCACCGGACAGCTGTCGCCATGGATATCGGAGGTGTAACAGACCCAATTTGGTGTTCGCTTAGATAATGTAGCAAGTGGAAGGACAGGGGCTGGTCACCATATACATGAAATTGAGTAGGACTAAACAATAAAATAACAGTTACTGTAGTTTGTTATCCTAGACCATGTGACGGTATTAGCTCTCATATGTTGCCTTTCTAGTTACTCTTTGGCCGAGTTTGTTAAACCATGACGGGTCTCATCAATAAATAGTACACTTATTACATTCATCTATGAATAATACACTTATTACATCTGCATAGTAACTACTGTAAAGTAAAGTGGCATGATCTTCAAAATCAAATCTAGAGATGTTTTAAACTATCTTTAGATGTTTTAAGAAACATCTTTCGATGAAATATCCTGTATCTTCAGAGCTTTTCAAAACATCTCGAGATGCGAAAAAAAATCTTGAGATGCTTTGAAACCATCTTCGAAATATCCTGAGACCTTTTCAAAGATATCAAGATTGTCTCATAAAATCTCAAGATTTAGCAAAAAATCTTGAGCTTTTGAATACAAATCTTGAGATTTTTTTTGAAGCATGAAGACCCCGCTGTGTATGATCCGCTGCGTAACAGAGAATTGTTTCCCAAAATATTGGGCATGCACTTTTAAGCTGTAAACGGTCAGAAGCATCCCAAAATGCTCTGCTCAGCCCAATGATAATCGGCTCGCTGTGTGCAGTTTAAAAAGACAACCCTAAAATTACATTGTTAAATCCAAAATTAGGGGCTTTTTCCAAATAAGGCTCTCAGAAACTGGTTGCCATAGCAACATAGCACATTTATCAGTTATTTCCTTTATTTAAAATTGTTACCAACGAAATTTTAGCAATATAATGGTGACCAAATTTGGATATTCTAGCGTAAGCCATTCAGATGCTATATGACATCAAGTGTGGGCGCAGGCCTCAAAAGAGCCCGCTTGTCTGAATAGCGTTAGTTGAAAAATACGATGTTACCTCTTTTTGCATAAATTATGATAGTGTGCAGAAATTATTCACACCTAATCATGTCAAACTGTCCCTTATAGATCAACGGAACTATACATAAATTATATACAATCACAAAAAGAGTCACCAAAAAAGCTGTATTTGCAGAAAACAAGATAAGTCGTAAAAAAGCTATAGATTACTGGAACGATACATATATACAATCACAAAAAGAGTCACCAAAAAAGCTGTATTTGTAGAAAACAAGATTAGTGGTAAAAAAAGCTATGGTGGTTTGAGGGTTAAAGGTCAAGTTGTAACGTAAACAATCACCGATTAAAGATGTGCACGGATACAGGGGCCTATACCGATGTCCCGGGGACTTTTCGGCGATGTAGTCAATGTTTAGATCTGAACTTTGAAAAGAAACGGGCTGTATCCATCGCTTATTGATGTGAAAATTAAATCAGCAAAACAGACAAATTCATTGGGGAGTCACATCAATCGCATAAATCCTCAAACTCGTCTTCAGAAGCGAACAAAGCCTGCTTAAAATCGGTCAGGATTACCAACATCACCTGCCACCCGCTGTGACAGTCTGTTTGATGTAACAAGTGCGCACTGCTATGTAACCACATAGAAATCACATCCATGCACCAGAACAACATACAGCCGCCATATCGCCAAGACCTGTTGGAACATTGGCTGAAGACCTCCCCTCCGACGTCGCACCCAATCTGCTGAAGAACGATCCTCTCCAAGCCGATATGAAGCGATCACGTGTAAATCTGGAAACTGCCTACGGGCCAGATGGCAGACATGGCGATCCCTCCATCCCCAATAGCTCTGGTGAAAACACCGACGGCGATCATCATCCCAACCTGTCTGCGGCAACTGATGTCACAGTTGAGAACGGAAGTGACGTATCCGGAAATGATGCTGGCATGTCAACCTTTGGTAGTGATTACATCAACATGCCTGACATCCGGCTTCCTCCGAGTGCACTTTATCAAAATCAGATATACGATCCAGACGTCTGCTCCGAACCCGCACACAGGCCGGCTAACAGCAATGGCAATCCCAGCATCGAGCCAGCTGTACACAAGGAGGGTCATGATGACGATGACAATAACGAACTCACAACAAGTGGTGCTGCAGCTGAAAACGACGAAATAGATGCTATAACTCATGATGCCGCTGTAGAGGTAGACGCTCGTCCGTCTGTGCGTCCTAAATCCACCTCCAGACCTGCTAACAACGTTCTCAACATCAAGCCATACGCTGTGAGATATCAGACACACGACGAGAACCGTGGTGGTATGCCATACGCTGTGAGACATCAGGAAGGTGATGAGGATGAAATACCCTACGCTGCCAGGTATCAGACACACGACGAGAATCGTGGCGGTACGCCATACGCTGTGAGACATCAGGAAGATGATGAAGATGAAATACCCTACGCTGTGAGATATCAGACACACGACGAGAACCGTGGTGGTACGCCATACGCTGTGAGACATCAGGAAGATGATGAGGATGAAACACCCTACGCTGCCAAGTATCAGACACAGGACGAGAACCGTGACGGTATGCCATACGCTTTAAGACATCAAGAAGATGATGAGGATGAAACACCCTACGCTGCCAAGTATCAGACACACGACGAGAACCGTGGCGGTACGCCATACGCTGTGAGACATCATGAAGATGATGAGGATGAAATACCCTACGCTGCCAGGTATCAGGAACATGACGAGAACCGTGGTGGTATGCCATACGCTGTAAGACATCATGAAGACGATGAAGATGAAATACCCTACGCTGTGAGATATCAGACACATGACGAGAACCGTGGCGGTACGCCATACGCTGTGAGACATCATGAAGACGATGAAGATGAAATACCCCCAGAAATTGATGGTGCAGATGGCAACAAAAGAACACACCACACTTCCCCTTCTGACGACGAGAACCGTGCCGGTATGCCATACGCTGTGAGACATCAGGAAGATGATGAAAATGAAATACCCCAAGAAATTGATGGTGCAGATGGCAACAATAGAACACACCACACTGCCCCTTCTGACGTCGATATCACACCATATGCTGTCGCCTACAAGTGCCAATATGATATGACTGACGTAACACGACGTGACGCGCCCATGAATGGTGCTGATACATCAGCCTCTGTCCCAAATGACAGGAGGACACTTCATCACCGAGATCCGAGTTCCATTCTACACTCCCTCGTCCCAAACCCGATGTACGTGCTAAACTCCCTTATTCCAAACCCGATGTACGTGGCAAACGTTCCTCAACAAGCAGCACATGGTAAGTGTTCTCCTCATTTCAAGGAATTGCTGTCTCTATATTTCTGATACCTAAACGTTTGCTATTATGCTTTTAGGAATAGACTAAAATGAAGACATTTCCCACGTATCTGCCTGGCTGATTTCCTTTGTTTTCACTAATAAGTAATTTCATCATGTAGTCCTATATTGATGATTCCTTTTATTTTAAAAGACTGACAAAGAGCCGTCTCTTATTTCTTACCTTGACATTTTCACGTCATTCGTTTTATCAGGATGTTCAAAGCGACGGGTGGGCGATGTTGTAATCACAATTGTCGTGCTGGCATTATTGGTCTCCGGCGGAACCCTCGTCGGCTTATACTTCAACGACAACCAGTATACTCAAACGGCAAGCCTAAGTCTTTCCTTCTTCTTGTTCTTATTAACGCAATTTACTTCTGTGACTCGTCTGAAAGTATTACATGAAGGCTCCTTTGTACTAAAGCGTAGTAGTGAAGCGTGATATTCCAATGCTATAGTCAAGTTGGCGTCGCGGTGGCACGGTGTTTGGCCCCAGAACCCAGAGGTACTGAGTTCGAATCCGGGGTTCCTTGATTTGTCCCGTTTACGTTGTGCCCTTAGGAAAGGCACTTAACACGACTTTCCTCACTTCACTCAGGTGTAAATGAGTACCTAGCTTCGATTAGGGACGTCCCTCGGATAGGACGTTAAATGGATGTCCCGTGTTTGAGGAGAGCCACACCTTGAGCACGTTAAAGAACCCACTGCACTTATCGAAAAGAGTAGGAGGGGTCCTTCCCGGTGTGAGTGGTTCAAAACCTACAGTCCTTTGGCCGCACATGGGGCAATTGTCGATTGAGGTCACCTGAGTTAACGCCGAATGGCAGCCGCTCCAGACCCTTGCGATCTAGCCCCGCCAAATGTGCGCTCCTCGCAATTCAGCCCCTGGCTGCAAAGAGAGAGTAGTCGGCCCACCCAATAATAATAATAATAAAATAATAGAAGTTGATTGCCCATACCTACATACGCATGTGCAGTTCAGTTGCCAAATTAATGAGCCATACAATCAGTGGAAATCAATCAATTAATCAATCAATCAATCAATTAATCAACCAATCAATCAATTGATCTTTCTTTAATTTGTTCCACTGCGTGTTTTATCTTGAGAGCTCCCTTACATAGCTATCTGTTTTAGTGTTTTTTTTTATTATGAGGACGCCTGAGTTGAGCAGCTCTTAACTGGGTATCACCGTACTCATGAAACGGACTACACATTATTTCATGAATAGCTGAGTTCTGCCTTGGGTACCCTGGGAGACCAGACACCGTATATCGGCGCGCCACCAAGCACCGCACGCGCGCCTAAGCTTTCCCGGCCCACCCTCCCGCTGCCCCCGAAGACCAAAACCCGCCCCACTATCCGCTGTAAACCCAAGCTCCGCTAGTCGTATTCTCCCAGGGTATGCCTTGGGTACAGCTTACAGCTGAAAATAACCAGTGCACCTATCAGTTACACTAGCTTGTAATCACAAGAAAAACAGCAATCGTTTAACAGAAATAACACTCTTTTACAGGTAGGAACTATAAACATCAGCAGAAAGCAGTGGACTACTACTACTATAAACTACACACGAGGTGGCACGCAGTCACCAACATCCTACAGCTCAGAAGGTAAGCTCAGTTGATATAAGAGTTGGTGGGATGGGGTAAGCGAGTTGAGGGGAAGATATCACACACAAGAACGTGTCAGTAGTATATAGTTATGTATGGGTAATTCTGTCTCGCTTTTCGAATGATTTATGGAGAAATTGACCTATGTACATAGATATAGGAGTCGGACATGACAACAGTACATAGAAAATATCGCTCTGTGTACCAGATAGGGTGAAGTTCGTCTTAGTAGTAATAGTCTGTAAAAGCATATCTCTCTTTTTGCTATAAGTTGGACAATTCAGCACAAAGTGGAATTCATCTTCAACACTTCCATTACATGTTGGACACAATCTCTGAGTGGCTGGTGTGTTGTGGTGTCGACCCTTTTCAACTTCTAAGCAATGTGCACTGATTCTCAGCTTTGTTATGCTATTTGCAAACAGTTTATTATGAATTGATGTGAGATATGTTTCCATGCCAAAGTGCTTTTTAAATTTTAGAATATGCGTGTAGTTTACTGGAATGTCTAAGTTGTTCCCTCCAACCAGTGAGAAATGAGTCTTTCAGACGTTCTTTGAATATGATTCCAAAATAATTTAAATGATATTGAAAATTTCTGTGATATTTCTTGATAATGTAACAGAAAGTGGATTTTTTGTGACGTAATGGTTAGAGCGCCAGTGGGTTCGATACTCGCCATGCCCCAACGGCACTATACGATATGCCTACCATGACGGTACAACCGAGCCTCTTCGCCCAAGCCGTCAAAATAGTGACAAAAATACACACGGATTTGGTGTGCTAACATCTGCACAGTTGCCACCAAGAACCGTAATATTTTTTCCATGCAACTTATTCCAGACCAAACCCCTGAAATCTTCGTCAGCGAAGACAAGCCAGAGAGAGAGATTCCAGTGTGCATGGCTAATCCTGACGCGACTGACTTCCGCGGAAACCTCTCCGTGACCCAAAGTGGGAAGACATGTCAGCGATGGGATGTCGACTTCCCACATAGCCGCCGTGGCTACTACCTGCCAGAGAAGTTTCCTGAGTTGGTGGAGAACTACTGCCGCAACGCCAACGGGAATTGGGGCACCATGTGGTGCTATCCAACGGACCCTAATACCCCCTGGGAGTACTGCATCCACCCTGCATGCCCTTTTGGTAAAAGACTGGTTGTTCTCTTCTGGAATTTTTGGCTCTATAGGCCTTTTGTTTTGACATGTCTATTCAACATAGAGTAACATACCCTAGTAGTGCGGCACCCGGCATATAACGGGTTGCACCTGCATGATCTCTGTGCGACCCCCGGGATATGCCGGATTGGGGGTATTTTTAGATTGAGTGTGTGGCATCAGGGGACAGCACATCTGGGTTTCATATCATGCCTGACAACTTAGGGGTCAGAGGTCAGGGGTCAACCTTGGGGTTATGCAGTCCGATTACATCATCCCAGAAGCCTTTGCGAGGCTAATTTATTCAAGATGGCCGACAATCGTCTGCTAGACCAAGGATAATGTCCAATCATTAACTCACCTGTAGCAGTACCTGCCTGATTTTTTTTGTCACATGGGCAAGGTTAATGTTGTCAGCAGTCTTCAGATAGTTTGTAGTCAATAAATACACACTTTTGATGTAGAATATGAAAGTATAATTATAGTTTAATGAAAAAGTATGTTTTATTGTTTTATTGCTGCTATTAACCCTTATAATAGACAGAATTGTACATGAGTGCAACATTTCTTGAGAGTACACAACATTAGCTTTCCAATGATATATACCTTTATGGGGTTACTGTAAAGGAAAGTAACTAAAAATTAGCAATATCAAACTAGTACCCCTTGTTTGGAAGGTGTCTGGGAACCCCAGCAGTGGGGGCGTGTATTGGTATAGAACTCCATCTATTTCGTCTATATCAGGGAAAACAAGAAACGAAAACAATAACAATTCACTGTTATTTTGACGATTGCAGCGCTTTGCTTTCTTTCACATGTCGAAACTGGTATATAACAAAATAAGTTTCTTACAATTTCTTATTCCAGTCTGCGTGGGCAATTCTACTGGATCTGACTACCGCGGAAACGTCTCTGTGACGATAAGTGGGAAGACGTGTCAGCGATGGGATGTCGATTTCCCACATCGTCACGATTACCCGCCAGAGGAGTATCCTGAGTTGGTGGAGAACTACTGCCGCAACCCAGACGAGAGTGAGAATGAGCCCGGCTTGTGGTGCTACACAAAGGACCCTAACACCCGCTGGGAGTATTGCTTCAACCCTGCGTGCCCTTGAGGTAAGGGACTCGAAAATGTTTGCTCCTCAGCCTCTATTCTCGTCCTTTATTGTTGTACCACGATGTCTACAAAAATAAGTGCGTGAAATGTAGGAAATCCTTCATAATGGAGAGTCAGCAAAATGTCTGGCATCAATTTTATGACGTTGTACGTACTGCAGCAGTATACTCTTAATTGTCTAAACTCTCTAAACTTTTAAAACTCTGTCTCATATCAGGTCATACCTGAGGCCATGCTGTCCCCATCAGGGTCTTTTAGACATCGGACAACTGACTTTTGTGTTGGCCAACGTAACCCTAAAAAGAGCATCGAGATTAGAAGCTAAGTGAATATGCACCATTGGAAACGGGTGTTTAAGGCGTATATTTGAAGGTGTTGTGTAACTTTATTTACATCTTTGTCAAATGTCTCTACTGGAGAAAAAGGAAACCTGACATCAATATTAAACATTTAGTATACATACTAAATGTATGTCTCTTTGAATGTAGAGTAAATAAAAATGTAGGCATATGGTATTCCTGATCGCCAGTAACAAGGCGCAGTGAAAAGTGCAAAATGTCTAACCTTCTTGGTCAAAAATCCTGAAACAAAGGAGAACGTAATGCAGTACTTGATGCAAAGTTGTTTTTTCACTCAATGAAGATGATTATGAAAGTGAACCAACCACAAGATCATGGAGATTTATAGTAGCCAAATATGCAACACACTGTTACATGTTGTAAGCTGGTATTTCTTACGCATATTTGAAGAGATTATTTAACTGTATCTGAGTGAATATGATCATCATCAATATCAAAAAGCACAAGGACAAGTTAAGTTGTCTTTGTCTTTTATGCACCATTCTTCATAAGATGCTCAATAGAATTTAGCTGTTTGCATATACAGAATCAAATATCACATAACAAAAACATAGCGTGATAGGTTTTGGCTGTTTACTCCTCTTATAGGTACTAGCCATTGTCTTTATCTATACCGATACAGGTGTTCAGACGTTTGACACTGCATGCAGCTTTCTTGTACACGTCTTGTGACATCTTATGGTGGACAAATAAAATATCAGACAGTAGAAACTGTGATTTTGTGTACTGAGTTGAGAATGTATGGTGACAAAGCCACAAGCCTAAGACATTAACTGACGGGAATCCTGGAAAGTGCACTCAGTTACCACAGTACCTCTGCAAGGTGCAAAATAGGTCATGTTTTACCATTATCAGTGGCTTTTGGGGACAGAAAAACCTCTTCATAGTTGGGGAGGGGAGTCTTACCCCGGTAAGCGGCAGTCTGCCTTCGTATGGTTTGTGTCAAACTGTGGGCCTTAGACCAAGGATGAAATGTCTTGTTTTAAACTAGTAAGTTAGACGCTTTCTATATTTGCCACTGATGAGTAAACTGTCCTACATCAGTCAACATTCTGTTAGCTACACACGATGCCCGGTTTTAAAATGTACATAACAAATGAAAAGCAGGAGGTTACCATTATTTTCTTCCTCCAAGAGCATTTTTTTTCTCTCAGTAGTTGTAGGTGCCTTCATACCCCAGACTATTTTGCTGATAATGCTGAATTTTCATGTATGCACGTGGAGGTCTCAACATGGATAAAGGCTTTGTAAAAACAGAATATTTACAGATGACAGCTTGAATGTAGCAAGCTGTCAGCCCATACATACTAGAAGTTTATTCATTTGAAGATAAGCATCACGCACACACACAGTCTCACTGTTGGGACAACTTTTGGACGAGGGGAAATGTATCTCAATTAAAGGAAAGAGGTAATGCCTAGAAGAATTCTCGGCGGGCCGTATGATGACTTGTTGTACTGCTCACTGCTGCTAGGGGTCGCTGCTGCAATGTGTAGGCTGCAGTCCCAAACGTGACTGAGTTTATAGGCAAAATTTTAAAAGAAATCTAAGTGATCCTAAAGCTTGTAAAATACATTTAAAACAGTTAACTTGTCGTTTCATCGGGAGGTTGGTTGTTTTCTTTCGAAAGACGGTGTAAAAAAAAATTTAGCAATCAAGCGGCTCCCCCCCCCCCAGCGTCCAAGGTTATATTGCACCGCGAGGTTATCGCTATCAAGCCACCTAACTGGACTATATCATCTGCTCAATATAATATACATCTGAACACCAGGCCAAAGAAATATTCATGATAAAAAAAAAGCATTCCAATACCTGACAAGGACATAACTATGGCATAGCTATAAATATTATTTTAGGGCAGTGACTGTTGAAGCCCTAGTAGTAATATGATGGCACACATCCTAGAAAGCTGGAGATTTCTGAATAAAATATCCCCGAAAAAATACTCAAATTGATTTAAGAAATAAAACGTACGCACAGTGCACTGTATTGCGCAACTCATTTGGTGGTCCCTCTCCAACAGATGTGCCTATAGTTCACGTTAAAGTACAGTTCTAAGTGTAAAAAAAAAAAGTTCAAAATTTGATAAGCTGTTTTGCTAGTTAGTATTCGATTTTGTATTAGATACTACAACATCCATATACAAGTATTTTTATGAATTAGTTTGTTGAAAACAGCTACTTCTACCAGTAATATTTAACGAAGATTCGCCACATGTGTTTTACGAAATATAGAAATACAAAATGATCTCACTATCATACATGTTCATCAGTCTAAAAATTGTGAAAATGTGGTGCCGCATAGGTGACGGTAAGAGGCTGCAGTGCCTCCAAAATAACACGCGGATTAAATGACTACACCAAGAGCCTCTTTTTCAGGCATCTCGGAAGGTGCCGTCTTGTGGGGTAGCGTTGATTTTCAACACAACGGTGCCAGGTCCCTTTTACTGGGGAAACCGTAATGCCGTAGGCTGTAAAACCATTTTCCTCAGCTTAATTAAGGACATGGCGTGGTATGTTGCAAGTCGCGAATCTGCCCCCCCCCCCTAAAATAAACGCCCGGGACGCCTGAAAATGAGGCTAATCAAAAGGTCACCATTGTACGTTCTCCTTCCCAGCTCAGAAAATTAGTCTGACACTTGGAGAAAAACAAAATGCCATTCGCAACACCTCAGGCAGCCCCTTCCTTCCAAATATGGGCAAAAAGTACCCTTGTCATTCAGACAAATCATTGTCCATATTCATATACCTCGACGTTGGCTGTTACACCGTGCGTCTGTTGCCTGTACAGTATGGTCCAAATGTACGAGCAAGCACAACCGGCCCGATCCCTTGTCCTGGGCCAAAACAGCGAGCCCCCGCCCAAACCGCCTCCTGTCCTTCAGAGTGGCTCGCGAGGGCGTGTCCGCCATGGCAACGGAGCGCCCGATAAGTTGACAGAAGAGCAAGAAACGTCTTCAGACACGTACGAAGAAGCCGTGGTGGTGAAACGTTACGCAACGTACACGTCTGCAGGTAACCGACATTTTAATAACTTGCTTATCTTCAGCACAACATAAGCATTTCTATATCACGAAGATAAAAGTGTGTTTCCAGATACAGATACTTTGTTTTATTCTTGGAAATTAACGCGTTGCAAATACCTCGTTGCCCAATTCATCCGTCCAACAGTATTAACATTTCATACGTGACAACTTATTTATAAATGCAAATGGTGTTGTGCGCCATTGTCATTCATTTGCGAAGCCTGCTAGCATCATGCTAGCATGATGCTAGCGTGATGCTAGCGTGGTGCTAGCGTGGTGCTAGCGTGGTGTTAGCGTGGTGCTGGTGTGGTCCTAGCGTGGTGCTAGCGTTGTGTTAGCGTGGTGCTGGCGTAGTGCTAGCGTGGTGCTGGCGAGGTGCTAGCGTGGTGCTAGCGTAGTTCTAGCGTGGTGCTAGCAAGGTGCTAGCGCGGTGCGAGAGAAGTGCGAAAGAAGTGCGAGAGACGTGCGCCGAACCAGTGCCAGTCCAATGCTAAATAATGACATGACTAAAGTGAGGAACATTCTCTGCCCAGCTTTGATTGTTCCTTGTGTATGTAATTGCCACGAATTCCAAATGAAATTATATGTTTCATAACAATACCATTTCGTAACAAATCGAAACATGCTAATTTTCAGTCCTTCATTAGATATATACATTTCTTAGAAAAAAATTAAACTTTTAATTGCTATAAAGAGTTGGAAACTAGTGAAGCACCGACGTAGATGGGCCACATTATGCACAAATTGATATATTTTTTTTCGATTGATTAATGTTTATGGTTGCTATTGATATTGGTTATGGTTATGTATGTATGGCTATTTTCCGCATTTGTTCTAGTTAATTGAGCTTTATACACATGTTAAAGGACAGTTTAATGTTGACAGTCGAATGTGTTTCATCGCATATGAATACCCCTGGTAGTTGCTTCAGATGATGGTATACAACAAGCTCTTTTCACCATTTGTTATAGTTAGTCTATTGAGATGTATACACATCTACAAAGAACTGTTTACTGTTGAATCAAGGTCTTATGTTATATATGAAACCTCATTGGCTGAATACAGGAATAAGAGGCCTGTTGGTCGTGATATCGATCATATTTTGTCGCCACAATTCTTGTTTAACAAGATTTATGATCTCACAATTTAGAAATATAGGAATCTTTTTTTTTGCCCGCCCTGTTTTTTTCGCCCTATCTCATTAGTTTTGGAGTCTGCGGAGGATTTCATCCATACAATTTACTTTCTGTGGCCTCATTAAAAAAAACAAAAAACATTTCCTTTGTTTAAACCCAGGACAAGGTTGTCATGGTAAGGGGTCATAGCAGTGACCCCCCCCCCCCCCATTAGGAAAACAAAAACACAATCTGCCAACTTTTGTCACCACAACTCATCAAATTCCAAACTTTTTTTTTCAATCATTCATCAAATTCTTGAAGAGATTTGTGGACGCTAATTTGATTATACCTTCTACAGACCGCACGTATCCGGGTGGAGAGAGCAGACGCCGTCGTCTACGTAGCTTCGTCCGCTCCCACCGCAGCTGCATGGCCGGAGGCATTGTCGTGCTGCTAAGCTTGTTCACCGTGGGACTCCTCCCTCTGACGTTTATCAATAAAATGGTAATCACTCTTGTTCCACAAATACTGCTGTCCAACAAGGTACTTAACAGCTTAAAGAAATTAAAAATTCTAGTACTTGAGTTTCATTAATCATCCACGGCGCGAGGCATGTCAACATCACCCACAGAACGCAACAAAGGTCAATCTTGTGTCAGGGGACACCTCACTATCAACGTGGATGGATATCCGGAAATACGGCTCGGACCGAAACGCAATTTTCACCAAAAACGCACCAATTCATACGCTTTGCAGCCATGCTAGTATCTAATATCAGTTCGAAGCACATTATGAGAAATGTGGACTCAAATCCAGCCCCTCGAAACCCTTTCGTCACTTTTTTTGTCGCGCACTATTATGGTCGCGGAAGAACTGGGGTGTGCACCGTTAAGACCGAGCCTTTCTTGAACAGAAAATTTCATTTTTTTCCCTCTGTCACTTTCTTCTGAAGTCCGTGACTTTGACTTTTCAGGAAATAGCCCAACTGTGCACCACTGTTGACACCTTGAAGTGGGACCAAGACCACATGTCCGCCACTTTTGACGTCTTGAAGCGCGATCAAGACCACATGTCCACCATTGTTGACATTTTGAAGGGTGACCATGATGGCATGCGACAACTGTCTACCACTGTTGACGATTTGAAGAAAAACCTGGACAAGGAGCGAAATCGAACCGCCAACTTGGAGCAGCGCCTTTGCGAGATGAGTAAGATGTTACGTAAGTCACGTTTCAGATGTTATAATGTGTACTTAATGAAAGGATGGAAATTTATCACTGCATTTGCCTTGTGGCATAGTCGCCAATAGCCTGGGGTCCAGCCTTGTTAGTTTTGGCCAGCTCCTCAAGATCTGCTAGCAGCTACATATAAGATATGCGTAAACAAATCAATATAAAAATATTCCACATGAACATGTCAGGGAAAGAATGGTGACATTCTTTGTGATTGTATATTGCGCAATATCTTCAGTATAGCTGGAAATATGTCGCGTTGATGATCATATAATTCACGTTATCAATGATTAAATTGTCCGAAGCGTGTCTTGTTACTTCTGATATTTAATTTTATTACCGTGCCATATTTAAAAAAAATCAATTTAGCAACAACAGCTTATAGGTAGCCATCTGATTGACATATCAAATCATAAAAATGATTCTTGTTGTTATATACTATGTCAAGAACACATCTTCAATGGCATAAGTTCCGGGTCAAAACTTTATCTTAAGAAACATATCTTGAATAAACGTTAATGCATCTACCATACTACAATTATAAAACGAAAACATCGTTCATGTACATGACATCATTTCCGTTTCCAGGTTTCGTCTTATAAAAAGGAAGTTGAAGAAACGTAATTAGACCTCTTTTTAAATTTCAAATTCCAGAATTATGCCAGGAAGGAAATGGGACATCCTACCGAGGAACAGCCTCTGTGACCGAAACAGGTAAGACGTGTCAGCGCTGGGACAGTCAGATACCTCATTGGCACAGCAGGACACCTTCAAGATACCCGTCAGCCGGACTGGAGCAGAACTACTGCCGGAATCCAGACGGCGAGCCCGGAGTTTGGTGCTACACTAAGGATCCAAGCACTAGATGGGAGTATTGTGACGTACCAGTCTGTGGTAAGATCTGATTCGGAAACAATGCACTATACGATACCGCATGGGCCACTATGCCAGATTTCTGAATGTTTTCCTCTTTTTTTTCTGATTGTTTATCAGTTTTCTAATTGATTTCTAATTTTCCGATGAAATACTTTTTTTGTAATTTAATACATTTTTTCTTTGATTGTTGAATACAAGTCTACTGACTGCATATCAGTTCGCGATATCGGTACCAGATACAAATGCCCATTTTGTAATTAGAAGAAACACATTTTCTGCTTCGACACCAGTGTCATTTTCCCGATGGAATGCCAGATAAACAATACCTTTTTTTTCTGATTGTATAGCAGTTTTCTGATTGAAAACCAATTTACTGATAAGATACCAGTTTTCTTATTAAATACCAGTTTTCTTATGAAACAATGGTTTTCTAATTGTATACCGGTTTTCTTATTGAATTTAAGGTTTCTGATTGAATATCAGTTTTTTATTGAATACTAGATTTCGCTATTGAATACCGGAATAATCAGAAATTTAAAAAAAAATCCATAAACACAAAGTTTTATTTTGTTCGTGGTCGACGAAAAATATGGAAATAAGAAATATTCCTTGATATTTGAAGCCAGGCCTTTGCGATGTGTGCCTGAAAAAACTGTCTACCTAAAACCTAAAAATAATCGTCATTGGGAGCAAAATATAGAAAAAGCAGCCATTCAGCGCAAAATGACAAAATCCAATTTTTTATTTTAAATCGCTAATTTTTTATTTTTTTGCAAAGATTTTCCCATCCCCATTTTTTTTTACTAATTTACAGATGTTTTGCCGTTAGCTGAAATGTTGCCTCGTGTAACCCGAAACCTTGTCGAACGCGCGAAGCAACGGGGAAGAATACCCTAGTGACAGACCACCGTGATGCCAGTTTTATTATTGAATAGCAATTTTCTTATTGAATACCACTTTTCTGATCGAATACCAGTTCTCTGATTTTATACCAGTTTTCTGATTGTACTATACCAGTTTCCTATCTAATATCAGTTTTTTTTTTTATTGAAGACCAGTTTTTTGCTTGTATTGTGCTAGTTTTCTTATGAAATACAAGTTTTCTGAATGTATACCAGTTTTCTTTAATTTTCATTAATTTGATTATTGGATTATATTATAGATTGTATTGTTTTTTGATTGAATACCAGTTTTCTGATTGAGCACAATTTATCAGATTGTATGTCAGTGTTTCGATTGTATACTAGCTTCCTGATTGAATGTCGGTTTTCTGATTGT
Source organism: Branchiostoma lanceolatum (assembly GCA_035149815.1). Taxonomy (NCBI): domain Eukaryota; kingdom Metazoa; phylum Chordata; class Leptocardii; order Amphioxiformes; family Branchiostomatidae; genus Branchiostoma; species Branchiostoma lanceolatum. The sequence continues at coordinate 19,449,725 of CM068871.1, read as the reverse complement.
ACTTTAACTCTCTAATACCAGTTATTTGATTGTAAAGCAGTGTTCTGATTGTATAACAGTTTTCTCATTGTACACTTGTTTCGCTGGATAAACCACAAAGTGAGTGAAGCTATATGCAATCAGATACTGTTTTTGTCTTGATGTGATTTTCATCATTTATATGTGTTACATTTATTTGCAGCATTCTTGCAAGTGGTCTTTACTTGCTTCTAGTTTCTTTCCAGTGGTAATGTCAACATAGACATCACCCACAGGGTAAAAGCGCTGTGGGCTGTATTTGATATCTATCGAAAAGAGAAATGGAATATATATATATATATATATATATATATATCAAAGCGTCCTAGTAACAAGGTTTCTATTGATGTTCGGTTCCGAACGAACAAAAGGTTTTAGACGGAGAAGATGAAACACTTAGGCAAGTGGACGAGAAATTTTGTTTCGGTATCTGTATCTTATATATATAGCCCTTATAATCGCTCTTGCGCGTATACGTAACACACCAGCTTCTGCATATTGTATCTATATAGCCGGTATAACCGCCCTTTGGCGTAACACACCAGCGTCTGCATCTGTAAGTCAATCTAATATACATTTTTGCAAATTAAAGCTGTATCGAAAGTACGAATTTGTTTTATTACATTCATTCGAAGTTACATCTTCCTAATGTTTTTGTAGACGGGGCATGAAGGCTTTCATACACTAAAAAAAAGGTCGCTTTGCTGATGTGTAGTAGTGAAATCCTCAGCTTCAATCGAAAGTACAATCTACATAAAGTATACATTATACATCAACATCTATACCCGCCCTTAATCCTCGACCATTTCTTCTTTAAGGGTAAGATATCTAGTGATGACCCCTACGCCATAAGCTAGCATCCTTAGAAAGTGATTTTCTTAAAGCCGGCGTCACAATTCATGCGGGCGTCGGCCAAATTTGTAGATCGCCCGACGCTCGCCGAATTTCAGATTTGCCCGGGCGTCGACCGTATTTTCTGCTGAAAACCTGCCCCGTCACAAATTGAACGGGGCTCGGACGACGTCCGTCAAACACTAATAATCATAAATCCCACATAAGACATTACCATCCCTTGGACACGGACGAAGTCAGAATTAACTGACCTGGTATTGTCTATTGGTAGCAAGCCCATATTTATAAGTGAAGTGGACGGGCACACTGAAAATAATACCATAAACAGGAATTTTATAATAGACAAATTTAAATACTAGCGCAGGGGCCACAAAGTAAACAGAATAGTCGTTTAAAGGTTGTAACGTAAGCAATCACCGATTAAAGATGTGCACGGATACAGGGGCCTACACCGATGTCCCGGGGACTTTTCGGCTCTGTAGTTAATGTTTAGGTCTAAACTTTGAAAAAGGAACGGGCTGTATCCATTGCTTATTGATGTGAAAATGAAATCAGCAAAACAGACACATTCATTGGGGAGTCACATCAATCGCATAAATCCTCAAACTCGTTTTCAGAAGCAAACTAAGCCTGCTCAAAATCGGTCAGGATTACCAACATCAGCTGACACCCGCTGTGGCAGTCTGTTTGATGTAACAAGTGCGCACTGCTATGTAGCCACATAGAAATCACATCCCTGCACCAGAACAACATACAGCCACCATATCACCAAGACCTGTTGGAACATTGGCTGAAGAACTCCCCTCCGACGTCGCTCCCAAGCTACTGAAGAACGATCCTCTCCAAACCAATATGAAGCAATCGCGTGTCAATCTGGAAACTGCCTACGGGCCAGAAGGTGGACATGGCGATCCCTCCATCGCCAATAGCTCTGGTGAAAACACCGACGGCAATCATCATCCCAACCTGTCTGCGGCAACTGATGTCACAGTTGAGAAGGGAAGTGACGTATCCGGAAATGATGCTGTCATCTCAGCCTTTGGTAGTGATGACATCAACATGCGTGACATCCGACTTCCTCCGAGTGCACTTTATCAAAATCAGATATACGAGCCAGACGTCTGCTCCCAACCCGCAGTCAGGCCGGCTAACAGCGACGGCGATCCCAGTATCGAGCCAGCTGCACACCAGAAGGGTCATGATGACGATGACAATAACAAACTCACAACAAGTGGTGCTGCAGCTGAAAACGACGAAATAGATGCTATAACTCATGATGCCGCTGTAGACGTAGACGCTGGTCCGTCTGTGCGTCCTAAATCCACCTCAAGACCTGCTAACAACGCTCTCAACATCGAGCCATACGCTGTGAGATATCAGACACACGACGAGAACTGTGGCGGTACGCCATACGCTGTGAGACATCAGGAAGATGATGAAGATGAAATGTCCTACGTTGCCAGGTATAAGACATATGACGAGAACCGTAGCGGTACGCCATACGCTGTGAGACATCAGGAAGATGATGAAGATGAAATACCCTACGCTGTCAGGTATCAGACACACGACGAGAATCGTGGCGGTACACCATACGCTGTGAGACATCAGGAAGATGATGAAGATGAAATACCCTACGCTGTCAGGTATCAGACACACGACGAGAACCGTGGCGGTACGCCATACGCTGTGAGACATCAGGAAGATGATGAGGATGAAATACCCCCAGAAATTGATGGTGCAGATGGCAACAAAAGAACACAAAACACTGCCCCTTCTTACGTCGATATCACACCATATGCTGTCGCCTACAAGTGCCAATATGAAATCACTGACGTAACACGATGTAACTCGCCCATGAATGATGCTGACACATCAGCCTCTGTCCCAAATGACAGGAGGACACTTCATCACCGAGATCCGAGTTCCATTCTAAACTCCCTCATCCCCAACTCGTTGTATGTGCCAAACTCCCTCATCCCAAACCCGATGTACGTGGCAAACGTTCCTCAACACGCAGCTCATGGTACGTGTTTTCCTCATTTTAAGGGATTGTTGTGCTTTTCCAGACCTCTATCTTTCTGATACCTTAAGGTTTGCTATTCTGCTTCTAGGAATAGATTAAAATGAAGACATATCCCATGTGTCTGCCTGGCTGATTTCCTTTATTTTCACTCATAACGTAATTCCATCATGTACTACTATATTGATGATTTCTTTTATTTGAAAAGACTGTATAAGAGCCGTCTCTTCTTTCTTACCTTGACATTTTCACGTCATTCGTTTCATCAGGATGTTCAAAGCGACGGGTGGGCGATGTTGTAATCACAATTGTCGTCCTGGCATTATTGGTCTCCGGCGGAATCCTCGTCGGCTTATACTTCAACGACAACCAGTATACTCAAATGGCAAGTCTATGCCTTTTCTTCTTGTTGTTATAAACGCAATATACTTCGTTGATTCTTCTGATATTATTACTTGAAGGTCCTTTTTACTAAAGCGTGATATTCCAATGCTATACGTCAAGTTGATTGCCCGTACATACTTGCGCATGTGCAGTGCAGTTGCCAAAATGCTGAGCCATGGAATCAGTGGAAATCATTCAATCGATCAATCAATCAATAAATCTTTCTTTAATTTGTTCCACTGCTCCTTTTATCTTGACAGCTCCCTTATATAGCTATCTGTTTTTTTTTATTATTATGAGGACACCTGAGTTGAGCAGCTCTTAAATGAGTCCTAAACTCCAGAAGGCGGTGTTATTTTCCACTAGATTATGTATCAATCAATACCTAATCGGCCAACTTTGTACAGAATTCCGCTTGCGGTGAATTACACAAGGTGTGTTTTTTTAAAACAATATGATACTCACTTAACCACTGCAGACCCTACCAGTGTATTCTCTATGCGTAAAAATACATTTTTAAACGGGGATATTTTCGGCGTAAATGAGCTTGGTTAAGCACAATAAGAAGGCCAATTGTTAATAAGATATAAAAGAACACATAGCAAGACGAGTTTTTCTTAACCATCCTGACATTCTTTTTGTAATCTAACTTTTGTCAGGCCTTGTCAGGCACATTGTAAAAACAAATAGGCTGAGGGTCATCAGGGGAATTTGGTAGAATATTGAATGCTTTTGGATGCGCACGGGACTAGTGGGTAGTTTATCGTATACTGTAAAGAATATTCATTTCTACTTCCTAAAATTACCATCCATTGGAAAATAACTCCCCCCTCTTGGGTTTAGGACTCCTTTAATTGGGTATCACCGTACCCCAGACGAGGACTACAAATCATTTCATGAATATCTGAGTTCTGCCTTGGGTTTATAGTTTATAGCTGAAAACAACGGGTGCACCTAACAGTTATACTAGCTTGTTATCACAAGCAAAACAGCAATCGTATCACTGTATACCATTCTATTACAGGTAGGAACTATAAACAACACACGAGGTGCCACGCCGTCACCAACCTCCTACAGCTCAGAAGGTAAACTCACTTGATATTAAAGTTGGTGGGATGGGGTAAGCGAGTTGAGGGTTAGATATCACCCACAAAAAAGAGTCAGCACAATGATCAGAGGCTGCTATTCCCTCTCTTTTTCAACCAACTATCACTTTATCGATATTTCATTTGATTTTTGTTGTTTGAAGCACTGATAGAATGGCACGCATCATCTTTGCTGCTTTGACCATTCTTCTTGTGATCCTCCCATTCTACACTGTGTGAAAGTTCTTTGTCTATTGCATGCTGACGATTTAGTGATATTCTCAAAATCACATCGTGGATTACAATCTTCCCTTTTCTACAAGTATTCCCCTATTTTTATCTCACCCGGTTGTAATAGTGCCCACATATGACAAACGTCATCAACGCGTATTCTTATTATCTACTAAATCTTTATGGACAAAGGGCGATCTAAGAAAGAAAAAAAAGAACGTCCTTGTATTATATGATATTGAAACTTTCTGTGATATTTCTTGATAATGTAACAGAAAATTGGATTTGGTGTGACGTAACGGTTAGAGCCCGACGGCACTATACGATATGCCTACTATGACGGTACAACCGAGCCTCTTCGCCCAATCCGTCAAAATAGTGACAAAAATACACACGGATTTGGTGTGCTAACATCTGCACAGTTGCCACCAAGAACCGTAATATTTTTTCCATGCAACTTATTCCAGACGTGGACCAAACCCCTGAAATCTTCGAAGACAAGCCAGAGAGAGAGATTCCAGTGTGCATGGCTAATCCTGACGCGACTGACTTCCGCGGAAACCTCTCTGTGACCCAAAGTGGGAAGACATGTCAGCGATGGGATGTCGACTTCCCACATAGCCGCCGTGGCTACTACCTGCCAGAGAAGTTTCCTGAGTTGGTGGAGAACTACTGCCGCAACGCCAACGGGAACTGGGGCACCATGTGGTGCTATCCAACGGACCCTAACACCCCCTGGGAGTACTGCATCCACCCTGCATGCCCTTTTGGTAAAAGACTGGTTGTTCTCTTCTTGATTTTTTGGCTCTAGGCCTTTTGTCTTGACATGTTTATTCAACATAGAGTAACATAATAACATCTATTTCGTCTCTATCAGGGAAAACAAGAAACGAAAACAATAACAATTCACTGTTATTTTGACGATTGCAGCGCTTTGCTTTCGTTCACATGTCGAAACTGGTATATAACAAAATAAGTTTCTTACAATTTCTTATTCCAGTCTGCGTGGGCAATTCTACTGGATCTGACTACCGCGGAAACGTCTCTGTGACCATAAGTGGCAAGACGTGTCAGCGATGGGATGTCGATTTTCCACATCGTCATGATTACCTGCCAGAGGATTATCCTGAGTTAGTGGAGAACTACTGCCGCAACCCGGACGAGAGTGAGGAGGAGCCCGGCTTGTGGTGCTACACAGAGGACAATAACACCCGCTGGGAGTATTGCTTCAACCCTGCGTGCCCTTGAGGTAGAATACTCGAAAATGTTTGCTCCTCAGCCTCTATTTTTATCCTTTATTGTTGTACCACGATGTCTACAAATAAGTGCGTAAAATGTAGGAAAACCTTCACATTTGCAGAGTCAGCAAATACCTGGCATCATTTTTATGATTTTGTAGGTACTGCAGCAATATGTTGTTGTTTTTTTAAACTTCTCAAACTTTTCAAAAACATTATCGCACCAGGTCAACTCCGAAGCCATGCTGTGTGCCAACAGGGTCTTTTTAGACATTGGAAAACTGACTCATGTGTAGGCCAAACCTCCATATCATCAAGATTAGAGCTAAATATGCACCATTGTAAACGGGTGTTTTAATTGTATATTTGACGGCGTTGTGTAACTTTATTTCTTTGTCAAATGTCTCTACTGGAGAAAAAGAAACCATACATTAATATTTGCTATAGTATACATACTTTGTCTCTTGGGATGAAGGGCAAATAGAAATGTAGGCATATGGTTTTCCTGATCACCAGTAACAAGACGCAATGGGAAGTGCATAATGTCTAACCTCCTTGGTCAAAAGTCCTGAAACAATGGAGTACGTGTTGCAGTATTTGATGTAGAGGTTTTGTTTTTCACTTAACGATGATGATTATGATTATGACGCAACCAAGAGATCATGGAGATTTATAGCAGAAAAATATGCAACGCACTGTTACATGTTGTAAGCTGGTATTATTTACGCATCTTTGAAGACGTTATCGAACTGTATCTGAATGAATATGATAATCTTCAACATCAAAAGCACAAGGACAAGTTAAGTTGTCTTTGTCTTTTATGCACCATTCTTCATAAGATGCTCAATAGAATTTAGCTGTTTGCATATACAGAATCAAACGTTACATAACAAAAACATAGCGTTATATGTTTTGGGCTGTTTACTCCACAGACTGACCAGGATGCGACGCCATAGTCTTGCGAGACTGACGGCTGCCAACAAGCCTGTTATAAGTACTAGCCATTGTCTTTATCTATACCGATACAGGTGTTCAGACGTTTGACACTGCATGCAGCTTTCTTGTACACGTCTTGTGACATCTTATGGTGGACAAATAAAATATCAGACAGTAGAAACTGTGATTTTGTGTTCTGACTACTGAGTTGAGAATGTATGCTGACAAAGCCACAAGCCTAAAACATTCACTGACAGGAATCCTGGAAAGTGCACTCAGTTACCACAGTACCTCTAAAAGGTGCAAAATAGGTCATGTTTTACCATTATCAGTGTAGTTTGGGGACAGAAAAACCTCTTCATATTTGGGGATTGGGGGATTGGGGGATTGGGGGATTGGGGGATGGGGGGTCTTTCCCCGGTAAGCAGCAGTCTGCCTTCGTATGATTTGTGTCAAACTGTGGGCCTTAGACTAAGGATGAAGTGTCTTCTTTTAAACTACGCTTTCCGAATTTGCCACTGATATGAGTAAGCTGTCCTACATCAGTCAACATTCTGTTAGCTACACACGGTGCCCGGTTTTAAAATGTACATAACAAATGAAAAGCAGGAGGCTACCATTATTTCATTCCTCCAATAGCATTTTGCATTTCTCAGCAGTTGTAGGTGCCTTCATATCCCAGACTATTTTGCTAAAAACGCTGCATTTTCATGTCTGCACGAATGTAGCAAGCTGTTGAAGATATCAAGCATCAGGCGCCCAGACAATCTCACTATTAGGGACAACTTTCGGACAAACAGTGTGCAAACAGGACAGTATTTCTTAACTGGCAGATGTCAACATTGTGACGTTAGCTCGTTAACAAAGGGTTTGGGTTGTGGTTTGACCACTTGTAATACAGATCCATTGATAGTTTCATTAAGTTGGTAAATCACGGGGGAAAATGTATCTAAAAAAAAAGGAAATAGTTAATACTTAAACGAAGTTTCGGCGGACCGTATGATGACTTGCTGTACTGCTCATTGCTGCTAGGGGTCGCTGCTGCAGTGTGAAGGCTGCAGTCCCAAACGTGACTGAGCTTATAGGACTAATTTTAAAAGAAATCTAAGTGATCCAAAAGCTTGTAGAATAAATTTAAAACGGTTAACTTTTATTTTTATTCTTTCATCGGGAGGTTGGTTGTTTTCTTTCGAAAGACGATGTAAGAAAATTCAGCAATCAAGCGGCTCCCCCCAGCGTCCAAGGTTATATTGCACCGTGACGTCATTAAGCCACCTAATGAGCTATTCTATCCGAATATATAAGGTACATCTGAACATCAGACCAAAGAAGATTATGACAAGGGCATACCTATACCTGAAAAGGACATACCTATACCCATACCCGTACCTATGCCTATAACTTGAGTATACATATATATACCTATACAATTACCTATACCTATATCATTACATATACTTATACCATTACCTAATATACCTTTAAAGACCAGTTGTACGGATTGGTTTGTTGAAAACACTCAACTGGTATTGTTATGCTCACCCTCATAGAAAGGAAACATACCGTTTCTCTTAATTCTTCTTCAAAGGTCAATGACCTGGACCGGACGGCTGTCTCCATGGTTACTGGAGGTGTAACAGACACGATTTTGTGTTTGCTTAGATAATGTCGCAAGAAGAAGAACAGGGGCTGATCACCATGGAAATGAAATTGAGTAGGACTAAACAAATTATTTATTTATAATGAAAGTTATTGTAGTTTGTTATCCTAGACTATGCGAAGGCATTGCCTTTCAAATATTGCCTTTATAGTTATTCTTACGTCGAGTTTGTTAAATCATGACGGGTTTCATCTGCAGATAATACACTCATTGCATGCCAACATATCTGAATAGTAACTAGTGATTACCACTGCTGACAGGGAGTCCAGTTATGGAGAGAGAGATAATGGTTTATTCATAGAACGTTGGTCCGGTGCAATGGCCTAGTGGGTAAGGAGTTCGCCTTGCATACGGTAGGTCGTAAGTTCGAACCCCGGCCGGGTCATACCAAAGACTTTAAAAATGGCACATGCTGCTTTCTCTGCTTAGCACTCAGCATTTGGGAAAAGTATGGTAGTTAAACACACACCACTACCAGTGGACTAGCCCCCTACTGTAGTGACTTGCACAAAGTTGTGTGTGGCCCAAGGGCTGCCGAAACGGACATGGGCGCCGCTTTATGCACCGTCTGATGCGAGAAGGACTTTAACTTAAACATAGAACGTTGGGACACAGGTCTAGATAGGGTTAACAGTTCGTTAACAGGTCTCACCTACAAACTTTTGATTTTTTCCCTCCCATCCCAGATTAGTCTGCCACAAAAACAAAATGCCATTCGCAACACCCAGTGCCATATCTTCCTTCCAAATATGGGCAAAGGTATCTTTACTTCTTCAGACTAATCATTGTCCATATTCATGTACTCTGACGTTGACTGCAACATTGAGCGCTTGTTGCTTTTTTCAGTATTTTACAAATGTACGAGCAAGCAAAGAAACTACGACCCCCTTTGTCCATCCCAGCTAACTACCAAACCAAAAAATGCTAAGAAAGGGTCAATTTATAAACTTTGGGGATTATTTAAGCACATTGTTCGGGTACAGAACCCTTACCTTTACCTGTATATAACCTGTTTCCTAGATATTTTTTTGTTCTTCTTGCAAATGAAAGATACAGTGGTGTCGTGCTCAAGCAAACTGCATATGTAAGCAGCAGCACAGGGCAATTATTAAATCAATAACATAAACACATGAAGACGATAAGGGGGTCGTCTGATAAATATATCCAACCAACATGATGTAAGTAAAATAATTTTCTAACAAATTTTTTGTATACAATATCGTACAACAGGGGAGGGGCCAGTAAATTAACTTTTCAATGCAGCACATGGTTGAGCCATGTATTATTTCAAAACATATACCTTTTTTTCAAACCACAAATCTTAACAACCACTGCTGAGCTGGATATTTCTGGTTTGTTGAGGTAAAAAAAAAAAAGCATACAGAAGATCAATTCCGGCATTATAAAGAGTTAGAGCCAAAGGTTTGAGATGAGACCAGAATTTCACCCCATGTCCTGGTGGATCAGTCCAACCGGTGAGAAAGGCTTCAGGGGTCAATCAGAGGTGAAAACATGTCAAAGGTCACCAATTTTAGTCCGATTTTTAATATATACATTCTTCTATTCTTCCTAGCAGAAAACTGGATCTTTCAAAACAAAATTTCCCCGAAAAAATATTTTAAAAAGGGGTTTGGAAAAAAATGTACGCATGGTGTATTGTATTGCACAACTTATCTGGTGGTCCCTGCCCCAAATATAGTTGACACCTTTAAGCACAGTTTAAAAACAGTTTAAAATGTGATGGTTTTGCTGATAACGATTCTGTATTAGATCAAACAACTTCGCTATTAAAGTATTCTACGTTGATTAGTTTGTTGTAAACAGCTACTTCTACCAGTAATATTAAACGAAGAATAGCTACACGTTTTATAGGAAATACAGAAAAACAAAACGATCTCACTATCATACAGGTTCATCAGTCTAAAAATTATGAAAATGTGGTGCCGCAAAGGTGACGGTATAAGGCTACAGTTCCTCCAAAAGAACACGCGGATTCAATGACTACATCAAGAGCCTCATTTCCAGGCATCTCGGAAGGTGCCGTCGTTTGTTTATTGGGGAGCGCTGATTCTTTTTTTTTTTTTAATATTAAACAACAGAAAAAGAAACAGGACATAGAGATGATGCACTCTAGCTATCGCTAATATTAAACATCATCTCCTGAAATAAACATTGCAACTTACATAGATACAATAACAACTAGAAAGGCCGCCATTTGCCCCTGAGCAAATACAGCATGTTAAGCCATACTCCTCCCCATGCAAGAAGTGTGATGTCCCAAAATAACACCTGGGCAAATCGAAATATTAACTGCATGTAGAAAGTCAATATTTGCGAGAGCATCATACTTCGCCAATCTCCCTCCCGATGCATAAATTGACTGTTCCAAAATCACCCGTGCAAAACAATTCTCTCTACAAGTTCTGCGAGACCCCAAGAGCTTCTTACTGCAAAGGCTTGCGTGTGTTCCTGCAATATGACCTCAGGTAACCTAAATAGAACACGTGTTATTTGGCCAGTAGCAAATGGAACGCGGGGATCCTTAGATAGAAGATGGATTCTTTGGCCAGCAGCAAATAGAACATGGAACGGGGATACCACTTTTGGCCTGTTTTTGGTCTGAAATGGGTCCAAAAGTCCCCAAAATGAAGCATTTTGAAGTGATGTACACCAGAAATGTGATTGAAATCCTGTAGGGACATGTTCAAGGCGCCCTTGTACCGAATGTCAGGTCATTTGCTTGTAAAATCTTCAATTTGAAGATTTGGCAGAAGAAGGAGAAGAAGAAATACGTGAACAAAAACGATATGTTGAGCCATACTAGGTATGGCTAAACATAATAAAAACAGCAATTGGGTCGTCCAATACAAACTAACTAACAAACAAACAATCAATATAATAACACACCTGTGCTACGTTTCAAAACGTTTCCATGTAGCAATAAAGTCCTGTGTCAAGCCCAAAATTTTACAATTTAAATCAGACGAAACAAAGGATTAACCTCTTAATAACAAATTGATTTTGCTGATTTCCAAATCATCGGTGCCAGGTCATTTTTGCTGGGGAAACCGTAATGCCTTAGGCCGTAAAACCATTTTTCCCAGCATAAGGACATGGCCTGGTATGTTGCAAATCGCGAATCTACCCCCCCCCCCCCTAAAATAAACGCCAGCACCGCCCGGGACGTCTGCAAATGAGGCTAATCAAAAGGTCACCATTGTATGTTCTCCTTCTCAGCTCAGAAAATTAGTCTGACACTTGCAGAAAAACAAATGCCATTCGCAACACCTCAGGCAGCCCCTTCCTTCCAAATAAGGGCAAATGTATCCTTGTTCTTCAGACCAATCATTGTCCATATTCATGCTATTTTAAACGACGTTGACTGTCATACTGTGCGCCTGGTGCCTGTAACAGTTTGGTCCAAATGTACGAGCAAGCACAACCGGCCCGATCCCTTGTCCTGGGCCAAAACAGCGACCCCCCGCCCAAACCGCCTCCTGTTCCTCAGAGTGGCTCGCGAGGGCGTGTCCGCCATGGCAACGGAGCGCCCGAAAAGTTGACAGAAGAGCAAGAAACGTCTTCAGACACGTACGAAGAAGCCGAGGTGGTGAAACGTTACGCAACGTACACCTCTGCAGGTAGGCTGGTAGCCGACGCTTTTGTAGCTTGCTTTTCTTAAGCACAACATTGGCATTTTTCATGCCGAGAAGAAAGGGTGTTTTACCACCTACAGATACAAATACTTTGGGTTCTATTACCTTGCAAACTACAGCGTTCGAAATATCTCCTTGCCCAATTCATTCGTCTAACGATTCTAGTACTAATAGTTTATTGCAAATTCATGCCCGTAGGCTAATTACATGTTGACAACAGTGTCGAGATACAAATGTAAGGTAAAACAAAAGGAATACATGTAATACAAGATCATACTATATTGCTAATCTAAAGTAAGTTTCTATATCTACGGTACTAATGCGGGGTTTGATTTCTTCTCTGATAGCAGTGGAAAATAAAAAGTCCCACACTTTCAATGATGAGTGGGTTGGAAGATTTTAAAAGGAATATGAGTATTTAATATTTCACAACTTATTTACAATTATGGCAGATGGTGCAGGGAGCCACTGTCGTTCATTTGCGAAGCCTGGTAGGGTCGTACGATTGTCGTTCGACGGTCACGCGAGCACCGAACCAGTGCCAGTTCGATGCCAAATATATGAAACAATACCATTTTGTAAAATCCGAAACAAGTTAATTTTCAGCCCTTCATTAGATGTTCATTTCTTCGAAAAAACTGGACATCCAATGTGAGAAATACAAAGGGTCGGGCCATTTGTAGTCTGAACATATGAAATATTTAGAAGAATATTGTGGCATTAAAAAAACGCGATGGTAGAACTGAAATCAACTAAAATATATTAGGGCATAAGAACCTTTTCTCAATCTGGACGGCGGGGGGGGGGGGGTCGGTACCGACTTCCGAGTGCTGAATAAAGACAGGACTTAGTGAGGAACATTTTCCACCCATAATGTTCCATGATTAGTTGCCAAGAATTCCAAAGGAAAAAAAAAATGGATATATGTTCCATAACAATACCATTTCGTGACAAACCAAAACAAGTCAATTCTAGTCCTTCATTAGATATGTACATTTCTTCGAAAAAAAATTGAACTTTTAACTGCTAAAAAGAGAGGGAAACTAACAAAGCACCGAAGTAAATGGGCCACATGATGCACACATTTATGTATTATTTCTATGGATTATTCTTTATGGTTAATATGGATTATGGTTATATATGATTTTCACACATTGATAAATCGTTTCTATGGATTACTATTCATGGCTGATATTGATTATGATAATGTATGATATCCACACACATGGATATGTTATTTATATCAATTATTATTTATTGTTGATATTTATCATGGTTATGTACAATTTGCATTATGGTTTTCTTTTCTGTTGAAACGGAAGGTTCCATGGCTGTGTAACGTTGAGAATACTTTTTTTTTTAAATAATTAAAAAAGAAACGAAAACCATACAATTTCGGTTGCTTACCCCAGGACACAATTGTCATGGTTAGGGGTCATAGCGGGGAAACACCCCCCCCCCCCCACCATCACCCATCCGAAATTAGGAAAACAAAAACACAATGTGAAAACTTTTATCACCGCAACTTCTCTAACTTTTGTAAAGAATTATTCATCAACTTGAAGAAGTGATTTATGGGCGCTAATTTGATTTTACTTTCTTCAGACCGCACGTATCCGGATGGAGAGCGTGGACGCCGTGGTCTACGTAGCTTCGTCCGCTCCCACCGCAGCTGTATGGCAGGAGGCATTGTCGTACTGCTAAGTCTGTGCACTGTGGGACTCGTTCCTCTGACGTTCATCAATCGAAAGGTAATCTCTCTTGTTCCACAAATACTGTTGTCCAACCAACGTACTTAACATCTTTAAAAATGTAAAGATTCTAGTACTTGATATTAATCATCCACGGCACGAGGCATGTCAACATCACCCACAGAACGTAACAAAGGTCAATCTCGGGTCAGGGGACACCTCAGTATCAACGCGGATGGATATTCGGAAATACGGCTCGGACCGTTTTTCACCAAAAACACACGAATTCATACGCTTTTCGGCCATGCTAGTATCTAATATCAGTTCGAAGCACATTATGGGAAATGTGGACTCAAACCCAGCCCCTCGAAACCCTTTCGTCACTTTTTTTAACTTACTGGAGCGCACTATCGTGGTCGCGGAAGAACTGGGGTGTGCACCGTAAAGAACGAGCCTATCTTGAAAATTTCACTGTTTTCCCTCTGTCACTTTCTTCTGAAGTCCTAGACTTTGACTTTTCAGGAAATAGCCCAACTGTGCACCACTGTTGACACCTTGAAGTGGAACCAAGACAACATGTCCGCCACTTTTGACGTCTTGAAGCGCGATCAAGACGACATGTCCACCATTGTTGACATGTTGAAGGGTGACCATGACGACATGCGACAACTGTCCACCACTGTCGACGCCTTGAAGAAAAACCTTGACAAGGAGCGAAACCGAACCGCCGACTTGGAGCAGCGCCTTTGCGAGATGAGTAAGATGTTACGTAAGTCACGTTTCAGTTGTTATAATATGTATTGAATCAAAGAATGGAAATTTATAACTCCATTTGTCTTGTGGCGTAGTCACCAATGGCCTGGAGTCTAGCCTCGTTAGCTTTGGCCCGCTCCCCAAGATCCGCTAGCAGCTAGATATAAAATATGCTCGAACAACTCAATATAAAAATATTAGACATGAACATGGCAGGGAAAGAATGGTGACATATTCTGTGTGATGGTATATTGCACAATATCTTCAGTATAGCCGGTAATATGTCGCGTTGATGATCATATTATTCACGTTATCAATTATTAAATTGTCCGTAGCGTGTCTGGTTACTTCTTATATTTAATTTTATTACCGTGCCATATTCAAAAAAATCTATTTAGCAACAACAGCTTATAGGTAGCCATCTGATTGACATATTAATTCATAAAAATAATTCTCGTTGTTATATACTATGTCAAAAACACATCTTCAATGGCATAAATTATGTTCCGGGTCAAAACTTTATCTTAAGAAACATATCTTGAATAAACGTTAATGCATCTACCATACTACAATTATAAAACGAAAACATCGTTTAGGTACATGACATCATTTCCGTTTCCAAGTTTCGTCTTATAAAAAGGAAGTTGAAGAAACGTGATTAGACCTCTTTTTCAATTTCATGTACCAGAATTATGCCAGGAAGGAAATGGGACATCCTACCGAGGAACAGTTTCTGTGACCGAAACAGGCAAGACGTGTCAGCGCTGGGACAGTCAGACGCCTCATTGGCACAGCAGGACACCTTCAAGATACCCGTCAGCCGGACTGGAGCAGAACTACTGCCGGAATCCAGACGGAGAGCCCGGAGTTTGGTGCTACACCAGGGATCCAAGCACTAGATGGGAGTATTGTGACGTACCAGTCTGTGGTAAGGTCTGATTCGGAAACAAGGCACTATACGATACCGCGTGAGGCCACTATGCCAGATTTCTGAATGTTTTCCTCTTTTTTTTTCTGATTGTATATCAGTTTTCTTATTGACTTCAAATTTTCTGATTGAATAACATTTTACCATTTTTTCTCTTTCATTGAATACCAGTTTACTGACTGTATATCAGTTCCCGATATCGGTGCCAGATATCAATGTCCATTTTGTAATTAAAAACACATTTTCTGCTCCACCACTAGGGCTATTTTCCTGATTGAATAACAGTTTTGTGATTACACACCTTTTTTCTGATTGTATAGCAGTTTTCTTATTGAATACCAATTTACTGATAAGATACCGGTTTTCTTGTAAAATACCATACCAGTTTTCTCATAAAACAACAGCTTTCTTCTTGTATACCGGCTTTCTGTTTGAATTTTAGGTCCTGACTGAATACCAGTTTTCTGATTATATACCAGTTTCCTTATTGAATACAAGTTTCCTTATTGAATTCCAGATTCCTTATTGAATACTACTTTCCTTATTAAATACCAGTTTCCTTATTGAATACCAGTTTCCTTATTGAATACAAGTTTCCTTATTGAATACAAGTTTCCTTATTGAATACAAGTTTCCTTATTGAATACAAGTTTCCTTATTGAATACAAGTTTCCTTATTGAATACCACTTTCCTTATTGAATACAAGTATCCTTATTGACTACAAGTTTCCTTATTGAAAACAAGTTCCCTTATTGAATACAAGTTTCCTTATTGAATACCAGTTTCCTTATTGAATACAAGTTTCCTTATTGAACACCAGTTTCCTTATTGGAATTGGGGAAGGAGGCACTCAAGCTAACCGACATCTTTCGCACCGCAATCGTCCTTCAGTAAGACATCTGGAGCCGCATGGTTCACGTTTGGAACGCTTTATTCAGCCTTTTACACAGATCGATTTCGCCGATGTGGCTTCTTCAGTGGATAAGGCTTAAATGACACAAGTTCATGAAGTTCTCACTTTTATACCATCTAGTGCATAACGCCCTTGAAAAAGATCCCATACAGATCGTTATGCTCTGACCTCAGATGACCTATACATGACTTCATCTATTGTTCTAGAACAATCAATTACGTGTCAAAGGTCTAATGTTTACACAAACGAGAGATGAGAGATGCGTCTTCTTCATAGTGTTGTCTTCCCCCTTCGCTGTTTTCTTGCTCTGGC
The DNA here is from genome assembly GCA_035149815.1 of Branchiostoma lanceolatum. Lineage (NCBI taxonomy): Eukaryota > Metazoa > Chordata > Leptocardii > Amphioxiformes > Branchiostomatidae > Branchiostoma > Branchiostoma lanceolatum. The sequence continues at coordinate 19,433,050 of CM068871.1, read as the reverse complement.
GCGTAGCTCTGGCGTCTCAGCTTCTTGTAGGGCTTGAAGATCACGTAGATGACGTTCTTGGACTGTCTTCTCTCGGTGGTGTGGTGGGCAGGGCCGTTGTAGTGGCGCACTCGGTGGTATTTTCGTGTCTTTCAGTTTCCTTATTGAATACCAGTTTCCTTATGAATACCAGTTTCCTTATTGAATACCAGTTTCCTTACTGAATACAAGTTTCCTTATTGAATACCAGTTTCCTTATTGAATACAAGTTTCCTTATTGAATACCAGTTTTCTTATTGAATACCAGTTTCCTTATTGAATACAAGTTTCCTTATTGAATACCAGTTTCCTTATTGAATACCAATTTCCTTATTGAATACCAGTTTCCTTATCAAATACCAGTTTCCTTATTGAATACAAGTGTCCTTATTGAATACCAGTTTTCTTATTGAATACCAGTTTCCTTATTGAATACCAATTTTCTGATTTTACACCATGGAGTTATCTGATTGAATACCGGTTTTCTTATTGAATGCCAGTTTTCTGCTTGTATTTTGCTAGTTTTCTTTTAAAACACCAGTTTTCTGAATGTATTCAAGTTTTCTTATATTTTTCATTCTTTATTGGATTATTGTAGATTGTATTGTTTTCTGCTTGAATACCAGTTTTCTGATTGAAAACCAATTTACTGACTGAGTACAATTTATCAGATTGTATACCAGTGTTTCGGTTGTATACTAGCTTTCTGATTGAATGTCGGTTTACTGATTGTACTTTAACTCTCTAATACCAGTTATTTGATTGTATAGCAGTGTTCTGATTGTATAACAGTTTTCTCATTGTACACTTGTTTCGCTGGATTTACCACAAAGTGAGTGAAGCTACAAGCAATCAGATACTGTTTTTGTATTGATATGGTTTTCCACGTCCATATGTGTTACATTTATTGGCAGCATTCTTACAAGTGGTCTTTACTTGCTTCTAGTTTCTTTCCAGTAGTAATGTTAACATAAACATTACCCATAGGGTAAAAGCACTGTGGACTGTATTTGATATCTATCGAAAGGAGAAAAGAATATGTACACATCATAGCGTCGTAGAAAAAAAGTTTCTATTGATGCTTGGTTCCGAACGAGCATAAGGTTTTAGACTGAGAAAACGAAACACTTTGGCCTAGCGGATGCGAAATTTTGTATCTGTAGCCGTTATAATCGCTATTACATAGCCGTTATAATCGCATTTAATCGATTTTCGGCGTAACACACCATCTTCTGCATATTGTATCTATATAGCCGGTATAACCGCCCTTCGGCGTAACACACCAGCTTTTGCATCTGTATTTGAAAATTAAAGCTGTATTGAAAGTACGAATTTGCTTAATCTTATTTATTCATAGTTACATCTTCATAATGGTTTTGTAGACGAAGTGTTTCTTCATAGCATTCGTTTCAGGCTTTGGAAGTTTGATAAAGTTTATTGTTGATGACCGTGTGCAGGACCATGTGGCCGTAGGGTCGTGTGGCGTAACGGCAGGGTGTTTTTTGTGTCCAGAACACAAGTAGTCCCGAGTTCGAATCCTGTCATGCCGCCGATCTTGTGCCGTTGGAAAAGTTTAATGGTAAGTGGCATGGATGTGCCGTGTTTGAGAATACCCACTCCCCAAGCAAGTTAAAGAGCCCTCCACAGTTATCAAAAAGGGCAGGGGTTCTTCCTGGGCCTGGTGTGAGTGGATCAAACCTTGGTGCACGAAACGGTAATTCACGCAGGCGCAGAAGCCCCACTTTTGTTACCTTTGGTGAAAGTAGCTGTACAATGCCTTTTTTTTCTAGAACATGTTGGTATTTAGTAGCTGGATGTTACGGGTAAGGGGTTTTACCTTCTTATTGTATTGAAAAATCAGACTTTTAGCCATGTTTGTGGTGTCTGTAGGCTCTATTACTTTTGGTGTTTTGGTGTTGTTATCAGGTATTGAAGATAGGTAAAAGGTCAATGGCTGAATACGTATGGTTTCTGTCCTATAGAATGTCTAAATTATGCTCTAGATTGTCACTTAAGAGGTCGGACACCCCTGCCAATGTGAGTTTTTCATGGACTAAAACTCAGGTAGGTGACTTTCGACAGCCTCTTTCTTACATTGACACCATGTATTAGAAGGACAAGTGTGATAACCGGTCAGTGGCCCTTAGGCTTATAATCTGTACATGTATATATACGCTATAGAACCGTCAGCAGGTTGAAGTTGGTAGCCTCAAGAAGAAAGAAGAAGAAAGGGATTCAATATCGTGGGAATATCGTGACGGTACTGTTTGACTTATCAATCACTACCAGCTGACCATTGGGTCCTACTGCCACACTGTCAGCACTGAACATGGCGGAAGCAGCGCGGCGAACGTACTGCCCAGCCTCTGTGAACAAGTCCACCGTCCCGCTTGAGCCGTACGCCACGAGGACGTTTCCTGAACTGTCCGTGCATATGTCCACGATTTCTACCATCTGTTCAATACCATAATCATAATCATAATCACCATCGTCCTCATTATCATCGTCGTCATCATCGTCATCATCATCATCATGATGATGATCATCACCATCATCATCATCATCATCATCATCATCATCATCATCACCACCACCACCATCATCATCTTCATCATCATCATCATCACCATCACCATCATCATCATCATCATCTCCATCACCATCATCTCCAAAATGAAACAGGTAATAACCGGTTTTGTTGTAGGCGTTCACGCGATCTTCTCCAAAGTAGTCGGCCACAAAAATGTTTCCGTTCCGTCCTACAGCGACCGGTCCGGGATATCCCGAGCTTAGCTCCATCCTAAACTTCCGAACAACACTGCCGTTGAAATGAAGAACTTTGACTTCCGAGTAGTCAAGCCAAGCCTCTGTTACTACGACGTAGTCGCGGAGCGGGTCCACAGCGATGCCGAAGAAAGTGTTGTTCTGGAGGGAGGGACGAAGGGTTTTCAGGTGCTGTCCAGTTTTACTTAGCCGAACAACAAAGCCTGACGGCGTCGAATTGTGGTTCCCAATCACCCACAAGTGACCCTCGCCGTCGATGGCAATGTCTTTTGGTTGTATCGTGTCGGACTCTTCTTTTGACATGATGGTGGGGAAATGGCGGAGGTAAACACCCCTAATGCTGAAGACTTGGACTCGCCTGTTGTGTTTGTCACCGATGAATATCTCGTTGCTAGGCGACACGACAACACATCCATCCCTGGAAATCTTGCCCGGTTCGTCACCTTCTCCACCGAAGACAATTATCGTTTGTTCGTAATCATCATTTTCTTTCCCTGGAGGAGAACAATTAAAACATTAATACTAAAAAGAAATAATTGTTGGCCCTGCATACCCTGGCCTTGTGTTTTTATGCTGTCACATTTTAGGCTTTGATAATTAGATATTGATGAATGACGTTTCCTATGCACCTCGAAACAGATGCGAGAGTGCGAAAAAAGGAAGGTAATTAGAGAGGCCGTCATTTGCACCTGAGCAAATACAGCATGTTTCGCCCATACCTCTCCCGAATCAAGAAGTGGACTGTCCCAAAATAACACCTAGGCAAATCGAAATGTTAACTACAGGCAACATTTGCGAGAGCAACATACTTTGCCCATCTCCCTCTCCATGCATAAATTGACTGTTCCATAATCACCCGTGCAAAAAAAATCCTCTCTACAAGTTCTGCTAGATACCAAGAGCCTTCCGCATAGTTTAACAACTTCTTACTATAGGGACATGTTCAAGGCACCCTTGTACCGAATTGCAGGTTATTTGCTACTAATACTAGGGCACAAGAGCCAAAAATATAAAAAAATCATAAAAATGCCCCCCAAAAAACCTCGGAGTCCATAAAAATGTTTTTAAGGCCTGTTTCGAAAAAAAGGGGAAAAAACCTAAGGGTATTTGCCATCTTTACCCCCATGCCAAATTTCAGGTCAGTTGGTTAAAAAATGGCGGAGTTGAATCCATTTGAAGATATGGCAGGAGGAGAAGAACGTGAACAAAAACAATATGTTGAGCCCATAGGTATGGGCTCAACATAAAAAATGTAACGTTATCTTCATTACAAAATCAAAGTGGTTTGAAGCTGGAAAATGACTGAACATACAGAACATGATATACGAAACAAATATCCTTTATTTTTGCTGTTAGGCATCTTCTTCCTTGACTGTTGTTATTGGCCTAAACATTCTACGACATCTGTTCGCTAATTTTTAGCTTTATTGTACGATTTACAGCTTACAAACTTTTGTTTGAACTGGACAAAAATTGATGTGTATGCAGCTAATTTAATCTGTATGATAAAGTCAGTATGACTAAAGTTAGGAGGATATATGACTTTCTGAGCTAGCATCTGTTACAAAGCGTGAGCTTGTTTGTTCTTTCACACATCTGGCAGAATCTGGACCTTTATCTATGTATTTTTATCTCTTTATTAATGTTTAAGACTTGTTACCTTCAAAGCTGGTTGGTGAATAGGGCGTGTAGTCCACAAGTCGGGTTGCGTTCGCTTCGAATGTAGTGTTACCTGTAAAGGTGGGGTTTGTCCATGTCTGAGGAGGACAAAAATACGAAGTCTTAGCTAGAAACGTCTGGAAGTGTTGGTTTAACCATAATTCCCCTCCCCCCCAAAAAAATAATAACGGACGCAATTTTTAATTATTCTTTTTAACAACATAAATAACAAGTACAGACAAAATGGCGACGCACTTAAGCTATTATTAACGCCTCAAAATTTCCGACTGTCAATCTATATGTTTTTGGACAGGAATAAGTAACCACCTACCATTATGACGTCACGCTATTCAGATAAAACACGTGACACGGTAAGCAGTGGATCATAAGCCCCAGAAAGTTTATGACGCCCCCCGTCCCAGTTGAGGTAAGGCTGTAGAACCCTGATGTAGATGTCCTGTTTTCTAGGCCCGGTTCTACTTTTAAGATTCTTGCGTTGCAATAGGAAGAAAATAAGCCATCTACATCAGGGCTTTACAAACCACCCTTTAACAGAGGGGGAGGGGGGGTGAACACTTTCTACAACTTAAGACCAGCTGCTCACCGAGTCACGTGTTCTATTTGCATAAGGTCACGTGGATTGCTCATTCCTTGAAAAAGATTCTTGTTCGTCAGTCAAAAACATAGGTTAGTCCATTTTTGTGTGTTGGCAATTTACTTATTTAAAATTATTGGTGTCTTTCATTACAAACATTGTAAGTCTAAGTCGTGCGACCAACGGATTTCATGTACACTTCAACCTTCTTGTATCATCCGCAGTCTTGTTGCGCGCGAACGTCAGCCCAGCTATTCATGAAATCCTGCTAAGGCTTTCTTGTAGCTCATTATACATATTCGTGGAGACCTTATTGATCAAGCTGCGTCAGCAGACAATCATCCAACGCAATTTCAAGCCTGTTCGTAGACGTAGTGCTAAAAGGAATAACTATTTGTCTGGCCAATCTATTAAACCTTACAACCCAGACTGATTCCAAGAAAAAAAGAAAGAAAGTAATCTGCTTGCCTAAGCAGAGGTCCCCTCACGATTCTTACTTCAAAACTAGGGTCTGTCCATTTTTTGTGTTGTAAATTTCAGTTAGTTTTGATTCTGAAAAAAAAACCAAGTCCTTTATAACATATGTACGTACGACGCTGTGTATACAAATTCGCATATCTTCTTCTAATGCCTCACATATACACATTATTTACCCAATATGTATCAGGACTAGCAATATATACCACCTGCCTCCGTTAATAGTTTCGGGTTGGTAAGTCATAGAATCCAAAAAAGATAATCTTTGTACACAAACAAATGTTTTATTCCCATCGACGTTTCAGAGACCGTCTGTCACCTTCCTCAGGGAAAGTCTAGCTGTTTCACTTTGTACTGCAACGATAGGTGTCGCTTCATCTGTAATCAGTGACACTTGTAGCTGCAGTGTAAAGTGAACCAGTTAGTATTGCACTGAATAAGGTGACAGGCGGTTTTTGAAACGTTGGTATGAATAAGTTGGTTGTGTACAAATAATTTTTCTATTAACTATGGAACTTGCCGTTTGCTGGAAACTGCCTTGCCTGTCTTCATTGAATTTGGCAATGATAAAAGCTGTAAGAACTGCCAGTGATGCCAGGATCACACCCGTAGTGATGACACGGAGAAGACAAGATCGATATTCGACACTCCTATGATCTGCAAAAAACACGAAAAGAAGACTCAATTTTAACAACTATCATGGAAATCTGCCGTTCCTTTGTTCAGTTATTCTCCTTAGAACATTGTCACAATAACGCCCCTGCAGTTCCCGTTCATGCTGCTAGGGGGCTCAAACCTACACCAATTCTTCATTACATCACAAGCTAACTGCTACCAAGACCACAGCGCGTCCAGGTCAAAAGATAGAAAAACGGAACATCTGCTGCAGTACCAAGTTCATATACCAGAGGGCCCAAAATCAAACTTTACTTTTGGCTTCTCAACACCTGCCCATATACCAAAACAAAATGTAATCCATCCAGAGGTTCTTGAGTTGTGCTCACTACAGTAGTTCTACGTTTTCTCCACACAAAAAACTCGTCATCTGCAATGCATAGGGAGGGTTGGGCTTTGTCAAAGACATAGGTACTTGTTGACTGATAAATGAATAAATGAATTGATGTAGCGACAAAAATAAAATTATACCTTCAAGAGTTGTGTAAATACAAAACAATACGAGTGAAGACATGACCCGTTTGCCGGAAGAGAGAGTAAACTTCTTGTAAACTGGGATAAATACTTACTGAAGCCACGTATAGAAACCATCGGATACGTACACCTCTAGATCATTTACTTCGATTTCCGTACAAATGAATGAATGAATTAATCAAGACCTTTATTGTACATATTTGCCCCACTGGGCTAAGCACAGGTCACTTGCATAACAATATACATATTCATGTGCATATTTCAATATCTAGTATACTCTAATACATTCGACTTCCTCTCGCTTCTTGATAATTGTATAAATGTAGGAGGCTCTATGATCAATAAATATGGAAGTGAAATACGGAGAACATCTTTAAAAGCATATATCTTAGTAAGGCAAGTATAACATAATGGTAGGACTTTAAGTTTTCGGACATACCTCCACCTGTCCTTGGATGTGTCACATTTGTGGCGTACATGGGGTTAGGGCGTAACGCGTTGCCCTGGTACATAGGGTTGGGAAGTAACGGATTCCCATTGTACATGGGGTTGGGAAGTAGTCCGTCCTTCTTGCCATCATAGGACTCTGAAGAAGAAAGTAAGAAATAGAGGCCTACATATTAATCTGAGATACTCCTGCATTGACGACCTTAAACTATCAGTTAGTAAGAATCTAAAAGGTCATGCATAAAAATTTTTTATTCAGTTCCATAGGCACAGGGTTTCAACAACCGTAAAATGAGACGAGCAACTTAAAGATTGTGAGAAAAATGGTAATTAGAAACTCTTTGGTTAACAACAGATATCTACGCTGTCTTACACCCAATACTTATACTGATGAACCAATACATCGATGTTCCCTTTTCCATGCATGAAAAAAAAATTAAAAAATTTGTTTAACGAATGTTTTTCTCTTCCACATCAGTATTAAATACAAAAAAAATTGTGTCGGAAATCGTAAAAAATACAAATAGAGTAGTGCCTTACCGAAGCTTGTGTCAGTATGTCCAGTGATATTTTGTGGAATATTGACAAAACGGCCATTCGTGGTTTGATTCTCATAATGTCCATCCTGTTCTTCATCATGAGCAACTGCGTATGGCTGGATGTCATCGACATCCTCTTCATTGCCGTTTGTTTGGCCATCTCGGCAATACGCAACCGCATATGGACGGATACACTCATCGCCCGGCATGGTTGTGTTTCCTGTTTTGTTCTGATTAGAGCTTTCAGCATGCTTTGACTGTTTGTTGACAGTGTCTGGTCGGGTTCTAGTCTGTACGATGTCTTCTACTTTTCTGTTTGCATCCTGGATATCTGGCCTGTCCCTACTGGCATCATTTACATCTTCACAGCATTTGTAACTAGTGGCTATTGCTTCTCTACGGCAGGTATTGCACTTCAGTTGGTATTGCACTTCAATATTTGAGTTGCAACCTTCAGTATTGTAGATGTCTTTCGGTGGTGATTCTTCTATTTCTATTGAGTGATTGTCAACGTACAGTGTCCGATTCTGTTCCGCTTTGCCAGCGTGTGTATATGAAATGCACACTGTCGGTGACGGAGGGTTTTGGACTGCGTAAAGTTTTTGATTCTGTTCAGTTTTTCCAATGTTTATATAAGAAGTGCAAGTAGTAGATAGCGACGAATGTTCTGCGGTGTTGTCAGGGCTGCAACTAGGTCGGTCATCCTGGTAACAGTGTTCAGTTGAAGCGTCGCTATGGTCGTCCTGCAACGAGTTTTCCGTGTGGCACGAGTCTTCCGTGTGGCAGGGGTCTTCCATGTGGCACGAGTCTTCCGTGTGGCACGGGTCTTCCGTGTGGCACGGGTCTTCCGTGTGGCACGGGTCTTCCGTGTGGCACGGGTCTTCCGTGTGGCACGGGTCTTCCGTGTGGCACGGGTCTTCCGTGTGGCACGGGTCTTCCGTGTGGCACGGGTCTTCCGTGTGGCACAGATCTTCCGTGTGGCACGGGTCTTCCGTGTGGCACGGGTCTTCCGTGTGGCGGCACGGGTCTTCCGTGTGGCGGCACAGATCTTCCGTGTGGTACGGGTCTTTCGTGTGGCACGGGTCTTCCGCGTTGCACGGGTCTTCCGTGTGGCACGGGTCTTCCGTGTGGCACGGGTCTTCCGTGTGGCACGGGTCTTCCGTGTGGCACGGGTCTTCCGCGTGGCACGGGTCTTCCGTGTGGCACGGGTCTTCCGTGTGGTCTTCCGCGTGACACAGGTCTTCCGTGTGGCCGGTTGAGATTTTCTTCCGCTCTTCTGTACTGGTCGGGAACCAGTTGAGCTCTTGATGGATGTCATGTTGATCTAAAAGCTTTGCTGTAGAGTCAGAAGAGTCACGGATTTGAGTCAGGTCTGCTTGTGTGGCTTCCATGTTGCCGGGTATTTTATTACCGGTGCCGGCTGCAGCTGTCGTCTTGTTTATTGCATCCATAGCAAGTCTAAGTCATAAATGTGACGGATAGATGCACGAATCTAGCCTTTCTGAAGTCTTGGAGCTCCTGAGAGGGTGAGCACCACACGAAAGCCGGTTGTAATGTGTTGTGATGTTGTGGTATACTGATATGGCTTTCCAATAGGATTCTATACATATTAGTAGAGACCAGATCTGTTAGCAGACAATCATTGCACGGTTAATAAACAATATACATCTTTTGCTCGGTGACAGTCCTTCTATCAAGTCACAGCGTCATCTATTGGGAAAGAGAAATACTGCACCTTAGAGTAACCTTTTTCATTTTTCGACATACTCACGAGTGTGGTTTAAACTGCTTAAGCCCGCTTCTTCATATTTACAGAGGGCACAAAATAGCAAAAGGCGAAAATCATAAAACACATATATGTAGTGAAAAAAACTGTTTCTAACAAACTGTTATTACTATTTCATGCAGTACATGTAAAAATGCTTATATATACAATAATAGTTTCAGATCAAAATTTTGATTAAAAGGCTGACGTTCAATAACTTACATTACAGCTCCAGATAGAGGTGTACGATTTAGACAGTGCCAAACTAAATTATAAGCTATTTGCAATTTGAATCATGTCGATCTAAACTGAATTTGACCAAGCTACATCAAATCGAAATAAATCTATGTGAATAACACAACAGTATAGTACAGTGCTACTAGCTCCGACCACATAACAAGAAAACATGAAAGTAGTTATAATAAGCAAGATTCAATATCTCTTACACATATTAATGTAATGTATACGTAGGATACACAATGTAATAGATAATGAAATATTCAAATCTCTTTAAAACCATAGAATATACATTTAAGATACACTGCACGTGACTTGCTTTAAGGATGGCATTCACGTGGTCATATATCCGGTTCTGCTTTGTGATTTAAAACAGAGATATTTTACGTTCTGTCAGGTTGACGTCAAAAGATTATTACACTGAAAAAATGAACTCTTGGAAAAATATAGAATTTTTTTTTCGTTACCAATAATGGCCACATAGTTCTGAAACATGTTAACTAGGGGTGGGTACCGGTACCGTGTACCGGTACAAAACCGGTATTTCTTAATGGACCGGTCCAAAAAAACCGGTCCGTAAAAAATCAGTGGACCGGCCTATGGACCGATTAGAAAATTCATAGTACCAGGCGGCCACATAACTGGTCTAAGAAAATACAAAACAGCAGATTTAACTTCGTTTTCGAAGACGTTAGCTGTGAATCATACCTAGAAACACTTAAAGGATTAGTAAACAGACGGCGAGAAGAGTATTATTATAATTTTGAGACAAAGTGCAAACCTAAGAAATTATATCGTTCCAGACATGACGTTTGGAGACTTTTGCGTGTGTCTCGCTCTCCAAAATATGATGTACTGCGACACTACTATAATCAGGTACAGGTACAGGTCCGGACCTGGACCTGACCCTCTGGACCTGGACCTGGACCGGACCTGAATTGTTTGTACCGGTACCCACCTCTAATGTTAACGCATCTCGCGAGAATCTAACTTTTGCCAGAGTTGCCGAAAGGGATTTTGACGTCTGCACACTCTAGCGTTAGATGCTGGAACTGCAGTGAATGTCGTCCATTAAGCAAAGCTTCTATCCAAAAGAAAAGTACTTATTTCCTACACGTACACATCTTCTAAGGGACTACATCGACAGCATGGTGTGTAGCACAACCAGTACACACCCTGTAGTAAGAACGATGCAATTGACCCTCCGATCACAACACCCAGGGCTGGTTCGTCGTACCAAGACCCATTCTCCTTCATTGAATACCACACCAATACCATCACTATATTAGCCACTAACATCAGTAGACTGTTAACAATGGGCTGTACTTCACAACGCAGCCTTGATCCAAAGGTGACCCAAGTAAACACATCCACTGGTGCTACAACAAACGTGTTGAACATAAACTTCACACAGTTGTTACTTTTGGAGATCACGTCGGCTCCTGGCTCAATCCAGGCATCCCCTTCACTAAAATATCGGCACCACACATTCTCTACAGCAACAATTATCAACCAATGTAGTCCCACAACTACAAACACAAAATATCTATGGATAGAAGCGAATAGGCAGAGAGCTAAGATCCGTGCTGGAAGGTCGATGATTTTCCACACAAACACAAGTGGACCCCAAACCCACGCTACAACCTTAGGAAAGTGCGTCTCCCACTCAATGATGGAGTAGAGCGAGGCTAGGAAGGACACTGTCATAGTGACGGCCTTCAGGGTCTGTATTTCGAGGCTACTCAGTTCGCCCGTCAGTAGGAGGACGTAGATCTGTAGGCAGATTTCCGGGAGGGATTCGAGCAGGGTGCCGACGAGTCTGGCCAGCGGTAGGAGGTGGTTCACGGTGCGGGCCACGGGTTTCTGTTTGTCGTGGTCTTCTTCTTCTCGAGCCTCCAAGATGTCTTCGGGGTTATCTTTGCCACGGAAGAAAGCGTACAGAACCTGAGGGATATGCAGAAAGGCATTGTACATTCAATATCATATGCAAATGGTTACGAATATTAGAAAAACATATTATCAACAGTTTTTAAGAACGCTTCTAGAGTCCCTTAAATCAGAACCTAATATGTTCAAAATGTTACAAGTCAAAATTAGAAATAGCAATAAAACATCAACTAGATGGCTAATGCAAAATGTTGCCAAAGATTTACGCACAGAATCGTGTATTTCCGCCGAAAATATAGTTATTTTTGCAAACCTAGTACAGTGTAATACATACAGGCTCCGTCCCTGAGGCGTCGCAAAAATGTGATGGCAGTTTGTCATAGAAATCTTTATTGACACAACAAAAGTACAATGGATGTCGTCAGGTCTTCTAAAACAAAACATGCAAACAACAAAAAATCGTATGCAAAACGATTAACCTACGTACATGTATATGAATACTTCAACTGTTCAACATCACTTACACTACTAGTTCTAAGATCCAAACATTTACATACCTGAAAGTAATTGGCCGGAACCCCTACCGGAAGTACGTAGTACCACTTGCAATCATGGTCCAGGTACGCCAATACGGCGTTTATAATCAGCTGAGGCACCAAGGCGAACCCCAGCGTCAGGCCGAACCAGTCAGTAGTAGTGCTCGTTGATGGCATATTCCACAGCTAGGATGACGTCAGTGACGAAGTCTGCGATGTAAAAAGCGACCCCTAGCAGAGTTCTGAAGACTAGCCAACCACTTAGGACCCAGATACACATTGTCGCCTTCTGTTGATGGAGTCTGGGCATGAAAAGGAAAATAAAAATCACTAAATGTTAGAAACCCATCATATGGGGATGTTTAATTTTTTAATGAAATAGGACACCTCTGTGCAAAATAATTTTAAACTACCCTTCCACAAAAAAAGGACCATCCAAAATTGGAAAAAAAACTGGACACTTAAGGCAATATTTTTTAGAAAATGTAGGATATTTCTGCAAATGACGTCTTCATCAGCATAACACACATTTCGTTGTATTTACCTTTCCTAAAGCTACCTACACTTCCAATAAAACATCCGTAGAATTTACCGTAAGGGAAATATAATTTTCTGTATTAATAGCGCCGCCACCATACATCTACTTGTGTTTTTTTGGCAGAAAAAAGAAGTACAGGCCAACAAAAACACTATATTACTAACTACTGAGTAAAATATGAAATACTCCCCTACTTTACTCCTCTGTTCAAATAATATATTAAGTTTCGGTCCCTTAACTTGGTTTCATATCACGACATATAGCACAACACACACTTACGTAGAATACAAGCGGGAGTCAGTTTGCGTGATCATATTCGACATTCCCGTAGGGCCTAGTTTGGGTAGTGGAGAAGGGGGGGGACAGCAGGACAGTTTTGGATACGGTACTTGGTACATCAAAACATTTGAATAGCGTGTGTTTTGATCCTAAATGAACCCGTGCATTTGTGGTCTTAAGCCGGAACATGTATAAACAGCTTACAGCATGCACAACACAAAAAGGATTGTAAGAACACAAGATACGCACCTTTTGATTGAGAACTGCAAAGCTGAAATGGTGTTACGTCTTCAGGTGGTCACACTCAGGTAGATGTCTACTGTGCAAAAAGCCTGTAAATAGAAACTAATGATCAGTGACTATGCCGACCGAAACTAGACAAGACTAGATTAATCCAGTCATGTCTGGTTCGGTCGGCATAGAAACCGACAAACGACCAATCATACATCACCATTTTGTCACCTGACTCAAACTGAGGGGAAGTCCCTATGAGATAAACCGTGTGACGTAACGGGAATTTCCAAAATAACAATGGAGAAACTATGACCACGGGGATTCCCCTTACGTCAGTGGAGAGACTGACGTGCATTTCTATGAAGTCGATGGGGGGGGGGGGGGGGGGGGGGGGCTAAGATTGTAAGATATAATTAACACAAGCAATATATGCAATGACTTTCATATAGATACATAATATTATGAATATACTGTGCATGTGTTTCATCTTGCACGGCTACCCTAAGAAATCCCCGAATGGTATGTTTGCTATCTTACGATATTCGGAGTGCAGGCATGGCCATGGGGGCGTCCCGACGCTCAAAGCTAAATTCCGGAGCACTGCCTTCACATGACGCTGAATTCAGTAACACTTCGGTCTACGTTGACTTCTGAATCAAAACTCACACACTTATGAGTGATAATGAGCAAGTCGAGATTTACGTGAGGTCACACAAAATGACTTCCGTATCAAATGGAGCCCAACCTGTTTGTTTACTTATAGAGAGGCACTATTGAATTATGAACTTCCACATTTGACATGGGAGGCCACATTTGAGCCCGATAAACACCACAGCTTGTTTATGAATGAAGATATTTGGCGTTGGAAATTTCTATTTTCGTGTATTTAAAAAAAATAATAATGTGACGTTATAGAGGGACCTATGCTATCAGATACGTTGTTTCACTCCAACGTATCTGAGGGAAGTACGGTCTTATAATTACTGCACAAAGGCATAGCTCTACAAATGTCAACATGGTAACCTGGCATACGTTCTTTTGAAATACACTACTTTTGTGAAAGACCTTAAAAGTTTCTTTTAATTTTGTGCCTACACCACGACATCTATTAAAAGAAAGATAACAAATGCACAGACTGCAATTGATAATCATTGTCACGTCCATAACTTAAACCGCAAATTACCCCCTCCTTGACGCGTGTACGTACAAATAGATGCTTCCTGACAACATCTAGAAAGTTAAAAGGTAACGTATTGTAATTGGAAACCAGAAGAGACATTTTTGTGAGAGAAAATCAGTGTAACAAAGAGTAGAAACCTGTTGCTTATTTCCAAACAGACTTATAGCAGTCCGACATATCATGTACCCCATAGTTTCTAGTAACGACAACGGTGTATATAGCACCGAAACATACCTGTTCTTGGCGCCATGGAAGCAATATTAGAGTGGCCTTGCTACGTTTTAAATTGAATAAAATGAGCTCGCTATAACCCAACAAGGATTTCTTGAACAAATGATACGCACCTTTCGGTTGAGACCTGCGAATTAACAATAGTCTTCTGTCTTCATGTACTGATAGGTAAATCTCCACTGTGCCGAAATGTTGTTGACAATGACTTATAATCAGTGGCAATACCGACCGAAACCAGACTAGATTAATCTAGTCTCGTCTGGTTTCGGTCGGCACGGATACCGGCAAACGACCAATCAGACATCGCCATTTGGTTAGGTGACCGAAACAATGGGGAAGTCCCGATGAGATAACTTGTGTGACGTAACGGGAGATTCCAAAAGAATGACAGAGACATTACGAAGTTGGTATTTCCCATTACGTCACTGGGTATACTTTGTATGCTTTGTATATCCTTCCAAACTGTGATCGAGGGGTGGATAGTGAAGAAATATGATAAACACGATAGATATTTGCAGAGACTTTCGTATCTTAGTATCAACTTGGATACAGTTACATATAGAAATGCTATGATTCGTCTAACCTCATATCGTACATACTGTACATGTAGTCTTTCAACAATTGCAAATCCCATGCACTAAATAAGCCCAGTCTAGTATCTTTGCTATCGTACGATATTCGTACGACGATGTGACAGGGCCCTTGTAAATAGGGTCTCATAGGGGGTCCTGACAACGCTCTGCGTTAATTTTAGGATGACCGGCAACGCTTAATGTCTTCTTCTTGAGAAAGGTGTTATATAGGAAACGAGATCCATTGACTTAATGGGGTGCTTGGCAAAATTAGGAGGCGAACACTAACATGGCCAGCCGCTCCGGTGTGATTGTGGGAAGTTCGACCTCGATTCTCACAATTTGTAGATAACACTTAACGACGAATTGTGGACAACCAAAAACGTGATACCCGGAATCGATAAGACCGATTAGTATTCACAAATAATTTACCGGCAGTGCTTAACGTTGAATTGAAAAACCTCGCTGCCCCTCAAGAAAAAAGGCATGCAGACCCTCTGTAAACATTGATTTGTGTCATTAAAGGTTCTAATTCTAACTAAATCGTCCATATACGACTAATAATGACAAACCAAAGTACGTTGTTGACTGATTGTTAGCATTTCATTTATTCAACCTTTTTCTTAATGTCAAACGGTAAATGAGACACACATACCCACTTTTTGTCTTTAGGTAATGATGCCCCCTATCGGAATACATGTGAACTGCTGTTTACAATAGCTCTTTGCAACAATACTAAATCCAAGTGTCAGTAGTAATTCAAGAGCGAACACCCTTAATTCAATTCAATGAGATTTATACCAAAATCATATATGTTTATTTATGTGTGTGTACAAACTTCCATTGAACGCTACATCCAGGCTGAGTTGCGAGTTGTCACCATGAAAAAATGTCTTATATTAATCTCAACTCGATTCCTCAACATGTAATACGATACAAAAGTTAGAAAATTCTATTAGCGAAAAATATTCAGTAAGATCTACAGATGGTTCCTTCCATGAAGTTAAATTCTTGAAAAAAAATGTTGAATCCTTACACAGGCGAATTTTCTATGGGACTACATGGACAACATGGCTTGTAACACACCCAGTACAAAAGCTGCAGTAATATAGATAGCACCGACCCCCCAAGAACCAACCCCAGGGCAGAGTATTCGTACCAAGACTCGCTCTCTTTTGCATAATACCACACTGTCACCATCAATATGTTAGCTGCTAACACCAGCATATTGTTAACAATAGGCTGCACTTTACAGCGCCGTCTAGAACCAAACGTGACCCATGTGAACACATCTACTGGTGCTACAACGAACGTGTTAAACATAAACTTCACACAGCAGTTACTCTTCGAGATAACGTCGGCTCCTGACTCCATCCAAGCGTTGCCATTATACAAATACCGACAGAATACATTCTCTACAACTGCCATAACTAACCAGTGGAACGCCACAACTACAAACACACCGTATTTACCGACAGAAGCGAATAGGCAGAGAGCTAAGGTCCGTGCTGGTAGGTCAACGATTTTCCATAGAAAAACAAGTGGGCCCCATACAGAGGCCACGACATTAGGAAAGTGTGTCTCCCACTCAATGATTGAGTAGAGCGAGGCTAAGAAGGACACTGACATAGTAACGGCCTTAAGGGGCTGTATCTCCAGGCTACTCAGCTCGCCCGTGCGGATGAGGACGTAGATCTGTAGACAGATCTCCGGCAGGGACTCGAGCAGGGTGCCGACGAGTCGGGCAAGCGGTAGAAGGTGGTTGACGGCGCGAGCTACGGGCGCTTGGTCCTCTTGACCTTCTGTCTGACGGGCCACCATGGTATACTTGGGTTGGTGTTCGTCATAGATGAAAGTGTACAGTACCTAGAAGTATGCATACGGTTATGATCTTTGAAATATTTCATGCTCGACAGCCGATCAAGCAAATTCCTTTTTTTTAATTTACATGCAATATGACAAGTTAAGAATAGCAATGAAACAAATTAACACAGATGAAAATAACACAACCTGTCGTCAACATATATTCGGAATCTTGCATTGCTTTCTAATTTCTAAAATGTTGGCGAACCTAATACCATATAATACCCGCTGGCTTCACCCCTGAGGCCTCACCAAAATGTAATGGCTGTTTAATGAGGTTGTTCAACATGTACGCATGTGTTAAGTCAAAGGAAAAGGTCCCTGAGACATAAACAAAGCATGTTTGACATCATTGTGCAAATCAACCGACGGAGTCAGAACATGTATCAACTATAGTCAAGACAGGAACTGTTAACAAGTCAGAAGCATTCACCTTTGACCTTGCGCATGCGTGCTCGGATTGGTTACGACCTTAGTTTACTTAGACCTACCTGAAAGTATTTGGCCGGGACGCCTAGCGGAAGCAGATAGTACCACTTGCAGCCATCCAGGTACGCTAACATACGTCAGGCCGAACCAGTAGTAGTCGCCGTTCCTGTAATATTCCGCCGCTAGGATGACATCAGTGACGAAGTCCGCGATGTAAAGAGCGAACCCCGCTAGTGTCCTAAGGACTAGCCAACAACTCTGGACACAGTGACACATTGTGGTCTTCTGTTGATAAGATACATATCATTAAAAATAGAAATGTATCATGAGCCCGATCTAGATATTTCCTGTCTGGGTTGTCTTTTTTCAAACAAATGACCTCCTTTGCAAATTCAGACCATTCCCAAATGGTCCCAAATAACAATAATGATAAAACTAATAGACAATTCAAATTCTCTCCGTTCGTGCCAGACTAGACTATTAATGCAATATTTCAAGGTTTATGTCCTTTGCCTTTTATACCATGTCACAGGAGCAAAACAACATACACCCGCGCTAAATAAGATGGACAGTTTGGCTGTTCGACTTTGACCCGTGGAGGGGAGGGGGCGTACTTAGCTACAGTGAGTGATACGTTAAAATTAGCCTAGCGTTGGTTTCCAGATGAAATGAACTGTCTCTGTGTCGTTTAGTCGGTATAACCGCCCCTCGTCGTAACACATTTAACTAGACAGTTAACATAACTTAACAAGTAATGAACAAAAGATCCTCACCTTTCGATTTAGAACTTCGAAGCTTAAATAGTCTGATGTTTTAGGGTGGTGATATGTAGACCTCTACTCTGCCGAAAAGTTGTTGATAATAACTTACAATCAAGGGCTTGTTTTGATCGACATGGGCACCGACAAACGACCAATCAGGCATCGTCATTTAGTCACATGACCAAAACCATGGGGAATCCCTATGAGGTAATCCGTGTCTGACGTCATGGGAGTTTCCAAAAAGAACAATCGAGAATCTATGAGGTAGGGAATTCCCCTTATGTCACTAGGGCGGTCCTAATGTGCTTTTCACATCCCAACAAACTGAGATCCAGTTGGTCAATATAGTGTTAGAAATAAGATTAACACGAGAAATGCAGAGACTTTTGTATCCCTGTTACATTTAGTTACATATAGGTATGCCGTGATTCGTCTGACCACTAATCGTGCATACTGTACTCATACGACAAGTCATACGTACGGCCATACAAAGAAAACCTTGATCGGTGTGTTTGCTATCGTACGATATTCGTACGACGAATGTGACCTGGCCCTTACATATCAAGTGTAAAGGGGGCCTTGTGGGGGTTCCTGGCAACGCTCAACGTTTAATTTAGAATGACCGGGAACATTTAAGGTCTTTTTCTTGCGAAAGGTGTTAGGTTGGAAACAATTTCCATTGTATTCACGGGTGCCTGGCAAATTTAGGGAGCGAACACTAACACGACCCGGTAGGGAATTCGACTTCGCGATTCTAACATTTTGTAAAGAATACTTAACGACGAGTTCAGGATAAAAAGTATCGTGCTACGTGGAACCTACCGATAACGCCGCACGTTGAATTAAAATAGCTCGCTTTTTTCCCTCATGGAAAAAAGGCATGCAGACCCTCTGTTAACATTGATATATGTCATTTTCAGATTCTAAATCTAATAAATCGTCCATAAATGACCTATAATGGCCAAGCAAAGTACACTGTTGACAGATTGTTGGCGTTTTCTTTATTCAACTCTTTTTAAATTAAAACGGTAAATGAGACATCCACTCTCGGTCTTCGGGTAATAGTGTCATCTATTGGAGTACATACGAACTGCAGTGTACAGTAGCTCTTTGCAACACTGCAAATTTCGAGTTTTAGTAATATCAATGCTAACACATTTTAATATGATTCAATTGCACATAGATGAAATTATCTACATATGGTAACATCCATATGAACCCAAGTTTGTGTCCATGAATTATTCCTTACACATATAAAGTTTGACCTGGACTACATGGACAACATGGCTGGTAACACACCCAGTACAAAAACTGCAGTAAAATAGATGCTACCGAGCCCCGTATCACTAACCCAAGGGGCAGGTCAGGGTCACCGTACCAATACTCGCTCTCATTTACATACGGCGGTACGGTGATCCTGGGCATCCAGGGATTCCATGGCAGGATCTGTGATCCAGGGCAGAATGATCCATGGCAGGATGGTATATCCTGGTATGGATCGCGGGTGGTACGGTGATCCAGGGTAGGATCATCGTACAAAGACAGAGGCTTCATTACATAAAACCACACCATCAGTATGTTAGTGGCTAACATCAGTAGGCTGTTAACAATGGGCTGTACTTTACACCCATGCCTGGACCCAAACGTGACCCAGGTAAACACATCCACTTGTGCTACAACAAACGTGTTAAACATGAACATCACACACGTACCACAGTTACAGTCGAAGATCGAATCGATTTCTGACTCGAGCCTCATCCAAGCGTTGTCATCATACCAACACAAGTAGAACACATTCTCTACTACTGCCATGACTAGCCAGTGTAGCCCCAAAACTACAAAGACCCAGTATCTATACATAGAAGCAAATAGACTGAGAGCTAAGATACGCGTCGGTAGGTCAATGATTTTCCATAAAAAGACAAGCCCAGCTTTAATGGTAGGAAAACTTGTCTCCCACTCAATGATGGAGTAGAGCGAGGCTAGGAAGGACACTGCCATTGTGACGGCCTTCAGTGGCTGTATCTCGAGGCTACTCTGCTCATCCTTAGGGATGAGGATGTAGATTTGTAGGCAAATTTCCGGGAGGGACTCCAGCAGAGTGCCGACGAGTCTAGCCAGCGGTAGAAGGTGGTACATGGCTTGAGTCGCCGACCGCTGGTCGTCTGTCTGGTGGTCCACCGGGACATATCTGGGGTAGTGCTCGTCGCAGAAGAAAGAGCACAGGACCTGGAGGTCATGATCATTGAAATGTTTATTGATTAAAGCCAACTGCAGTTCGGAAGGAAGCTACTAGGGACTATAGCATGTTCGTTCTAAAACAAATGTACACTTATTTTGAATTCACATACATAAAAAGAGCAGAAGTTTGGAATATAGTAATTAAACAAAGAAAAGATGATTCACACAAAATGCCGTCCGCGCATGCGCGGATCTCGCTTTCCTTTCCAATCTTTAGAATTTTTGCGAACCGAATACGATAAATTACTCATATATAGGTTTTACCCCTGAGGAGTCGCCAAAATGTACGGGTTGGTGGTTTAAGTTACTTCGACATACCTGGATGTATTTGGCCGGGACGCCTAGTAAAAGTACATAGTACCACTTGCAGCCATCTTGGAACAGGAGGGCGATGTTTACAATGATCTGGGGCATCAAGGCGAACCCCAGCGTCAGGCCGAACCAGTAGTAGTGGTCGTTGATGGCATATTCCGCCGCTAGGATGACATCTGTGACGAAGTCCGTGATGTAAAGAGCGAACCCCAACAGCGTTCTGAAGACTAGCCAACAACTTTTGACACTGTAATACATTGTCATCTTCTTTTGGCTGTAGAGTCTAGAAGAAAATTGGAAGATATAATTGAAAATAAAAAGTCTTAACATTTGTAACAAAATGTAGATCAAGATGTTTCATTTATTTCTACGCGATCATATTCGTATGTGGTCGCCGTACGATTGTGATGTCGCTATGTTTTCAAAGCAGTCTGTGACAAAACTTACCGCCGACAGGGATCTAAGTCTAAGACAGCAGTTTTCTGTAAAATGACTGCTGCATTTTGTAGGACACATACATGACACTCACTAGGAATATCTTCAGTTTTGTGGTTGTACGACGATCTTACGACGTACGTAACCGAGCCATCAGAGGCTAGATTAATCTCCAAGCAGATCCAACGGTTGCAAAGACCGTATCCAACTGGTATGAGGAGTTTTTATTGCAGCCACTTCTCCTGCGAGTTGGATACGGTCTTTGCAACCGTTGGATCTGCTTGGAGATGTAGTAGTCTCTACCAGACTAACCGCGCCGACTATAGGGAGAACATTTGACGGGGGACTTTGGCCATGGAGGGTTTCATTCGCAGGCGCATTTGACCCTCTCTCCGTAGCCGACTGCCTTCATACAATTGACTCTATTTTGCCAATTTCTACTATTTTCCCAGCGACGCGCGGAGGCTGGTAGAGCCTAGAGATTAAGGCTAGATAGCTATATAGCGTTGGTTTCTTTCGCAAGTGAACACAGGCGGACCTATTGTACAGCCAGTATTACCACCCTTTGGACATTCACACATCAACTTATGGTAAACATAACGCAACAAGGAGTACTAGAACATAAGATACTACCTTTCGGTGAAGAACTGCAAAGCTGAAATAGCCTTTCGTCTAGGTAGTGATAAGTAAACCTCAACTGTGCCGATAGGTAAACCTCAACTGTGCCCAAATGCTATTGACAGAACATTTATACTCCAGTCATATTTGATTAGTTATGTTTGTTCGTGTTTGCATAATCAGCGATTAACGGATCAATCAGGCATCGATGTTTCATGGTTCAGCCCGAGTGACGTCACGGGAGTTTCCTAAAGAATAATATAGAAACATGTGACGTTGAGAAACTATTACGTTACTCGGGAAAACCCGATATGCTTTTACATTCAACCGAACTGTGTGGTCCATAGTGTACGAAGTTAACAAGAATATGATTTTCATACTTACATTGTATGGTTACTCTGACCGCTTACTGTATAAACTCCACTGTCTATATTATTCATATTTCTATCATATCAAAGAAACATTTAATCCCCTGTATTATTTTTTTCAACATGGTTACCCCCTTTTTAAAGCCACTGGCTATTCGGACAGTAATTGCTGTATGTCGGTTACATCCAAGGATACAAATAAACAAAATTGTTATCTGCAGTTCATGTTTTCTATGAGTCAAGACATTAAGAGTACGGAATCTTCAGACCTTCGTAAAATGCATGACAGGTGTTAAATTCATACCATCAGACCCCTCTTAGCACTTTGGACTTCTTTTTTTTCTAAATCGATATCATTTATTTGATTGGACTTATTTGTTCGTCTGTATATAAACATACAGAGGCCGCAACCTCGCCGACTGAATATACAATGTACAATACAAGCGGTGGCAAAACACATATAAAGGCGTTTAATTCACAAAACACGGCCCAGGTAATATATATATGTTTTTTTGTTTTTGTTTTTCAATTAAGGTGTTTGGCCCATAACCCTGTGGTCCTGGGTTAAAATTCCCCGGACGTCACGGCTTTCCTCACTTCACTCAGGCGGAAATGAGTACCTGGCTTCAGTTAGGGACGTCCCTTGGATTAGACGTTAAATGAGGTCCCGTGTTTGAGGACAGCCATACCTCTCACGTTAAAGACCACATCATACTTATCGAAAAGAGAAGGGGTCCTTCCCGGTGTAAGTGGATCAAAACTGTCCGAATATGCAACTTGTACTGTTTAGTACAAACGTGGTGTTATACGCCATGAGGCGGTTTACTGAGCTAAATCTATTACAGTCTCTATAGTCTCAACTGGAAAAAAATGGAACACCCGTTCTAAAAGGACGGGCTGTCAAAAAAAGTCTATGCATGTCGGCCGGTGAATTAATTATTAGGTATTAGGCTATTAATGCAAGGAAATTAATACAATTTGGATGACTGGTAAGCATATCTTTGGCTATCGAGTATGCAGTATTATTTAGGAACAAATTTTGGATTCAGATTCAGTGATTGTTATAGGAATTTCGAGAAAGTAAGATTGTTTGTAGGCATGGCAACCAGGCCAACCAATAGATTTAGGTAGGGAATGCCAATAAGAACAAGAGTTCGGAGACCTCAAATCTCCATCAAATATATATTATCCAAATTAGGCCCACATTTGCATAATTCATATTCAACTATGTTCACTGTCACATAAGTTCCGGATGCCACGTAGACACGCTCAAAACAATATCTCCATAAAAAAGTCTCCATTTTTCATGGAGATAATCATTTCAATTTTTTTTCAGTTTCAGATAATACATTCTAATGTGCCAATTAATGCTATCTGTCCAGATAGAGAAACCCAAAAGCAAGTAGTATAGATTGCAATAGTAAACTCTTTATTCAGTTATTACACATCATTCAGTAGAAGCTTTAAGAAGCATGATAGCAACAATTCAGATACTGCATTTGAATATAATATCACACCATTTTCTAGTATATATAATACCAACAGTGACAACAGTGACGTCTGAATAACATAAAACTCTGCGTATAATTTCAACGACAGTGCTGAACGTGTATATTAACAATCCAGGTATTCAAATATGTCAGACCATATATATATATAACAGCAACAGTGACAACAGTGAGTGCTGGATAGCA
This sequence comes from Branchiostoma lanceolatum, assembly GCA_035149815.1. Taxonomy (NCBI): domain Eukaryota; kingdom Metazoa; phylum Chordata; class Leptocardii; order Amphioxiformes; family Branchiostomatidae; genus Branchiostoma; species Branchiostoma lanceolatum. The sequence continues at coordinate 19,409,202 of CM068871.1, read as the reverse complement.
TGAACCATTGCATATATGATACAAATTCCATGACTGCGCAAATCAGTGTATATTAACAATTCAGGCATTCAATATGTCACACCATATATATCTAACATCAACAGTGGCAACTATATGGGCTAGATAGCATGAAACTGTGTGTACAATTCCATGGCAGTATGAGTCAGTGTATGTTAACAATTCAGTTATTCAAATATATCACTTATATCGTCTTGGGGTACGTGGCAGAATAATAAGAGTTAATGTCAATGCGAGCCCCAAGAAATAAAACTGTGACAGAACACTTATTTAGAAAAACACCACATACTAGCAGCCACCATCTTTTTGCAATGCTATAGTTAGTTACTTCAATAATCATATATATTACAACAGAAATGAACATTAACTTAGGAAAACATCAAATTATAATATTGACTGAGCAAGTTGTAAATACAGTACACAGCGAATGTTGGAACAGAATGCATTTAAAGAAATCTATGTTACTGGTATACTGCACTTTCCCTGTATGTTACAACCAATGTTACGGTCCTAGTTTACAACATGTGATGTACATATCTGTTCCTTGGTTATGACAAGTTTCTGTGTTCCTGTCCCGGTTTACAAATAGTGCTGTAATTTGCAGCTCTGTTCCTTGGTTTTCAACAGTGACAAGTTTCTGTGTTGCTCTCCCAGTTTACAAATAGTGCTGTACTTTGCTGTTCCCTGGCTTTCAATAGTGACAAGTTGTTCTGTGTTGCTGTCCCAGTTTGCATGCTGTTCTGTGCTGTGCAAACCTCGTAGTTCCCTAGGCATGACATGCCATTCAGTGTTGCTGTTCAAGTCAAGGTCAAGTTCCAGTCAAGTTACACCCTGTAGAAACCGTGTTTACCCCTGAGACACAAAAAAATCTGCAAACGTTGTTTTCCTCTTCTACATATCATTTGGAAGGCATATTTGCACTTTGGTAAGAATGTGCTGTTTTGTTTTGTTATAGCTGTACGCTTCAGTGACGTTGTTTTCCTGTAGTTCCGTCGCTAGGCGGCGTCGCTGCACCGTGGGGAGGGGGGGTAATTTGTTTACTTCTGAGCCGGTGGGCCGTCCTCCCGGGGGCACTCACACCTCTGCTCGGGTGGCACGTCCTTCATCACCGCTTCCGCGTGCCTACCACACCCCTTCCATGTGGTCTTCTGGCACTTCTCACACTTCACGTTGTAACACATAATTTTCTGCCGTTACGCTATGCACACCAAAACACTCGGGCAAACTGGTTCTTGTGGACACTCTACCACGCACTGAAGCTCTTCGGTGCTAAATATAGACCAGAAAGACGCGTTGAACGAGTTCTAGCAGTCCTAGCTTGAGGCACAAAGACGGTTTGAAGAAGAGGAGACGTTTGCGAAGAACGATAATTTTTCAGTGTCACAGAAAGGTGTCATCACTTCCGGATCGAACACACAGTGCCCTAGGGATTGTGGGATGTCAACGGGACGTACCACTGTCTAATGTAGGGGTGCGAGTGATGATATGGATGTCATTTTTAATGAATGAAGGGAGTGGATACTGACAGGATGATCCTGACAGCAGTGCAGATTTTTCTACTACTGACAGGACGATCCTGTCAGCAGTGCAGATTTTTCAACTGCTGACTTGATCATCCTGTCAGCAGTGCAATTTTTTTCTACTACTGACAGGTAATCCTGTCAATATTTAGCCTCAGGCATGAATGGATGAAATAATGAATGAATAAAGATAAATAAATAAATGAATAAATAAATGGCTGAACGAATGAATGAATGAATAAATGAACTGAAGGCAAAAGTAAGATGATATGGCAGCTAAACTTTTCGTCATATCCAGTTAGAGTGAAATACATTTTGCGTCTGTTGATGACATTATACCATTGTTGTTAATCTCCAAGCAGATGCTACGTTGACAGGGCACAGTATCCATTGTCCAGACAAATTATTAATCCAGAGGGCTTGCTGGACATTGTTTGGCCCACGGATACTTTCCCCTCCCCCGTAGGATCTGCTTGGAGATCAGTGTTCTGTGACCTACACGTTTGACATGACTGTTGTGTAGCGTACCATATAAGCACCCTAGATTTTTCTCCCCCAATGGTCCATATTCTTTACAAGAGTGTACACGAGCTGGCCCGGGGACACTCGCATCGCTCCTCGGGCGGTACGTCCTTCATGACCGACTCCACATGCATGCCGCACCCCCTCCACGTCTTCTTCTTGCACTTGGAACACACCACCTGGTAGCACATCCTGACGGTAACGTGTATTTGGCTAGTCACGTATTTCGCTTGACACCGGTACCGGGGCGTTGTCAACGAACGCGTATTAAACTGGCAATGGCAAGTTTTACCCGATGTAGTCCCTTGAAATAAACCTTTGAACCGAAGTAAAGAGTCTGTATTCCTTTAGCTTGCAAGCAAAGACGTCTGGAAGTCAAAGCAGGTGTTGTAGAAGACTTGAGATGCTAGTAAAGATGTATAATATCAGTCTAGAGTTCCTTCACTTCCGACATCCGAGAGCAGACACATTCAAGGTTCGACAGGTTCTCGTCAGGTCACCCGGGTCAACGGAGCGTACCACTGTCTCCGCAGGGGTTCAATTACCTCGGTGGGCCTGGCAGGGAAAAAAGTGGAGAGGAGGGCTCCGAGAGGGGTCGAGGGCGGAAAGAGATTGAGAGAGTTCTAGAGATAGAGGAAAAGACAAAGAATGAGAATGGCAATGTATTGAGCAGCGCAAAACTATGTATGTAGATATACAAATGTATGACTTATCAATAACTTTCCCATGCTCATCTACCCATGGAATGATGGTAACAAATAGTATAGATAGTAACACATAATCTCAAATGCAGATCTTAAGGTTGCGAAGACCGTATGAAACTGGCAGAAGAAGTATGTTTTGCAATGTATGGATTGCTATACAAGCTCCTTCTTCCAGTTGGATACGGTCTTTGCAGTCCAGTGGGCCTGCTTGGAGGCTAAGTAACACATGCTCGGGCCGAATGTCATGGAATTTAAAAGGTTCCAAGCGAGCAAGATGGAGTAAAAGAACGAGTGAATGAATGAATGAATGAATGAATGAATGAGTGAGTGAGTGAGTGAATGAATGAATGATTGAATGAATAAATAAGTGAGTGACTGAGTGGGTGCATGAGTGAGTGAGTGAGTAAATGAGAGAGTGAGGGAGTGAATGGATGATAAATGAGAATGACTTAGCACCTATTCGCAGGTTGAAAGGACAGCTTCCCTATTTCTCTCTTACTATACTAAAAGTTCAATCTGCCTAACTCTACGACACCACAAGTGGTTATATTTGCTGCCTAACTGTAGAATACACTCCTTTTAATGGCCAGTACCTTGATTCATTCCCATGCAACAAAGTGAGTTTTCGAGTACATGATTTTTGCTTTTACTAAAAGACCACTACAAACAAGACTTAGTGTTATTTCAAACAACATCATTACACTTTAAATCTACAAAATCAGATAGCTTTAGCTGAGATAAAGTAGCGGTTATAACGAGTGATCTGTATAACGCAAACTCCCGCTGTCCATGGCTTTTATTAGCCTCTACCAGATATAGAACTCTTCCAATACTTAGCTCCCGCATCATAGCAGAACATGGCCGTTTCCCGACTTGAGTTTTAAAGATTCATTGTCGGTTGTCGCAAGGAGGTTCAGTATTTAACCTCCTTGGTTGTCGCAAACAATTTTGAAAGACTTTTTCGGCAACCAACTACCAACCTTATAGAAAATATCTTCATGATGTGAATAATGTTGAAATCCGTAAATCGATAACACAGTTAAGAATTAATAGCCATAGATTGAATATAGAAACAGGTAGATACTTTAATGTAGCTCCTGACCAAAGGTTTTGCCCATTCTGCCCAAATCGAATTGATGATGAGTTTCACTTCATTTTTGAATGCTCTAAATATGATTCCCTACGGCCTACATGATAAGTTATTCACCTTTATCAATTCAAGTACTTGGGATTTTAAGACACTCAATGCTACAGATAGATTTAACTACATGCATATATTTAGATGCAACAGCTCACACACAGTGTTAAACCAGGCAAATATGTAAAATATCGTTTTGTTGTTATAAAAACATAATGATACTCATAATTAGCCCAACTTGAATCATGTAAAACCTGAGATAGTCATTGTGATGTAGTGAATAGTTTTATTCCATACTTATGTTTTGTTCTATGTTAACTGTTGTTGCCATACTTTGTGTCTGCTACAGTAGTCGTGCAATAAAGTTCTTCTATGATCTTTATCACGGCTAACTCTCAACCAATGTCGGCCATGGTCGGCTTTGTGTGACGGAGTTTTTATCGGTCACGCGTTGACATGACCCCGCTGAGTTAATTAATGACACCCCCCTGTTGACACACAGGCGTCGGCATGTCGCCACTGAACTCAGAGGGACGCTTCAATTATTAACCATAATGAGTTTGTAGAACAACAAAGCACATCCGATACATGTTTTAAACTATGTCAGGACATACGATGTATCGTATATATACAACCCCAATTGATAATATGTAGACATACATTTTCGCACTTGTAACATACTTTGAACGTAGACTTTGTAGCTATGCTTAAAGATATGATTTCATATTATGAATATTCAATATTTATAGAAAGCATAGGTGACCGTTGTACCTTAGTGTTGTCAATTTATTTTCACTCACTCCTAAAAAATGAAAATAATGTTTTCTAAATAATCGCAGTAATACTTTATCATTTTAATCCCCCGAGATTGTGATATAGATTTTATACGACATGAAAATTGCATGGTCACAATGATTTAACATTACGTCACCCTCGCAGAACACATATTGTCAGCTACGTTTGTCAGTACCCACCCCCCCCCCCCCCCCTCAAAACAAAAGTACTACCGGTCAGAGGTTTTAGAGGATGTGTAAAAGGTTTACAGTACACCGCATTTCTGTTAAGTATGTGGTTTGAATATCGAATAAATGTTTATCTCCCGTTTGAAAATGTTTGATAAATCCTTTAAATTTACAGATAAAAAAATTATGTGGTGAACATTTATACACACGTATAGGGGTTTTTGAAAAGAGTTAATCGACTTCCGAACTTCGCTAAAACCCCTTACACAGCTTCTATTGTAGCAGTGCAGTTGAGCACGCCCGGGTGACATCATATCGTTCCCAGGGCAGTGCCTCACCCGTCAGTTCTCGTGACGGTTGTGTCAGGAAACTTGCCGGGAGAAACACGCCACAACACCGACTCCCACTGGATAGCCGCAGGCATGGCGGACAAGGTAAAAACAACGTCTTATTCGAGCGACTTTGGCGGCGTTTTCACTTGGGTGACCGTCCGTTTATCCTTCGGGGAAGTAGAGTTGAAGTCTAGACTGCGACTTGTGTAGTGTGTGTCGGCCACAGCTTATCACAAGCATATGGCATTGTGTTCAGTTATCTATCTACCACTTATACGTTATAGTAAACACCGTGACGAACAACGTGTATAGCACAGGACTGTTTGTATACGATCTTGCCACAACGATGTACAAAAATTGGTCACAGATTTCAAAAAGGTGTTGTTTAAAATGTCAAATGCCGGATTTAGTAGTGAGCGTTTCTGTTAGCACGAGGGGACTTTGTGTAACTCACACGCGGTCTGACACAAGCCCTCGAAGTAGCGTCTCTGGACAATTTAACCCATTTGTCAAAGTGACCCTTTCGACAGTTAGAAACACACGCAAAGGCTTGTTGCTGTCGTTTGAGAGCTTTGTTGGACGACATTATGTCCATTAGACGATTGTATTTGGCTGTCCCAGTGACAATGTTGGGTAGGGTAGTTTAATACCGTATGCATCTACGCACAACTCGCGCGGTGTTCGTGTATTTGGGCATGGGCTGATGTTTCCTTTCTAGCATTGCAAGGAAAGGGTAGGGGGTTAAAACTTAAACAGACAACGGTGGACCTTTTACGTTCTTTTAGCACATAAACTGACGGTTTTTAGTTGAAAATTGCTTGCTATGACGAGTATTTATGTCGTAAGAGTTTTAGGGGCGGGTTAGCTTCCCGCTGTGATACCCTGGACAGAACGCAAACGGGTTTATATTGCCCCGTCGGGGATATATATAAAATTGGTATCATATTTCTGCTGTGGATGGGATATTTGGTACATACGATAGGCGGGGCACGACCTTATGATACCATAACTATTAATCAGTATCGGGTTTCAAAGTCGAGTCACAGCTCTCAACCCGTGCATAGATAACTTATGGGAGGGGAAAAACCCACTTCGCGCGTGTGTGCATGTGTTTGTGTGTGCGTATTAACGTGTGTTTGTATGTGTGTGTGTGTGTGTGTGTGTGTGTGCGTGTTTGTGTGTGTTTTTTGTGTTTGTTCGTGTGTGTGTGTGTGTGTGATTTTTCATTCTATTTATTTTACCTGTGTGTGTGTGTGTGTGTCTGTGCGTTTGCGTGTGTGTCTTTACTCAAAAAGAAAATATAAAGTCTTATAGACACGACCTGACTGCGCCAATATATTTTCATAAAAAAAGAAATAGACAAATTTAAAGACCATTTATGTGCTCAATACTTTCGCCTCTATCTTTGTGTTCAAAGGTTGTCGTTTTCCCTAATCTTTCTGCAATCGTTTATTTGAAATACATCATCTCTCTTCTTTTTGCCAATTTTGTTCTGAACTTGTGTCTTGTTAGCAACACTAAGTAACTACAACGGATGTAGGTCAAAACCTCCTTCCAAACACATGCACATATGTTAGTCTTCAAGAAATCCACCAGAGTTACGTTTCGATGCGTTGGATCAGACGACACTTTCCCTCATGACTGCAACGTGGCGGTTTGTTGTGACGGCCGCGGCGGCAGTTTCGCGCCATCTGTGGGCCAAAGATAAACGATTTGCCACCTTCTGTCGGTCGAGCAGAAAGACACACACATGGCTACCGGTAAAACAACTTAGCGGCGGCAGAAGTCTTTCTCTTGATGGAAGAGACAGATTTGGGACGGTGGACCAAAATATCAGGGCCACCAGTGATCGGGGGCGCTGCAAATTTAAAGACAAACAGTGGATGGTCACGCAAAGACCTCTTTCTTGTTCTGTCAATGGTTTGGCAGTTTCGTAACCTTCCAGATCTGTGTAAATCAGAAAATCTAACTGCATTGCTCCTACAGAGCACAAGGCTTGCAAGGCCCTGCAGTAAATGTTCACGCGAAAACTTTTTTGACAATAGTTTGACAGGTTCGTAACTTTCCAGATATGTGCGCTATTATTTAAAAACTACTTCAATACAGGACACATCCCTTGATATGTACAATGCAAACCGCGTTTGTTTACGATGCAATCAAATTGTATAAGTTTCGATAGCATAATTACCGTATATCCTACAACAGAGATATTAAACCATGTAGCGTTACTTCGTATATTCATATCAGTGTTCTTGAAAGACGGTCTGCATACCGTTTACCATAAACCGTAGCGAGTTTTAATTCACGTATCGTAGCCAAGCCGCCAAACTTCATCTACAAGCGTTGTCGACAAATAACTTGTGAAGGCTAATTGGTCATCTCAGTTCTACGCAGCGCGTTATTTTTCTTTATCCAGAGTTCATCGTTAAGCGTTTTTTGTTTTGTCAAATTATTCCGATCGCGAAGTCGAGCGCCCGGTTGTGTTCACAGCATAGCACTGAACAATCAAAATCCAATAAACTCGTTAACAAAACCTGTCGCGAAAAGAATGTAATTTGACCCTCCTAAATTTACAGTTGTCAGTTGTTGAGGAGTTTCAGGATCTCTCATGTAGTACTGCATGTTATAAAAGTGACTGAACTGTCTAAAAGTTATCGAGGATAAAACAAAGAAAATAAATTTAAAACTTCCAAGATAACGAAGCCACGACTCGTGATTAGTCCTAATCTCTCCATCGAACATGTGACGAGAAAAAAACACGGATATGGAAAAGACTTTGAGTACTCAAGGACTCATATTTCCGACTGATAAGACGGACAAACACTACATCAGCAATATAACTTTTTTATAGCCCGTATGGTTGGTTATATTTACAATAATGTCAGTGTAGAACCCATCCGCCCATTAAACTAGCGACGTAAGAAAATATAGAAATTGTGTTACGCTCAATCCCTGAAAATCAGCCATTGATGCGTAGGTGAGAGAGAGGGAGAGGGAGAGAGAGAGGGAGAGAGAGAGAGAGAGAGAGAGAGAGAGAGAGAGAGAGAGGGGGGGGTAGAGAGAGACAACGAGAGACAGAGTGAGAGAGACAGAGAGACAGAGAAATAGAAGAACGAAAGAAAGAGAAAGAGAGGGAGAGAGAAACAAAGAGTCTGAACTGTGCCTAACACGTTTGTTGACAAGTATCAAGTAAATACATGTACTCTTATAAATGCTAACGCAGCAAAGAACTAGTAGCAAAGTACAACACACTGCCACGACCACAGTCCAATAGTGCTATGTACTTAAGTACTCATAACCTATATGTTCAAAGTTCTCTTACTCCGTAAACCATTGTGACGTGAACTCCTTATCATTGATTGTAGTAGATATCTTTAGCACCGCGCTTGAGTTGAATATGCAGGTATGACAGGTCGTTGGATTAATATGTCCAGCTGCCGCGCCGCGTGCCTATGAAGCTGGTGTGTTACGCTGGGGGACGGTTTCTAATACCGCTTGATTTATGTACTGGAAGGGATATTTCTATGGTTAATTGATGGGTGAGCATGCAACCGTACAATTGATGAGGGGAAACTGAATCAACAAAAGTGAGTTTTGAGGCATGGCAAGTGTGGGGTTTGGGTTAAGCCCCCCTCTCACTGGACCTGCGGCACGCTGGCGGCGTCGCTGCGGCCTAAACTGGAGTTGTGTTACCTTTGACTTTAAAATGGGTGTATCATTCAGAGCGCACAAGTATGACCAAAGATACAACAAAACGCAGAAAGCTTAAAAAGATTCGTTTTTGACGATGAAATTCGTTTAGTGCTTAGTCACTTTGATCCGGCCCAAAAGGTACAAGTATGACCCAAAATACAACAAAACACAGAGAGATTAAAAATCTTTTTCGTTTTCGTTGATGAAATTCGTTGAGTGGTTTGTCAATCCGATCGGCCGTGCCGCGGGTCCATTGAGATGGGGACTTTAGTGGTATGGCACAGAGGGTTCATGCAGTTTCCCGTGCGGCGTTTTGTGAAGCCAATGATGTTTAATAACAGTCCATTTGTTAATATCCTTAGAAACACCTTCTGTACTTTTTATTGCGCGGTTGGATTTGTGGGATCTGCATGGGGGGCGGGGGTCCCCATAACGCTTTATGCTGAATCAAGATGAAACCACTACGTATTATGCTGAAACCAAGGTAGGAAAATGCACCGAACTTGGTCGCCTTGCTACGAATTACGTGAGTTAGACGGCTTTCCCTACGAATTACGGGAAATAGAAATAATGTACCTACGCCTTACGGAATATAACACGCAGGTCGCCGTACGATCCTTATGTTGTAGAATTTTAAAGCATACTGTTACAGAACCAACCGCCAGCAAGGGTGTATGTAAGACAGCCTTTTTGGTAACAAGAGAGCTGAAATTTGTGCATGCACAGCTATTCCAAGAATGCCATATGCCTCTATACTTTTGTGATCGTACGTCGAACGCACCCAAGCCCTTGCTGGATATACAGAGACATTTGAAAGAACATAGCCGTTTTTGTGACATTTTAAATACGGCCACAACGGATTTAGTTTTCACTGGTTTTGACTTTGAAATCTTCAGATATTGGTAGCGTCTTTTGGATTTCGAAATAGCCAGTATTATTTAGTACAAACCGAAAACGTCCTTTCATTGCAAATTAATAAGTGTCAAGTTCATAAAAAAATAGGTTTGAAAGGTTAATGACCCGTTGAATGACGGTTCGTAAACTTGCTCCCGGGTGCGGATGTCCGATATTTCACGGCCTCCGCACTTCTAACTCGGCCCAGATGAACAAGTGGGTCAAGACACCAGAAGTGTAACAGGTAGTTCATCTTTGTCAGGAAGAGGGGGTGGTACATTTTGTGTTCGTCATCCGAGAAAGTAGGTTACCTGAAATACATTATATCAAAGAAACCGGGAAATTCCGAAAAAATTTTATCGACCAGAGGGTTTCCCCATTTTGTCCACAGTTAATTGAAGACGGATATCACTTTTTGATTGTATGTCCCAAATATTCTGATATACGTTTTTTCACTTTACACAAGGATGTCATCCTATATACCAAAAATTATCTCAATGGACTAAAAAGCAAATCTAATTAAATTATTATACGTAACAACCCCTGCATTGTATACTGAAAAAATATATCAAACAATGTCTAGACCTTAGAAATTCGTCCAATGATTGTAAAAGGTCATGACCCATACTATGCCACCCCTGTATCGGATAGATTAGTCTGAAACTAGAACTTCTGTTGTTATAGGTGCCATACTTAATTAATGTACCTTGTACAAGTTATTTGCAATAAATAGGCTTTTTAGGGCCCGCTCACTAAGAAGGGTTTGCACTAATAAAATCTGGTTCCATGGTGCACGTACAATCCCTATTGCGCTCACTGTAACTAGTACTCCAAAACTACCAAATCTTCAGAGAATTATGCAGGAGTAAAATAAAATGATTTACATAACTTTGATGTCATTATGACGCATTGTGTTATTAATGTTAGAAAATATGTGTGTTTGTTGAAATCGAAATTAGCGAATATTGCCAAACATGCCAGTTAGAAACCCGTTGGAATGGCAACACAAAAAAATCAACTTGAAAACAATAATATGAATTCCTTGGTAAAGAAATTTTAGAGAAAGTCATGAAGTTTGTTGGCATCCATGTAAGCCGGATTTACGCGGGCCTCAAAATTCCACCCCCTCCTCCCACGACGTCTGAAGAGGGTTAAGGTTAATATCACAGTGTACAGTGGACAAATATAAGAAAAAATATTATCCTATTTTTAACGGAAGCAAACTAGGAAGAGTAAATACACTGTGAACTCTTTCCTTTGCATGGCCCGGTCACAGGCGTCCAAAGAGTGCATTCTTGGGATAGTCGTGCACATCTCGTACAAAATACAGTTGTCTTGATACGGTGTAGGCTTTTATTTCTGTCAGCGGTTGTTTCTGTCACAGCTTGCTTGAAAAACCATACAATAATCAAAATTGTATTACGTCGAGTGCGAACTTGCCGTTACAATATAGCCTGGGATATGTCAAATGATTAAAACGTTACATCGTAAAATAACACGTGCACACTATCGATTGAAACAAATTAGGAGTGACCCGGTGTGTTAGATAGCTGAAAACGCGAGAATTGACGAGGTTGAATTGTATGGATAATAATAAGCCCTGAGATATTATATTCAATGTTCCTGCATGGATGTGGGTCACATTTCGAATTCATTCTATTTACAGCTGGCAGTATATAATAAGTTTATTGCAAATTCATGCCCGAAGGCTAAATGCAAATAACATACATAAAAGAACAGTGTACAAAATAGGTATAAAAGCTGCTTATCTAAATTATACAAATGTAATTGTCTATAACTAGTGAAGGGTTTGACTATATGTATCTTTTAGTTTTCGAGTGTCAGTTTTACATTTATAGTTCCTTACGTTTATCTTACAAAAGGAGCACAACGGGAAAGCAGATTTCGGGAATGGACATTCTGAACTGCCTTTGGGTTATATTCTACAAATATGGTTTGTCCCGGAATCTAGCATGTCTTCCACGTTTGGCAGATGATTTGTGACGTTGTCGACCCCACACGAGTGTCGGCTCTACCCTGCACACTCACGCAGGCCGTCACACGTCAGTCACTGCGAGAGGGGTGGGGAGGGGGGCACACAGGTCGTTACACGTCAGTCATTTGAAAGAGAGGTGGGAGGGCGGCATGGACCCTATTGACATACTATTGCATCATCAAACCATGTAACCTCCTTGATCAAACAGAGAACGAGAATGTTTGGTGTGTGGTCATTCAAGGGGCATACCCGGCCATTTAAAAGTCGTACATGATACATCAAGAGTCGCAAAGAACTACAACTTTTTTCATCTTAGAGAAATTTATTTATTATCAAATGCTACAATACATTACACCGACTCTCGAGGCAGCGTAGCTGATTTTGGTGAGTCGACATTTATGGACAGACAGATACATATGCAATGGAAATTTACACAACACTAGTTTAAATGCAATGCTAGAGAAAGAAATAGAGGAAAAGCGAATATTTTTCAACAGTTAATTGATGAGTTTGAAAACCAATGCAGCACTGGTCACTAGAAGCCTGATAGTCAACACCTCGAAGTCAGGAAAATTGGAAACATCTTAATCCTGATTTATCCATGCATTTCAACTATGGACATTTCTTAACTAGTTAACACTCTCTGTTGCCATGGTGTTGGAGGCAGCGATGGCTGGTTTCCATGGTAACAGATAACCTTGGTCTCCTATTGGACTGAAGTTTGAAGTGGTCTAGAATCCCGAGCTCCTATTGGTAGTTATCATTTGTTTTAAATGAGTCTCGGGGGGGGGGGGTGCTACACAGGACACCGGACAGTGAGAGGTTGTCACATAGACGTTGTACGTAGGTCGCAGGCATAAGTCTCAAGAGTCAAACTCTTGCACGAAAAAGAACCCAACACATGTACACTTTTCGAGAAGAGTAGGGGTGACCCGGTGTGCTTGGCTAAAAACGGAGGGTCGTAGTGTTGCGCATGCACTACTCCTAGTAGCCTAAAGAAAAAGAAAAATATCTCAACAAAATTAACCTGATTTACAATAAACTTGTTTTGCAATAGTCTAAAAGTTAGTTACTGATCTGCCCCTCTTTTGCCATTCTACCGATAAAGAAAAAAATTATCGCTCCCTTCTCGATCCAAACAGGAAAAACGACAGGGCCTGTACCTTGAACCGGCCAGGGCGTCATACATCTCAGCTGTCAATCGGAGTCAGTTCCCCATGGTAACCACCGGTCCCCATGGTAACCACGTGACGCCTAAGGGATCGTCACGTTATAGAAATATTTATTATCAAGATGAAGAAAAAAGGGTCGTCAATGCTAATGTGATTTGGTCCTATAATAATTACGGTAGAAGTAAGAACAAAGAACAAGTATCACAAAGTAGCATTCTCCTACCATCATGCCGTAAAATCAAGAATATATCAGCACTCACTCTACAGTGTCATAATAGAGTAAATCTAGTATGTGCCTATTACACTGTTAGCGGTATAAAAAACACAGTATTTCACTAACAAAACATGTTCGCAATAGGAAAAATAGATTCTATTTCAAACAATTAATGAACTTTCGATCCTCAATATGCCCTTTGGCAAGATTGAATGACCCACTACTCTAGTGACGTGACCTATTGGGCACGTGACTTCAGTGGTGTGTCAGTGGAAGCCTGTGTCGTCCCCCGCCTAAGAAGATGCTGTGTTTCAAATTCTTAACGCACATCTTCCAAGACAAACGTGGAGGGTGTTCTTGGTCTTACCAAGCTAAACGAGTATTTGAATTTACGCGTCTGAATAAAATATATGTTCACGAATTAATTTCGTCAAATTAAACTATACGGACGATCCCTTGCGTCACCTGGGTTTTGCCCTGCCTGCCTTTACGCTGCCGATCTGTTTATTGACGATCCCCGGTTCTGTCATACTCTGATTTTTTTCTTGTCTCGTTCAGAGTTTTAAGGATGGAACTACATGTAAATACGGACCAAAAATGCAGGAAACTAGAGCTAACCTGTCCATTGGCAAGAGGAAGAAACATAGTGCAGTAGTGTACTATTTTATTCCTATAGCGCACATATCTTGTCACACCAGCCCTGCCGCTTGTATGTTTGTCAAGCATCAACCCTGGTGTACCGGCTTGCGATCTGTCCTTTTGGTCCTGCATTACCTATGATCAACTATCAGCCATTCAGATGCCGGAGGAAAACTTACCAGCCAATCACGTTGCCTCTTGGCTGTAAGCTGCGACGTGGTTGGTTGGTAACTTTCCCTCTAGCAACAGGAGGGACAGTATCTGATTGGCTGGCCGGCTTGGCATGAGAGGGTTATGCTGCAATGATACAAATGTAGCATGTTCTATTGTTGAAACGTTTCCAGTATATTTGACGGCATGAGCGCAAAACGAATGCTGTACAACATCGCTGTCCACCTGTACGTGGACGATTTGTCTTTCTGTTATTCTTAATATTCATACAATGAATATTATCCTGTCTAATTTCTTCTGTGATAGGGCCCCCATCCCAAGAGACAAGCTAGAAGAAACTTCGTACAGTACGTACGACAGAAGTCCCGGGCGCGAGCGGTATCTGTCTAAATTTATTGTGTGTGTGTGTCTTAATTGGAGGAGCAACTTCTTTTCTTGAACTTTGCTTCTTTCAATCATTAGACCATGTTGATTCGATTATTTGGATGACATCTTCCAGGTACTAATGAGAGCGAGCGAATAGAAAGACTTTGAAATTGCAAATAAAAGTTGCCTTCATTGTGAAATCTAAGTGGGAAAGTTGAACAAATGACTAAGTGGGAAAGTTGAACAAATGACTAAATGTAAAATAAGAATATGGTACCTCGAACAATGATTTATTTTTATTTTTGATCTTACAAATGTTCTTCTTTGACTTTCCACGGCATTAGTATCCGTTTACCGATATATGTATACTTTTTTTGTTCCCAATTTACAGCATACATTTGCTCCTTTGTGTCTGCTTTGCACGATTTACAGTTTTTTTCTTAAAGATGGAAATTGATGTGCGCGCTGATGTTATCCATATAGTCGTATCAGTATGGCCTTATGAACAGGGCAACACAAAATGCATTCGCAAATTTTTCACAATTCTGTGTTCTTGGATAAACGTCGGCCATCGAAGGAAGCAGTGATCGAACTTTGGGTCCCCTGGCAGCTTACAATCTAACTGCAGCTTTTCTATCGTATTTTGATAAATTTCCGTTATTCTTTCAGGCCAAAGAAGCGGGAGAAAACGATGGAGAGGCGCGTCCAGAGTGGACCGGGAAACTGGACTTCCTTCTGTCCTGTATCAGTTACGCCGTCGGACTGGGCAACGTCTGGCGGTTTCCGTACCTGTGTTACAAGAACGGTGGAGGTGAGTCGGTTCCCATGGTTACAACTGCGTTTCCATGGTTACCTTTAATGGCGTTCTGTAGGTTGCATTGGTTATGCCTGCTGCTTGCCAGACATCTGCTAAAAGAACGGCGGAGGTGAGTTGGTTCCCATGGTTACTGCTGGGTTCCCACGGTTACCGTTAATGGATGTTTATATGTTACCTTGTTTATGTTAACCGCTTCTCGTACATATGCTGCAAGAACGGCGGAGCTGAGTGGGTTCCCATGGTAACGACTAAGGGAGGTGAGTAGGTCACCATGGTAACGTCTGGCGCTTCCCATTCCTATGCTGTAGAGAAAGACCGAGTTGAGCCGGTGTCTATGGTTACGGCTGGGTTCCCATGGTAACGGCTGAGAGAAATGATATCTCGGTTCCCGTGGTTACGTATGGCGCTTAACTCCCATACATTTGCCGCAAGAACAACAGAGTCGAGTTGGTTCACATAGTAACGGCAGGGCTTCCATGGTTACGGCATATGTGAGTAGGTTGCCATGGTCACGCGAAACAATTCCTTCACCTTGTACCTGGGCTACAAGGACAACGAGGGAGAGAATTCTGATTGGCTGATCGAACAGGTATTCGAAAGTTTTAAACCCGTTACAATGCTTCTGAAAAATGTTCAATACCTTAACTGATTAATGGCGTTCGAGCCAAACGTTTAAGTTACGTGTGAACGAGAGTCAGACTATAGTATACTACAAGGAATGGATCGGAGGGTCAGCCTGCAGGAGTTATATATAAGATAGCATCGATGGATTCCAGGCTAGTGAAAATGCAGCCTCTACCAGGCTCCACAGGTCGCTGGAAAGATAGTAGAAATTTGCCAAATAGACAGATAACATGCCAGAGGAGTTAGCTGGCCAGGAAGTACTATCTTTCCAGCGACCTGTGGAGCCTGGTAGAGGCTAGTGAAAATTTACAGAGCTGCTGAAATGTTACAATGTGTGCTATCGTGAGTCAGGTGTTTGAACCATTATGACCGGTAATGCACCCAACAGCTGACAGACGGGAAGCCGGCTGTTTTGATAACGTTCAGTTGTTGTTTGAACTGGCACGAACCGGACACAACCGGGCAGACATCAAAGAACCCACCGCCGCCACCCTACCGGGCGATGTAACGGTTACGTCAGGCACAAAGTACGGTGAACGCCATGGGAAGGGAAGCATTTGTTTTTAATGGGTTCTACTTGTTACCCTTTCCCACTACATATGTTAAATCAATTTCTGGAGCACATACTACTATTATGCATTCTACGAGTAGTGTTTTTGTAATAGCTGCCATTTAGAGGAAAAGAAAACTACAATAGCTACCTTATTTTGATAGAAATAACACTTTGAAAGATTAGTTGTTGTTTAATTAGGACGTGCACTTTGTTCATTGGACTTAAAGTCCTTATAAGGTGAAAAACGGGTCGTTTCAGGTCAGTGAACCCTTCTTACAATGTACAGTCCCCTTTCCTATCGATATCGTCCGGTCATTTCCCTTTGTTGCACGTATCGATAATTATTGTCCATCCGTATTACAACAATTCACTCTTCTGCTACACAAACATTTTTACCGGTCGCGGAACTCTTGGGAAAAAATGAACTCTTGGTAACATCACATTGCAAAGGCATTACATATGATGCGCATGCGTACTGTGTCCAGCCTGGGTCTTTGATGTTGTTTACCTGTTCTTTCGCAATCCACCTCATATAGTCTCAAAACTGACGTATTCCTCTACCATTTAGCACAATTTACGCTTTGCTGACGTGCAAAGAAGAATTTCTTTAAAGTGCTGTAAATGCAGACATGTTCGCGGTTGTTTTATGTTTGCGGTTTTTGTGGTGGACCCTTTACCGCAAACTTAAAACCACTGTTATGCACTATTTGCGTTTTGTGTACGCCTTTATGTGTGTGTTCTACGTGCGTTGTGAAAGTTTGTATTGGACTTTGAATACTGTTCTCAGGGCTAACCCTTTGTAATAGCCTTCGGCTAGTTGGATAGCCCTGGCTGTACTTTTTTTACAGCCAAATATTTCAGTCCAATCAAATCAACTACTAGAGTTAAGTATTTATGCTACATCTACTTCAGGTTTGCTATGTTAGTTTAGCGATTACGGTTTTTTTTATAAATAAGAATTGGTATTGAATTTTTCTTTTTATTTGAATTGAATGACAGTTGTGTGCCAATTTGTTAAAAAATAGAAAGAACGCTAGCGACACCAAAAAAATCCCTCCCAATGAAATGGTATGGCTGCCCTGCGACGTCACAAAATCAAGATGGCGGCCACCACACATGCCAACGGATCCAACAAAGGTCTTGCTACGCAAACCTGTAGTTATTGGCCACGGCGGTCGCGGATACTGCCCTGCGACCACAAACATCTGCTTGGACCCCCCCCCCCCCCCCGTCTGTTTGACAGGGCTACGGCGACCCCCACCCATTCCCATGTCACCGTTATAAAGCCCCCGTCACAAAGGAAGAAATTAGCTCGGCCGACTTGTCGGCGAGCTCCAAATGGCGATTTTCGGGCGAAGTACGACCGACGTCCTGTCGATTCTACGGGCTTCGGGCGAATTTTCGGAGCTCGGCCGACGTTCGCGTGTCACTGGAAGCTGCGCTTAAATTCAGCGAGGCCTCGGCGACGATTTTTGAACTCGCACAGCTCGTCAACAGTTTGCCCGTAGCTCGCCCGAGCAACGCCCAGCGCTCGGCCAATATTCGGGCGGGCATCCGAGGATTTTAGACCCGATTTTTGGTCGGTCGGAGGTCGCCCGAACTCTTAGGCCTCGTGCGAGCCTCGCACGGGCCTTGAACAATAATCGGACGACCGTCGTCAGTGTTCCGGCCGACTCATGAAAAGTAAGGCGTGCTTCGGGCGAGCGTTGTGCAGGTGTTGATGGGAGCTTGGACGGGCCTCGGCCGAACTCCTTCTTGTTTATAGATAAAAGGAAACGACAGTTTGGTTTATAACATAAGATGATAAATGATACTGTAATATTAACTAATGCTAATTTCAACTTGTCGAAGAATGCTGCCAAACTTTTCTAATAAAAGACAATTCAATGCAAAGTTAAATTTTCATTCAAAAAAAATCATATATAAATTGTTGACACCGAAGACAATGCTTCTTGTTTCTATTTTGGTATTGGTTTGGATGTTTCAATTTGTATATTAATGAACTGGGGCTTGACTTTTGTGAGGTTTGACTACACTTCCTGAGTTTTTTCTCCACAAAATGACTAGTTGAACGTCCACTGAGTCATTATAGATCTATGTTTGTCTGCCGAGGCACGCCCAGGCGTCGGCAGGGCGTCGATAGGCTTGTCAACGGTCGGTCGAAGCTCGGACGGCGTTCGCCCGAGCTTCGGTCGATTTCTATTTGGTGAAAATTTTTGGATCGGCGTTAAACGACTGATCTATTGACTTTGTGGCTCCTGCACTTGTATTTTGATTGGTCTATAACAAAATTCCTCTTTATGTGATTATTTTCAGTGTGCCCACCTACTTCACTTGTGCCCTACAGATTTGCCACAACTCAGAAAGTAAAGTTGGTCCAAATTTGAGATTGTTACCAGGCCATTTGATTCTAACTTCGTCCGTGTCCAAGAGATGGTACCGTCTTATGTGGGATTTATGATTATTAGCGTTCGACGGACGTCGCCCGAGCTCTGTTCAATTTGTGACGGGGCAGGTTTTCAGCGAAAAATACGGTCGAAGCTCGGGCGATTGTGAAATTCGGTGAGCTTCCGGCGATCTACAAAATCGGCCGATGCTCGCATGAATTGTGACGCCGGCTTAACACCTAGTCTTTGCCTATCTGACTGCAACCGTTCTTTAAAGCTATTTAGTGAGGATACTCCTACACTACTTGATGATAACGAGTTCCATTCTACTATCATAATGGCTCTCGGAAAGTCATTTTTGAACACCGCAATCCTCGAGTACTCGAAAACATAAAAGCATGACTATTTCCAGTCCCTTTCTGAGCTGGCATTAGATTCTTATCAGTCAGTACACTCACAAGTTTATTAGTCACCTTGTACATCATGCAAAGTTGTTCTTCTGTCCTCAAGTGACGTCCACTGCAGATCTGCTTTCATTTTGGTGACACTACCATCTCTGGTCATATGTGTTCGTGCAGAACCATGTAGTCTGTCGCGACCACTAGACCTTTGCCGTATGTTTGGCACCCATTATTACCTTCGCCGAGAAGGTTATGCAGAGGGTAGCGTTTGTTTGTGTGTGTGTTTGTAACGTACAGCATAACTCGAGAAGGCTTGGATGGATTGTCTTGATATTTGGTAGGTAGGTAGGTCTTGATGAGACATGGAAATGATTAGATTTTGGGTCCCCTAGCGGCTTGTTATGGTACTGCAGCGGAACTTCCTGTTTTGATGTCTCGTGTTCTGGACATGCTATGGTCCTGATTTTTGAGTGGTAGATAGCTCTTTGGACAGAGAGTAAGTGGTATAGGTTTGGCCCCCCTAGCAGCTTTTTTGGAACTGCAGGAGCGGGTTTTGCTTCAGACTTTGAAATGGAATAACTCAAGAAGGGCCTGATGGATGGTCATTATTGTTGGTAAGTAGATAGCTTGAGTGATGATGTACATGATTAGATACTTATTATGCAAATCAGTATCTAATTTGCATAATTAATGAGGAAAGGTTATACATCCACCAAATTCCATAATAGGAGTCTGAAAGATGTGACATATGTAACTGAGGAGGAGAGAAATATTAATAGATATCACCTATGCAAATGAACACCTCATTTGCATAATTAATATGAAAATACTATAACTCAAGATGGGCTTGATGGATGGTCTTGATTTTTGGTAAGTAGATAGCTTAAGTGATGATGTACATGATTAGATACTTATTATGCAAATAAGTATCTAATTTGCATGATTAATGAGGAAACGTCTTACATCTGCCAAATTCCATGATAGGACTCTCAAACATGTGACATATGTAACTGAGGTGGAGAGAAATATTAATGAATATCAACTATGCAAAGGAAGACCTCATTTGCGTAATTAATGAGAAAATACTGTAACTTAAGATGGGCTTGATGGATGGTCTTGATTTTTGGTATGTAGATAGCTTACTTGATGCTTTGTATGATTGGATATAATTATTCAAATCAGATTCTAATTTGCATAACTAATGAGACAATTTTAAAGCCCACTGTGTTCCATGATATGACTTTTGCAAATATGTGACATTCGTAACTGAGGAAGAGAGGAATGTTTTAGATAGAAAATATGCAATTTTAGGCTTAATTTGCATAATTAATGAGAAACTACTATAATTACATACAGGTAAATGATGGCAATTTCATACTTGTGTCAGTTGAAAGTTATGTGAATTTGAACATCGTTGACTCAAATTATGCTGATAAGGACCTCATTTGCATAATTGATGATAAATGTTAGCATAAGCTTCTTTGATAAGCTCATACTTTGGACCTTTCTGTTATTTGGGTGAAGACGATCAACTGGCATGATTTATGAGAAACACTCCTAAAAACGTCAGTCATAAAGGTTAAGATCATTTGGCGAAGGTATGAGGTCGTGGAACTCTAGTTGAGATTACTGAACCACTGTTACCGTGATATTGCTTATGTTCATATTTATATATGGGGTTATAATTTGATTTTTTGTTTTGTTAGTTTTGCTTAGTTTCGATTATGTACAATTTAGAAAATTCCTATTGTCTACTTTCGAGGGGAAGCCAACTTAAAGTTACATAGGCTCCTGCCCCCCTGTATGTTTTTTGCCCTATACATTTTTTGGCGACGCCTCAGGGGCGAGCCAAATTTTTACTATATTGTGTGCAGATTGCAAGAATTCTAGGAATTGTACAGGAATGTGAAAGTCCATGGGACGATAACTCAAGAATGCCTGGATGTATTGTCTTCATATTTTGTAGGTGGGTAGGTCTATGGGAGACCTTGTAATGATTGGATTTTGGGCCCCTAGCGACTTTCTATGGTACTGCAGGGGAACTTTCACTTTTCAAATCTCGTCTTCTGAACATGCAATAGCCATGATTTTTAAGTGGTGGATAGCTCTTTGTTAGGAAAATATGTCCTGTAGATTTGGACCCCCTAGCGGTTTTTTTTAACTGCAGGAGCTGATTTTGACTCAAACTTTGAAAGAGAATAACGCAAGAAGGGGATGACGGATCATCATAATTTTTGGTGTGTAGATAGCTTAAGTGATGATTTACATAATCAATATCTGATTTGCATAATTAATGAGGACAGTTAATAAATCAGCTGCATTCTATTATAGGACTCTCAAACACATGACATATGTAACTGAGAAAGAGATAAATATCGATAGATATCAATTATGCAAATTGATACTTAATTTGCATAATAAATGACAAAATACTATAAATCCATAGTAGTAAATGATGGGGATTTCATTTTTGCACCATTTGGAAGTTAAGTAAATGTGGCCACTTTTAGACACAAATCTTGCATAGAGGGCCTCATTTACATAATTTATGAGGAAATGGTACGATATCTTTTTTTGTGAAAACAAGATTTTCATACATTGAACAACTTGTGTTATTTTTGTAGAGAAGGTGATCGACTGATATGATTTATGCCGAAATTATGCGAGGTCCTTATTTGCATGTGGGCTAAAAACGAAAACGTAAACAGAGACCACCGTCGCCATGGCAACATCTTTTTATGTTGCCAATCTTGTTTTAAATATTTGTTTATATGCGTATAAACAATTAACAATAACCAATCAAAATGTATTCGACTGTTAATGTTCACATTGCACAGCGTCAAGGGACAACTCCAGACGGTAACTTGAAGTGCAAACCGACCACAACTTTGAGCAGTGAACTTAACTCAAGGAACAAAGATGGCGGACAAGATGGCCGAATCACGAGGCAGGTGACCTCCAGCGTCATGGGGTCATGACCTATTACGTAATGAAGTCAACATACAATAACAGCATATCTATATTTTGGCGCAGGTCCCAGCAAACGTGCCTGGTTCTCCGGGAGCGATCATCCCTGGTTGTTCGGGCGGAGACAAAAGTGTAACCGTTGCGGTCCAGGTCGGGATGAACGGCAAGGCTGCCTTTAAACTGGTGGAGACCATCGCGGCGCACGGCAGCAACCTGCCGGCGACCCTGTTCGTGTACGGGGACTTCGTGGAAGCCTACCCCAACCTAGTGTCAGACTGGGCCAAGAGGTTTACCATAGGAATACGAGAGGTTCGGTCGTCATTCTATACATTGTACACAAGTCCCTATAATCTCTATGCGGTTGACAGATTAAGTTAAAGGGACTATCTTAACACTTCTAGATGAGTAAAATTTTGCTTGCAAGTTTTTGCCCGTAGGCTAATTACAAATACATTTAACATGAAAAAACAGTGAACAATTTAGTATTCTACAACACTAAATTCTTTAAAGAAAACTTTGATAGAAACCTTTCTTCTGTCATTGAAGACAATGCACGGTTTGAGTGCTAGTGATGTTGGATGTTTATAGGAGAAAACTGACCTTTGCCAGGAAGGTTATGTTTTCAGTAGCGTTTGTGTGTCTGTGTAGTTACATCTTTACATAAAGAAGAAAGCATTCGAAATTCAATATACAACAACCTTCACTGTCTCTTTCAAATTGTTAAATACCCGAAACTCCTCAGTAAAAAGTGGTGGTTGTATCGAAATGGTTAAGTCACAAAATATCTCAACGTAGAATGTCCCCTATCCTCACCTCACCTATCCCTTGACCTCTTTTAATCGGTCGTCAAGTACTGAAAAAAAAAATTAACTAGAAAGGCAACATTTGCGAGCAAATACAGCATGTTTAGCCATACTCCTCGCCATGCAAAAAATGGACTCTCCCAAAATAACAATGGACCATTCTAAAATACTTGCACTAAAAAAATGAATCACCCCAGTCCAAAATTGAGTCTTCCAGTAGCACCTCAACACAATATGTCCACAACCATATCCACTAATTGATTAACAAATACACTTCTGCTAAAAAATGGACTTTTTCATAATCATTCCAGCTCAAAATTGAAAGAAATAATTAAAGAATCCTCCCCTTGCAAGAATGGGATATTCCGTGCCATTTCCATGTAAACCAGTCGAAAAATATCCGCTGAAAATTACACTCTTGCGCATAATCAACCCAGTTCAAAATTGAATTAAAAAAGATCAACCCCAGGGAAGAATGAAGTTTTCCATAGTATACATATGAAGATTTGACAGGAGACGAAGGAAATGACCAAAAACAACATATTTGAGTCAATTCAAAGTCACCGAGAGGGTTTTAATATAATATTTGTAATATGTTTGAACTATTTTGATTAAAAGAATGTCTAAGTCACAATAGTTCTAAAGTGTTCAAACAATTAGAATTGAAACTTATAACATGTTTGAACTTATTTCACATACGTTGGAAACATTTCGAACGTAACTACACAAAAATCTCTTTATTTAGAACAGTTTCAAACCATCTATCCAAATGTTTCAATGTTCGAACAATTTGTAACAAAAGATTTTCACAATTGCCCTCATAAACGAAGGTGCTAAGTCCTCCTGTGTGTTTCTGCCTATTTTCGGTGGCCGCGCTAGACCACCAGCGGATTTGTTTTGACGGAGCGTCACCCGCGCGCGACGATGTACACTGTTCGGCACCGCTAATATCCGGCATTTTCCCGCTCCAAAACACTCCACAAGACCCACGTTTTTAGTGTTTTGCCTCTTGTGCAACACGATTCGATTTGCATTACTAACGGGACGAAAATGATAGAAAAAATTCACCCCGTCCCGGCGTCCGTCCCAAAAACATGAACGACATGAAAATATATTTTCTTACAGATTCAATCACGAAAATCAACAGCATGGGATTCCAAATTTTCGCAACGGCCGACCATTTATCATGGTTGAACTTCCTTCCAAGGCGTGCGATAGATAAACATTCCCGGCACATAATAGTCACTAGTACCAGACTAACGCAAGCTCATGATGATAATAGGGAGAAAGTTTGTCAGTGAAGTTTGGCCACCAGAGGGTACATTCATTTAACGTTACAAGCTAGCGCAAAGGGCCGAATCATTGACCTTACCGGGGACTGACTCTACTGGCCTAATCATTCCTTTTTTTGCCGAATTCTACGATCCATACGCCCGTACGTAGGACATGTAGGAAGGCCTGGTGGTGGACGCTACACATCACGGGAGACGCGTGTTGGTCCGAGACAGACAGCGGCGTGCTTTCGATCGCGTAGACCAAAACGCCTGTCCCCAGTGAGACCATGTGTTTTGCGCGGCATGCCCCGAATCCGTCTACCATTGCTGAATGTAGCCCGATTCATAGAGGTCTATTTTGTAAGCATTATTTCATGTACCCCTCAGCGTGAGAATTCCTTGTGCAAGACTTCGCCTACCACCCGCCTTTGATCATGTATGAAGTCGGCGGCAGAGAGAGATCATCAATCAATTTTGACAGGAGTGTCGCGCCAGTCTGAGGAGAAACGATCTCCCGTGTTGTGTTGAAGAATTTGGAGTTTGAAAATATCTGGAATAACTAATGCTAGAATAAACATTCACAAAATCATTGATTTAACTTGTTTTCTGTTATAAAATTTCCTAAACTGCAATTTAACCACTGAGTTTAAGGGAACATGGTGTTTTCCCGATAATCACGTTAAATGTTTATGTCCGGTCTTTCCTCCTCGTAAGCAAACTTCCAGCTTGGCCAGGTGCAAGGCACTCGGGGTCAATGACCTGTAGGTCATATGTAGTATTGAAAGTGACAGAAGTGGCAAATATTGTCAAGAAAGCCCAAAATAAATCGTTTTGAATATATGTATGCCAAAAATGGGAATGTAGTCCTTTAAATATTTGTTCAAGCCACATAAACAGCAAATTTCAGGTCATTCGGTTGAAATACCAGGGCGCAGGAGGCCAAGATATGCTAAAAATAGCCTAAAAACCTCAATAAAATCACTTTCAAGGTCAATATCAAAACAAGGAAAAGAACGCACATTGGTTTTTGCCTACATTACCTCTGTACCAAATTTCAGGTCATTTGGTCAAAAAATGACAGAGATGAATCGATTTGAAGATTTGACAGGAGAAGAAGAAGAAGAAGAAACATGAGAGAAAACAATATGTTTAGCCATACTTATGGCTAAACATAACAAGGCAGACTTCACCCACTTCCACTTTAGAAGCTACCTGAAATAATTCAGAAATGTACCTTAACCTTAAGCCCCCCTCTCACCGGACCCACGGCACGCTGGCGGCGTCGTCGCTACGTTTTTAACTGGATGTGTGTTACCTTTGACTTTATAACGGGAATATAATTCAAAGCGTACAAGTATGACCAAAAAGACAACAAACCACACAAAGCTTGAAAATATTATTTTTTGTCGATGAAATTCGTTGAGTGCCTTAAAGGAAGGTAAAGCAGTTTTATGGCCAAAAAAGTGGAAATAGGTAAATGCTAAAATTTTTATGGCAGTGACGATTTTTTGTGAGTTCTCACATCACAACGACGCCGTACTTTTGCATGATGAACGTCGCTATACATTGTGATAGTGTTGTTTGAACTAATCATCTATCGAAATGACCAAATAGAGTGACTTTCAAAATCCGATTTTCGGGGGATAAAACTGCTTTACCTTCCTTTAAGCTTGTCAAGTCGATCGGCCGCAGCGACACCGCCAGCGTGCCGCGGATCCAGTGAGAGAGGGGCTTAACCATAAATATGCAAATTGTGTCTCATAGAGTCAGCCCTTTCCTCACGGTCACTTCGCCATGATGGGGTCCAGCTGGGTGCGCATGAGTCTGGTCAGCGCACTCCTCCGCCATCGCGAGATCGGACTGCAGCCCTCCTACTACCTGCCTGACGTCATCACGGACAGAGTCAGGGATGTAGCGAGAGGGAGGGAACTGAGAATCGTCCAACCGACAGCCAGATTCCCTCCGTTGAACATGGCGACTAACGGTAAGCAGGGTCCAGGAATTTGTTAAGAGAGGGGGGCAGACGGAGAGATGGAAGACCCAGCGAGATAGTTAAAGAGAAACAGGTAGGTATGGAGAGATTGAGAGAGAGAAGGGGAGAGAGAGAGGGAGGAGTGAGAGAGAGAGGGGGAGAGAGAGAAGGGAGGGGAGAGAGGGGAGAGAGAGAGGGAGGAATGAGAGAGAGAGGAGGGGAGAGAAAGAAGGGAGGGGAGAGAGAGAAGGGAGAGAGAAGGGAGAGAGGAGAAAAGAGAGAAATAGGGAGAGAGAAAGAAAGAGCGAGGGAAAGAATATAGACAGGGTCAGGGGGAGAGAGAACAGACGGAGAGAGAGAGAGAGAGAGAGAGAGAGAGAGAGAGAGAGAGAGAGAGAGAGAGAGAGAGAGAAAGAGTGTGAGAGAGAGATAGAAATAGAGGCAGTGAGAGAAGGGAGAGAGAGGGAGAGAGAGAAGAGAGGAGGGAGAGGGAGAGAGAAGGGAGACAAGAGAGAGAGATAGGAGGGAGAGAGAGAAAAAGAGAAAGAGAGAGAGAGGGGGGTATGATACTGGACTGCGCCAAATTGTGAAACACATTCGCCTTCATCGCCTAAACTTGCGACTGTTAAAAACAAAATTCGCAATTGGCGCAAAGTGTCGCAATCACTGCAAATCTCTTTTGAATCGATCTGTATCGTTGTACATTGGTTCCTAATTCAGTGGCAACACTGAGATTTACAAGAAAGCCAACTTGTATTTGGTGTGGAGCTAGCACTCAGACTGTGAAATTCCGAAGAGATCTACCTTCACCAAGAAGGTTTTCGTTTCGGTGTCATTTGTTTCTCGCCATTTACGTACGTACGATGTGCGCTTGTTACTTAGTTAAGCGGGTATCTCATTTGGACTGCGCGACGGTTTGCGCCCGACGTAACGTAATTTGGCGTAATTGACGCAATGCCTGACGTATGGCGTAATGCCTGACGTAATCTGGCGCAGTCAGGTGAGATACAATGTATACGACTGAGCTAGCTTGTTTGGCTCTTCAAAGTAAGATCTGAGAAGCAGTGGGTGGATCTTGATGAGATTTGGTTTGTCGATAGCTGTCGGCAAAACAAAGGTGAAATTTGAGTTACTTGGCGACTTTTTAAGGAACGGTAAGATTAAATCATGTAATTTGTATTTTGGTGGCTTAGTTAATAAATTCACGTCTTTTATCCCCAATAATGGCTTCATCATTTTCTGTTGTGAAAACGTAGGCAATATTTTTTTCTATACAGAACACGTGCTGACAGAGGAGAATTACTACAAGTTCACAGACGTCATGCGCGTACCACGTGCTCTCCGCATGCTGCATGAACAACTATCCCCGGCAGGTGGCGTCCTTACCCTGGACTCGGACTACCCCGACAGCTACTTGATATCAGGATATTTGCTGGATTATCTGCATGAGAGCTCTGGATTTGATATCGTCAGCCTCTCAGACTGTATCGGAGAATAATCCTGATTATATTTCATCGTCCATCAAAACCCCAACTCCTAAATGTTCTTCTTAATGATATGTTTCTGGTTTGGTCATGATTTACAGTAATATTTTATGAATGTCCCAGTTGTTTACATTTTGAAAATATGATATAATCACATTGCGCTTGCTAGTATTGTAATATTTCTAGTCTTTCTTCTTAATGAAAATTGCTTACGTTTAATCTGTGATATTTTATCAGTAATCGGTTTTTGGCGACGCCTCATGGGCGAAGCCTATTGTATAGTACTGCTTTCGGTTTGCCAAATATTCTAGGATTTCCGCGAACGCACTCCCTAGCAAATTACTTTTTGGCAACGCCTTGCAGGTATGGCCTTTTTTATAGCAAGGACGAATTCCATTGCATACGGCATAGAAAATGCCCTAGTTTGTATACACTTTTACAGCTGTTTATCGATGTTTGCTTTCTGGATGTTGCAATATATACCCATACATCACAGCTAGCGCTGTTTCTCAATGTCTCGAAAGTTTTTGGTTTTTGTTATCATGAATGACATGCTTGGACTGGCTCTTCTTTTATTGTCATGAGTAAAGTTTGATTTTGAGAGGTAAATAAGTCACAGCTTTCAAAGAAGCTGTCCGGGTTTTGCAAAAGGCAGCAACAACAATATGTCACTGTATTTGATTGATTTTTCTTAGAAGCTTTGCTTCATTCAGTAAGAAAATGATATGCTTGACATACGTATAATTCGAGTTATTTTAGCTGCATCTGTGAAGCTTCGAAATACTAACATAGTAAGGATAAAGAAAGGACACAGAGACAAGGCTTTCCCGACACAGCGCACGGGAGACTTTTAAGACGGACTGCCTATGACTACGTGATACTGGTTATGCTAACATGATGATCCACTGTGTTCTGCGGCTCTGGCTGCATTCAGTCTTTCTTCATTTTTTCCACTGTGCCTTCTTTCCTGCGAGCTGCCGTTACTCTCTGAGTTTCTTTGCTGTTCTCTATGCTAACATACATGTTTTTATATTCTGTCTTATCAGACAGACCTCTAGAAAATTACCTGCTAACTCCACAGAACATTGGTTACTTAATCTTTCTGTGACTGGCTTTGTAGTCCACTTCAGTAAAGAATATATTCTTTACTCCCCTAACTTCCGTGCTTCGAGCGCTACATGCACGCAAAGTTGTTTCCTTCTGGGGAATACTCTATCCCGGTTATAACCGGGTGCAGCACATAAGGCATGTTTCTGTATCCCTGTTTAAACCGGGACTTGCAGCTTAAGGGTTGTTCCGAGTTGATCAGGTGTTGCACTAGTACTCGTATCTTCTTGCAAGCTGGTGAGAGCGTGCAATCGTAACACAGCTTTCGTACACACTCATTGTTTACAATATTCGTGTGGGCTTTATAATTTGTATAGCCACCTTTAGCCTGTGTTTACACAAGCTCTCCCTGGCGGAGGTTAATGACCCCCTCTTGGGGGCGGTATCCGTCGGGCCGGCCGCTAGGAGCGCGAAGTAGTCAGGCTACATCCACACTAGGTTTGATTAGAACCGTCATCGGCCACGTTAAGAACTTTGTGTACGATTTCGATATACAAATACAATAGATTACTAATATATACACACAAAATACATAATGGAATAGACAACATATTAGTATATCCGTGGTATAAACATGTTCAAGTAAGTCCGTGATATTTCTAACTGGCGTCAGGTTTTCTCTCGCTGTAGTTGCGGTTGAAGCAGCGCAATCTATTGGCTTCACATCGTGGCTCTGCTACAGATCTGGTTCTCTCTCGTTCCCTCCCATTTGTCGACGACACTTGTTGTGTGTCTCCCTTGCTCGGTCCCGACGTTACGGACGTCTATTACGGATTCTCCTTGGGATGCAGCTCGATTCATATTCATAAAAAGACTCCGCAATCGCTAAACTAGCATAGCAAACCTGACGTTTATGTAGCACAAATACTTACCTCAAATTTCTAGTATACACGCTATGGAAACAGGCTTGGGCTTACGCCCTGATGACACACAACCAGAGAATGTCACAGCTATTTGTTTGCCAGCTAGATGGATGGGTATTTGTTTTGTTTCTCCCTTTGTATGTTTTGTGTGCATGCAAAATATAAAGAACCTAAATTGCACAACCGATCCTGTTTGAAGCCAGTTTCAACAACTCCACGATATGAAAACACTGTCAAAATGTATGGTTATTGCTTCATTCTAAGTTATTACCTGCCTGCCTACGTGCTCAGGCCAGAAACTGGCCCCTTGTTTTCCAGGAGGATCCTCCAAGCAGTCGTGTCCCTTGCCCTAGCCTCTGCTTCCCGACTGTTTAAGCCCGTGTCCTTCAGAATTTGGTCTTTCCATCTCTTCGGTGGTCTTCCCCGGGGTCTGGGGGTAGCGAACTCCTGGCTGTAGGCTTTGTACACTAGTGTTTGTAGGGGTCGTCTTATGACGTGTCCAAACCACCTCAGCCTTCTCGTCTGTACCATTTCTACGATGGTCTTTTTTGCCCCGTGTTTGGCTCTGATTTCAACATTTGGTATGCGATCACGGAGTGTGATGCAACGAATTGCCCGTCTCATTTCGAAGGCTAATAGGAGAAGTTTATCTGTAATTAACGTATTGTTTATGGGTGTATCTCGCCCCCTTTCTCAATATCCCTCTCTCCCGCGCTCTTTTAGTAAGTTTTATATTCTTTCGCTTGTGTCTCACACTGCATTTCTGTATGTTCAGTGAGTGAGTGCCAGAGGGGGGTGAGGGGGAGTCACTCTCTCTTTAATTTTGTCTTACATCTTAAATGTTACAGTCCAGTAGTTTTCAGACCATGACTTAACATTTTTTATCTCTCCCGCTGTCTCTGATATGTTTATGGCAAACACAGATAGAGCGTGAAAGAATGTTATTCCTGGGGATTGACACAATTGTCTACTCATCAAGAAAATGACAAAGAAACCAAGCAATCACTCTCACTCACTCATCTCCACCGCGTTCCAGTCTTTCAATGAGACGGGCCGTCAATATTCTTCTCTATCTATAGGTCACGCCAAAATAGTTACAGCTGGACAAACGTGCCCGCTAGGTCATTTGTAGACTTGGTTGACTTCTGCAAACATACGCGTAGAAAGACCACGCCACCCATATAGTTCTGAGTCTTAGACGTACTCCTGCTCTCACTATGGCCACTGGGACCATGTTTCTCATGCTACTAGCATGCCTTTGGGCAAAAGGTGAGTTTCTTCTATGTCATATATTACCTTTGGTAAGATCTCCAGGATAATCTGGTCACTTGTCTTGGTTGTCCCATCGTCACAATGGGGGCCTGCATGCCCTTTTACGTAGAGCGTAATCAGCCGATTTAATATTACATAGAGCGTTCAGGCGACCCCTCCAATTCAACGTAGAGCGTAATGGGTGTCTTTTGCGTAGAGCGTTATAGGTCACTTTAATTCTACATAATGCGTAGTGGCTACCCGGAATTTAGCGTAAAACGTAGTTGATGAATTGTGCGTAAAGCGTTGTCAAACTTTGCCAACTCTGCTATAAGTCACAAACGAGTGTCAAGTCCGCAGTCTGCTTTGTTTTTGTAATCCTCCCCTTCTACACAATGGAACAATCCACCGAACACCCAAAATCTTGTGCAATAGCAAGACACATACAAGGGAATGGCTGAGCGTCCCTTCCCCTGTGTGACGTGATGACATGTTGCCTGGCCTTTCTAACAGCCCTTCGATCCTTCGCGTGGACAACACGATTTGCCCTTGAAAAACCTAACCGCCGTTTAGCATTGTTGCAAATTGCCTCAAAATGTTAACGTTCCTGTTGAGTGTCTATCTCAATAGTTGGTTGCTTTAATATCATAGAGTTGGCAAAGGGTCCAAAGACTGTAGGCTAACGTTATACAACCCCCATTATACAACATCCACCATTACGGACAATGAAAATCACGAATTTGGTTGTTCTTGAATGCAAAGTGCAGTCAATTTTAAGGGTAAAAACTATATGTGTGAGACCTCTAAGTCCAACATAGTTTTTAAAGTGCTGGAGTATTTGTTTGATTGTCTGTGTTTCTGTAGTTCTCAATATACACACACCACAACGTAACGTTGCCACGCAAACTCAGTGATGTTTGTTCGTGATACTAGAGGCGTCCCATAGCAGCGTGATAAAGAGGGTGAAGTCTGCCACCACTGGTAGTCTTGAAGTATGCATATCTGTAAAAGGCAATGGAACCTTGTTTACTCACAATATTGCATTGTCATCATTCCAATGGTTCGCACAAGACATTGCCTTAATCCTACGTTGGGAGGGGTTTACTGCATCAGAGTGCGTAAAGTGACCTACATTCGAGTGTCGTGTATGTGTGTGCGTGTATGTGTATGAGTGGGTGTGTGAGTGTGTGTGTGTGTGTGTGTATGAGTGTGCGTATGAGTGTATGTGAGTGTGTATTTCTGTGTGCCCTTGTGTGTGTGTGTGTGTGTGTGTGTGTGTGTGAGTGTGTGTGTGTGTGTGTGTATGAGTGTGCGTATGAGTGTATGTGAGTGTGTATTTCTGTGTGCCCTTGTGTGTGTGTGTGTGTGTGTTTGTGTGTGTGTGTGTGTGTGTATGTGTGTATGTGTGTGTGTGTGTGTGTGTGTGTGTGTGTGGGTGGGTGAGAGTGTGTTGGGTATGCGTGCGTGTGTTTCTAGACAACATAACGGAAGTAGTTGTCGGGATGGATATGTTTGATATCTTGTATATCGGAAGGTAATTCTGACACGAAATACACGTTTGATAATGACCCCTTAGCGGCTTTTGGGGGTATTGCATCAGAAAACTGTGTGTTCTAAAGATGGCCGATATTGCCATTTTCTTCCTAGTTGCTGCTGGAAGCGGCGATGGCGGTCGCACTGTGCCTACCACCGGTGGGGATGTGCGTGGAACAGTGCAGTACATCAAGGATCTGCCCGACAAGCCAATCCACACTTTCCTGGGGATCCCGTACGCAGCGCCCCCTGTCGGAAACCTGCGGTTCCGCGCACCACAACCTGCAGCTCCATGGGAGGGCGCCAGGGACGCCACAAAGCCCGGTCCCTACTGTCCGCAAGGTCAAATGGTCTTTCAGCTCTTCCCCTACAAATTTCATCACTACGATTTCGACGAAGACTGTCTAACGCTAAACATCGAAACGCCTACAGTTGAAAAAGATGCCAAATTGCCTGTAAGTTATTCTATTCATTATCATATATTATTTAAATGGCATCCTTTGTTTCTAAGTTGAAAAAAAATGCAACAGCATACATGCTGACTCAATAATATAATACCATACCCACGTTGATGTTAACGAATAAGACAGTTCCAAGTAGGCATGTGCAGTCGTGATGCATTGTGGTCTAAGGTCAAAGTTTAAGGACGCTGGTCATTCTTTTTCTATTTCCCATGGAATTTTATCATAGACACAATACACATGCGCACTTGGAACTGTGAATTGGTTTATTAAAACACAGGACAGTTATAGAGCTTCCTGTCCTAAAACTTCATTTCATACGGCACAGAGCGTCCTTAATTGATTCAAAATAAACATGGTGACCTATGACCTGTGTCCCATAGTGACCTTTACCATGTTCGTACCAAGAATTATGTGTATGTGTCAAATCCACATTTCAATGAAAATTGCCAATTAGGTAATGCTGTGGATCCACGGAGGGGCACTGTTCTTAGGATTTGGGTATGTCGCACCATTTGCGGCCCTGGTCGCTCAGCAAGATGTTGTTGTCGTGACGTTCAACTATCGCCTGGGTGCCCTGGGCTTCCTGAGCACTGGGGACGAGAACGCCCCTGGGAACTTTGGCTTCCTGGACCAGGTTAGCTACTCCCATTCCATGCTCACTCCGACCAATCGAATCACATGAATCACATTGAAACTAAGATTCGTATCAGCCATTTCCCGACAAATCGCTTTCTAACTTGCGTTAACGACTACATCTGACCAAACAAACTCGCCAGTGAGATGGTGGAAGGTGTCAGCTTCCAAAAAAGGTTTTCAGATTGACAATTTTGGCACTTTGGAAGTGATTGAATCCGCTCGCGATTTAACTTCTTGTTTCTACCACTTTTCTCTAAACGTTAAAGTGCATATGTCGCTTCAATGCCCCATTTCACGTTTAAATCGAACGAAGCTACTATTTTACGATTAACTAACCCGTTTACGAAAGCTATAAACGGTTCACTTGTTAAAAACGAAATTTGAACTTCGCGCCACCGGCCTACCAATAGCCCGCGAGCGGCATTCGGTCATGGCACAAAACCGGAAATGACGTCAGCGGAAGAGGTTCTTCCCCATTCGATTTGCTGGACCGCCATGTTGTTGTTTTGACAGATTGTAAACAACTAGGTCAGGGAGCCCCCGGCTGTTTTTCACGGACTTAGTTCGTCAATATGCCTACAACTTGTGTTGCAGGATATTGTTCGAACCAAGCTAGCGACTCTATTAGCCTTCATAAGTTTCCAATAGACGAGAAAGTTCGCGAAGAGTGGGCACGGAATGTGCGTCGGACAAGAGGCCCTCGCCCGGGAGAGAAGAAATGGACGCCGACGACGTCGTCTGTGCTGTGTTCTGCTCATTTCACGGAGGAGTGTTACGACCCTGTCCCGGGTATTAAGCAGGCGCTTGGGTGTGAAGTGCAGCACATTAGGGAATTGTTGACGGGTGCTGTTCCAACCATTTTTCACCGAGGATCAGCGCCGGCCGCGCCGGCTAAACGTAGAAAATCACGGGCTGCAGAGAAAAGGCTTCACCAACAGGTTTGTAAAAAACATACTCGTCTGGTATTATGAGCAAAGTCTTTTTGAACGTTTTGGCATGATTATCGTTATCTTCTTTTGGTTGTTGTCGTGAGAAAAAAAGAGTGTAAGTACATAATTCAAATTATGTCCATTTGTTTATAGCAGTTGCACAAAAAAAGGTTCAACTAATCTTTAAAAAAATACTTTATGTTTTTGCTTTGTTTTGCACAGAAAGTGCACATATGTAATGCTCGTCAGTTGCATATATATTACACATGTAAAGTATCCATCTCTTGTTTATGTTGTATGACTATAATAACCTGTAACTTATATATATCATTGTAATGTAAGTAGACTATACTATAAGATAATACTCAAATACTGAAGTTGTAGTTATCCAAGTAGATACTTATAAGTAATAACATGTTACTTATAAGTATCATTGTAATTTGTAAGTAGACTATACAATAATAATCAAATACTGAAGTTGTAGTTATCCAAAAGTAGATACTTAAAGTTCTCTTTATGTTATGTATTACTATTAGACAGTTGCTGAATGTCTATCCATGGAGACAGTAGTGGAGGGAAGATCTGATGTGTCCTCTCCTGGGGTTGAACTGGAGAAAGACAGTGCGCTTTTGACTGACAGTGAACCACCTGTTGAGGTAGGTTTCGACACAATTTATTAAAAAAATCACATGTATCGAGACCGTTGTTGTGCGCTCTCTCTCTCTCTCTCTCTCTCTCTCTCTCTCTCTCTCTCTCTCTCTCTCTCTCTCTCTCTCTCTCTCTCTCTCTCTCTTTTTCTCTCTGACCGTCGAGAAATATTATTCTAGCATGCTTCATGTAGGTTAGTAGGTACCTGTTGCATTTCTTTATTATTTTGCAACCCTTCGTTACTGTAACAAGTACTGTTGGTAGAATAAATTTAATCCGTGTATTTTTGTTCACTTTCATACATCAGGTGCCTCCAACAGAAAGCACTGACTGTGGAATCCAGGTCAAACCAGACACAAAAGTGCATGCCGTGCAGGTCAACCTGAGAGCAAAACGGGCTCTTAAAAGTATGTAATGCTCATTATTAGCTTTCAGTTGTCTACCTGTGATTTGAAAGTTTCTTCTATCTAGGAGATGTCATTTGGAAGAATTATGTTTTAGCAATCTTTCATTTTGTACGTTTATCATTTTATACTTCTATGTTAGCAGAACGTGTGGCATTTTCGAACATGTTTCTCCAAGCCTTCATACAGAAGTTACATGCTATGTAAGGCCAACTTGAAATAAATTCCTGTTGCTATGTTGTTTTCACTTTAAGATTATTTCTTCAATTATCAAAACATGAAACATTACAATGTTTTTGTTGCATCCTATTTACACAGGTGTGCAGGCGCAGATCAAGCCGCCAACAAAAACTGTCAGCACACAGAACACGCCATCACAAGTGACCGTGGCAACACAGACAGAGATCACCTACAGTAACTGGAATGAAACTTCGGATACCGCGTCACAGATGTCCGTATCTGTTGGTGACAGAATGTCAATGTCTGACCCTGACTATGACCCGTCATACGACTCTGGCCCAGATGAAGATGACCATGCTGAGGAAGTACCGGTGGAGGAGGAAACATCAGATTCCCTGCCAGACACTCGTATATTCCTGGTCTTCTGGACAAGTCTTGTGCACTTGTTCTCTGTTTTGTGTAGCTGTCCGTTGTGTCCATGTAGAAAGCTGATCTGGCTTTGTAAAGAGGTGGGGACATACTTGAAGGTGACATTCAAGTGCGAGGATTGCTCTTATCGATGGACATGGCGTAGTCAGCCCTCCTTTGGCAGGACAGCAGCAGGGAACATTTTACTGTCATCCTCAATCCTATTCAGTGGAGCTAGTGTTACCAAGGTGCTAAGGGTCCTATCACACATGGGTGTGGCCGTAATATCTGCCAGGTCATTCTTCCGCCATCAAGAACAAGTCCTGTTCAAAGCTGTCCATACACTGTGGAACCAGCGGCAGTTTTGGATGCTTACTGTATTGGAGGCGGAAGGGGAACCTCTTGTGTGTGGTGGGGATGGGCGTGCCGATAGCCCGGGCCACAGTGCCAAGTATGGCACTTACACGTTTATGGAGTTGACCAAAACAGCCGTCATTGACGTGCAACTTGTACAGGTACATTTTAACACCATGTCCTCTTGCTTTAAATTTGCCATCTAAGTACTAGTTGATACAGAAAATTAACTCTTGGTTCAAGTATGATGTTTAATATCTATGGTGCCAACTTATCCTTTGTAATGACTGGAAAAAGTATATGTCAGTGTTCTAATGACCCACCGCATAAAATGTTGATAAAAGATGTTGAAAAATGTTGATAACATATTGATAAAAGATACTATAATTCCATCACTAACTCCTGCCTAGAGAGAGTACTACATTGTATATGCTGCAGTAAGTTTACAATGATTCAAAGGCCATTTCCAATGTTGTAGTTGAATCAATGATACAATTTATCTTGTAGAGCAACGAGGTAGGTGGTTCTTACCATATGGAAGAAGAGGGGCTTAGGCGGTCGCTTCTAAAGGTGGGACAGCATGCCCAGGTGGGAACACTGGTGACCGACAGGCATGTGGGCATAAACAAGATGGTCAGAGAAGAACACCCGCTCACCACCCATCTCTTTGATATCTGGCATGTTGCCAAAAGTAAGTTCAACCTGTTCATAGAATATTCACTGCTTCTTAGGATCAGACCTGCTTAGAGTGGACATTGTTTTCTTTTGGCATGCCTTTTATCAACTGTTTGGTTTAAATGGTTGAATAGCTTTGTTTGTATAGATTCATTTTCATATAATATGGGGAAACCTAAGATTTTAGGACCTTTCAATGTCAAATCAGTCTATGACATGACAAGAATATCTATGTTATAATTGATTGATTTATGTACACTTGTTTATTCAGGCATCAAGAAGAAACTTCAGACCCTGAGTAAGAGGAGAGGCTGTCAGGAACTCAAGCCTTGGGTGAGATCGATTATCAATCACCTGTATTGGGCCGTGATCTCGACACCTGCCGGCAGTGGAGATGTCATTGTTGCCAAGTGGAAGTCTGTGCTGGAGCATATACACAACAGGCACGGCGGCTTTGGTGGACTGTTCCCCGCGTGCACTCACGGGCCCCTCGAGGGAAGAGAAGCCCGCAAACCATGGCTCACTTTTCGTAAGTATGAAAGTATTTTCATAGTTATGGTATGAGCTAATGCTTATTAGAAATGATGCTTTTTGGTTCCGTTATCTGTGTACAATAAGTAAACAAGTTAGCATGATGTAAGCAAGCAGATAAAGTATCCACCGTAAAAGATTTTGTAGTATTCTTTGGGATTTACATATTGTTTCTGGACAGTTTTTTGCACAGTTGACTTACGGTTTGTGCATGTACATATTTTACAGATACAAAGGTCTCCGTGGAAGTGGAAAAGATTCTTATGAGAAAAAAGCTCCTCAATGACATCAGGAGACTGTCTCCAGCGTACCAAACATCTTACCTGGAGGCGTTTCACAGCCTCATCCTGCACTTCGCCCCCAAGATGTACCACTTCTCGTACCAGGGGATGAAGTGCAGGTAATCAAACAGAAATATCCCATGCCAAAAATTGTTCATCCTGCTAATACATATGTAAGAGTAGCCATATTGTGTAGCTTCCCCAAGAAATCTAACCTCAGTGCTGTTCTTGTTTTTATTCTTTGTCTGACACTTATGTTTTACTCTAGACACATGCATGATCAGAAAAATTAAATAATTTTAGTTTTTTTACTTGTAGGTAGCTGTTGTCAGGGATGTTTTATTTATTTTTTTCCCCTTTATAGAAATTGCACTATTTCTGCTCTCCTTTCAGGGTGACGCTAGCGGCACTGCATTTCAATGAAAATGCACACAGGGTGCAGGCACGGAAAAGTGATGGGACCAGCATGTTCAGTGTCCACTTCCCCAAATACAAGCATGGTGGACACATTGTAAGAAAAGTGCTGGAGAAGCCAACTTTTGGTAAGACTTATGTAGTAGACTACAGCCTGTTTCTCTGGTGTGTTTTTTTAGATCGTTCTAATTTGTCATATTCATGATTGTATCCCCCTGTCCAACAAGCATCTAATTTCAATTCCATACAAAATTATATTTTATCAGAGTATGTCATGGAGCTCATGGCCATCGTCCAACGTGTATGCAGCGGTGAGGACTATGCTGGTGATGTCCTGGAAGTGGCTGGTGATGAAGCACCCATCCCACAGCCACTTAGTGCTAGTTGTAACAGACCAAACAAGGAGGAGGCAATCAGAAAACATGTATGCAGGTTCACTGCCAACATGTAGTAGTTTTAGCAAGTCGGTTTAGTGATACCTGTAAATAAATCACTTTGTCTTATCTTTATCATTGTATATTGTAAACTAGTGGTTTAAGCGAGTCTGTTTACGATACCTGTAGATAAATCGCTTTGTGCTTATCATTGTATGTTGTAAACTTGTGGTTTAAGCGAGTCTGGTTTATGCTACATGTAACTGCAGATAAATCACTTTGTCATCATCATTGTATGTTGTAAACTTGTGGTTTAAGCAAGTGAGTTTACGATAACTAAAGATCATACCTGAAGATAGATCACTATGGTATATGTGAACTTGTATAAGTTGTGATTTTATTAAGTTGGGTTCAAGATCTGGAAATAGTCAAGTGGCAGTTCAGCCATATTACTAGACAAAGTCCAATTTGTAATTTATAACCCACTGGTGCTACTTAAGATTGAAAACATGTGTTTTGCAGTTAGTTCATGGTTAGAAAAAGTTTTACACTTGCAAATAGCATCAAGGGCTGATTTGGTGCGTAAAAGAGGTGAAGCTAAAATGCATGATATGTTGTGTGTTGAACTTTTTCTCACAACACAACACTTTTTTAACATTGTTGTGAACTTTATTGCTATTTCAATCATCCCACTGTGTACATTTCTTCTTGTCATTTCTAACCCACTGGCGTAACTTAAGATTGAAAACATGTGTTTTGCTGTCACTTGTTGTGAACTTTATTGCTATTTCAGTCATCCCATTGTGTACATTTCTTCCTTTACATGACATTCATATCTGTTAACTATGTGCTTTCGGTGGGTATTTGCTGACAAAACGAGTAAACAATATTAGGATTTTCAGCCAGGAAATGCAAGGGAACAAAATTCACAATTTTCCAAACATCAAGTTGTTGGCAGACATAAGATGATAATTTATTACTGTTGGTCATTAAAAGTTGGAAAGTTCAAACACAACACCATGGATGATGTCTTATGATAAGTAGGTAGATGCTTTTATGTAGGATGGTATACACTACAACTATTTCTTGTGCTCCTTGAATCCTGTGTGGTCTGCTGAGAAAAAGGCCCTCCGAATTGCAGCTACAGCACAAGATGGGACAGGCACCCTTATAGTCTTCCCAGGTATTGGTAACACCATTGGATGAATTGTCTGTAGGCTAGGTACCTCTTCCCACTGGAATGAAAAAAAAGAAGCTTTTGGTATGTTAAGAGAAACATGTTGTTTTTATTATAGCAATGTTTACTACAATGCAAATTGTACATTTGTTACCAAACCACAAGGTACTTTAAAGAAAATGTATTAATACTACCATGTTATGGAAAAGCTACATATACTCACTCATTTCCAAGGTCGTCGCCGTATTGTTGTATGTAGGCAGGTCTTGCAGCAACTAACACATATTCATCCAGGCACACTGTTGAAAAGCCTGGGTGTTCTGTAATGCAGTCAATTCCGGATCCTTCCAGCATTTCCATCGTCTCCACCACTCTCATCTGTTCTTTGCAGCAGACGCTTTCCACCACGGTAGGCATAGCTTCACACCTTCCACAGGAGCACCTAAAATAAGTTATACAAGAATCAGAGACTGGTAAGATCATACTATCGGCACAAAACCGAAGAAAATAAAAACCAGCCAACGCGTTTTTGCAACCGATCGACTAATATAGAATGCATCCAAATTAACCCTCGTCTTTTTCAAATTATCCAGTTACTGTTAGCTGTAGATTATCAACAGGGAACGTAAATTACGCTATGAGGCATGAGCTGACATGCAGCGGGGAAGTTTGAGTGGAAGGAAGCTACACTGTACTGTTACTGTATGCACAAGTACGCATATTTATTCACGTACACTTGAAGTAGGAAAACGAAAAATCGACGTAATGTAAGCACTATAGATTCGTTGTAAATTATGTCATTTCGTACACCCCCGTCTTATTGCATTTTTTGTTTCAAACGCATGAAATGTCCAAGAAAATCTGATAAAACACAACTTGGTGGCCGAGAAAAACAATCCGCCATTTTGTATCGTTCACGACGCTGGCAAGACTGCTGCACTACGTGTATATATTCTGCAGCCTACCGTTATTGCGTCTATCCTCTATTTTTGTAAACAAACAAAAATGAGACATATGCGACAGAATCATCGTATAAGCCGTCCATACCATTCAATATTTTGCAGTCGTTGGATGTCTGTCGGAATCGGGCCGCCTTCAACGTTTTCCTGCCTTCCACCCACGGCGCCGCGTTCCTCATCACTGCTGTCAGAAATCGCCTCTTCTGCTGCCGACTCGTCTAAATAAGGCTCAAACCTATATGGTTCAATGCCAACAACTTCAGCCATTAGCTGATCAGGATCAAACTCGTCCGAGTCCGAATCCGAAAACCGCTCTGTGACCTCTGTCTCTTCACTGTCGTCCATTGCTGCTAAGTTGCTTGGCGCTCGAATTTTAATGAGTGCAGGCCTCTTCCGCTGACGTCACGGGGTCACGTGACGGGTTTCGTGGAACGCTGGCCTGGCTTGACAAGACGAGCCTGACGCGGCGCGAAAGTCACACTTTGGGAGGCCGTTAAAACTTGATTTCTCCACCATCGGCTTTACAGTAAACTTCAAAGAACTACGTTGTATGTATACTTTTGATATCTATATTCTTTTTAACCATTCATTGAAGCGACATATACACTTTAAATCGCGGGGGGGGGGGGGATTCAATCACTTCCAAAGTGCCAAAATTGTCAATCTGAAAACCTTTTTTGGAAGCTGACACCTTCCACCATCTCACTGGCGAGTTTGTTTGGTCAGATGTAGTCGTTAACGCAAGTTAGAAAGCGATTTGTCGGGAAATGGCTGATACGAATCTGAGTTTCAACACGATTCACGTAGTTCGATTGGTCGGGGTGATGCTATGACATGCTTTGTTATGCTGTATTATCTCTGAAGCAACTGGATAAAATTTTGAAACAGTCAGACGTTTCAGACAACATCCGCTATCTTACGTCAGTGACTAAGGAAAGATCAGGTTTTATACCCAAACTCCCAATTGATATGTTAATAAAGTGAAGGCAACTTCGGACAGTTCAGTAGAATAGTAAGTCAAGACAAGGCTGTATGCTAATGAATCGGTTAACGTCTGAAACGTCTGTTTCAAAATTTCATTTAGTTGCTTGAATAGGCGTATCTTATTACCCAGATGTCTAACCTTCATCAACTTAGGTTATTCTATGTTATGTTATGTTATGTTATGATATGTTATGTTATGTTATGTTATGTTGTATTATGTTGTGTTGTGTTATGTTATGTTATGTTATGATATGTTATGTTGTGTTATGTTATGTTATGTTATGATATGTTATGATATGTTATGTTATGTTATGTTGTGTTATGTTGTGTTGTGCTACGCTACGCTATGCTATGTTATGCTATGCTATGCTATGCTATGCTATGCTATGCTATGTTATGCTATGCTATGCTATGCCATGCCATGCTATGCCATGCTAGCTATGCTATGCTATGTTATGCTATATGCTACGCCATGTTATGCTATGCTATTCTATGCTATGTTATACTATGCTATGCTATGCTATGCCATTCTATGCTATGCTATGCTATGCTATGCTATGTTATGCTATGCTATGCTATGCTATGTTATGCTATGCTATGCTATGCTATGTTATGCTATGCTATGCTATGCTATGCTATGCTATGTTATGCTATGCTATGCTATGCTATGTTATGCTATGCTATGCTATGCTATGCTATGCTATGCTATGCTATGCTATGTTATGCTATGCTATGCTATGCTATGCTATGCTATGTTATGCTATGCTATGCTATGCTATGCCATGCCATGCTATGCCATGCTAGCTATGCTATGCTATGTTATGCTATATGCTACGCCATGTTATGCTATGCTATTCTATGCTATGTTATACTATGCTATGCTATGCTATGCCATGCTATGCTATGCCATGCTAGCTATGCTATGCTATGTTATGCTATATGCTACGCCATGCTATGCTATGCTATTCTATGCTATGTTATTCTATGCTATGCTATGCTATGCCATGCTATGCTATGCTATGCTATGCTATGCTATGCTATGCTATGCTATGCCATGTCATGTCATGCTATGCCATGCTATGCTATATGCTATGCTATGCTATGCTATGCTATATTATGCTATGCTATGCTATGCCATGCCATGCCATGCTATGCCATGCTAGCTATGCTATGCTATGTTATGCTATATGCTACGCCATGTTATGCTATGCTATTCTATGCTATGTTATACTATGCTATGCTATGCTATGCCATGCTATGCTATGCTATGCTATGCTATGCTATGCTATGCTATGCCATGCTATGCTATGCTATGCTATGCTATGTTATGCTATGCTATGCTATGCTATGCCATGTCATGTCATGCTATGCCATGCTATGCCATGCTATGCTATATGCTATGCTATGTTATGTTAGCTATTTAAGATATCTTAAAAAATCAACAAGGGCAAGGCCAAGTGTGAATAGTGATATTTGCATTTAGCGTTCGGGTATATTTTACAACCTTACTAGTAAAGATATTGTTATCATTAAGTCTCTCGCGAAATATTGGAAGTATATTGATTAAATTGTATTATATTCCGTAGGATTGCATAGTATACTGATAGAATTGCATTGTAATCGGTAAAATTTCTGAAGTTAGTTATAGATTCATAATGTATTCGTAATTTTGCTAAGTGTACAAATGAAATTGTACTGTACTCGGTAAAATTGCTATGTATAACTGAGCACCCCTATTAGCATTCTTATCAACTAAAATTTATGATTTTTCACATTTTCTTAGTGAGTGCCGGTGACAAAACACAAAAGTTTGTATCAAAATTATCTTAAAAGGACTAGCATTATATGAAACGTTGACATTTATTAGAAAGCGATGGCATCTAATCAGTGCGTGAAAAAGAAGAAAAATTTCTCCATGATGAATATGATTCCAAGATGGCCGCCACCTTTGGACTATCTGCCCTGAGGATTTAATTTCATCCAAATATTCAGTGGGGGTAGTCCTTGGAGGCCAGCACCACCACCAGTTAAGTTGTAAACAGGGTTTACAACTTCTTGTTTTCCAGGTTGCAGCAATGGCTTGGGTTCAAGAAAACATCCGAAACTTCGGAGGGGATCCGGACCGGGTGACTATTTTCGGCGAGTCCGCCGGTGGGGTGAGCGTTGGTTATCAAGTCGCTTCCCCTCTCGGTAAGGGTCTGTTCCGGCGAGCGATCTCCCAAAGTGGCACCTATAACACGATGGAGATCGAGAAGAAACCTCTAGAGATTGCTACAATCTTGGCAGAAGAAGTCG
Source organism: Branchiostoma lanceolatum (assembly GCA_035149815.1). NCBI lineage: Eukaryota > Metazoa > Chordata > Leptocardii > Amphioxiformes > Branchiostomatidae > Branchiostoma > Branchiostoma lanceolatum. The sequence goes on along the minus strand of CM068871.1, from coordinate 19,365,112 downwards.
GTTGTGAGGCAAAAGATACGGCGACCCTGGTGGATTGTTTGAGGCAGAAGACTGCAGATGAACTAGTGCAAGGTGCTGAACGCATGATGAAGTTGGGTAGTGGCGAATGGGGCAAATATTTCTATCCCGTTCTTGACGGAAACTTTTTCCCAGAACACCCGAAGGATTTGTACAGCAACGGCCAAGTAAACGACGTAGACTATCTTCTTGGAGTAAACAACAACGAGTTTGGATTTGTGATGCCATCCTCGATGAGTTCTAATTTCGGACCAGACGGAATGACAGAAGACGCCTTCATTCTCGAGCTGGAGAAACTCATAGAGAGAAACTATCCGGTAAGAATATGATGAGCAAAATTGGCATCGCGTAAAAAGACATTGTCTTGGCGACGGTGGTCTCTGTTAATGTTTTCGTTTCACACATGCAAATGGGCACCTCACTTGCATAAATCACATCAGTTGTTCACCTTCTCTACCCAAATGACACAAGTTATCCGATATATTCAAGTCCTGTTTAAGAAAAGGACATTGTAACATTTCCTCATTGATTATGTAAATGAAACCCTCATATGCAAAATGTATGTCTAACAATGGCCACATTCACTTCCAAAGTTGCAAGACTGAAATCCCCAGGATTTACCACTATGGATTTAAAGTATTTTCTCCTCAATTATGCAAATTATGTATTAAATCTCATAATTGATATCTATCAATATTCATCTCTTTCTCAGTTACATATGTCATGTGTTTGAGAGTCCTATATAATGACTTGCGGCTGATTTCTAAACTTTCCTCTTTACTGATGCAAATCATCACTTAAGCCATCTACATACCAAAAATCAGGGTGATCCGTCAGCCCCTTTTGTGTTATTCTCTTCCAAAGTTTGGGACAAAATCAGCACCTGCAGTTTTAAAAAAAGCCGCCGGGGGTCCAAATTAACATGACCTATTTTCCCAGCAAAGAGCTATCCACCACTAAAAACCATGACCATAGCATGTTCAGAACACGATATTTCAAAAGCAAAGGTTCCCCTGCAGTATGCTTATTATAATATACATTTATATTAACACATGCATGGGCAAAACTAAACTTGAATTATGATTCATTTTCACATTGAGTCATTTCAGTTTTGACGGGTTGCTTGAATGTATTACTCAAGAGGCGAGGCGAGCCGAGCCGTCTTGACGGCGGATGTTGCACGAGTGGAGGTCAAGGGTCACTTCCTTCAGAGAAATTCCCTACGATTGGTCCACAACTGACCATCCCTACCAATTTTTTTGAATCAGGGTACAAAGAAGGACAGTATCGTAGCAGCCGCTCGGAAAGTGTACCGTGACCAAGACAACCCAGACGATCCAATGGCCATTCAGCACCAGTTTACACTATTCTCTGGCGACCAAATGTTCGTGGCACCAACTGTCGACACCGCAAGCAAACACGCAAGTAAAATCACATCTTTTTATTCATATATGTACAAGATACATGTACAATTATAGCAGATACATATTTTTCTTATTCAGAAGTAAGACCGATATCATGTTTTTATGGGGAACTAAGTTTTGATTAATTGACATGTATTAGGATCCATGACGGGGGCGACATAAACTTTCTGTCACTTTAACCCAATTTACAACGTTACGTGTCGGTAATGTCACGTGATTAGTCATTAGATTTTGTTGATGACTGCAATAACGACCAAAAATTCCTGACTCATTTTTCATAATGCTGAGACACCAAATACAATCACTCAAGATGGGCTTGATGGATGGTCATAAATTTTGGTACGTGATACTTTCTATGATTGGATGATGATTATGCAAATCAGATTCTAATTTTCATAATTAATGAGACAATTTTAAACCTGCTGTGATCCATGATATGACTATTCAAATATGTGACATTTGTAACTGAAGGTAAGAGAGGGATGTTGATAGATAGAAAATATGCAATTGTAGGCCTAATTTGCATAATTAATGAGTGACTACTATAATTCCATACAGGTGAATGATGGCAATTTCATACTTTTGGCATTTGTAAGTTATGCGAATGTGAACATAGTTGAATCAAATTATGCTGATAAGGACTATATTTGCATAATTGATGATGTTAGCATACCTTTCTCAAAGCTCATACTTTGGACAACGTCTGTTATTTGGGTGAAGACGATCAACTAGTATGATTTATAATTGATGAGGGGCACTCCTAATACGTCAGTCATAAATGTTAAAATCATTTGGCGAAGGTATGAGGTCGTCGAACTCTAGTTCTGAAAGAGACTGGTCGAAAAATTGGCTAGCCCCAATCTTCATGTTAAAGTTAAGCTAAAACCTTTTCCATATTAGGTGATAACTGTTATTTCATTTTTTTATTTCATTCTTATCTCCATGAAATGGAGATATAGTTTTGGGTGTGTCTGTGTGTTTGTCTGTTTGTCTGTCTGTCTGTCTGTCTGTGTTTCCGGACCACTGTAGTCAGCATAACTCAAGAACCTCTTGATGGATTACGATGATATTTGGTATGTGGGCAGGTGTTGTGAAGCCAAAATTCAAGGTCAATTTTGGGCCCCCTGGTATGTGACCTTGGTACTACAGCAGAAATTCTATTTTTGTATCTCTTGTTTATTTTATTTTAGAATCTGGGTCTAAGGTTTACCTTTATGAACTTCACTACGTGCCTTCGGCCAAATCTGCTTCCCGGCCAGAGTGGGCAACCGGGTGTGACCATGGAGACGACCTGCGCAGTATGTCCGGTTGGCCGTTCCTGGACATACATCTAGCAGCCGGGGGCGTGCTTCCATTCTCATCGGAAGACAGGAACTTCAGCCGCCACATCATGACGTACTGGGCTAATTTTGCTCGTACCGGGTAAGTCCCAATAACAGTCTGGCTCCAAGAATACTTTCCATTCAGATCTAGTGTAAATAAAATAGGGAGCGCGATGTAGAGTGTGTCTTTTTAAGAGTGACGCTGAGTAATGCAGAAAAGTGAGCGGTGTTAGATGAAAACTCAGAATAAAGGCACCCAGCGCATATCATGAGACTTGAAAACTGAAAATATTCTACTTACTGTAATTGTTATGAAATTGACATTTAATGCCACTGTTTACCACATTTGCGTGCGGATTTCCTATTAAAAGTGCTCAAGAGCGGCACAAAAATAAGCTACATGGTGATCTTTTTTTCACGCGCCTTATGTAAATAGACCGATACCATAGCCCCACCCGCCTCCGTCAAAACGTAAAAATGCAAAATTAAAACATCAAGGTGCAAATATTTGACGGACATGCAGTCACTCTCTCATATCATTGGTCGAACCGCTAATTGTGATGGACAGTCGGGATCAGTCTATCAGGGCTTGGATTTTCTATTAGTTCTCACCACACAACGACGTCGTATCTTTGCTCCTTTAATGTCGATATGTAGTGGTATAGTGTTATTGAAACTTACTATATGTAGGAATGACTAGAAATTGGAGTTTTTATTCAAGTTTCAAGCCTAATAAAATGCTCTGGATGCCTTTAAAAACAAGATGGCCAACACACAAACACAAACACGCGCGTGTAACAAAAACAAAAAATACTACTTTTGCAATTCAAAAATAGCGTATTAATAACTCTAGCAACTAACTCCTTACGGCTGTTTTCCTTTTCAAGTCATAGTTTTAATATTACATTTGTTGCTTTCCGGCCAGCAACAAGAAAAAATGTAATAGTAAAATTATAACTTGAAAAATAAAACAGCCGGAAGGGGTCTGCAACGGAGGCTAGTGTTATATAAGCAATTGTCCTTTTTGACTGATAACAACTGTTTAATGATAATGAAATAAATAAATAGAAAATTGTTTTTATTACATTTCACAAAAGGAACACATAATACAAGCAAGGGAAAATCAAAGTACAGAAAAAAGAACATTAAACAATAAAAAATGTTAATTTATTCAGGAACCCGTCTGATCCTACCGGTGGCCCAGCCGACATCCCCGCGGTACCAGAGTGGCCCCAGTACACACCTGACAACCCCGCCTACATGAAGCTGGGTCTGACGTCATCTAGTGACGTAGGGCTGCACCCCGAAAGGACGGCACTATGGAATGACGTCATTCCTAAACTTGTGGCATTGTCCGATAAAGAGGAATTATAGCCCGATAAGAAATAGCCTGGGTACGATGTCATTTAGGAGCAGGGATTAGCTACATGTATACAACTTTAATAATACATGTATAATTATTATTATCATTACTATTATCATCATAATTATTATATTATTATATCTCCCAAAGCTACACACAAACGGCATGCGCCAAGAATACTTACTCAAGCAACTGGTTAAAATTTTGAAATTCAACATGAAGATCTTATATAGTTGCTTGAGTAACTATTTTTGGCGTATCTTATTACCCGGATGTCTAATCTTCATCAACGCACAAGTGACATAATTGGTTCATATAGATGTTTCACTTGAAACCAGCATATTCAGAGAATTCCATTTATCAAAAATATACCAGTATAATGCACCATGTAACACATATATGGCCTTTGCTCACCATAATCAGATAACTGCTTATACCATTATGGAAACATACATGCCAAGCTATTTTATGATTTTGAATAGCTGTTGTTTAACCTTAGAGGTCTTAAGCTTGTAATTCATAAACGTGAAAAATTGCAATTAGCCGACAAAGGTGTAGGCATTGTATCAACAGCATTTCCGTCATGGAATGTGTATTTTTTGCCAAGACAAAATACAATGATTATCCATAACGTTTTAAAAAGTGGAAAACGTGCTAAATAGTAGCAAAAAGATTGCATCAATCATCTGGATAGTGAGGGTAAGGATACATGTAACATTAAAATGAATATGTGAAAATACTAAAATACTTTTTTTTTAAATCAATTCGACAGCCTGGTGTTGTCATCGATTCCACGAAGATAAGCGCCTCGTACATCATAAGCATAATACACAAAAGAGAGTCACATCACAATCTTGCCTCGAATTTACATTTTGATATCCGCTTTAACATTACCTCAGATTCAATATCATCATTATCATCATCATCACAATATCATAATGTTACAGTATACAACAATAAGTATCATTATTATAGGATAAGCTATAAGGGGTTTAAGAGAACTCTGTTCACTGCAGTCTTGAAAGTGTTCACATTTGGAATAACTGGGAAAACCGAGGCTGGCAGTGCGTTCCATAGTCTACTTGTTCTAGGTACGTATGAAGTCAAGTGGAGTTGAGTCTTAGATCTAGGGATGTTGACACGGTATGGGTGGCCACTTGTGGTTGATCGGGTCACTCGCAGACCAGTTGCTAGTGTCGGCATGATTCCTGTGAGTTCTTCGGAGGGTTGCAGGAAGAAGTGCCGGTAGAAGGTACTAAGACTAGCCACTTTTCTCCTATGGTCCAGAGGAAATATTCCTACTCTTTGTGGGTCCCATATTTGGAGTTGTCGCGCAGCTTTCCTCTGGAGTCTGTCAAGTAGGTTGAGAGCTGTTGTACCAGCTCCACTCCATATTGGGGAAGCGTATTCCATAAGGGGGCGGATATACGCCTTGTACACTGTGATCCTAGCCTGAAGAGGAAGAAGGTCCCTAGTACGCCCAAGGATGTATAACCTCCTAGCCGTCTTCTTGGCAAGATTTTTGATGAATGGAGTCCAATTTAAGGTATTGGTAATGGTGACACCGAGAAGGGTAATGCTCTGTGTAAGCTTCAACTCTTCGTTCATGAAGTAAAGAGGAGGGTGGGTCTGTTCGTGTTTTCTGCTTATGATCATCTCCTCAGTTTTGCCTGCATTAAATATTATGCACCAGTCAGAGGCCCACTTGTCTATGCTGTCCAGGTCGTGTTGGAGGCTCATAGCACAAGGGGGCCTCAGGCCACGATTTTTTATGATGACGTGAAGAGTTGAATCATCCGCAAATAGGTGAAGGTCATTCTCTAGATGTGATGCAAGGTCATCAATAAACATCAGAAAAATTTAAGACCCCAGGACACTGCCTTGGGGAACTCCAGCAGTTATGGGCAAAGTTGAGGAAGTAAATACGTCCAGTACAACAGACTGGCACCTGTCAGCAAGGAACGATGAGATCCAGCCGTACAAGTCACCTTGGATCCCAAAGGAGATCAGCTTGGACAGGAGACCGGGTGCCACACTCGATCAAAGGCTTTCTTGATATCCAAGGCAATAACTCTGATTTCTCGCTGAGAGTCAAGAGCATTGTTCAACCACTGGGTAATGTATGAAAGCATGTCGATTGTGGACCTGTTCTCTCGGAAGCCATACTGGCTGTCACAGAGAAGACGGTGGGTGTCAAGATGTTTCCGTATATGATCACTGATGATACTCTCCATAACTTTAGATATTATTGGCAGTAATGGTATTGGGTATAGTACTTATAATGAATGACGGCAAACACATAGTCTAAATTTGAACATTTCAAAGCAATATGTGCATGAATAGCTTCAATAGATTGAAGTAATTTCAAAGTAAAAATTTTTACACAAGGTGCAAGGACTCGCAAATGTGTCGGTGGCTCCCGCGTTATCGAGTCATAATACTACTGGATGCTGCTTGGTGGCGTTACCACAAGAATGTTGTGCCACACGCGAGTTTAAAGAGAGGGACAGAATATCGGTGACGTCACGTTTTTTTCGGACCGCTTTCTTGCTGCAACGCCACCATGCGACATGCGGTATACAGGTAGCATATTGCATTATTCCTTGATTTAGGCAGCTGGAAGCCACTGAAATGCTGATAAGAAAAGGCTGTGGTTCCATAAAGATAATTAACTTTCAAATATATGTATATATTCATTTCGTATCAATCAAAAGCCATGACAGAGATTGTACGGGACTGTCTTCTAAATATAGCAGTCACGGCTATAGGGGGATAAGGCTGATTTTTCTGCTAGAAAGTATTTCATTTCCAAAATTGTTAAACCGCTGACTTGTAGTCCTTGGAAAATGTATCAAAATAGAAAATCATATTCATACGTTAAGTATAACGTTGGACAAGGAAACTATGGTGGCTTATACTGCACATTACTCCCTCGTCCAATTTCAACTAAATTGAGTAAAATAAATAACAGATGATAATCAATTGATACAACAATGAGCAATGCAATGATGCAATAGAAAGCTAAAAGACCTCATACCTCCGTAAATCTTCTTTTTTGGTTGTTTTGTTGCCGCTATGTAATACAGCCCTTCTCCTGATTTACATAATGTATATATAGCAAATGTACAAGTCTTTTCCTTTGAAAGAATGCTTTAATATTTCTCATTTGCTGATGATGTCCACATTTACATAATGTATGCATACTGAAGCTCATGTTAAACTAATTGACAAATAACCCTAGTATGAAATTCCCATTATTTATCACTGAGTAAGTAATTATAGGATTCTTTCCAGCAATCATCGAAGTATCGCACCATGCCGTAGAAATTATGAAATGCCTTCATTAGTTACGCAACATCTGAAATATCTGATTTCCATTATTTTCATCTAATTATGTGCATCTCCACATAAGGCCACAGCAAGTAATTTTTATGGATGACATCAGCGCGCTCATTAATTTTCGCCTGATTTCGAAATAAAAAACAAGAAATTTCATTGGCCTCCGACAGTGGTCAACATGCCAAAAATGGGCAAATAGGTCGTAAACGTTGACAGTCATATTGTTTCATTGCATATGAATACACAGTGTAGTTCCTGCCCATGATGGTATGACAAGCTGTTTTCTGCGTTTGCTCTAGTTGAGCTGTATACACATCTTCAAGAACAGTTTAATGTTGACAGTCTAAGGTGTAACATAACAGGTGAACTATCACCTTTTCAAGATGTCATCCCAGACCGGACAGTAAGGTTTGGACCATTGCACACCGGGGCATGCCCCTACTCTTTTTCGAAAGGTGTGGTGGATTCTTTAACGTGCGCGGGGTGTGGCTCTCCCCAAACTCGGGACCTCCATTTAACGTCCTATCCGAGGGACGTTCCTAACCCTAGATGAGCTATTTACACCTGAGTGAAGTGAGGAAAGTCGTGTTAAGTGCCTTTCCCAAGGGCACAACGTCGGGGCGCAAGTCCGGACATGTCTCTGGGCACACCGGGATACGAACCGGGGACCCATTGTTTGACAGCCGAGTGATCTACCACTGCGCCACACGGACGCCACGTAGTTAGTCTATTGAGATGTATACACAAGGACATGATTACTGTTGGATCAAGGAGGTTTTATATTATATATGAAACCTCATTGGTTGAATACAGGAATAAAAGACCTGTTGGTTCTTGTTTAACAAGATTTAGGATCTCAAAATTTGAAAATATAGGAATCTTGTTTTTTTGCCCGCCTTGTTTTTTTTCGCCCTATCTCATTAATTTTGTAGTCTGCGGAGGATGTCATCCATAAGATTTACTTGCTGTGGCCTAAGCTAACTATCTGCGCTATATTATGGAATTTCCATAGCATTTGCTGATGCCCCTGCAGTGCCAAAGCAAGCTGCTAGTGACCTACACCCTTTTCTTCCGACTCCAAAAGCTATCATCCAGCCAAAAATCCAGACTATTGCTTGCTTACTGACTATAGAATGTACAGAACAGACTCTAGTATGTACAGAACAGAGGAAAAAAGACTATAGAGGAGCATTAGCTATATACTTCTTATTTGATACTTGTAGTCGGCATTGCTTAACCAGATTGCAGACCTTCGGGTCGTTTCAAGTACTGGGAGTTGTCGTTAATTGCGCATTACGTAGTCGGATGAGCAGGGGACAAGTTGCTCATCGGACCGGACAGCCGATTCCACCAAGTCAGCTTGGTTGAACAGTTCTAGGACCAGATCGCAAAAGGACGGTCGCTCGGCGGGCTCCCATTGCCAGCATCTCAGCATCAGGTCGCACCTGTGGAGAAAGCGACATCAGGCGATCGTCATAAATACTTAAGGTCTCTTAGATACGAGCAGTCTTGTGACGTCATTGTAATCCACGAAACTTAATCCTATCTAGACATTGGGGGGGGGGGGGCTAAAAGTGCCCGCGCCAACTTTGACCACGTACAACTGCCATAAATGACGTATGCTAGGACTACCAAACTTGATGACTTTTCCTAGATTTCAGTTGGCAACAATCCTATGATATTAGTATAAGTATGCAAAAATAACTAATTTCGGTTTAAACAATGATGTTTCTTATGTTTTCTTGCTCAACCATGCTAGTTTCCTACATGTCTAACATCATATGTAATTTATGACGTTATTGCTCAAAATCCAAGATGGCGGACAATTTGATCATTTTAGGCATAAACAGAGTTTTTTGCCTTCACAATTGTCTGTACTTGATATTTTCTAAACTAGAAATATTCAGATTACACTAACGTTTCTACTCTTTTTTGTTGTGATTTGGGGTCGTTAGTGGAAATAATGTATTTTCAAAAATTTCAAAATAGCCGATCCAAGATGGCGGATCCAAGGGGATCGCTAACAACACATGGCGTCATTTTGACGCAAACTCAGTTAAAACTGACTTCATATGTCTTGGCATACCTTAAAATCAATAATACACACTGTTTTATTTGATACCTTTAGATATTACGGGAATTCCCTATTCAACCAATAAAATCGATTTCTCATCGATAACGTCACAAAAGTTTCAGGAATCATAAAACTTGACGTGTACATCACTCCCTGCAAGTTTGGTGATGCTACATTATACCGTACGGAAGTTGTTAAAGTGAACTATGTCAGAGTTCAGAATTCTCCAGATTTCTGAAGAATGGGCTTTGTTCCTGGAGACGTCCAATTGCAACCTACTAATCATGATATATTTAATATATATAATACTTACACATATTTATTCATTTTCGTTAATACATTTTGAAATAATCAAAGTTTTCCAAAATTAAAGCGTTTATCTGGAACTATAACGGAGCGAATCCATGATGAACTGGTCCGAAGAAAAAAGAAATAGTGGACTGGTTTTTGGACCGGTAAGAAAATGAACAGGTGGCGATGAATAGACCTAGAGGGTCATTGTGTAGCGGTGGCTCGTGCCGCAAAATATACGACCTGCACCAAGCAGCCATACAACTGTCATACACAAAAGAAAAAAAAAGCTTCAAAAACATGAAAAATGTTTTATATATGTTATACTTGGTATATATACCACTTTAACTGCTAGATCTGTACGTACTTTGATAAGATTTGAAAAATTTGTATGCCCCGGCAACAATGGCTGCCACTGTGTGAGACGTTCTAGCTTGTATCAAATAAACCATTGATAAAATATGATGTAGCATTACTGTACTACAATAACTAGGCCCAGGTTCAGATCCGGACCTGGACCTTTATTTTTTGGTACCCATCCCATACGAGCAACGATGAAACAATCAAACGTGTCCGATTGCTTGCGACTTCAGTGCAGAAATCAGCAGACTTACATGGCTTGCGGGCAATCTTGGGGTTGGGGCATCCTGTATCCAGCCTGTAGTAAATCTGCCACCTCTTCGAGAGCGTCCATGTCAGGGTAAGGTTCACCCCCTAGCGTACATATCTCGTACAGCACTATCCCGAAGGACCACCTGTTAAGGAAAGTTGATATGAGGCCACAAAAACTTGCGATGTGGCATTTCAAAATATCGGTCATGATCAGGATAAGTGATACAATGCAGGTACTATGATAAAACTGCTCACAAATTGTTTTGTGTGATGTTCAAATTTGGCATCATAGTCACACTGCAGGTTCAATGTTCATGTATTATCATAAAACTAGAGTTCCACGACCTCATATCTTCGCCAAATGATACTGACGACCTTCACGACTGTTGAGGATTTTAATTCATAATATAATCCTAATTTGCATTTACAAATGTATGATATCGAACAATGATCTTATCCGCCCATCCCACAGCTGGCGTAACCGAAAACATAATTTTCTCGGCGATGATAACTACTCACACATCGCTCTGTGTGGTGTAAGCTCCCTTATCCTTGAGCCGCTCTGGCGCCATCCACTTGAGGGGCAACTTCTGGAGCTGGTTCTGCCGACGGTAACCTCGGCTGTGGATGTCTTCTGACAGCCCGAAGTCAGAAATCTTCACCGTCAGGTTTTCCCCGACCAGCACGTTCCGAGCGGCCAGGTCTCCGTGGACGTAACGAGACTGGTCGATGTGATTCTGGAACATGAATGTTCACAAAAAAGTTAGTGATTAATTTGCTATATAACATCACTCTAGCCTCAAATCTGGTCAACTGACGCGGAAATTATGATGGACTTAATAGGAACCATCTCCTGTATTTCATACGGGGGTGAGGCAGTAAGTTTTGCAAGTGGCTTTATAACTGCAACAAACTGATATAAGTCCGTCTCTAGAAGATATATGCCTTTACATTTGTGTCAAATTTCAGCTCATTTTTTTTCATCAAATGAGCTGAAATTTGACACAAATGTAAAGGCATATATATTCTAGAGACGGACTTATATCAGTTTGTTGCTCAAATTTTCATGAGTGACTGAGTTTATTTCAAGCCGACCATCGTTGTCTCAAGTGCCTGAAAGTTCCATGCGTAGACCTCCTTTCCAGTTTAGGGCAGGAGTGTATATTCTATCATATATTGCTTCTCTAACAGTTCGAACCAACGGCGTTCGCGGTTTAGGATATTTGTAGAATCAAGATTGAATGAGCATCCCTGTGTTGGTGCAAGGGTGCAGTCAATCATGGTGATTGACAGGACCACCATCAGTAATCATTCACGCCAAGGTTTCCACATTTGGTTCGCATTCCTGCATATCCCACGGGCTTTCGGCTACGGTATTTATGTTGGGTAACCGCCGCGGTACATGTTTTCGCTCAAATGCTCCCGAAGACAATTTCTCCCGTCGCTCACTCCGGAAATGCCCCCCCCCCTCATTAGTGGGGATGGTTTCTCCCGTCGTCCTTTGCTAATTACCTCTTACTTTGTCGGCAAATGGCGACGTTTCTGGATATCCAGAATCCGCTCTTCTGATGACTTTCTCAATATGTCGGCAAATTGCGACGTTTCTGGATATGCAGAATCCGCTCTTCTGCTGACTATCCCGATATGTCGGCAAATGGCGACCGTTTCTGGATATCCAGAATCCGCTCTTCTGCTGACGACCGCCCGCAGCCATTGTTTACGCCTGGGTTTTCATTATTTGATTCGCGCTGAATCACGGCGAACGATGTCCACTGTTTTTCTTGCAACCGTTGATCCTAAAATTCCACACATAATGTGGGAGATAGACCGACCCGTGGACTCCCTAATAACAGTTTGGTTTTGCAAACTGTTTTGCTCAATTTAAAGTATCGACGATAAACCTAACCCGGAAGTGACACAGAGCACATCCTGGATAGACACCCTTGGTTATCCCAAACCTGCACTCTTGGCTTGGGACGTGTTTGGGATAACCAAGGGTGTCTTCTGGCTACGATAATCACATGCAAGATAGTCTCCGCCTTTAAAACACGAAGCTCCTCCCCCAAGGGCATGATCTGGATAGACACCCTTGGTTATCCCAAACGTGCTCCGCCTGGAGCACATCCTGGATATCCGAAACCTGCACCCTTGGCTTGGGACGTGTTCTGGCTATCCAGAAAGTGCTCCGGAGCGGTTTCTAGATAGGAGCGGTTTCTGGATACAACATAGTGGTAAATGGCCGAGGAGTGGCCGCAGGGGAAAGTTATTTACCCTTCATTATAATCCAAAATTGTTGCAGGTGCTAGCTCTCATAATTCAACCGGGTACCATAAGACTTAAATAATGGTGATACAAAAACCTACCTTGTCAATAATGTATTGAACAGCAAAATATCTTTAATGTCTATCATCTCCATGAAAAATGGAGATATAGTTTTGGGTGTGTCTGTGTGTCCGTCTGTCTCTCTGTCTGAGTGTGTTTCTGAACTACTGTGGTTAGTATAACTCAAGAACCTCTTGATGGATTACAATGATATTTGGCATGTGGGTAGGTGTTGGAAGGCCGAAACTCAAGGTCGATTTTGGGTCCCCTGGAATGTTACCTTGGTACTGTAGCAGGACCAGTTTTTGCGTATTTTGACCTGGACATGCTATGGTCTTGTTGATGCTGCGTTGATAGATCTGTTCAGACTCATTTAGGGTACCCGACGGACTTATTAGTGTTGATGTTATATGGACTCATGGATTAAAGTCGTGCATGCCTTTTGGCAATCTAGGGCTGCCAGGCCATCGTGTGCATCTTTAGCGATGGTATATTTGCAGAAACTAGTACATCTGCAGCACATGATACACCTGCAGCAAGGATATTATATAGATTCATAACCTCCTTGCCTGAAGCATATGGTCATCTGCAGCACTTGATACTCACCATGCCTTTAGCGATCTGCTGAGCCACCCGGTACATATCTATCTCCTTAAAGTTGTAGATATCGTCTCGAGGTTCATCAGATGTCTTTTTCTGATTCTGTAGAAACGCAAAATATTTCATACCACTATATGTTAGGGAGGTCATGAACATACGTATATTGGCAACAGGCCGTTTTGGAAATGCTTTTTCAGTATGTCACCTGCACCTAGTACATTTCTAGATTGCCTAGCGCCTGCAAAGCTTGGGAAAGAGTACTGATGTTGTTAACTACCTAAGCCCCTATCTTACTGGGCCGCGAACTGTTGGTGACTAAAAGTTGCGACGTCTTTGCAAGTTTTCAAATATTTACTTGCGGTCGCACTTTTGCAAATGAAGCCCTGTTGAACCGGGTATTGCAAATCGAATTGTAGTGTTTCCACTAAATTATAACCCAAAGTAAAATTACTAAAATCCATCAAGATAGATTTGCAATGATAGAAGAATGTTCACTTAGCGCAACATAAGTAACATATTATAGACTATAAGCAAAACCTTAAAAGACTTTTACAGTGACAGAAATAACCAAAACGAACCACAGATTATCGCGAGTTTTCAATCTTTTTTTACCATGTGTGTGAAATGATGTTCATAGACATTAAGAAAAATGAAACCTTTAAACTGACTTGCATAGCGCCTTTTGACTAACGGGGACGTATTGACGAATAATGGTACCAAAAAAGGGACCAATAACATCGATTACTTCGAGACTAGTTCGCTGTTGTAGAAGTAAAAGTCTAAAGTTTAGGTGTAGTCAGGCTCAAACGAATCCCAGCAAATTCTACATTGTATATTACGCAATATCCATGTGAAGAAAATTGACAAAGGTAACAGCATATGTATATCTAGGTGACAGAATATGACATGTAATTGTAAATAGATTCCTTATCTTTCACATGTATAATTCTAAGTTTCCATATTCAATAACATATTTATGCTATCAGTGTGACTTTAGGACTGATATTGTGTTTTCTTGTAAACCGAAACTGTAAGACTAAGATGATTACTAAAGGATTTCAACATTTGGGTTCTCCTAATTTTTGCATAAATTATCATAATGAGTATCAATTATATACACCAGAACTAGTCAAAATACTCAAAGATTAATGAATGAGTACATGTAAATAAATCACCTTAAGGACCACCAAAATAGGTTTATGAATAAAACAGAATTGGGTCCATTTGGAGTCTATATTAGTTGCAAGCATTTGTCGGTCGCTCACCTCCCGGCATTTTCTCAAGAAACTCCTCAGGTCTCCATATGGCATGAACTCCGTGATGAGATACAGTTGGTCTGGCTCCACAGTGCAGCAGCCGATCAGACCCAGCAGGTTCTCATGAACCCCCAGGTCCACGACTGCACGGATTTCTTTTAGGAAACTCTTCTTGTCTTCCTCACTGGCGTTCGCTGTGGATGGCGAATGGCGAAAGCTTTTAAATGAGAAATGGGAAAGTGGGGAAAAAATCTGTAGAAAACTTCGGCGGCCATAAAATGATCAGAGCAATAATTTTGTAAATTATATGGAAATGTTTAAACATTTACATAATCTATGCATTGTGAGGCTCACCTACAGCTAACTTGGACATACAGTCAAACCTGCCCAATGCGACCACCCGAGGGACCTAGGAAAAGTGGTCGCCTTGAAGAGGATCGAGCTTACAACATGCATATGTTTCCAAGTTGACCTGGTGTCAATGATGGAACATGTGAATTTAGACAGCATAATTGCCATCAGTTTCAATTCCCGTTCGAATGCACAGTGTCGGCAATCATTAGCAAGCAGTGGCCAATAAAGGTTTGTGAGATTCATGGAAATAATAAGAAAATTCGAATCTCAATTTACATAAATAACGGGTCGGAGTATTCTAAATTTTGAAATTGAAAAAAAAAAATTAAAAAATTAAAAAAACATTGTGTTTTAGAAACGCCGGCAAAAACGTTAATATCAACATGGCGCAGGTCTACAACAACAAAATTGTCTTGTCGATATTTGTCGGTCTTTCCTTTCTTCAGCTATCCTGTATGGAATATTTTGGCAAAAACGGCCTTACAATTACGTGTCTTGGTGACGGATAAAGGGTAAAGGTGACGGATTAAGGTTTAGGGCGACGGATTAAGGGTGATAATAATAAGAGTTCAGGTGGGGGGGAACAAGTGTCAGGGTGACAGATAAAAGTCTGGGTGACGGATTAAGGGTAAGGGTAACGGATTAAGGGTAAGGGTGACGGATTAAGGGTAAGGGTGACGGATTAAGGATAAGGATGACAGATAAGGGTATATAAGAGTGACGGATTAAGAGTAATGACGAATTGTGAGTAAGGGTGACGGAATAAGGTTTACGGTGCATGGCGGATTAAGGGTAATAATGACAGATCAAGTGTTCAGGGTACGGAATAAGGGCCAAGGTGACGGATTAAGGGTAAGGATGACAGATTAAAGGTAAGGGTGACGGATAAAGGGTAGCAGTGCCGGATTAAGGTAAAGGGTAACGGTGACGGATTAAGGATAAGGGTGAGAGATAAGGGTAAAAGTGACGGATTAGGTAATTACGGATTAAGAGCAAGGGTGACGTATTAAGGTTTATGCTGATGGAGTAAGGGTGATAATAACGGATTAAGTGTTGTGGCGACGGATCAAGGGTAAGGATGACGGATTTAGGGTAAGAATGGCCCTGACCCTTACCCTGACCCTTAATGCGATCAATAAGATCCACCAGAAATATATTTAGGGGGCAAAGCAAAATGGGGTCCGTTTGGACCCCATACGGCCAGATTCGTCGCAAAAATGTGTCGGTCGGATGAGGGTTAAGAAAATCTTGGGTATCAAGTGGAGCGACTTCATCTCAAACAAGAACGTCAGAACTCAGATAAAACAGCAACCAATGCCCTCAGTCATATGTAAACGACGGTTGAGCTGGTTAGGTCATGTTGTTCGACTCCCAGCTGAGAGACTTGCCAATCAAGTTCTTCAATGGGAACCACAAGGCCGGAGAAGAAGGGGTCGAAATGGCAGAAGACGATTGACTGAGATCTCCATATTGTAAATAGAAGATGGAAGGGTCTGATGAGACTGGCTGTAGACAGAGCGAGCTGGAATCTTCTGACTGCCTCATGCGTCGCACGACGTAGGAGTTTCTAAGTCTAAGTCTAAGTAACACGCAGAGACCAGTTTTATTGAGTACAGCATGCTGTCTGCCAAAGTGTAATGCTGCCTTTGGTAGGCGTGCGTCTCTTAATGGTGCCGACACGCCCCGCGACTCGCCCTGGACCTACCATACGATCACTATCAACGTGCTTGTCAATGGAGAATACCGATAAGTGCCTCTACACAGGCACTTATCGGCTCATTTGTATCGCGTTTGCCAATTTTAGCGCTCTTCTTTTAGTTAACTTGTGACTTGTCGACGATGTTTTAACAACTTGGTGCAGTTATCCGTCATTGGTGACAATGCCCCGTGCAGATATGAGGAGTCACAACAATAGAGTGAATGAGAACAGATTTGGGATTTTGGGATTCGGTGTAATTAGATGGAGTGTGCGTTATGCAATTAAGCGGATTCTACTGTATTGTTGAATAAGGTTTAAGTGTAAATCTAGTCGCGTTTAGAACACGTAAAAATCGTGTTTAATGTCGCGTCAAAATCTTGTTTCTTCTAAAACATTTAGAAATATACAAAACCTTTAACAGTTTTTACGACGACGTCGTTCGTCACGCCGTCTTGCGTCAGTGTTGCTAGGAAAGCGTCGCCGAACGCCCCGCTGCCGATCCTCTCGCCAAGTTCCAATTGGCTTGGGTCGATCTCGAACTTCGGGAACTGTGTCTGTGGCCTGGGGGGAACGACCTGGACCGCCTCCCCTGAATCCCGGGGCATTCTGGAGTATGTGTCTTTAAAACAACATGGGATAAGAATATTGTGGTAAAATGTGTTTGTCTGTGGAAAAGTCTAACTGTTCGTTATTTGTTTTCGTACCCCCTATCATTAAAAATATGACATATTTGATGTATGAATGCAAAAAAAATACTGTAAATCCATATTGGCCAATAACTTGAATTTCAACTTGTGGCATGTGGACGTTATGTAAAGGTGAACATGCATTGTTATAATATACTCTGTTAAGATTACGCTGTTGTGCTTAAGACAATTTCTGCTATTTGGGTAGAGAAGATGATAAAATTACAAAATTTGTCGAAAAGGTGGAGCTTTAATTGCATAATGCATGAAACTGCTGTAAAACCAAAATCTTCCTTTTTTCAGGAGTTACGAGATAAGAATTCGAAGGATAATAGGATATTGAGGGAGGATGAAGCGACCTAACCGGGCAACTTATAATTTCATGGAGGCTGTTCAAACAGTTTGCCAAATATGGTCTGTTATGCACCATTTTGATGTATTTTCTTTTATTTGACTTCACCCTCGCAATAAATGGGAGGGAAGACAAAGCAGGTGATATAACTCACCTCTACAAATTGTTTCTCCCCGCAATGTTTTTGGTTCTTAAGTTTCAGTTTTCATCACAAGGCCATCTTATAATCATGCTCATTATGGATTGAGATGATTAGTTGAAAAACGGACCTCCCGATGCTTGTATTTTGTACCGTATACAAAAAAAATATCTTATTTGTGCCGTTCTGCAAGGTTCAGGTGTGACAAATGTATGCTGATGTATTAGAAATAAACATGTTTAATGTCTTTTGTAAATGAGTATTTACAGTTATTATTGATAGTCACGACGTTTCTGCATTTTGTGAACGTTTTCTTATTGATTAGCTGCTTGCAACTGAGTCATTAGACGTTTCACGTCAGATCTTCCAAAATCCACGTCGTTCTTTAGAGAGTTGAAACAAAAACAACTTATTTCACACAACAAGCTTTGCAATTTATTCCTAGTTGAATCTTATTAGTATAAGAAATGTAACATATTGTTTTTTTCTTTCTTGTTAGAAACAGATAATCAAATTTGAAAATTGAATTATGACAACTAATTTCTGTGCTATAATTTACAAGATAGCCAAAATGGTGTATATTTCACATACAATTCAACAAAGGTCTTTCCTTTTCCATCTTTAAACCACGCAGCCGACGACTACCTCGAATTTGCAACGGCAAATTAATTCAAAACAATCGTAGTACTGTTATAAATGCCTCCACCCCCGGTAGTGGAAAAAAAGACGAAATCTCACTCACGTGTACCACCTTGTGAAACGTTATCAACGGCTTCCCTTCTTCCTTTCCTCCTTAATCTTCGGAAAATCATGAAGACGAGAGTTGCCAAAAGCACTGCGACGATACCTCCAATGGAGCCGCCGATGTTGGCTCCAATGGACTTGTCTGTATGGCGTTTTGTTTGGAAGTTATGAGCATTTGAAGGTTAACCCTATCTTCTAAACAGTCGTAACCTTAATATATTGCTAATGTTAGGGTTAGGGCAATAGATTCTCTCGCACGTGTCGGCCAGGAGTTGTAAACTGCAAACCGTTTTCAAATTTCGTGTACCTGTTGTGGAGCTACGAGTGTTTAACCCTATATAGACTGGTTTTTTTCTGGGAAATCTGAAACTGGGGGGGGGGGGGCATGACTTCCGAACGGTATGTTATAATTATATAATTCCTGTAATTTTGGTGACGTTATGACGTAATATGGCGTAATTATGACGTCATTGATGTGATTTTATTGGCTAAATAGGGAAATTCCCATAATATCCAAAGGAATTAAACACAATAGTGTGTATTATTGATTTAATGTATACCAAGACACATTACGTCAATGGTAGCTACGATGACGTCAAAATTACGTCATAAAGTGACGTCATATGTTGCGCCTTGGGATGCGTCATCTTGGATCAGCTATTTTGAAATTTTCAAAAATACTTTTTTTCCA
The DNA here is from genome assembly GCA_035149815.1 of Branchiostoma lanceolatum. NCBI lineage: Eukaryota > Metazoa > Chordata > Leptocardii > Amphioxiformes > Branchiostomatidae > Branchiostoma > Branchiostoma lanceolatum. The sequence continues at coordinate 19,345,826 of CM068871.1, read as the reverse complement.
CTTATCAACCAAGAAAACACTGAAAGTAGACTAGAAACGTTAATCTAGAAGTTCCTGGTAAAGAAAATACCAGATAGTGACGATTTTGAAGGCGGAAAAGCCTGTTGGTACCTTCAATGGTGATATGGTCCGTCATCTTGAATTTTTGACCGATTACGTCATCAAATTAGCATGAATTATGAATATCAAATCATGAAAGATACATCTAATTACATATCATGATATACATATAGTAAACCTTGTGTGATTGAGCAAGAAAACCTAAGAAGTATCATTGTTTTTAAAGAATATAAATACTTGGAATACCTTCGATCAATAATACACACAGTATTTTGTTTGATAGATTTAGATATTACGGGAATTCCCTTTTTAGCCAATAAAACCACATTGATGACGTCATAAGTACGTACTTTTACGTCATAACGTCACCAAAATCACAGCTATTATAAAACTTTCAGGTTAATTCTGCAGCCGAAAAAGTAGTTTATTTGGTTCGATAACTAGGCTGTATTCTCTTGTATATACATCCAAGTGTAAACGGGGCCTAAAGTACTCTTTCCCTTCCTTTCCCCAATGCAGATTATATCCTGGATATATAGCTATTGTGTGTCTGACTCAATGGGAACAGAAGAATACATTTTATACCTGATGCACTTGCAGGGCCTTAAGTTTACAGAAATCTTCCTGACGCTTAGGGTATCTTAAGAGTCCATGCAAAAAAATCCTGCCAACAACGCAATGATGCCAACATCGTAGCTATAGTAGTTGGTAACTCACTTTTGCAAGTCGGAATGTCTCCGTCCCAGCTTCCGTCCTCTTGGCAGGTGACTGTGGACCTACCGACGAGCTCGTACCCAGAGTCACAAGAGAACTGGACGTCGTTTCCAGAACAGAAGCCATTGGAAGCAGTGATCTGGCCATTCAGGATTGTTATGGTATCGTAACAGCAGATAGCTTTAATGTAAAAAGAAAGAAAAACTCAAACAAGCATTGGAAAAATTAAACATTATATAAGGGTACCATCATGCAAGAAAACGAACATGATTTCTAAAGGGCTAAAAGAAACGGGATGGGCGATAGAAACGCATCAGCCAGTCATAATTATCTGTTTCATTTCAAAATGCAATCAACGACGTTGAAAATGATAAGAGATTAAAGAAATCAGAAATACAATCATAGTATCAGTGAGAATTTGAGAAATGACATTAAAGGACGTCGTGTGATAACTTTGTGTTTTTATGCGCATTTTGCCCTATGTTGTATACATTTCATCTAATGGCGCCGCTAATATAACCTTCTCTCTTGAGCATGGCACAACTGACAGTATTTTTGTATGCTTGGCTATATATCTTACCTGTAACATAGACCTCTACCTGGCACAAGATTAAAATCTTATTGGATTGCACCAGCTGTACCGATACATAACGGCCGTACATCGGCGGTTCACAGTATACCTCGGTGAACGTTTGATCAATTATGGTCATCCGTCCACACTGATCGTTCTTAGTGAGGTTTTTGTTAGGACCAACTCCCATCGTTACTTGTGGTAGATTGTCTGCGAAAAAACAAGTCAACACAACAAATGAGACACTTGCTAGTAATTACAGAAAATGTTACTCCACCTTCCCCCCTATGTAAAAATTGACTGTTCCTGAATAACCCCGTTGACTGTTCGAAAATGGAATATACCATAATACATTTGGTAAAAAATGACAGATGAATCGATTCAAAAATTTGACAAGGGTGGAAGAAGGAGACGAAACATGACCAACAAGAGTTCGGAGACCTCATGCCTTCATTGAATATTCAAAGCCTATGTAGCTTTACTGTCTCATGTTTTCTTTTTCTTATCGTTCGTGACTGTGCAAATTAAAATAAAAGGATAATCTATGTTCTTCTTTAACTGATGGTCTTTTCTACCAACATTACAATTAGTGTATGCGCAACATTCCCTTTGGTAGAATTCATTGTTTACATTTCATAGCGAATTATGGAAATACTTGCACATTTACACTGATAAACGCATGGTGTTGTATAACATTTTCTATCTCACACGTGTCACGTATGTATTCCATTAACCACTATGACACTATAACACTTTTCATTAATTGTGCAAAATAGGTTTCATTCGCTAAAATGGTATCTGTTGATATTCCATAGCCCATGAATTGCATGGGTTACAAATATTGACGTCCATTTATCAAAAATAATTGAATAATAGAATTTTCCTCATTAATTGTACAAATTATGTCCTAATTTGCACATTTTGCCTGTAACTGTGTACGTCTCTGCCTAAGGATACGAATGGCTACCGCCGCAGTGCCGTACACAAACGCCAGCGTACCGGCCTAGAGCGGCCCCGTTGCCGTTCTAGCGCTGCTCTATTACCGCCGGTGATCAAAGGTCGTTTTTGTCAAACCATTTTGTAAGTAGATCATAGCCACCCCAGGATTTCCAAGATTCTACAAAAAAATCCCACCAAGAAGGGTTTTCAATGTTTTAATGTCCTCTTTACTTTTGATCTTTCATCCTGGGGTTTTTGCGCCTGCGCTAATACCATACCCCCGACCCCCTGAATTGCAGAAACAACTTACAACTGCTCACAGCCCTGATCCGGCTGACTACGTAGTAACCTCCCAGGTCCACCTTCCACCATGCACGCGCCGGCCGAGGCTCGATGTTTGTTACAGCGCACTCATTTGCAGATCCATCCACAGCCTTTTCAGCCCGTCCACTTACCCCATTGTAGATACCGTTGGAACTCTGCGTTGCTTCCTTTCCACGGGCCAAATCAGGTTCTGCAAGACCGAAAGCCATGACAAATATATGTGTTTATAGGGGTACGAAAACATAAAATTATTCTCAATATAGAAGTAAGCTTCGTAGAGTTCGTGTCCGCTTTATATCTAAGAGCGCTAACATACATCTTACCTCTGTCGCAGTAAAGACCAGTCCAGCCGACATTGCAAGCACATGAGCCTTCTGAAGTTTCCGCGGAGCAGTCCCCGTGGCCGTTACAAAGCCTGTCTGTCTCAACTTGTTTCAGCTTGTTGCCTTCCACGTGTGGAGGGGAGCTGCAGGTAGGGTCATCGATAACTACATAGCGCAGAGGTCCCGAAGTCATTAGACTCTGTAAACTACAGTCACACCTCAATGGGTTTCCAACCATGGAAACCTCTGTACCCGTCTGGTTTAGATGTGATAATAACTCGTACGGAAGGGAAGTTAAACGATTAAAACTTAGCCGCAGCGTCATCAGCCCAGTAATATTTGAGAACAATTCAAAGGGAAGACTCGCGATGTTATTGCTGTTTAGATAAAGGAATCTCAAACCGGTCAGATGTGAAAATATTCCATCCGGGAGGACAGCTATATTGTTACGCGATAGACCTAGCGAGCTCAGACGGGTAAGGTTTGAGAAAACTCCAGCGGGAAGACTCGAGATGTGATTGTTTTTAAGGCCAAGGTATGTCAAAATGGTCAGTTTTGAGAAAACTCCATCCGGGAGATCAGCTATTTGATTACCAGGTAGAAGCAACCTTCTTAGGCGGATGAGATGTGAGAAAACATCAGCAGGAAGTATACGGATATCGTTGCTTGACAGATTAAGCCACCACAGACTAGTAAGGTTGGCAAAATCTGTATCAGACAGGTCCTGTATGTTATTGTCTTCCAGGAGGAGACGAGTTGTATTGAATGGTATGCCGAAGGGAACGACTTTGAGCCCCTGTCCGAAGCAGAGAACCCTTCCGTCAATAAAACAATCACATTTCTCCGGACAGACATAACCAGCCGTGACGAAACTGACGACCCACAGGAGACTGAAGACCCCGACTGCAGCAGCTCCACACGTTACACAACTCGCCCGCATGGTGGTGCTGCTACTGCTGCAGGGACAACAACACACACATGTACAGCTTACATCACAGGGACTGATCATAATGTATTGCTCAAAACATATCCTTATCATTAGCCGAGGGAGGTATCTGCCTGAGCTTACATTTTCTCTTCCTGTTCCTAACATAACAACTAAATATATTATAACATGCGGTAACACGTCAGCTTTCTTGCACTTCTCTTAATTTCTGCTAGGGGGAGCAACCACGCGCAAAAACATTCAGACAGCTTTTTCCACCTCAAAATTAGACCGGACAGCTGTTTTCGCCAATCGGACCGGACAGCGTATTCCTGCAACCCTTAGGTCCGAAGGGCATACACACTGGACACTGTCCCTTCGCTGAAATCTGGCAGGGGTCAAAGGTTACCTAAGTCCCGCCATATTTGCCGGCAAATGGTTACGGGGGTGGCTGATGGGTTGATGGTTACGGGTTGGCTGCAAAATTTGTATCATTTAGCCCCCCCAAAGGCCTATGGAGGCTAGGTTACACTGTACACTGCATAATAGACCCGATCGGTTGTGTGTATTTCTGGCACATCGCGACAGGGAATGACAGGATTTAGCTCCCGCGATCGCGTTGCGCGAAGGCCGGTATTTTGGGAGGTGTAGCTGTAAATAACTAGCTATAAATCAAAGACTGCGATTCTTCTACTCACCGCTTAAGCGTTAGTAAGCTTAGGAACACCAAGGGGGTTAACCTTCAGGTTATTACGTGTTTTCTATTTATTCATACATACATACATACACATACATTCGTTATGTACAATTGGTTGTGTGTATTTGTATTTGTGGCGACAACAGCGACTTTCGTCGACAGCGACTCCCGTCGATTTCGTCAGCGACTTTCGTCCACAAACGGGGCACCGGTTTTTACACAAACCCCATTACTCATGTATCGGGCTGCTCTTCGCTGAACCATCCAACACTCCTCACCTGTTCCCTGGCATGGTGTGGGGATCCCAAACGCAACAGCCATACTCAAGGGCAGCTCTTACAAGAGCCATGTAGGCTCTCTCCTTGGCCGCTGTGCTGGAGATTCTCAGGCAGCGTCTCAACAACCCTAAGGTTCTATTTGCCTTTGTAGTTGTTGCTTCGACGTGTTTGCCCCAGGTCAAGTTTGAGGAAATGTGAAGGCCAATATATTTGGTAACTTACCGGAGGATGATCATGGAGGGTGCATGGGGATATTATTGGGTTTCTGGAAGCTGGGACTGACATCACCTCACATTTTGACGGGTTGAATGCCATCAACCACATCTTCTCCCAACTACAGATATCATGTAATAATATGTGTCACTCTGGAGTTTTTCACAGTCAGCCTTTTCTTTCACACTCATATGCAAGATGCAGTCATCGGTGAAGAGCCGAACTTTCGCATGTGCAGCATTTTGTGGCAAGTCATTGATGCATGCGAGAAACAGGATTGGCCCCAAGATCATACCCTGGGGGACACCAGAGGTTACGGGTACAGAATCGGAGCACTCTCCATCCAGCACTACAGTTTGCGAACGGCCCTGCAGGAAATTATGGATCCAGACAAGAGTTTTAACCGTAATGCAAACAAAAAAAAACTGGAGTTTACGTATCAGTCTGAGATGTGGAACTTTATCGAAGGCTTTGGCGAAGTCCATGATTATGAGATCAGTCTGGATCTCGTCTTCCCTGTTAAGGAAGCACACCCCAGTTTGCACACCCCAGTTTATTTGGGGTTTAAATTGGAGGCTGCGCAACCTCAAGTCTCAGGTAGTGTCTCTCCCAGGGAAGTATTCCGAAGTAACTCAACTGTGTATGGGATGAAAGCCTATCCCTTCCGCTATAAGACCAGCTGAGTTTTGTTTCTTCAGCCTCTCTAATTTTGGTAAATAAGGAGACAAAAACATAATTTTCACGTCAAAAATTATGTGCAAATTTTGGCATTTTCGCATAGGATAAAACTCGTAGAAAAAAAATTTCTGAATATAAACGACTGATGATGTCAAGAAGAGAAAAAAACCTGGGGTACAATCAAGCCATTTATAAAGAAAATTATAGTACTAAGACTTATTTAATCATTCACGGCGCGAGGCATGTCAACATGACCCATAGAACGCAACAAAGGTCAATCTCGGGTCATGGGACATTTCACCTTTACTGTGACGCGGATGGATATCCGGAAATACGGCTCAGATCGAAACACAATTTTTACCCAAAACACACCAATTCATACGCTTTTCAGCCATGCTATAGCGCTAGTATCTAATATCAGTTCGAAGCATATTATGAGAAATGTGACCTGATAGCCAGCCCCTCGAAACCCTATTGTCACTTTTTTGTCGCGCACTACCACGGAACTTGAGAACTGGGGTGTGCATCGTTACGAGCCAGATCGTCAGTAAGGGATAGGAGTTGAGATTCACATGACCTGCTGTATGTTAATTGCAAATTGGTTATTCCATTCACCATTTTCAAACTTCCTCATAATCAAGGAGGTTTAATCCTGCAAGGTCTTGGTCCCAATGTTGCAAGAATTTGTAGTAGGGAGCACAAGCAAGGAACAACATACATTTAAATGAGTTTGACTTCAGGATACAATCTACAAAGTATGTAAAAATGGGCTCGATCTTTTTTAAAATTCACTTTTAAATAACGCCTAGCGGAGGTCATCATACTGAAGCCGACGCACAGCATTTGGAGGTGGACAATAGCTAGGCGCGAAATCAATCCTACCGAAAAGCATCGTAATCCAAGTCGTCCAGTCTCAAAACTGAGCGAAGAAATACTGTTTTGGTGCGACTTTAAACCCCGTACTTTGCCTGGACCCGCGCCGAACTGTGCCATTACTCCATTAATTGTGTTCTGTGTGGCTTTCCGGAAAACTTGGGCTACCCCAGGGCTCTAATAAGGGGCGGGGGGGTCTACCTCAGTTTGCTACCCTTTCTGGGCCCCGTGGCTATACATGGAATCGCATGCCTCGCATGGAAGTTCCTTGAGGAAAAGTTGCAGCTGTGCAGGCTGGAGGTGGGCTGGAGGTAAGGCAACGGCTTATCACATTCTTTGGAGGATTGGGGATAGGGGTGGTAGCTGGTGGCAGCAATGACGTACTCCACCAAGACTGGCACAGAAGCCATCAAATTACTATTAACAAAATTCCAAAAATATTTTAGAACGTAAGAATAGGGTTACAGTCGGAAACAATTTGGAAATTGGATGGGCCAGGTGATGACGGGGCCTCAGTATGCCAATCACATTCAATACAAATGTCTCATGTTTTGAGTGTGTGTGCATTCATGAATTTGCTTGTATACAATTTCTCTGTATAATGTTTTTGCGTCCCTGCAAGGAGGTTAGTCCATTGTGTATATGTGCATATGAGTGTCTGTGTGTGTGTTTGTACAATGTCTATTATTGATTGTGTTGTTCCATTTTGCATGCAGGATATGAAATTTGAATTATATTACAGGTAAAATCTACATGCATAGCCTTAGGGTCCAGAAAGGGTAACGTGCTGAGGTAGATTACTCTCCAAGCAGAGGTTGGTGGGGAAGATCGCTACCGTTTTATCATATGCCCCGTTTTTTTGCGGATAGCGGACAAAAAAATGTGGCATATGATAAAACGGTGACGATTTTCCCCACCAACCTCTGCTTGGAGAGTAGAGGTAAATCACCCAACAAGCCCAGCCCTTTTTTTTTTGGAAACCTAGTTTAGGCTACACCAAGTAATTTTTATGGATGACGTCCGCGCGCGCATTGATTTTGGTCTGTTCCCAGAAAAAAAACAAGAAATTCCGTTTCCTGAAACTATGACCAAAGAGTTCCTTTTTGATATAATATGTTTCTGAAGGCCTACAAAATCAATGGGATATGGAAAAAACAGGACAGGACAACAACTGCTGTTCAAGTTCAACGGATTTATTCAAAGTATTGCTGATTTTATGATGAATAAAATAATTGTTAGTTGTTACACTGTTCTCTCATTCAATTTGTGTCCTAACATGTGTCGTCGACTATTATTTTTCAAATCTAGGCATCTTGTTTTTTTCGGCCCTTCTTGTGTGTTTTTTTCGCGCTCTCGCATTTGATTCAGGGTCTCCAAAGGACGTCATCCATAAAAATCACTTGGTGTAGCCTTATCTTCTACTTTGTGAAAACAATCAAAGACCAAAACGACAATGCTACACAGCTTCCCCAACTCAATTCTTACCGGTCCGAGGCATGATTCCAAACGCTCCGAGGCATGATTCCAACCGGTCCGAGGCGTTTCCAACCGGTCCGAGATAGATTTTCCTTACGTGCCGCGGTAGAATTCTAACCGCTCTACGATACATTTCCTTACGTGCTGCGGTAGAATTCCAACCACTCCGCGCCCGTGAGAATTTCCTGCCTTACGCGCTGCCCTGCGATCCTCGACAGAATTTTCTGCCCTACGCGCTGCCCTGCGTTCCTCGACTGAATTACTTTCGCGCTACGGCACGGCACAGCCCCCTGTCCCCCACGCTAATACAGTGGACGGTCCCAGATGGGTCAAGGGTCACGTGTGTCGAATGTGAACTGCGAAAATATAAACTTTCGTCGCCGTGTGTCATAGGTATATTTGCTGTTGTTGCAACAACCGTGACAGCAATAAAACCGGCTTGGCTCTGTTTAAATTATGATATTAAAGTTCAAGAGACCTCAAACCTGACACTGTCAGTGCTACAGTCTATAGTATATATATCATATGAGTTGGCGGTATACTTGACGGGATCGGTACGGGGGCATCCTTCTCTTCCTCAGCTAGCTCTCCTTTTATATAACGTTATACTATAGCTTGCATTTTGTTTCTGTGTTATTTCAGATTCTTAACCTAAAATAAACGGACCTGTCTCGCAGGACAATCCTACGGTGGCAAAAGTTCAAGTTGGCCACGTTTTTTTTAGTCCTTTCAGCATATCGCATGGTCGAGTTATTTGATGAAAGTTCATACATGGGCAACACAGACTACTAGTAACAGATAGCATTTCTATAACATTCGATTTCATTCATGGCTGGGGCTATAACAGGATTTTTCCGTGACTGAACAAGAATATCTTTTGTATTATCGACCGTATGTTTCTGTCAATGAATTTTATGGTCAATATCTAATGTGCATATTACACAACATTGTTTTGTGGTGAACGTGTGTGTGTGTGCTGGTAGCAATGTTGAGTCAACGACAGGCAGATTTCTAGAGGGGTCAAAGCCCACTATATCGTCCTTTCAGTCGATCTACTGACACGGGAGGGGCAAAAAGGAATATCTAATGCTGTCGATTGTAGTTGATATTGTAGTTGATATTGACAATCAGGCTAGGGCTTCCTTTTAGTTTGTACGCACGTATTTTTAGAGACGGTGATAGTCAGAACGAAGCACTGAAAAGTTTTCAACATCGACACGACCTGACTGGCTGTTCACATTCACAACACGAGTGACCCTTGACCCACCTGGGATCGTCCACTGTATGAGCGTGGGGGACGGGGCTGTGCCGTGGTACGGTAGCGCGAAAGGAGTTCTGTCGAGGAACGCAGGGCAGCGCGTAGGGCAGAAAATTCTTTCGAAGAACGCAGGGCAGCGCGTAGGGCAGGAAATTCTCACTGGCGCGGAGTGGTTGGAATTCTACCGCAGCACGTAAGGAAATGTATCGCAGAGCGGTTAGAATTCTACCGCGGCACGTAAGGAAATGTATCTCGGACCGGTTGGAAATGCCTCGGACCGGTTGGAATCATGCCTCGGAGCGTTTGGAATCATGCCTCGGACCGGTAAGAATTGAGTTGGGGAAGCTGTGTAGCATTGTCGTTTTGGTCTTTGGTAGAAAACCAATTTCCTATGGCCATGGGTCATCATGTTTCGTGTACTTTTCACTGCATCACTTATCCCCACCTTAGTTCACTCCTGTTTATCGTACCTAAATCTTTATCGCTAATGTACACCCTTAAAGTTCACTTCTACCTGAATAATCATGGGCCATATACACTCTTAGTTCTCTCCTATGCATCCTACCTAAATCCCGATGACTCATGTATATCCTAGTTCACTCCTTTTCAACCTACCTGAATCAACATCCCTAACGTTATATATGAATGGTTTATTATTGTCCTTCCTTACATGACACAACATACAAAGGCAGCCTATTGGCTGAACTGAAGTGTGTCTTACAATCAGTCTAAAAGCAAACAGATATACATACAATAAAACATCACATACCTTGATTAACAAGACTCAACTTATAATATAAACTTATTAGTAAGTGTTTATCTGTGGTGTTTTGTTATTGAGAAGGTCAATCAGGTACGGTAGTGAAGCCTTTCTATATCTACCGGTTCTACATTTGAATTGCGTTAACTGGTATTTACACTGCACGAAATGGCCACGTATCCTGACGGATCCGACGTATCCAGAATCGGGCCTCATGGCGTTTCCGAGCGAATCCGGAAAAATCCCAGTTCACTGCTCGGATACTGAGGTGCCCGCAGACCCGACCAATTCCGACGCCGTATTCCTCTGGATCCGTGATGCGCCTCGGATACCCGAAAATATTTGTGCGGATCCCTCATTTTTTTTTATATTTGGAATGTTCGGATTGTTTGTATGTCGGTAGTTGTTTCGGATCCTGACGAATAAATACACACGACACGGCATGATCTCATTTCCTGACGAATCCAGCAGATCCGGAATTACGCATATTGTAGCAGACACTGAACGTTTCCGATTGAATCCGATGCACCTCAGATCCGACAATTCCGGCGCCGTATACGTCTGGATCCTTCATACGTTTCGGGTACAGATACGGAACGTTTCCGAGCAAATTCAGACAAATACCAGGTACAGCTCAGATCCGGCAATTCCGACGCCGTATACGTCTGGATCCGTGATGCGCCTCGTATATTTGCGCGGATCCTTCGTTTTCAGATATTTTTTTAATATGGCAGAGATAATCGGATTGTTTGTTTGTCGTTAGTTGCTTCGGATTCTAACTAACAAATACACACTGCACGGCATGATCTCAGATCCTGAAAAATCCAGCGGATCCGCAATCGTGCATCATGGCAGATACGGAACGTTTCTGATTGGATCCGATGCACCTCAGATACAACAATTCCAACAAATCCTGATGTATCCGGAATACGGATTCGTGTCCAATCTCCCACAAGACACTGCGTGTCATGACGTCAGGCGCGAGAAACGGTTTTGTCGGTGAACAGCACGGAGACAAGAACGGCGTTTCATCACTCTCTGTGCTTAACATATGGCATCGTCAGAGTCTACCATGGTCGACCAGTGATTTTTAGTGACTTGAGAGTCGAAGGGGATTCGGTGTAAACTCAAACGCGCGGCATTGCGAAGTAGTCTTCGTGCATGCAATATTCGTCGCCCCCCTCCCCCATGTACAGTTGGTAGGGAGTCGATTCATCATCTAGAGGGACTGCCCTTTGGTAACTACAAATTGGAAAATTCCTGTTTCTAACTAGTTTGAACGTCAGTTATCCTCCTAATGTGGCTTGACATATCATCGCATTTGCATGACATTAAGAATTGTCCAGTCAACCTGCACTTCTACACCGTTAGGATCTAGGAAATTTATAGCTTTCAATTTGTTCGTTCTTGCCAATGGTCAACAGACATTTGTGTCTGGTTAACGTTTCAGATACAACATAGCAAGCGGTTGAGGGAAAGATAATTAAAGATATCCTATAACGGAAGAGAATGTCATAAGTATTTGTCCCACAAAGGTCCCACAGTTTATGGATAGTGAGCTGGAACGTATGTGGAGGTAGTAGTGTGTTTCAGTGATTATTGCATTCAGTTATAGCTGTACATGTTTGATCAATATCATATTCAAGTTATGAATGTAAGTTTTACGTATTCAATTAAACGATGCCAGATTCATTTTTTACAAATGTGATTATGTGATATGTTTAATATTTGTCATTGTTTCCCTTTATATATATATATATCCTATACAGCATCGGCAGATACTTCCTTCACAAATGCAGCACATGTTGTGAGGACCTTAGCTTGGCTTGGAACAAAGCAATCAGCTGTCAGATGCTCAGAGTACCTCAGGCTCCTTCGGTAAGGCTTAAGTCCATCATCGGTACACTTCAATGTTGGCTGAGACAGGCATGGTGGATACCCATTGTCCCTTGTTTTTTGTTAGCTGCTGTGATGAAACGAAGCCCATCACAGCAAGGAGGTTATATAGTCTCCTTGATCACAGTTATGTCAAAATCATGTGACATGTTACTTAAATACTAAGAATGTGAATTGATATTTATTCATCATTTGGTTTTATCATATAGGAACTGGTTCATCACAAGATGAACTCCAAGCTGAGTCCAACATGCTAGATACAGAAGAAATCAGCCTTGCCTGTACCTTACCAAGAGTGCATGGAAGAAGTGAACTCAGATGTAGTCAGAGAATGGGGAGAGGGCGATTATACACATGCAGTTCCACGGCATATACTACTTACGTGTAAAATGTGGCGTGTCATCTTGGGAGTTTTTCAGACAGTATAATGTTACTTTGAAGTTTCTATTTTCAACCTCTGTATTGGAAATTATTTGTATCTGATATCCTTTAGACGAAGAACTGGCCACAAATAAGTCTTTCATTACTTGAGTAGAATATGTAGAACATGTAGAAATTTTTGGTCCAAGTGCACTATACGGCAGTAAATATTACAACCATGATGTGATGGTTGTTGATTTTAAAAATCGCGAATATGGACCCAGGGTTCAGAACCATAAACTAATTTAGGAAGTGCATCCCACTGTGGCCTTGCTGCAGTTTGAAAGGAGGATTGGTCCCCATAACTACATAAACACATAAAAATCCCAGACTGTCTCTGGCTTGAAACAATAGCAGGAGAAGATTAGCATAATACTGGTGAACAAGATTCAAATTTTTTTTCTACTGGTTTTCAAAGTTACATTATGAATCAATACAGAATGACACAGAATGATTGTAACAAAACTACATAGTCAAAACAACTTTCAGTTTTTAGAAAATCAACCTTGTGTTCAAAAATAAACTTTCAAATCGGCCTGTCAAAGTTGTTTCAAAATGTCTAACTGTATATTTGCAACTTGGAAATGCCCTCCTCACAGTTGAATTAAAATGTCTGATAGTTGTGTGTCCACAAATATGACTTGTAGCTGTGTGTCTACACGGTATTCTAAAAGCCAGTTATATAGACTGGTGCTCTGTAGAACTTATGTAAGGTAGAACTGCACATGAACTGTCCGCTAATGTTTTTACTTATACTACCAAACAGCATGATATTTTAGTGTTGTCATTTATATTCTGGGTTACAAAAAGCTAACTTCTTCATGTATAATAGTACATGAATTCCTTATATGTTGTCTCTACATTTCAAACGTTTTTTGAGAGTAACTCGTATTGGTGGTGACTGTCTTAGCCATGCCTCCACCGATGTGAACACCACGACAGTTAGTAGCAGACTGACTCTGGTAGTTTACGTTAGCCGAATTTATTGGGTGATTTTATAGTACAAGCATGGTCTTTAATACATTTTATAACAATTGTGCTTACACAACCCCAATTTACCGACATTAACCTGCATATGCAGAGGTGCCTTGAGTATGTGGATGTCCCTCGGCCTGTCTTAAACGAAATGGAGTATTTAGCCACATAGAACTTCCGTATTGTATTTAATAGTTTTTGAACTTAGGAATGCATATATGTTGAAATATGAAATAATGTTACATTCAGGCTTTCCCAAAACTTCCTGTAATTAAAAAATAATGTTTTGGGTATCGTTAAATTAAGAATGCACGCGTATTTATGAATAATCAACCATTCTATCAAACTTTGTGTGTTTGATTTGTACATATTCGTGGCAAATACAAACATATTCAGAGTCACAATATGTCAAAGTTTGTAGAAAGTCTGTATGTTGGATCAGTCTGTATCCGTGGCAAATACATACTGTACGTATCTGTCAGGATCTTGGGCAATTTCGTGCAATGTACGGCCCCATATCCGTCGAAAATTCCTATTTTTGTATTTCTCCGGATCTGAGGTTCCGGATCACAGTCCGCTTGTATCCGTCAGTATCCGCAATTTTCTTTTAAGAAATACAGAAAATTTCCTGTACGTATCCGTCAGGATCTCTGGCATTTCCGTACAGTGTACGGCTCCGTATCCGTCGAAAATACCTCATTTTCGGATTCCTCTGGAAATATTCCCGATCCCGGTGCGGAAATTTTCGGATCCGTTAGGTTGGATTCGTCAGTATCCGTCAGTATCCGCCAAAAATACAGAAAAATCCCTGTACGCATCCGTCAGGATCTGTAGCATTTCCGTACAGTGTACGGCTCCGTATTCGTCGAAAATACCTTACTTTCGGATTCTTTCGGAAATATTCCATATCCCAGTGCGCGTTTAGTCGGATCCGTCAGGTTGGATCCGCCTGTATCCGTCAGTATCCGCCAAAAATACAGAAAAATTCCTGTTCGTATCTGTCAGGATCGGTGGCATTTCCGTGCAGTGTACGGCTCCGTATTCGTCGAAAATACCTTACTTTCGGATTCGTCCGGAAATATTCCATATACCGGTGCGGAAATAGTCGGATACCTTACACGAATCCGCCTGTATCCGTCAGTATCCGTCAGTATCCGACAAAAATACAGAAAAATACCGGTACGTATACGCCGGGAAACGAGGCCATTTCGTGCAGTGTTAGACCTAAGGCTCTTGCCATGGAGACTCACACGGTTTGGAGGCAACCAATTTGTGAACGTCGTGGAGCTTAACAAGGAGGTGGTAAACTTAGCGCAAGTTCACCCTGTTAATCCGACCTAGATCCTCATTACCCATGTACACCCTATTTTATTCGTGTTCTTCCTACCTAATCGCTTTTCACTCATGTGCATTCTACTTCAATCCTGTTCATCCTGACTGAATCCTCCTCTCTTATGTACAACCTAGTTCACTGCTACCTGAATCCTCAATAGCCATGTACACCCTAGTTCTCACCTATTCATCCTACCTGAATCATCAATACTCATGCACACCACCATGGTTTACTAAATATATACCATTATTCACTACTATGCATCTTACCTAAATCCTCATCACTCGTGTATACCCTAGGGCACTCCTGTTCATCCTTCCTGAATCCTCATCAGTGATATACATCCTATATCCGTCATGTTTATTGTCCCTGAATCTGCATCAGTCATAAAATTATGCACTATTTTACTCCTTTTCATCCTATCTGATTACTCATCACAGTCAGACACTGATATACTCGCATCAATCATATAAATCAAGTTCATTCCTTCCTAAATCCTCATCGCTTAAGTCCACCCTACTTCACCTTGGAATAGACCTTTGGAATATTACTGCTCATTTGAACGTGTTACCCTCATCAAAAATTAACCACATATCAAATAACAACATTCTTTAGTTGTTGTTTGCATACGCCAACTCGCCAACTGTTGTTTGCATACGCCAACTCGCTAACTGTTGTTTGCATACGCCAACTCGCCAAACCGCGAGACATTTGTATAGGATTTTTTAAGTCACTCTGCCCAGTTTCTACTATTTTCAGCAACCCAGGGAGACTACATGCCATTATATCAACAGAACGTATTGCCTACTCCATCTATGATAACTACCGAACAGACAAGAATCAAGTACATGTGCATTGTTGTGTAAATCTACTGCACATTGTACAATGTCAAAGGTTGGTCTTGTCTTATTATTTGCATATAGATTTGTAGTACGCATACGTGTGCCAGAACATCGAATACATGCCATAATCTGCCATGTTCCGATGCCAAGTAATTTATTTCTGCAAAAGGGTGATTCAATTTGTGCAGATATTGCCTTAAATTGTATACTAGTAGTTAATAATCTGCTGATCTCCAAACTTTATTGCAAATCGATTGCAGGTGTGTATTTCAGACCCTGTTTCTACATTCCGGACCATTGTGGTCAGGTCAAGGCTTTTACTTCTTAATCCATATGTAACTTGAACAAGTAGGTACCACATTTACTTATTACATTGTACATATTCCGCCTTTTTATTACCATACTTTACTTCTGTCTACTGTAGCTGGATATAACCCAGACAAGGTTTGATTAAGGATTTTCTGTAAACTTTGTTCCGTCACCTCTGTGCTGCGAAGGCACACTGAGATTTCCAGGATGGCTATAGAACAACATTAACTATGTAAGTGCTACCAAAATCCAAGTGCACTTGTTTTATATCATGTACATTTCCAGAAATAATCTACATCCAAAATGACATTATGGTACCTATTAACCCCCTCCCTTTTCAAATATTGCACACTGTGCCAGCACAAAATAGCACTTCCCATAGTTTGAGAAGCTAAACATTTCTAACAAAATATCACAGAACATTAACAATACAAGTCACAAAGCTAGGACGACAACAAGACAAAGATAAACATAGCCGAAGAAAAGTAAATTTGAAAGTGGTATTCTATTGGCCCCTCCACACCCCAAACATTGCCACACGAGTCACTTTTCATCAACTCATCCTTGCACTTGTAATGGCCCTGGAGGTCCCAAATTTCACTCACAGTATGGTATCATGCTATGCCCTACTAAGCTATTGAAGAAAATAGACTTATTATTAAACAAACATTGGGAAAATACACATTGAAATGGCACTTTTTACAAATCAACCCCCTCCCCACCCTAAACAAAGTAACATGAGTCACTTTTAACCAACTCAAATAGCACTTCTAATAGTTCTGGATCATGGAGGACCCAAATTTCAATCATTTTATCAAAGATGCTATATTCTACTAACATATTGCAACTAACTTACAACCAAATTAGACTTATAGTTAACAAAACCAGTGTGAGAAAGGTTCACTTTGTAATGACGCTTTTGAAAAACTCCCCCCTCCCAATGCAACAGTCATGGCCACAGTTACACATTCTACCAAATGTCAAAGGTTTGTATTGTTTTATCATCATGGTTAACAACTATTGTGACTGTAGTACGAGTCACAGGACACCGAAAACATGCCAATTATCCTGTTGCCAAGTTACATTTTTGCATGGGGACGTAGATAGCTGTTTCCTAACTTCTAGTAATTCATTATCTGTGTTGTGATCTCAAAACGTTTCCTGCAAATTTCAGAAGGTTGTCGAGGAGTGGTTATTTCAAACCCTGTTTCTACATTGTGGCAAGGTCAAGACTAAAAAGTAGCTACATGTACCTTACCTTGTTACTATGCTTTCCTTTTGCCTACTGTAGCTGGATATGACCCAGATAAGATTAAAATGGTTATTTTCAGTAAACTTTGTTATGACTCACCTTCATGCACTTACAGACAAAAAATGTAGACTGTACAGGAGCAGGGTCTAGGGCAGACTGGTTCTGAGCTGGTTTGGGAGGATGTTAGAACAAAACCATTTTCGGAAAGTCGATCGATCAAATGAGTCATAAATTTGCCAATGGCTTAGTATGGCTCATTAAGCTAAATAAATGGATTTTCCTAATTGAAGTCAAATATATTTTGCTGATCATGATACAACCTGTTTGTTTCCCCCTATTGTTCAAATGTCTTTGGCTCTTCTTTCCTAATGCTCCCATGTCCTGGAAATACATTCAGGTGAAAAAATTTGAAATCAGGCTCGACCCCCACACCGCACCGAAAATTACTTGTAGGTTAAAGGTCAGCAAAATACTCAGCCACAGACCTGCCTTTTCCGGTATTTTCTCGCAAATGTTCCTGTCGCTGGGGTGCAAAGGATCTACGTGCATTATTTGCTTACTTACGCACATTGGGAACCTGTACAGAAGGTCTGCCATTTGGTAGTGAGTAACAAAGACGCCTGGCTCTCTTGGGAACAGTCTTTTATCCATTCCGACATTTGTAAAACACAGCCGACTTGCTGATTTTGCGGCCATTACTTACAATTCTGCAACCTACGTAGTATTATTTGCTGGTAGTAGAACACTCGGGTACAAGCTGTTCGCCTACAAAACTATCCTGTAACATCCATCGTACCATAACAATCTGTGACAATTTTGGTGTTAGATTAAGACAAAAGAACACAGCTGGTCTACGGTGCTGGTTTTAGACTCAAAGTGTGTCCTACCGTTGAAAATTTTGAAAAAAAAAAACTAGACTTATTGGGGAAACCTGGGGAAAATACACTTTGAAATGTCACTTTTGACAAACCACCCCCTCCCCAACCTAGTACCTGAACAATGCCGTCATAGCACCGTCATAAAAGACCAGTATGCGTACATGAGGCGCTCCTCGACAACCTTCGCTCTTGTGCACATGGTACAAACCTGGCAAATAGCGTTGGATTCTAAGAAACTAATCCTTATTAGAGCTATCTGTTTGCCGACATTTTGAGATCCTTCGATTGTGTTGGGATGTAGTATTTTTCTACATTGCATATTGATAAAATCACATATATGGCTGAAAAGATGGTGGCCAACTTGCTCACAAATAAGGTTTTAATGACCCAGTAAACTTAAAAGTAAAGACTGTACAGGCCATTTTGTAAACATGTCCAATAAACCTGTGGGTTCATAATATCAACACAATTTTGACCTTTCCTGACATTTCATATTTAGGAAATCGTACCCAGAAAAACTTCTAGAACACAGCTGGCCAAGTGAGATTACTTTTTTCTCGGTTCTACAGTGCTGGTTTTGGACTCAGAATGTGTTCTACTGACTTTAAAGAAATAGACTTATTGTTTACAAAACCTGGGGAAAATACACTCTGTTATGCCAATTTTGACAAACCGCCCCGTTCCCCAATAACCTGAACAATGCAACATGACTCTCTTACAACCAACTCAATGGCACTTCTAATGGCCCTGGAGGCCCCAAATTTCACTCGCAGTGTTGCATTATGCTATATTCTATATTTTTTCTTTGCAAATTGTAGATTGAAGGTGGGTATTTTAAACCATAACAACCCTACATTGTGACAAGGACAAGGCTTACTTCCATTTGTACCTTGAACAAGCAGATGCATGTTTTTACAACATGTATAAGCATATCCTGCGATTGTATGACCATGCATTTACTTCTGCCTACTGTAACTGGATATAACCCAGACCAGGCTTAATGGTTTATAATAAACTTTGCTTCCTGTTGTAACTCACCTTTATGCTACATATTGCTGTTCCGGACAAGGGATGTAGATTAGACAGGAGCGGGGTGTAGTGAACACTGGTTCTTAGAAATAGCTGGTGTGGGCTGAAGTATGAACATAACAGTTATTTTGTACACTCAGAAAGTTGATTGATCAAATGAGTCAATAAAGTTCCTCAAACGTATGCGTACATGAGGCGCTCCTTGACAACCATCGCTCCTGTGCGCATGGTACAAACCTGGCCGCTAACAGAGTTGGATTCCAAGAAGCCAGCCCTTATCAGAGCTCTGTTTGCCGACATTTCGAAATCCTTCGATTGTGTCGGAATTAGGGGTGGATACCGGTTTGGCTTAATAAGGTCCAAGTCCAAGTTTAATTCCAGAGATTTAGATTCAGGTCCGGACCTGCACCTGGACCTGATCCTGTTCAGTGATGTTTTGTTTTATTAGACTAATATCAAGCATAGAAAATTCATACTGACACGCACGATTCTTGGTGAGAAGGCTTTCAAGACAAACCAGTGTTTGATATTTGCATGTTGCACTTATTCAAAATGCCTTTTTTTGTCAGGGGAGACTCAAAAAACTTTTTATCAAACAAAATAGAAAAAATATTTGTACTTTGTTCAGTTTTTTTGGGGGGGACTCAGGTTTTGGCTTTCATTTTTTTTTAAACTCGGTTCTTAGATGTCGGTCCGAATCAGGTCCAGCGAACCGGTATCCACCCCTAGTCGGGATGTATCATTTTTTTTACATTCACCATTGAAAAAATCACATACATTGCTGAAAAGATGGTGGCCAACTTGTTCACAAGTGAAGCTTTAATGACCCAGTAAACTTAAAAGTAAGTACTGTACAGGCCATTTTGTAAAGGCATGCAATAAACCGTGTGGGGTCATGCTATCTGCACAATCTTATTATAACATATTGCTTCATTTCTTGACGTGTCATATTTTGGAAATTGTACCCACAAATAATGACGTTGGTCTGAAAAATGAGACAAAAAAAAAGCTGATATGGCCCATATGGAAAAGTGAGATTTCTTTTTTTCTTGGTCTACAGTGCTAGTTTGTATTTTCCCCAGTTTCATAAATGATAAATCTCTTTTTTTCAAAAACTAAGTAAAATACACTTTAAAATATGGCACTTTTGACAAACCACCCCCTCCCCCAACCTGAGCAATGCAACGTAACATGAGCCACTTGCAACCAACTCCAAATAGCACTTCCAATGGCCCTGAAGGCCCCAAATTCCACTCACAGTGTGGCATTATGCTATTTTCTTCTAACATATTGCAAAGATAGACTTATAGTTTACAGAACCTGAGGAAGCTTCATTTTTAAATTATCCTTTTTACCAACCGCCCCTCCCCACCACAAATAATGCAACATGTCATGGCCGCAGCCACGCATATCAAATGTCAAAGATTTTTTTTCTGGTTTAATTATCATGGTCATTGTAGTACAAGTTTCAGGACATGCAATAGTCTGCTGGCATGCTCAAGTTCTCGTTGGTTTATTTTTGCAGACGGTTGATTCAATTTTTGCATGGGGACATAGAGAGACAGAGTGAAGTATGTTGCAATAAGTCGCAAATGTTACCTTGCTAATAAAAGTTGTACATAATCTGAATGTGATCTCAAACCGTTTTGGACAAATTATAGATTGAAGGTGGGTATTTCAAACCCTGTTTAGCTACATTGTGGCCAGGACAAGGCTTACTTCAATTTGCACCTGAAACAAGCAGATACAATGTACATGTTTTTACAACAAGTATAAACATATCCTGCCATTGTATGACCATGCATTTACTTCTGCCTACTGTGTCTGGATATAACACAGACCAGTCTTAATGGTTTTCAATAAACTTTGCTCCCTGTTGAAACTCACATTGGTGCTACATATTGCTGTTCTGGACAAGGGATGTAGATTAGACAGGAGCGGGGTGTATTGAACACTGGTTCTCAGAAATAGCTGGTGTGGGCTGAAGTATGAACACAACAGTTATTTTGTATACTCAGAAAGTTGATTGATCAAATGAGTCACAAAAGTTCCTCAAACGTATGCGTACATGAGGCGCTCCTTGACAACCATCGCTCCTGTGCGCATGGTACAAACCTGGCCGCTAACAGAGTTGGATTCCAAGAAGCCAGCCCTTATCAGAGCTCTGTTTGCCGACATTTCGAAATCCTTCGATTGCGTCGGGATGTATCATTTTTTTTTAAATGCAACATAGAAAAAAATCACATATATTGCTGAAAAGATGGTGGCAAACTTGCTCACAAGTAAGGTTTTAATGACCCAGTAAACTACAAACTCAGTACTGTACAGGCCATTTGCTAAAGGTATGCAAAAAAAACATGTGGTGTCATGCCATCTACACAATCTAATTGCAACCTATTGCTATTTAGCAAGTCGTACCCACAAATAATGACGTTGGTTACTGAAAAATGAGACAAAAGAACACAGCATGGCATGGCCCATATGGCAAAGTGAGATTCCTTTTTTCTGGGTCTACAGTGCTGGTTTGTGTTTTCCCCAGGTTTATTTATAAACAATAAGTCTTTTTTTTTCTCAAAAACCACCCCCTCCCCCAACCTGAACAATGCAAGATGAGCCACTTGCGTCCATCTCAAAAATACCACTTCTAATGGCTCTGGAGGCCCCAAATGTCATTCGCAGTGTGGCATTATGCTATTGTCTACTAACATCTGTCATGTTCAGGTTCTCGTTGGTTTATTTTCGCAGAATGTTTATTCAATTTTTGCACCTGAAACAAAATCCTTCGATTGCGTCGGGATGTATCATTTTTTTTAGATGCAACAGTAAAAAAAACACACATATATTGCTGAAAGGATGGTGGCCAACTTGCTCACAAGTAAGGTTTTAATGACCCAGTAAACTAAAAACTTAGTACTGTACAGGCTCCTCGACAACCATTGCTCTTGTGCGCAAGGGACAAAGCTGGCTAGCAGCGTTGGATTCCAAGAAGCAAACCCTTATCAGAGCTCTGTTTGCCGACATGTAAATTTCAAAATCCTTCGATCAATACAATATCTGTCAAACCTGTAAAAGTTAAAGTCCACAGGTGATTCGTTAGAGACTAAGGCCCTTACACCAGACGAAAATCCGCCATTTTGAAAAATGGCCTTTGCCGTCGCAACTGGTAACCACAAAGCTAAAACTTAAACGTTATGTAAGTTTGAGCCAAGACCCTAACACCACACAAAATGTTAGGAAATTCTTTTGGGGGGGGCAACTTTTGGTAAGTTTTCTTTGTTTTTACAGACATCGTCTCTTAAGTCTTAACAAACTTGTGTAGCGGAGATTTGGATATGGACTTTGTAACAGAGTAAACTTGTACTCATTATGCAATCGATCTTGCATATGTTTTGATTGCTCTGTAAATATTATTCGTTCCAGAATGGTAACCCAGGGCTAATTTGTGAACGTACATGGTCGAATCGTGTTATGAACGAACATCACTGATTGGATCGAATAGTCACGTGGTCATGCGCTAATAAGGTGAAATATTACCGTCATCCTTTCCGACATTTGTAAAACACAGCCGATATGCTGATTTTGTGCCCATTACTTACAATTCTGAAACCTACGAAGTATTATTAGTTGGTAGAAAAACAAACTGTTCGCCTACCAAACTATCCTGTTACACCATGCGTGCAATGAATATATCTATGGCAATTATGGCATTACGTTCTTGTATAAAAGATCAAAGTACATTGTCAGCCGTACACACCTCTTTTGTCAAGTTGCGTTGTTGTCAGCACCTCTTAATGTTAAGGAAAGCGGCCTTGTTTGTGTATTTCGTTTTGAACTTTACCCTTTGGCTACACTTAACTAACGGTCTCACCTCGCGACTGGCACCAGCAAAAGAGGAAGTCTCCAGGTGCACCGGACCTTTATACGTGTAACTGTGGGGGTGTAAGGGAAGGGGGATTTCCCTCTTTTTGGATTTTTCCATTGGGCAAACGTTGGGGTGAAAGATTTAAACGATATTTTTCGGAAGATTTTCAGCTGGATCTATGGCTCCAAAAGAGCAGCACAGTCTTGTAACATCCAGAGGTAATTGAAGACGAATATCACTTTTTGATTGTATGTCCCAAATATTTTGATATACATTATTCACTATACTCAATGTTATAGTCGGAATTACCAGGATTTATCTCAATGGACTTAAATAGCAAATGTAAGTACATAATGACATGTGACAACCCATGCATGGTTTACATTGGAAATGTATTAAAGAATGTCTAGACGTTAGAAACGCCTCCAATGATTATAATACCCCACATTGTCATCCCATACTACTACACCACACCGGTGTTATTGTGCAGGCACTTAGTCTGCACATGCGCATTAAATTAAAGCGCCTATATAACAGAGCCCCCGCGCCGCCCACGGTCCCTGGAACCGGGCGATTAGCGCCTGCTACCTTTGACCCCGCACGCGACATGCAAATCCGGGTCAAGGGCGCTTGATATTTTAGATGCGAGATGGCAACCAAGGAAAGAAACGTGCCACTGTCAACAAGAGCGGTGTTTAAAAGACATACCGGCGACGTGATAATTGTGCAAAGTAGGTCCTCATTTGCATGATTTATATCTTACTATGTTAACCTTCACGAAACCTTCAAGTGCTACAAATATATAGTTTCTGTAAATTAGAAATATGGAACCATAGTATTTCAACTTGATTATGCAAATTAAGTCCCCACTTTGATAATTTTACATCTATCCATGACCCTAGCTTTCTCAGTACGATATCACATGTTTGGATAGTCCAGTCATTGAACGCAGCGGGTTTGTAAAGTTTCTCATTAATCATGCAAATTAGATTCTGAAATGAATGTCACAATTTGATCATACAAAACATCATTTTTACTATCTTCATACCAGAAAGCATGGATACGCAAACCGTTTCTTGAGTTATTTTCTTTCATAGTCTGAGACAAACATGGCTCCTGCATTTAAAAGGAACAACGCTATGGAGGCGATACCTACACCACTTTCTTTCTGCTATGAGCTATATATCGATATATATAGAGCACGTGATTTCAAAACTAGGCGTTACGCTACAGTACCGTTACAAATCGCAATAAGAGTTCGGAGACATCATATCTCTAGGAACTAATCTGTTTACGCAAATAACTTTCATATTTACGTAATATATGTTTGGTTATGAACACCTGTAGATAACAAACATATGTCGCAATATTGGCAGTCCTATCATTTACAACTTATATGGATTATGGCGTTTTTTGCATTAGGTATGCAAATCAGGAATTTATTTGCATGATTGGTAATCTGTTGATGTTCCACTTGCCTTGAACTACATACGTTACATGTATTTGAGTCTTATAATGGAAAACAGTGCAATATAGATTTTCCCATTAATTTTCAAGTTTGGTCTCAATTAGCATAATTTGCACTTCATTATGTACATCTCCAACACCTACACCAATTCTTCATTACATCACAAGCTATTTGCCACAAAAAATCAGGACCGTGGCATGTCCAGGTCAAAAGATAGAAAAAACGGAAGTTCTGCTGCAGGAAGAAGGTCACGTACCAGGGGGCCCAAAATTGACCTTGAATTTCGGCTTCTCAACACCTTTCCCCATACCAAATATCACTGTAAGCCATCAAGAGGTTCTGGAGTTATGCTGACTACAGTAGTCCGGATACCCACCCCGTAAGAATTATCAATACGATTCATCTCAGCCTTTTCGATCGCGAGTTATGCTGTTCATCAACACACACAAACAAACACACACACACACACACACACACACACACACACACACACACACACACACACACACACACGTACACACAGACTTGCAAACGCTATCAGAAACATAATATTTTTGGCAAAGGTAAAACATACATGCATATTATCTTCCTGATACTGTCCCTGCTTCGTACTCAACCATCTAGCACTACAAACGTACGGAGACCTCCTTAACACAGTAGAGATTAGTAAAGAAAAAGGAACTGAAGTGGTACGGCCGCGTGTCACAGTCATTGGGAGTAGCCAAGAGCTATCATGCAAGAAATCGTTCAGTGGGGAAGAATGAAGAGTAGACAACGGAAAAGGTGGAAGGATGATATCGGAAAAAATCGAGAAGGCGGGTAAAGAAAACTGCTGGCCAGATCTCGTGTGGTGCCCCAACGTTCAAATATCTAGACTAAGGGACAAAAGACAAATGATATATATATATATATATACGTATAATATACTCTTGGCCTTAGTCTAAACGGCCCGGACGAGGACGAGGCGGCCAAAAACAAGCCTTGCCGGTTGGAATGACTTGGGACGCACAGGGACGGCGTCCCAAACGATTAGCCTTAAGACGCTTCCATTTTCACATAGATCAGGTCTTGAAGTAACGTCCACTCTAAACATTTCAGCATACATACTCCAAGCTGAAATATAGTAGCCCCCTTGATGCCACCGGGAGCGACACAGAAGCCACAGCGGGATGCAGTCAACTCCAGCCCGATCGCGTCGATCTCATAGATCTGCCCCCTCGTGGTAAGTTCCTTGAAATATTACTGTTTCCTTTTACAGAATTGCATCGCTTGCCAAACAGGTAATAAAAAAAAAGCAAAGGCTCAACTTTTGCAATAGTTTGTGACAAACACAACTTTGTCGTAATCTATCGTGCTGTAACGTTATATACCCATACTGAGATCGATGGCATAGTCTTCAATGCCTGCATGTTTACATCGGTGGCCGCCCTTTGTTCCGAAATTCCTATGTTCCGAAATCCATATCTTTCTATATCTCTATGTTCCGAAATCCCAATGTTCCGTGAGCCCTTTTTTTTCGAAAGTATGCACATTTACCGGCACACGGCCATAATTCGGTAGAAAAAGTAGATGCCATAGCGGCATTTACATTTTTTTTTACTCCTGGTGACTTACATACTTACGTATAAAGGCTACCCAAACCATAACATTTTCGGCGAAGGTAATAATTCATCCCGACTCCCTGCCAATTGAATTCAACTAAAAGTATGTTGTAGTGTAACAATACTCATTTCGTATAACTGTAAAATATTGTACATAAGGATAATTAGTTGATACCTATAAAAGCATAGCTACACCTTTTCGGGTCACTGTTTTGCAGTTAACAAATTTCTTATCACTAGTTTTGTGAAAACATTTTAATCCTAATCCAAGGATGACAATTTATTACTGACGAAAGTAGTTTGCTGTATGAATAAGACCATGGTGATTTGGGATATAGGAGATTCTTTGTACACAACCAGGTATTGATCTCACCTGCTAACGTTTCGATGTCTATCAGACACCCACGTCAGAGCTTCTGACTGGAGTACTGCTTTTCACCGCTATAAGTAGCCGATGTAGGTGGCGCTTTTGCGGTGAGAACACTGTCCCAAATGTGGCTAAGTTTGTATCCCCCCTCGTCTCGGTTCATCATCTGTGTTGTCTTCCTTATCCAGACCGCCTCCTTAGTCCACCGGGTGCGTCTGTTATCCTCTCTGTCGATGACCTTGGCCCCCTCCCATGTTGATTTGATTATATGAATGACATTCTCTGGGTAATCCAACTAATGGGAGCGTGCTATTGAAAAAAGGCAAAATAATTGCTTTCATTCTGAAATCTATGTGGTCAGAAAGGATTAACGAAACTTACCCAACAGAGTATGGTATGCAGAAATATAGCTTCTTCATTTTGTTATTTCAAAACGTATATAGTCCTTTCGTATACAGCCACGCCCGCAACCACAAGGACTGAAGTCGAAGGTCTTCATCGAGAACGATGGACGAACAGCATCATAGTCCTTCGAGTTCCTTCGAGTTCCTTCGAGTTCCTTCGAGTCTGGAATTGGCTTTTGCATCAGTGACATTAGTATCGGTTTTCTAAGGTAAACATTTTTATAATTGAGAGCGTGAATTTTGATTTCTCAATTCGAATCTTTTTACCATTTACAGTATGGCCTAATGACCCTTTTTTCTTCAAACGGCCAAAAATTGTAGCCTCCTTTGCAGAGTCCTTCCGGCTGTTTTTTTTTTCAAGTTACAGTTTCAAATTCTTTTCTTCAGTTTTTAGTTATTGCTGGCCGGCCAGCGATAAGAAAAAAATATGTAATGCTAGTGGTAAATAAGAAAACAGTAACGTGAAAAAGAAAAAAAAGTCGGAAGGGGTCTGTAACGGAGGCTACAAAAATCTATGTATTTGCGGATGTAATCCATATTCTGTAATTGCAGAACTGTTTGCGGTAGTTTTACTTTGGGGGTGAACTTTTCAGCGCGGACCTTAAACCTTAGGTGACCGGGAAACTTTCTGTCCATCCAAGACTTTGGCGCTACTATTGTTTCACACGCGAACTTAAAATCACCGCGAACACGTCTACTGTTTCCCCTACTGCGAAATAAATAACCACGCAAACTTGAAATGCATTTACAGTATTCAAATCAGCATTTAACTTAGAAAGAATTGGAAAATCTGGTACATACATCTGATGTCGATCCTACAGGGAAGGGTTAGTGAACAGTTCGTGAACTGTCCCCTGTCTGACCATACATTATACGCGTAGATAGAAGGGGGAGTAGGGTATACAGTTTGTCCCTGTAATCATAAATGCATGCATTCCTGTGGAGAAGTTGACAGACATTAGGTGTCATCATCTCAGCAACCTCCTTGATCTCAGAAATCTAAGATTCTGACCAAGAAAACTTACTCACAAATTCTAACCTGTTCTGTCTACTATCGAAGATTTTAACAGAATTACGAGAAGTTCTAAGTTTTTCTCCAAGGAAACACCCCCGAGCCAGAGCTCTTGAGTCATTCCATCTGCCTTAAAAGGGCCCGCTCGCGACCATTTCACTATCTCCCGGGGTCCAGAAGACAAAAAGATGGAGAAACTTTAAAGGTAGTTTTTTTTTTTTTTTAGTTGTCAACAAATTCTTATTTGTGCAGTACAATCTATCGGGAGTTTTGTTAGAATTGTGCTGGTGCGCAGTATGCCAGTCATGGTAAACTTCGTGAAGGTAATTAAAAAAATCAGACAACACAAGAGGATTGGATTTCAGGGAATATAAACTTTTTTTACCGTACAACTGATGGTAACATAGTGTAGAGCCAACATGGCATGGTCAAGAAACATCAAATGTCTGTATAGAACAACAAAAGTCCAGCATCATGGTTTTTGCTGTCATTTCCGCTGTCATTTTGCTGATTGATTTTTAATAAATGTTGAACAATTACGACATATTTCATAAGATAGTAATAGTGTACAATTAAAGTGGTTTGTTAATAGATTCGAAAGGTCAGGCTATAGTCTGTCTGGATTTTCACCAAATTCTCTTAAACGTTTGAACATGAACATTTTTTTCTTCAAAATTTTCTATGAAGGTTTGAAAAAACAACAACTTCGGAACTCTTTTTTTTCTGCAATGCTACAAATGACAAGAGTCGCCAATCACTATTACCAAATATTGGCAGTGGGTATATTTGTCGGCTAAAAATCTCTTGTCCGACCCTGCTACACTGGTGCAATCCGCGGGACTGTCTCCTTAGTTGCCGGCACAGACTGGCTCCTGCTGGGCGGGGCTGATCGTACGGGGACGGGCGAGCTTCTTAGCCTTGGAGACGGTAGCCACCTCGTGGTCCTGGTACGTTCTGGAGGGAAAAATTAACATAATATCCAAACAATCTAATGCTATGGTTCTATGATTGCGCCGGTGCCCGTAGGGGGTGTATTCCCGCGGCCGGGACCCGAAGCCACAAATTTGTCCCGGTGAACTGCCAGGTACAGAGGGGGGGGGGGGGGGGGGGGGGGGGGGTAGCTCCCGGTGCTCGCACGGTTACCTCACGGTGTCTATTTGTTAATATACCCGCGTTGATCATAACGCCGAGTTAAAATGATCCGGGGTCTCGGCCAGGCCCAAAAACTGAGGCCGGCAGCCGCAGGGTGTCTCACGGGGTCACGTAGCCCGTAAGTGCAAAAAAAGGCTGAAAGTTTGAAAGAATTGACCCGGGAGCTTGAGGAACGTTACCATTCTGCATGTCTACATCTGCTCGGAAACTGGAATGAATGAGATGGAACTATAATATACATTCTTCAAAAAGATGCAAGCAGTCGGCTATTCTTAGCGTTTTATGCTTGTTTTTGCAACTTTATTACACCGTTTGAGTATTTTATTTTCAACGATTCTCCTCCTACTGTTTGAAAAGAAAGGAACCGTTAAAATACAGTACAGTACTAGAAACGGTACTGTCATACGTCAAGATACAACACATATTGGATGAGACACAGCAGGTAAATCTTATGAATGCCATCCTTGCAAACATCAATCAAGAGGACGAAAAAAATTAAAGACGGGCAAAGGAAAAACAAGATGTCTGATTTTCAAAGAGACCATGGACGCTGTAACAAGAAGCAAACCTACTAAACGTGGTATCACAGCTGACAAGCCTTTTATTCATGTATTCATGATCAAGAAGTGCAGAAAGTGACATTTGTTTGGTGGCCGAGTTTTACTACAACTACATCCACGGCTACCTCACTAGTGTCACTTGTACAAATAACGGTAACACAAGGCTAAAACACGACACATTTTCTTATGTATCGCCGGAAGAGAACGAAAATTTCTCCTTTTATCGACATTAGGCAAAAATCGATGCTCGTAAGGATGTCACGCATCAGATTTTCTTGTTACGGCAAAAAAAATCCTCTTTTTTGTTTTCTGTTTTTGTGATATCATAGTGAATAAGCCCATTCGTAGATTCGAGTGCGCATGTGCAATGTCAAAGGATAGGGCCCTGGCTTGTATACAGTTCTGTCTCGACCATTGTATCGATTTGCATAACAACCGGTTTTGTTTACGTCTCAGGGGCCTTCACCTTTGACACTGCAATTGCGTACTCGAATCTACGAATGGGTTTATAGTTGACTCACCTTGCGGCGTTGTGCGGCGAGGTTCTGACGCGTTTCCAGTTCTTTGGCTGTCGATGTCTTACTCACACGCGCTCTTCTCTCAGTCAGGCGTCTCTCCATCCGTTTTAGCCTGGAATCCATACCCTCGGTGCCTCCTCGATATCTCTACGGCACTGTGAGTGACCCTCACCCGCCCAGACAGCTTAGGCCGCTCGGGGTGTTGTTTACGGCCTTGGATTAATTAGTTCGGCACCGACGGTATGGCTGGAAGCTGTACTAATTCCTCTCGATTTATGGCCCTGGAAGCCCCGGGTGTTCCGCGGCCTGACAGCGCGATTGGACATGGGCGCTGCCCACAGCGGCGAATCAGGATCTGTTTGTGTAGGATAATTGGCTAGCGGAACATGTCAGTTGATTAAACCTCCTTGGTTGCATCATGTACTCATTAGCAATGTGCTCTTTTGTGTTCACCAGGGATCAATCTATACCTTGTTTAGAAGCACAAGTAAATACCAAAGGTTGTTGTTCCCAATTCTCCAATCCATACAAACTGAAATATCGTGATAATCAAGATCTTGCTCGGCCGCCCGAAAATCTCACGGGTATTGTTGTTCTGATAGCGACATGTTGACGATGACTGTAAACAGCTGTCCTTTCACGCTAATTTCCAGAGTGACAGCCATGAGATCAGAGGGGCATTGGGGACCCAGTATAGCTCAGATTTTAAGCTAGTTTAGCAACAAGAGAGCCTTAGAAACAATGTTTTCTGCAGCCTTGTGGTGCGCGCGTGCGTCGCTCGTCTTAGATGGCGGCCATGTTAGATATGGTAATGAGCAGAGGGACCGAACAGCTGAAAACGCGCGCCAACCTGGCGCGCCAATCAGAGCTCAGTGGAATAATTAGATCAGTCTGCTCTGTTCCCATTGGGCGCATCAATCTCATGCGCCTTGAATCAGGCCCATATTGACACCCTGCCAGTCTCTAGGGGCGGCGAAAAGTAGGAAGGCAGCCGATGTAAGGTGTAGCGGAAGTAGGATGGCAGCCAGAGGTAGAAAGGCCATCAGAAACTGACTGGCCCGGTAAAACATCACTAAGCCGACCCTAGAGACTGGGACCAGGCTACATCCGTTTGGTCTTCTGCGATTCCCGGGTAGCGACGATGTCAGAGTCGCTAGTGGAGGTGACGACGAAAGCGGTGCTGCTCGTCTTCCTGGCCTTGACCTTGGCTGCTTTCTCCGCGGACTCTGTAGACAACCTGCCGCTCTTCTTGGCCAACAGCTCCTGTAATGATCGGTATCTGTTAAAGTTCCACCTGACAAAATTTAACTACGTTACATTTATGTCATACCTGGGCCACGGAAACGTTCGATACTGGTGTTCCGGACCGGGTGATAATTTTCACTATCACACAGGGTTCTAAGTTGTATCAAACGGGTTCCGTCGAATATTTAGAATGCATTTCGTGTGCGTTGGTTGCGCCGCTGTCGAAAATTCGAATGCCGGATTGGGAGGTTGGAATCGATGTTGTTACAATTTCTTTGTTGGAGGTCAAAAAAGTCTCTCAACTTCAGGCGCATTTTGCATTAAAATGTGTGTTTTTTCGGGTTGGTATGAAATACTATTATGGTACCCTCTACAAGGCTCTACGTACAGGTCGCTGGAAAACTCGAAGAAATTGGCCAAATAGACGTAATAATAAAGATATAAAGATACATGTATAACATGCCAGTCAAGTTAGTCCACTATAGAAGTTACAATTTATGTGACCACTAGATATGGATGCAAAATGATCACTACTCGGAAGCCGACTCTCTTAGCATACTATTCACACAATTTGGCTGACTTCTACTATTTTTTCAGCCATCCGCGGGGCCTGGTAGAGGCTACTATTATAGAAAACACCGGAATTATAGAATGTCTTCATTGATTATGCAAGTTAAGTTCTGATCTACATAATTTGTATTTAATTGTGTGCTTTTTTTGTCTAAGCTAACTGCAAGCCCAAAATCATGAAAAAAACGTGATCGTTTCTTTGGTTATTCTCTTTAAAAGATTGACACCAAAACGCCACAGCAGTTCTAGAACAAAGAATATTGAAAATTCTTTTTACACAACCAGTGAAACTCACCCGCTGACATTTCGGTGACGATCAGACACCTTCCTCATAGCTTCTGACTTGAGTGCTGATTCTCGCCGCTGAAATAGCGAGGTGGCTACATATAGCGGCGAGAAGCAGCACTCAAGTCAGAATCTCTGAAAAAGATGCCTGATAGACACCAACTTTCAGCGGGTGAGATTTACTGGTTGTGTGAAAAAAAACGCCAATATCTTATGTTCTACCAACCTTATGAAATTATTTTCGGAGGTTCTGGAACAAGTTGCTAGGGAACAGAAGCCTACGCCACTATGTTCTAGCATAAAATTGTCACTAAAATATCAAGGCCCTAGTACAAGTATGTCCAGGACAGAGAGATACAAAACCCGGTAGTTCCGTTGCAGTACCAAGGGATGTCGCCAGGAAACCAATATTTGTCCTTGACCTTCGTTCTTCTAATACCTACCCACATACCAACTGTCATTACCATCCATCAGTTTCAGTTTAATTGGTAACAACTTGCATGTAACAAATGTACAAGGCACATGAACTATGTTGAAACTACAATAAAAAAGCTCTTAAGATGCAATTAACATTAGAGTTAAAAAGCAACAACAGCAATCAATATAAAATCTATACAAATCAAAAAGCTCTAGGGATTCTTCTTGGACAACAACTTCGAATTCAGAGCACGCGGCAATACAAACAAACAAACATATAAACAAACAAACAAACACACAGCACCTAACATTTATACTGTGAATCGAAAATATCTTCACTTTATTTTCGTTCATCCCGATTAGCCCCTCTGTCTATACATCCCCATACCATTGAGCCGTCATCTCTGTTGTTTTTATCCGATGTTTAAAGTTCACATCCAACCATGTCATTTGCCAAGTCTGATGTAGAATCATTTCCTTACCTGTCTCCTAACCTCCGCGTCGCTAAGCTGCTTCTTTAGATCGTCAGCAGATTCCGGGCAGGGCTTCTTCACCTTCTCACGCCGTTCCTCCATCCTCTTCTCCAGTTTCTCCAGCCTCATGTGGTAGCGGGGAGGAGTGTCGGGGTTCTCGGCCGGTACTTGGAAGGCGACGGCATTGTCGCGCTGCTTGAGACCGGGTAGCACTCCCTCAGATCGTAGTTGGCCAGGATGTAGGTCGAGGATTTCTCCGGTCGAGGCTGTGACATGATGGGTGCAGGCGGACTGCTGATTGGAATAATTGCTGACCCTTCTGAAAAGAAATCCAAACCGGAAATTCTCCTACAGTGCCGTAGAATGCCGGCAGGTGGCCCATTGTCAAACTCGACCTTCGTTTTCTTACCCGCCTACCAAATCATGAGTACACAGCCTCTCGAATTATGCTGTACTCCAAGAAGAAACAAACAAACAGACAGACAAACAACCAGAATTAGAAATACACCCAACCACAAGACCAACCACACTGAGCGGCGCCGAAAACACAACCTTCTTCGTGAAGGTATAAAAAAAAGTTGAAATCGAGAAGAACTGTTCTTTCAGTCCATGGGAACGGACGGATTTGTGTTAGACGACAAAATACCCATGGCGTTTAAACCTTTTTGGCAATTTAACGTATTTGTACAAGTTAAGAAAATAACAGAGCTTATGATTCTATGGGGACATGACAGTACAGTCCAAACCAGATCTCTTTTCTGTGTAGCCTAGAGTCCAACCTTAGCATAGAGTTCAGCTTTAGTCCGCTACCGGATCGGAGCTAGGGTAGCGGACAGAACCTAAGGAGACTGAACTCCAGGCTACTTCTGTGGCCATAAAAGACTCGAACCAGACGATACCGTTTGTTACATTTTTGTAAAGGTGCGTTAACTTACCCGCGGTCTGTCTGACCATAGTCTCGTCTTCATGTTTATCTGCTGACGTCTCCTCAGGAGAAATCTTGTTCGAAGTCGTGCAACACGACAAAAATGTTAAAATCGTCTCCCACATCTTGGGAGGCACTGTGTCCGTGTCCGGTGAGTGGGACGAACGGGGCTTGAATGTTTGTTGTTCCAAACAAAGCTTGGAGATGGAATATGACATCATAAACGATGTATAAACGTTCTAGGAACGTTGGCAAATCATTGCGCGTCATAAATGGCGTTCGAGAACTAATATTCATCTCTAAAATCTATCCGAATTTCTCTAAGCTAACAGACAAAGAAAATACTATTCTTCTTTTAACTACCAAAACCCCACAATTTATTGAAAAGGTGGGACATAACGTCTTCCATCGCTTACAAAAGAGAAGACAAACCCTTTACTAGTTCTAGACAATTACGTTTTAATCTAGTTTAGCCGCTTTTATACATATTTTGTACCCTGTTCTTTTATGTATGTTATTTGCAATTAGCCTTCAGGCAGGAATTTGCAATAAACTTTCTCCATTCGTACAGCATATTTTGTCCCAGCAAAGCTTTCCTTTTCCCCTGTACGTTCACTGATACTGTCTTCTGATGTCGGCATACTTTACGGTAGAATCCGCTTTTCTGCACCACCCATTTGTCAGCGTTTTGGTGCACTTATTCGGCTTGTGTAATTATGTGAAATGCCCAGCTGGACCGCACAACCATGGGCGGGGAGGTGTGTTGTTAGTCAGAAACAGTAGCACAAAGAAAACAGACGAAATTATGGAGTTATTAACGTTATTTACATATACAGTATTCAAGGACAATTGAGGAAAAATCTTGTAAAGTTTACCAACTTGAGGATACTGTACAGATTAGAATTAACATGTGGTTTTTTTCTTCTGCACATGCTGAGTAACACCCCGGAGTCGAGACTTACTTGATCTTAGTAGCTTAGTACATAACAGTTCTTGCGCTACCATACCTCATTGAACCAGCAAAATTTGCATAGCCAATGAGGCAAATCTATTTGCAGTGTCTTCCATTATCAGACTTAAATACTTGTAACATATGTAGTTTATGGAAAGTGGAGCATCAACAGATACCAAGTATGCAAATAAATCCCTAATTTGCATAATCAATGCAAAAACACCATAATTCATTTAATTGGAAGATTATAGGACTGTCAATATTGCAACATGCGTAAGTTAGATAAAGGCATTTATGACAAAGCATACATTACGCAAATGTGTAAGTCATTTGCATGAATAGAATTGTTCATGGAGATATGAGGTAGTGGAACTCTTGTTGTGCATAAGAAATATATGTATGTCAGACAAAAAATAAATGAATGCAACTTCTAGAGTAATATGCATTTCGTACACTTTATTTCCAATATCACAAACTATTCTAAAACTGTGTAATACTCCTTCTTTAATGTCCACCAATGAACCCATACAAATGCTACACAGAAAAATTCTGTAATATCACCATAATGAACAACACATAACTCTACAACATCATATACTTGCTGAGATACAGTAAATGCAGAAATATTTGCTGTGGTTTTATGTTCACAGTTGTTGCGGTAAGCTTTTTGCTGCGAACATAAAAGCACCACAAAATGTTTTGGCCTACTCTAGTATTGTCTCAATTCTCTCTCAAACGTGAACTTAAAACCACCGCGAACGCTCCATTTTTTCCCTACCACGAGATTAAAACCATGCCAACTTAAATGCATTTACAGCGTCCACAACAAAGAAACCTGCTATTAGTTCTTAAAACTCTGTACACTATTGATCCCACCACTTACAAGTCAATGTCATATCATTTTCCTTGCATTTTTTATAAATAGATACAATCTCCTAAAGAGCCAATACTCCAATCAGTAGTTATGTTGGTCACTTCAAAAGCTTAAACGCTGCTGAACTTTCTTGTCAAATAGTCTTTTTGTTTAGATCATAATGATAGCAATGTGAATGACCAGGCGTCCATATTGGAGTAGAGCAGCAGCCATGTTGGAGTGCGTAACAGATGCACACTTGTACTCCAACATGTCACATAAAAAGCCTGTACAGTTCAATGGACATTAACAATAGTACTGAGACTGTGGCTGTTATGGTAGAAAAACAATTATTAGGCACAGTATATTACAAGATTGCACAATTAACACAAAATGTTCACCAACATTGTATGATGAATTCTCCTAATAGCTGTTTTTCCATACATTGTTTGTATTCATATGATCCACAAGGAACAACAAGCAACACGGTGAATCATGTAATATCCGTATGCATCAATATCATCATATAATGATGTATATTATTACACTAAATATCATGCATCCATAAATTGAACACCATAACTGTACAAAAGTTGATTCCCACAGAATGATATGATGTTGGGTACTGCACTGACACAAAATATATCTGTTCTTGTCCATTCAACATGTCAGTCATTTTTAACAATTTCTCTTCAAACAATATCCCATGTCTGTGATACATTCTGTACCATAACCATAAACAATTTCATAGTCACAAATATTAAACTTGCAATTGTACATTACGGACTCTATAATCCAGTCTAGATGGGAAGAAAGGCCTTTGAGCAAAACTCTCATTAGCACATTTATACATAAAAACCTCACAACATCACTCCAACAGCCATAGCTCCTGAAGTTTGTTTGTCATTCAATTTACTTCTCTGACATTTGCATAACACAGAAGAAGAATGGTGGATTCTTCATAGAGCTTCAAGGGTCTATTTTGGTAATGAGATTTAAAAGAAAGGAATACACTCAATTCAATACATTGATAGATCTAATAATATCTGTCCAATATGAGGCGATCATATGAACAGATTCCCTTGAAGACTATCTCCTAGTCTGACTAAATTATGCTTCTACTAGTAGTAGCCCTTCAACTGATCAGTCCCCTGGAAGATTGATGCAATGTTCACCTCATCAGAGTTTGACTTAAAGTCAGGAGAAGTAGGAATATCTTAACCCTGTTGATTAATATGCATCCGTCCTAATGTGGGCCCATTGCCAAGAATATGGCAGCTATGAGAATGCAGCAGCCTTTGTGACCAGTTGTAAGTTACTGTAAATGCATTTAAAAGTTTGTATGGTTTTTATTTCACGCTAAGGGTAAAATGGAGTGTTCGCCATGGTTTTAATTTCGCGGCAGTGTTATAGTCACATACTGCTAAAAGTATTGGACAAAAATGTTTTCTGCATGTACAGTATCTATGGCAAAAAAACACAAGACAGATGACCAAGTTTGATATTTTGGGGGTTCCAAACTTTGATAAGGGCATGGGAACAAAGTGTGTACATATCATGTACAGTATATGAGCACATGTTGATTCTATACTGCAGGCTATAGGAGCTCAGCTTTGAGGTACTGGTTGTTTGAGGCTGCCCCTTGCTGTGCTGCAATATCTGCCATGATAGAAGGGTCCCATGTGAAGTTGACAACAGCAGCAGGCACCAATCCCAGCTCCGCAAAGGACACCTCTTCTTCCTCCAACCTCTGCCCCGTCGCCGAACTCAGGACGAACGGCAGCCAATCGCTGACCAGCGCATCGCGTACGAACTTCACCAGCGCGGACAGCTTCTCCTGCGCCCGGAACACGCCCTGGAGGAGCACGTTGTCTGGGAAGCGTACGCGGATGAGAGTGAAGTTGTACCTGCGGAGGTTCTGTTGCTCTTCGCGTTCCCGCATGGCTTTCGTGCGTAGCTGGAAACTCTTCTGTACTGCATCAGTCCGATCCTGCTGTTCCCGCTTTATCTCCTCCGTCGTGAGATTATAAAACGCGTCCGGTAGACGGAATTCCGCAACACGGTCGGTTGGCTGGAGAACTTGCATCATGCGATCGACTTTGAACTTAAGCGGCTCAGTCGTGGTAAGAATGTCAACAGAGGTCTTGAGACTGTCTAAGTCCTCGCACTTATCCTCACTGAGGACCCAAAAGGGTTCCACAGTATCCTGGTGCGGTAGTTCTTTAAGAGAGAACCCGGCGGCTTGTAGGAACTCCTCGTGACCCTCCATTGTCGCCACGCGGTCCTGGAAGGCCTTGTTGGACAGGCGGATCTTGCGGAACTTTTCCTCTGTTGGATTGGCCAAGATGTTCTCCAGATACTTCCGCAGGGTGTCCACACAGACCTGGACCTTTAAAAAGGATTTCAAGAACAAACCATAAACATAAAATGCAGGTAATAGTTGACTGATATTTGATATATCGATGTGCTGTAACAGATGCAATCTTGCCTCGATAATTTAATCAACTATCATTATTTCATCATTATTTTATTGCAATTGAAGAAGCAACTTTATGACAAGTAACATCTGGAAGCAGTCCAGATAACCAGATAACAACATGAACAGGAAGAACTGTACATATATGCCATATAATTTTATTATATGATTTTAAGACCAAGGTAAATCTATTACTGTAAATCTAGAACATATCATCTAGTCTACGATTTTATGTTTTCTAGCGGTCACTTCTCCATCATAAATTTGCCACATTTATGGCCCAGTTTTTAATTTGTGTCACTGCTGTCGTTTCAACCATGACCTCCAATATACCACAAATTTTAGCTGTCACAAATTCTAAATGTATTTTCATATAGAATACAATACAGGGTATTCCGTATCACCCGAGGTACTAGACTGTCCGCGGGTGGGATCACCCTATGGAGGGCCGGGACCGAGGGTGACGCGGAATACACCATGTTTTTTTATTTATTTAACAACACACGTTTCAATGCAAAATCCACCAGAAGTTGAGAAATCCTCGACCAAAAAATTGTAACAGCTGCACTTTCAAATGACCGAATCCAGTATTCGAATTTTCGCACTCAGACGGCATTCTAAATATTCTATGGAAGCCTGTGTGATAACCGAAAGTTACCATTCGGTCCAGAACACCTGTATCGGATGTTTTTGCGGCCCAGATATGACATTAAGCTGTATATTCTATTTTATGTCATACCTGGGCCTGATACAGGTGTTCCGGACCGTGTGATAACTATCCGTATCACATAGGGTTCGGGAGTTCGAATACATTTCGAGCGCGCCGGTTCATCCACCGTCGTGAATTCGAATACCGGATTTGGAGGTTGGAATCAATGTTGTTACAGTTTTTTGTTCGAGGACACAAAACTCCCACCACTTCTGGCGCATTCCGCATTGAAATTTGTGTTTTCTCGGGTGGGTATGACATAAATAAAATACAACACGGTGTATAATTCCGCATCACCCTCGGTCCCAGCCCTCCCGCGGGTTGGATCGCCTTCCGGCCTACAGGTGATCCCACCCGCGGTCGGGCTGGCACCTTGGGTGATACGGAAAACCCCGTGTTGTACTCTATATTTATGTCCTACCCACCCGGCCGAGACAGCACACATTTCATTGCGAATTGCGCCAGAAGTAGAGAAATGTTGGTGTCCTGGACCAAAAAATTGTAACAGCCGCACATTCCAACAACCGAATCCAGTATTCGAATTTTCAATAGGGGCGCACTCAGAAGGCATTTTAAATATTCTATCAATCTATGGAAGCCCGTGTGATAACCCAAAGTTACCATCCAGCCCGGAACACCTGTACTAGTATTGGATGTAAGTTGTATATTATATTTTATGTCATACCTGGGCCTGATACAGGTGTTCCGGACCGTGTGATAACTATCCTTATCACATAGGGTACGGGAGTTGTATAACA
Source organism: Branchiostoma lanceolatum (assembly GCA_035149815.1). NCBI lineage: Eukaryota > Metazoa > Chordata > Leptocardii > Amphioxiformes > Branchiostomatidae > Branchiostoma > Branchiostoma lanceolatum. The sequence goes on along the minus strand of CM068871.1, from coordinate 19,306,196 downwards.
CGGGCTTCCATAGAATATTTCAAATGCATTTCAGGCGTGCCGGTTGCGCCACCGTCGTGAATTCGAATACCGGATTCGGAGGTTGCAATTGTTACAGTTTTTTGTTCGAGGACACAACTTCTGGCGCATTCCTCATTGAAATGTGTTTTCTCAGGTGGGTATGACATACATAAAATACAACACAACTTGTATTCCGCATGACCCTCGGTCCCAGCCCTCCCGCAGGTCGGATCCCCCTACGGCCCTCAGGCGATCTTACCCGCAGCCTGGCTGGTACCTCAGATGATACGGAATACCCCGTGTTGTATTCTATATATAATTATATATACCAACCTTGTCCCTGCCCTTGTTGAGACTCTGTATCATGGTGGCGGACATCTTTACTGGACTGTCGATCAAATAGGTCACAATACACTCCCGTTTGTGTTGATCCAGCCCCTCCTTAGGAACAGACTTTCCGGACAGCGGGCAGATGAACCTCACCCCTGACACCGACAAAACTACCGGTGCACAGTCCTGTACTTCAGGTTCAGATTGCGTACGCGTACCGGTCGCGTATGGACTGTTACTAGTGCTACTCCTAGCCTCTCTTTCTGCGGCTTCGGCGCGTGCAGCCGCCTTGACAGCAGACGACGTCCTCTTGGTTTTACTCTGGTCTTTTTGTTCGAGTCTTGCTAGGGCAGCGGCGCCGGCTTGCTGGGCTCCTTGGGAGGGGTGGGCTCTTTCGGCAGGGGTCCTTGGTTGGACCGCCTTGCTTCGCGTGTCTTCTGTCAGTTTGTGGCCTTCTCCTGCCTTCTTGAAGGTCACCTCGGTCTTGACCTTGCTGAAGAACTTCTTCATGGCGGCTGAACACGTCTTGTGTAGCTTGTCAAACGAAAATAAAGTATTTTTGGTCGATTTATAAGGACGAAAACGCAACACGTCTCTGGATGATACCAGGGGCTTCCGCCTTTGTTCTGCTCCCGTATGTCAGAAATTTTATTTTCTCCTATTGGTCGAAATTCGACAAAGCTATTATCTTGTCCAATCAAATTTGACATAGTTTCATCTGCGGCATTACTGCACAGAGTCTGGATTATACCATTATTCTACAAAGGGGTGTCTGCATTGGAAGAAATACAGGTATATAATTTCATAAATAATAGATTGATATAATATTGACTTTGACAACTATCTAATTCATCAGATCTTTTTATTTGATGATTTTTCACACAACGAAGGGATCATGATGAGATTTTGTTCGGCGATGAAATAAATTCATGTGTAACACTGCAGTGCAGGTCAAAACCGCTAGGTATCGCTGTTGCACTGTAGCATCACAGAGGAGACGATAGCAAGCCCTGGGTTTTCGTACTTTGTGGTTCAAAACACAGGATTTAAGATATCCTCACGCACATGGCGGACTCGTACAACTTCGTTAAGTCGACCAAGCTGACGCTAAAGGGTGAGAAGAGCCGGTAAGAGCACATTCGTTTCGGAGGAGAGAAACTTTCCTGTTTTTTAGTTGCTCCTGTCTGCCCCCCTCCCCACATCAGTGTTGCCAACTTGTTTTGCTTCGGGTTTATTTTTTCTTTCGCCGATTTTATGATATTACGGACATGAAAATTACTTGCCTAAATCTACAGATGAATATGAAATTAAGGCTTTACGGATTTATGATTTTGGGCTACACATATGTAACTAGGAAAACAACAAAGATGATCATGTCATTCATGACAACAAATATATTATGTAATAATTGTTACATGTACCCCAAAAAATATTATGTAAGAATCTATGTATACAGTTGAAGATTTTCCATGAGTTACTGATTTAGGGGGAGGTGGAAAAAAAGGTGTGTGGTTGCCTGATGGATTTGTTGGATTCTATACGAGCGATCGCTAGAGTTTTTATTTACATCGGACTAGTAATAATTTGGCTTTCTAATGCTGACTGGTAGTCAAAACGACGTTAACAGATCAGATTATTTAAGCCCCCATCTCACTGGACCAACAGCACATTGGTGACCTTACTGCATCCAAAATTGGATTTGTGTTCCCTTTCGACTTTACAATGGAAATATCATACAAAACTGCAAGTATCACTCAGTAGTAAAAAGACAACAAAGCGTAAAAAGATTTGTTTCTTATCGATGAAATTCCTTGAACGCTCTGTGAAATTGCTCTGTCGCAAAGTCACCAAAGTCACACAGGCCTGGCCTAGTACTTCACCGAAGAATCCTCAAGGTATCCTCAAGGTAAGTGGAGTGGGTCCAGTGAGGTACATGTAGGTGCTTCACCAAATTTAACATTTGATTAGCAGATCATTTACTAATCAATATTTTTCCTACCGCTGCGTCACGGTGACATTGTCGTAATCGCTTGTATTCCCCAGACACAAGAAACACAAGAAGAAGAAGCGTAAGAGGGACAGAGAGGCTGACTCAGCCGGACCGTCAGTTGATGAGCTGCGCCAGGACAAAGAACTACACGGTTTGTATTTCTTTGTTTGTCTGTTTGTAAAGCATAACCGGTAAACAGCTTATCAGGCATAACACACCAGTTTTGTAAAGTAGGTACTCTCCAAGCAGAGGTTGGTGGGGAAGATTGTGACCTTTTTATCATATGCCCCATTTTTTGTCCGCTCTTGGTGGGGAGACGACAAATAACGGGGCATATGATAAAAAGGTCACAATCTTCCCCACCAACCTCTGCTTGGAGAGTACAGTTGGTACAAGCTTCAAAGGACCTCTATTCTTTTGATAAGTGTACATGGGATCTTTAACGTTCTTGAGATGTCGCTGTCCTCAAACACACTTTACATCCAATCTGAGATGATGTCCCTAACCGAAGCAAGGTTCTCATTCTCAACTGGGTGAAGTAAGGAAAACAGTAGGTATGGTAATGAAGTGCCCTTTTAAAATTTAAGGAAACAACTTCAGGACCTGTTTTGGATTCAGTCAATCTATCCTAACCACATGTCCACAAATGCCAAAGCAGGGTGCAAAATACTTTTTTGAGCCAGGTTGCCCATGTTGCAACCTAGGGCAAATGCTAGGTTGCACATCCAAATTTCAGGTTGCTGCAGCAACATTCACCTATTTCTTCAAATTACTAGTAAGCTCGTATGTAGCGTGTAATAATTACTAATATTTCAAAATATAAATTAGATAGTATTGTGTTCCCATTGACCTAACAACATCTTGTTTAGCCGAGAGCAGTGTGTTTTCGTCTTTTTCAGCTCAAATTCCCCGGTTTTGGATGGTTTAAAACGAAAGTGTTGATTTCTTTATTTCAATTGAAGATTTACCGAATTTTATGAGAGTGACACTGTGTTTTTGTGAGCTTCCAGGGCTCCGATTGAGATCTTTGGCTCAAAATATAAGGTTGCACACTGCGCTACCTGGGTTTGGAATTAACTTGCACCAACCAAAATCTTGTTGCACTGTGCAACGTGCAACCAGGTATTTGCACCCTGCAAAGGCATGACTTGTTTTGCATGTATACAGAATTTTGATATAACCCACTAATAGTAATACTGCAAGTCTAAATATCAGTTATTTTGGTCAATCAAGATACTATTAGATGTTTTTGAGACTCTTAGATAGTACATTTGTTGACATTGACAAAATATGAAACCTGCAGTTTTGTCTTGATCTGCTAGGTGGCTGGTGGAGTGTGGAGAATTTTGACCAGATCAAGAACAACATCGCCATAGAGCTGGGGAACAGCAGTTATGTGATGGCCATGGACACTGGACTATTTACACTGGGCGCTCCTCATGCAGGTGATGTTTGTTTGTTTTGTTTGTTTGTTTGTTTGTTGTTTATTTGTTTGTTTGTTTGTGCCCATTGAGTTCAGAAGCAGTAGTCATTTACATTACAAAGACTGCGTTGTATTTTTTTTGGAAAGGCACTAACTTTCCTTACTTCTACTACAGGTGTGAATGGGTACCTAACTTCGTTTGAAGAGGTAGTACTAATAGTATTAGTAATACTAAGTACTAGTACAGGACTGGTGGTTGAAGGAAATTGATGGGCTCCGCTTTCCAATAACAACCCACTACCCCTACAGCCTCAAAAAGGCTATGGACTTACGTAACTTTTACCTTTACCTTTTACCTAACACCTTTGTAGGAAAAGGTACATGTATTTAAAGCCCAAACAATAAACGTAATGAAACGGTAATCAGTACAACCAGTTCTACATAATCATGTAACCAATGTTCCCTGTTTTTTATGTAAATACAGATGGGGAGGGACCAGACCCAACAGAACAGCTCACCGCCATCGTCGTCTCGGAGACCAAGATCGCTCTGAAGTCAGGGTACGGGAAGTACCTGGGCGTGAACTCCGAGGGCGTGGTGATCGGACGTGCGGAAGCCATCGGACCGCGGGAACAGTGGGAGCCCGTGTTTCAGGAAGTACGTAATGATACGGACGCTAGCTACTACATTAACATGGCTTGTCAATATATGTTATTTATTATCCAAGCAGATGTTGAGAGTCAGAATTGTGATGTTTTCCGAACATTCTGTTCCAAACTACCTCAAAGTCTAAGGAAACAGACACAGTAGGCAGCTGGGACGTAGTATTATTAGTAGTATCCATTATTAATTTTGATTATACTGCTGCTGGGGTCCCTAACACGGGTGGGCAGCAGTCGGCTAGTCTTACCACCGCGCTTCCAAGTGGCTCTGGCCAGTGGGTCCATGCTGGTGAGGCCACACACCTTAATGTCCTTCCTGACACACTCCAACCAAGATTTCCTGGGTCTTCCACGAGGTATGTTGCCTGTCGCAACATGTCACAGGAAAATGTCGCAATTTTGCCTCCTGACATCTGCTTGGAGACTTGTGTTTGTACAGTTCGGCATTGCTATATGATTCTCAGTGTTGCTATGTCTGTCTGTGGGACTCCAATGGTTGCAAAGCTCTATGGGTAAGGGAGTGAAGTCTGGCTTCCCTGTCTTTGTTTTGTGAACTTGCTATGAAGAGCTCACTACTGTAACTGTTACAGTTGTGTATTGTTGATAGCAAATGAGCTGCATTTTTTGTGTTATAGAATCATTGCTTTCCAGTGTTATCTCAAAACTCTAGACCTGCTGAGCCCGACAATTGTTGGGTTGTGGAGTAGAATTTGTATGTTGCACCCAAGCATTTTTTGTAGAGCGAAGTAACTAAAAACGAGCAATATTAAACTCGTACCCTTTATTTCAAATGTGTCAAGGCACTTCAGCAGTGGTAGTACATGTTTACTTGTGCTCTGGAAAGCTACAAAAAATGTAGCAGGACAAGGGTTAAAAGAACACAACTATATATATATATATATATTGTGTATCTGTATCTATATATTCAGTATGGCCATCCTTAAAACCATAACACACCAGCTTAGCAGCAGCTGGTCTATATTACACTTAACGACCTGTCACATCTTACCTTTGCACATCTAGATGCAAGTACTTGTTTAAGTTTTCCAATGAGGATGCTCCTCCAGACCTGTACTAATTTGATTGATGTTGTTTTGTTGTCTGCAGGGTAAAATGGCGCTATTGGCAGGAAACAGCTGTTTCGTATCGTGTAACGACAGCGGGGACATCGTCGCCACCACCAAGACAGCGGGCGATGGCGAGATGATCAAGGTACAGTAAATTCATTATTTTCATAGCGATTCATAATTTGATGGTCAAAGGGAAAACTACTCTTTACCATTTTTTTAAAGTAAGGCCACACCAACTTAATCTTATGGATGACATCCGCGCGCCCATTGATTTTCGCCTGTTGTCAAAACAAAAAAAAATCACCTCCTCCAAGGCTACACGGAACTCCGGATCTTGCTGACTTAGATTGCCGCAAAAGGCTAGCATTGTGCCGGCTTATCGGAAAACTGGGGCGTATTTGTGGATTGGTATGCCATCGATGTTGGCTAGGGGGATTTTGCGTTTGCAGAGTTGTACGAGAGGATCGCGGCGGCCAGCGAGTATCGCCCAGACAATTTCAAACACGACCTATCCAGAGTGACTCTGACACGTTTCTTTTGCAATAATGAGAGACATGGGAGAGGAATTGAGGGATTGGCAGAGGTCTCACAGTGAGATTTGTGAGCGTAAACCATAGAATGCTTAATATGGAGTTCAATGTCATGTATGTTGAAACTGCCCTTATGGGTGTATATGAGTATTGTCATCACAGTCATATATCATCCACAGTCCTTGGAGCCAAATACCTTCTAATAGTATACTTCTTTGGTCGTTCTTGTCAACATATTAAAAATCAATCACTTGCGCTGAGTCTCCTATAATGAACAAGACAACCTACATGTACCTCCTACAAATAAACTGTGTTCTGTGGTTCAATTCGCAGTACCAGCTTTGTACTAGTAGTCCTGTGGTTTAGCAGCGTTTTTTTTTTGCTGGATTTTCTTTTTTTTTTGCCCGAAAAATCAAGTTGGTGTGGCCTAAATGCGTCAAAACAATTCGGTAGTAAAGCAGCGGAATCACCACAATTCGATATTTCAAAATCAACATTAGGTGGTTCATTATGTAATTCGTTATTGTAACTTAGCATTTTTTTTTCAGCTTCAGTAAACATTCAGAAAAACAGCCTTCCATTTTTACATGTAATATTATAGTGACTTATGAATTAGTTTCTGGTTCATTATTGTAACTTAAAGATTAGCATAAATGTGAATTTGTTGGACCTGTGCATGTAAAAAGGAAACACTTTTTTTGTCGCTGTGTTCTCCCCACAGATCAGAACAAACGTAGAAAAAGTCAAGAAACAGAAAGTGGACGTACCGGATGAGGAGAAAGGGTCGCTGAAGGAGGCAGAAGTCAACTATGTGTACGTGAAACTCATTTTTGCCTGAACCATTTCTTTGGTGACGTAAAGCCGGCGGCCCCGTGTATGAGGGAGGTTCAGGAATAAGCCTCAAGCGTCAAACCTCTGCACGTAAAAGAACCCAACACACTTATCGAGAAGAGCAGGGGTGTCCCGGTGTACTTGGCCAAAAAAGCATGCAGATATTAACACTATTGCAGTAACTGAGTTACTGTAACTATTTGCATGTCTTTAACCTGCTGCCTAACTCTGTAACCAATAGGGATTTGGGTGCCAAACTGCAACTTCACGGTTCGAAGTACATGTCATATGAAAAATCTTTACTGTATGATTCATTTTTATGAAATGTAGTGTGTTCTCGTGTGATATGATGCTGTTTTGACACATACAGGAAGAAGTTCCAAAGTTACCAGGACCGCAGGTTAAGAATCAACCCAGAAGACAGGTCCAAACTTAAGAAGGCCAAGGAGAAAGGCACCCTACACGAGTCTCTTTTAGACAGGTGAGGCCTGTGTCTTGTAATAATAAGAAAGGCACTAACAGTCTTACTATTGGTGTTATTCTAGACCATAGAAAATGTTGAATTTGCTTCTTAAATATTTCTGTTCTAGATTCTAAGAAAGCCACTGTCTAGATATAAGTTTATATGCAGTAAATCAATCGCATTAGGGTCTTTTTCACTGTGTTTCAAGTTCACAGTTGAAGCCTTTCTGTTGTACAGTCACAGTGGTACTTTAATCAATGAAGTTTTATCGTTGAGAACTTGAGAAGCACTGAATAGAGGCACCCAGAGCATTTTATGAGGCTTGAAAACTGGAAATATTCTAGTTGCTGTAATCTTTATGAAATTGACATTTAACGCAACTGTTAACCACATTTGCGTGAGGATTTCTTATCAAAAGTGCTCAAAAGCGGCACAAAAATAAGCTACATGGTGATATTTTAGTTTCACGCGCCTAGCCAAAGCCCCACCCACCTCCGTCAAAACGTAGAAATGCAAAATTAAACATAAAAATGCAAATAATTGACGAACATACAGTCACTCTCTCATTGGTCGAACCGCTAATTGTGATGGACAGTCAGGATCAGTCTATTAGGGCTTGGATTTTCTGTCAGTTCTCACCACACAACGACATCGTATCTTTGCTCCTTTAATGTCGATATGTAATGGACAGGTATAGTTTTTTTTAAACTTACTATGTGTGGGAATGACTAGAAATTTGAGTTTTTTTATTCAAGTTTCAAGCCGCATGAAATGCTCTGGATGCCTCTAATACATTAATACAAAACACATATTTGCGGTGTTATGATTTGCAGTAAGTGGTTTCTAACCACAGCGAATATTTTAAGACTTGCACATAATAGCTAACCTTTACTTTTTAAAACTCCAATAAAAGCAATTAATGTTACAATTTAGTTACCACAGTGCTGGTACTGATATGATGTAGTTCTTTACCATGTGAATAAAGATGATGATTTTATATATTATATCTTACTAATTTATATTTTCTTTGTGTTATAGGAGAGAAAAGATGAAGGCAGACCGATACTGCAAATAACGAAACAGCAGCACAAGGGTGGAGGGGGGCACTGAAAATCTGGACGTTAGACTTATCAAGGCATTTTTAAAACTTTAACAACACTCAATAGTTTTTGTGTTGAAAATGATGTGTATTTTTAAACGAGTAGGCTTTCTTCCATTATGTATACAAATTACAAGGGATCCTGTATGGCATATACAGTAAAGTTTTTACTGAAAATACCAAGTTTAACATGTAACAGTAACTGTAAAGAGATTGGAAAGGTTTGACTTTGAAAAAGCTGAGGACAAACCTTTACCACTTTGGACATGAAATAAAGGAGAGAGCTACTGTAACAATAAACGTGTGATGTTAATAATTGTGTCTGATTTTTTACTTGATTTGAACTTTTACCTGTATCAAAATTCCTGGTCATTTTAGTTAATCTTTATGTATATTTATTCAGAAAGGCGAAAGGTGAATTTGAAGACAAAGAAAAATGTAGACACAAGTAAAAATAAAGAATATAGAGTGTTTCTATGAACATGGAATAGCAATAAACCACAAAATTCAATGATACCAAGCTGTGATGCAGTTCAATACCTCAAGTTTAATTTCCAGTCAAGTAATTTTACATGTCTTACTTTTTCTCCCATATTACTATATTATCTAGCTCTTTTAACTAGCTTTAAGCTAGTATTGAAGAAGCCCTGGATGCTTTTTTATTGTGCTACAGCCAAACTGTTTCAGAATTAAAGAGATAATGCCATTTTAACCTACGGTATTATCAACTAGAGTTTCTCATTCAACACAAATTATTCACTTTGGAGAGTTTTTAAAATTTGTTTATTCTGCTGTCTCATAGAAGTATGATCATAAATTCCCTAAGATGTGTGTTATAAACTTTTACATCATTGCGACAAAAATAAAGGCAGAGCTTTCAGCTCCAAACTACTGGAATCACAGCTTGACATAGTACATGTATTAGTAATAGCACGAAAACTTATCACATAAGTGGATAATTTATCATCATGATTACTTTAAAAATCTGCACCAGAAATTATCAGACTTAAGTATCCACCTACACTACTTAGATACTGACAGTGTTCACTACATCCATGTACAAATGTATGTATCATTATCTCCAAGCAGATATTAGGAAGAAAAATCATTACATTTTCCTAGCTGTCCCTTGGTTTACAAACACGTGCACTTAGAGTTGCAGTTTGTAACAGAAAACGACAGCTAGGAGAACATAACTATTCTACATGTACCTTTCAACATCTGCTTGGAGATTAGATATATTAGTGATATTATGCTTGATTATTTTTCAATAAGTGGTGTGGCCGTTTTTCCTGTGACATCACGATGAGATGACACAGACACAAGCTGTTCATATAGTTGGCCTTCAGACATCTTCAATGCTGTAAAAAGAGAGAAGAAAGAACAAATACTGTAAATGCATTTAAGTTTGCATGGTTTTTATTTCGCGCTAAGGGGAAAATGGTGTGTTCGCAGTGGTTTTAAATTTGCGGCAGCGCTATAGTCACATACTGCTACAGTATTGGACAAAAATGTTTGCGGTGGTTTCAAGTTCGCAGCGAAATGATCGCTGCGAAAACCGTGAACATAAAACTACCACGAACATTTCTGCATTTACAGTCACTATGGTTTTTTTTCGGATTACACACATCGCTACAAATTTCATAACTGTTACATTAATTACGGTAGATAGCTTTCCATACAAAAGAGGCAAAAATAGAACCAAAATAAAAAGGGCATTACAGAGACAGCATAAAGAAAGGGACATGCAAGCCCCCTTAATTTCTCTTTGACATGGCTTCTTTTGCCAGACCTTAATAGCTTGATTCAAATACAAAAGACAAACCTCTACTCTCAGACACCCATGTTCCCACTCACCCCTCAGTTCTTGATCCCAACATAGTTTGTGGCCTTCCCTGTTTTCTTAAGAGTCTCCAGGATCTCGTCAGAAGTCAGACTGGTGGTCACGAACACCTTCTTTCCAGGAAGGTCAACATCAAACTTCTCCACACCTGTAGAGGTCAGGTAACAAAGGTGAGAAACAAGGTGAAACCATAACCTCAAATTTAAATCTGACTGACTCACACCCCTATACTGTACAAGTACATGTACCAACCTCAAAGTCATTCTACAGTAACAGCTTTTTTTCCACGAACAGCAAAACTATGGAACTCACTCCCAGCTCACTGCTTTCCCTTGAATGTAACCTACAAACCCTCAAAACAAACATACACCGCTGTCTCTCCCCATAGCTACATTTAGTTGAATTAGTTAATTGCTTTGCCTTGCATTGAGCCGTCAGAATTGCCCAAGTTACCAATGACGGGAGAGCCCTGAACTATGGCTGAATTATGTTAAACAAATGAGGACTTTACTTTGGGTTATATTTAGCAAAGTATAGTATAGTAGACTTTTCAATTCTACATGTAAGTTTAGCCTCCCTTTAAAGAGGAGACCCCTCACCCTCCTTTTTCCCGAGCACCCTGTTGACTGCACCAGAGCACCCCTCACACGTCATCTCCACTGTGAACTCATGGGTCTGTAGGGGGAACACAACAAAAGTCATATTCGCAACCCATTGTACTGTATAATTTAATCAAACCTGGTATACTCAGTCTCACTGGACAAAGTAAGAATCTTGGACACAGAAGCAGACTTTTTCCCAAGAGGAATAAAAGAATCCATCTACATCAGGGTTTTACAACCGTCCCATACTAAAGACGGAGGGCGCTATAGACTTTCTGCAACATATGATCCAATGCTCACCGAGTCACATGTCTTATCTGCATAACATGACGTCACAGAAGTAGTGGATTGTTCATTCCTTGGTCAGTTGAAAATTTGGGTAAGTCCAAGTTTTTGTGTTGGCATTAAATACAGTTCAACCTTGATTCAGAATGACTTCTACTAGTTCCAACTCGGATGAACTTTCAAGTGAAAACCTGGTAAAGGGCTCATCTTCAAGCATGCTGGGGGAAAGGTTATATATACACATACATGTAAAGTATTCTCTTCTCTGACAGCTACCAGTGACTTCTCTGACTGAGCTACAGTAACTCTTCCTTCATAGCATGCCTGGATGGGCTTGGATGAGAGAATATGCAAAAAGCCTGGCTGTCAGAGACCAACCTTTCACCACAACTTCTGCTTGGACTTGGAGCTTACTGCTAGGGTTCTGCTCCTCTACATGGGAGCCTGCATGCTTCTTTTTAGTATTGGGCATATGCAAGATATCTTAGATTGCATGAATATTGGTCAAGATTTCTATCACATATTTTATGTTAAGCACAACAGATATTTAAACATAAATACCAACACAGACACTATCTTGAAATCCTGTACTATTAATAGAGTAGAAGGTGTTATATTAGCCACTGCTTTATGCCCGATACTCGTTAGATTTAAGTGAATAAATGAAGTTTTAAAAAGATAAACAAATAAAAGAAATCTTGAAGCCTGCCCGGAGGCGTACTTGGGGTTGGTATACTTAAAAACATTCAAGTTTCAGACCCCGAGAGCAGATACAGACACTCAGTTGAGCTGTTCAGAGCCAGGCTGGCAGACCGCCTGCCCAAAGTTCATGGACACGCCCCCTTTCAGTACTGTAAATACCCTCTGAGTTTGGGGGATTTAATTTCGTGGTATGTTTGTTCGTGGTAAAAATAAGTGTTTGCAGTTGCTGAATTTATGCCAGTGGTAGTGCTATAGTCATACACTGTACAGAATTAATGGAAACATAATTCGGAGCAATTTCTGCGAAAACTGAACTTAAAACCACTGCGAAAATTTTAAGAAACTACAGTAACAGTAACAATGCCTTCTGAATTTTTAAGGCTTGTTGGGAGTAATGTATTGAGATAGATCGACATCAAAGAGGACAACACAGATATCGTCTGATCTACCACATATACATACACCAGTTATCACCATAAGTTATGTTATTGTTTATACTTATAATTTTTTGCTGACGTATCGTTTAAACAGCTGGACAGTTTGAGTAAAATGTTATTCATTTTCGCGAATGAAAACAGTTCTTATCCGCTAAAATTCAATCTTCTAACTCAGAAATGAAGCCAAAGACCACTTGTTTCTAGCGTAACAAGAACCACAGTTTTCGAACAAAAAATAAGATGCAAACGTGTCAAAAACATGGTCGAAACAAAAAATTTCTTACCTGTGTCGCCATCTTGAATTTTAGATTACGGAACTCTCGTGTAATCTCGCGCGTATACAAAATCTCGTGAGACTAGTAATGTACATTCAATTTGTAGGGTCGTTTTATATTTTCTTAAAAATTCAATTTTCAAAAAGAATCACATTTCATATAAATTCTACTTGCCTAAATATTAACACATTGGAAACTTGCTTTTAAATCTTCCACGAACACATTGCTCATAAATGATGTATAATTTAAAAAAAAGACCACGTTTTTGTCTAGTGCATAGTGGTATGTTCCAAACTTTCACTATCATATGACCATGTTGTAATGGTGTTTACATGTTGTTGTGGGACTTTGGTTTATCCTGTGATCGTAGAACTTTGTACTTTTACTGACATGTGACAGGTGTGACATTCAGCTGTAGGTGTAACAGGTGAACTGAACAGGTGAACAGCATAAGACGAGATGGAAGTAAAGCTGAAGTTTGCTACAATCTTGGCATGCCTGGTTTTGGTGGTGCAGGCCCAAGTTTCTCCTGTGAGTTTTACCTTTGTTTACCTTCGGCAAGAAGATGATATGTTTTTGGTAGCATTTGTTTCATCATCATCATGGATACCCCCAAATAACCCCGCTGGGGCAAAGTAGGGGGGGAGGAGGTCCCAGGCTAAGGCGGGCAGGCCTCCAGCCTGGCGCGGAAAGACTCAACGGTGGGAGCCGTAACAACCGCGCCAGGCAGGGCGTTCCACTCGGGTATGGTGCGGGGGAAGTATGAATATTTGTAAGAGTCTGTTCGGGCGTAAAGTGGTTGAAATTTGAGCGTGTGGCTTCCCCGGGTGCGTTTGCTACCATCGCTGAGAAGGTAATGTTTTCGTAGCCTAGAATCCAAACCTATTATAGCTCCCGTGTCTGACCTCTTTGCAAGATAGAGGAGACTCGAGAGCTATAGTACATTGTAGGTTTGGATTCCAGGCTAATGTTTTTGTCAGTGTTCGTGTGTGTGCGTGTGTCCTTCCATCTGTGAACTCCAAAATGACGGGATGGACTGTCTTCATACTTGATAAAGTTATATACAGGTAGGTCTTCTTGAGACCTCGAAATAAATTTGTTAATTGGTTTATTGGTTTATTGCGATACCCTTTAGTCGAATTACGACTTATCTTCCAGGGTTCAGCATAAAAAAGTATACAAACACAGACATATATACAGTGCAAGATCATATAAACATAATCATAACATATACAGATTGCTATGCTAACATAACTTACGAACAATTGGTGACAAACTGGTAGATGGCCTTCTTAAAGTGATATGGGACTGTCAATGACTTGATGTTAGATGGTAATGTATTCCAAAGATTGATGGCTCGGTAGAGAAAGGTTCGCAAATGGGCTTCCCCAAGCGGCTTGATACGGTACTGCAGCGGACGTTTTGATATCTCATGTTCTGGACATGCTAATTGGTCATTATTTTCTTAGTGGTTAAGCTATAGATATCTCTTGGGAGGGAGAGTAAGTTGTGTAGGTTTGGGCCCCCTAACGGTCCTTTTGGAACTGCAGGAGTCAAGTGTGTTTCGAACTTTGAAAGAGAGTAACTGAAGAAGGGGTTGACAGATTGTCATGGTTTTTGGCTAGCTACTACAAAACTTAATTGAAAATTATTGAAACCATGAAATTGATGAATCTGTATTCCTCAAATTCAAATGACATTTATCACTCAAACATGTATTATGTTGATGTTTATGTTTATGTTCTTCATTACAGTTTGAAGAGAAATGTGAACATGGGATGTACCCACCTAAAGCAGAGTAAGTATTGTATGACTTACAAATATCATCTCTATATGAATATTGAACTGTAAGACAGAAAAATCCTCTTGGTTGTTGTTATCTAAGAACAGTTATCTTGGACTCAAAAATCATCTCTGGACTGTTAGAAAGATGCTAACCTCCATCAAAATTAATCTGCCAGGTTACATAAATCGGCCAATTTCAAAAACAGTGGGTTTGAGAGATCTCTAGTGCAGCACCATGAACAGTTGAGCTATACTGTGGAAATTTTGGTTGGAGATTTTTTTGGACGTATCTTTTGAGGGTGATGGAGTTATGTACCATGGTGGAATTAACTACATGTTACCTGGTGGGATTTTTCGAAGATGTCTCCTAAAGAAAATCGTTATAGAAAGGATCATATTTGATATTTAATCAGAGCGAGAAATAGATGTTATTGAATCAATCTGAATACTTATTAATGTCAATTTTTTCTTCAGATCAAAGGTTGCCAGTTATGTGATAAATCTGGACCTCCCCCCTGCCGAGAGATGGACCGGTCTGGCCAAGGAGAAAGCACCACAGGTCTAGATCTGAATCCAATAATCTCCAAGCAGATGTAGGGGAGGCAAAGTTGTTACATTCTTGTAGACGCCAACTTCTGCGACAAACTTCCCCCTCATTTCTGCTTGGATATATTATTAAGGATCCATATGCATGATGCTTTTGTATAAAATGAAATCATTTGTTGTTTACACATTTCTTGACTTTACTTTACGAAACACAATAATTTTGTTAGTCAGTGCTATCCACCCAATTCTGGCTCTGGTGGCTCTCCTAAATTTTATATATATAGAACATCTTGCCCATGTGCTTTACAATATACACACTCAGAAAAGGTTGGACCATTTTTTCTGCCCCATAGCCAGACTGGACAGGTTATTTTGCCTTCCGGACTGGACAGGTTTTTCCAACAACCCATACTAATGCTAATAAACTGGGCTAAGGTTTCCTGCCTTTATTTATTCATTATATGTTGGTATGGTTCCAGATTAAGGATATGTTAGTCGAGGTCAAGGCCTTTGTTGGAGCTTTTGGCAATGGAAGCATCATCGCATTAGTGGACAAGTACCTGGTAAGTCTGGTCCTTTCATACTACAGTAAAATTCCTTTTTATGTACACACCCCTCCTAACGTACGCACCCCCGATTTGGGGACAATTGTGGGCCTTACTCAGTGAGTTGAAACGTTCAGGGGAAAAACCCTCCTAACGTACGCACCCCCTCTCCAGCATTTCGGTGGATAGTTAGAGGTTGACATGATCATCCTTTCGATGATGTTTAGCGACTTAACGCTTAAAGGGTTACTGAGAAAATTTTTCTGGGTAGAAAATGTCAAACAATTTAAATTATATGTTTTACATGTATTTATTCTTTATCACTGATTAATTGTGCGGTAGCAATTTCCACACTTCATTTACATGAAGATGTACCGTACTCTCAAGCTGATATGTGATTTTTACGAGGAAGAACCCCTCCTAACCTACGCACCCCGACTTTGGCGTCAGCCTGGAGCACCTGCTTGCGACTTGAAAAGTTTAAAAAGTGTGTACGTAAATAGGGATTTTACGGTATAGGTAGTGGATATCTCTTTACCTCAATCGGTAGGAGCCTCACAGTAATCAGCTCAATTAGTTGTTAACTCAGGGAGGCCCTGGTTCAATCCTGGGTAGTGGCATCTCAGTGGGGAGGGGGATGCATCCGTTATTCAGAAGAGACCTACATAATGCTAGGGTCACATTTCCAATCCGGGGCCCGGCCGGGCAGCTTGTGGGAACGGAAACTATGATATAGAAGACAACAAAAGACACAAAACTTTTAAAAAATTATTCCATACCATACGTTATGTATATTCTTGATATGTAGCTTCTATTCTTTGTTTTCTTAAACAGCCCGGTCGGGCCCCGGCTTGGAAATGTGACCCTAGCATAAGGAGGTCCTGTGTTCAAGGAGGTGCCTCTAACATGTAAAGGGGAAGGGCTTATGGTCTCATTCATGAATTTTTTCGCCTCATAGGATTACATGTTATAATACGTGTTTTACATGGACGGGTTCGTAAAGAAGATATTTGGAAAATGCACCAATGTTATTCATTCCATGTTGAGGACATTTACTCTAGATTATGTGAAAAAATTGCCAATAGTTTCATTACATACAATCTCTTTTTATAGCAGTTACAAGCTTCACTTAAGCTACACACCCAAAAAGGCACTTTCCAGCTGTAAGCGCATGACCGCATCACACACAATGTCCGGGTGTACACGTCCGACCTCGCGCGCGGCTGACAAACTTTGCCTACTAATTTCTTCAGTTACAAACACACTTTCGTCAGTTTGACGCTTGAGATCAGCTGGGCTAGCTAAAAGGGATTTTCACACCGATATAAACATATGTTCATGCAGCCGTTTATTTTTGGACCACGGACTCTTTAAGGGTACCCACTCGGAGTAATATTTACATGAATGAGACCTTAAGCATTACCTCCTTCCTATAGAAATATAATAATAATGATAATAATAACTTTATTGCAGAAAAATATATATTAAGGAGCTTGCTGCCCCATGTGCAAAGGCACTGCAACAAAAGAACATCCTTGCTTGTGTGAGTACAAGATAACTGTTCATTAAACATTTTTTACTAATTTTCTTGTGATCCAGGCCCCCCTAGCTGACACCCTCCCTTACCCGTTCGCTGATGAGCTAAAAGGCATAGCCAAGGCCACAGACATCCCTCTCGGTGAGCTTATTTTAAACTATACCATTTAATATAATAAGTTATAAATCATAACATGAATTATTTTGTGTAATGAGTTTGGATATGTTGTCAGCGTCTTAACATTGTCCTTTTCAAATTGTGTCATTAGATGTTAACTTTAAAGCATGCATGTTATTATTGCAAACATATAACAATAAGGACTATAGATTCATAACTTAATTTTGAATCATGATTACATTAATTTTTTAGTTTACCCGTTAGATGTTTTTCCAATATCATCTTCAATAATTTCAATATAAAGGAAAATACTAAGTTGAGAATTTTATGAATGATGTATTAAGTGATAATATACAGTTTGCTTATCAAAATTTGGTACTAAAACAGTTGCTTGATCGTTTTTTTTATGTTAGGTGAAGTTGTCCTTTTCAACGTTTTCTACGAGTTTTTCACCGTCTGCACATCCATAGTAGCTGAGGACCCGACAGGTACTGTGATTTAATACTGTGAACTCATTACAATATTCATGCCAGAGACTTAAAGGAAACCAGTGAACTTAACATTGAAAAGTCTAGTCACCAGACTGTACTAAATATAGTAAAGTCAAGTTCTCTGACACTTGTTTTACAAAAGTCATCATGATGATGGTTCTCACAAATGCCGTCACAGGAACGGCCGGCCGTTGAAACGGACATTTCTGACGGTGTCCCAAGCTTTTGAAGCGTCCCAGGCCGCTAAGTCATCCATAATCCCTCAAATTCTTCGGAAAATTCCTCGTAGCCATCTCAAAAAGCCCACTTCATTATCATATATATCAGAACTGATACTATATTAGGTATTAGGTAAATGAATGCGTTTTTGACATATCCCTAAGATGATCACTTTTGTTGGTCATGTTTTGGTTTTGTCAGACTTGGTTAGGTCATTGGTTTTTTTTTAATGTGCATCCTCAGGAAAGTTGTTCCATGCCAGGAACCTGGATTTTGGGCTGTTTCTTGGGTAAGTTCTGTCAGCTTTTACCAATTACCGGTAGTGTTAAACATGAATATATATCATGTATCTAGACTAGGAAAAACGAGAAAGCCACACCAAGGCGAAAATAAAGTCTGGATGTGGGCTTGAATCTAAGATTTCTGAACAGGGACTAATGCTACTATAATAGCATCTTTTTTGAAGATATGGCGTGAGTGTGTACGGTTAGCTTGAGGTTGCCCACTACTACTGTTTAGACTATAAAAAGGATGAATAAAAAAGTATTTAGGAAACCAAATTGGCCCTTGCAGTAAAAAAGCAGCTTCACATATGGGGCCCAAACCTACAAATTGATACAATATACCGATACCACTTTTCCTCACCGGCCCAAGAGCTATGTACATGTTCCAAATTTAAAAAAAAATGACTTATCGTTAACTTGTGGTAAGAAAAGCATATGTTCTGCTGCAGTACCATTGCAAGCCACCAGGAGGTTTCCATCAATGAACTTTAATTTCTTCCTTTTGATGACACCTATACCCACATGTCAAATAGCATGTAAAATGTATGTATACATGGATCCATTCATAACTCCAGTTTGTGCTTTCTATAAACTCACCAAAAACACTTACAAACACACACACAGGCACATACATGTACACACACACACACACACACACACACACACACATGCATGCATGCACACACACACACAGTACATGTACGCACACAAACACACGCACACACACATACATTTGTATAGTACTGTGTATGATGTACGCACAATGTCATGCAAAACACACACACACACACAGTCACACACACACACACACACACACACACATACATACATACACACACACATGCACACATGCAAAACACAGTGTCACTCACACATATGAACAGACGACACCGAAAACACAACCTTCTTACCGTATTTTCTCGATTAAAGTGCTCACCCCAATTAAAGTACGCACCCCTGATTTGGGGCTAGTTCCAGACAAATTTGCAGAACTGAAACGTGAAGTCAAAAACCCCAAATAAAGTACCCCTTCTCCACTGATCTTGAACACATTTTGAACAGGATAAATTCAAATTTATGGTGTTCCTTCTATTATCTCGAGGTCATTTTTCTTATATCAAAGACTTCTACATAATGCCATTCCTTAGATTCATAAAAGATTCTCTTTTTTAGTCCGCCAGTATCGTCTCTGCAAAATTGAGGATTGCCTACGACAAGTTACAAATTGGCAGGTATTGAGCCATGTATTGTTTCACCGCAGCTGGGTTCCTGGTTTGATTAAGCAAGGGTTTGAGTTTGAGGTCCTTTTCGAATTTGTCCTGGCAATAACCTCAAATAAAGTACTAGTACGCACCCTGGCGTTAGCAATGATTTGTGGTGCCTTTTGAATTTTGATTTGTTTAAAAAAGTGCGTACTTTATTCGAGAAAATACGGTAGTCAAGATAATTACTAATTAGCATTGATAACTTATTAAAACTTATGAACAGGTGGGACATTAAGAACAATACTTGGGCGCTGACGGAGAAACTCCGACCAATCGTGGTGAATCTGGACTGGCAGCGCGGCGGCAAGACCGTTTTCAAGTCCGTCAACTTTGCCGGCTACGTTGGGTTGCTCACTGCTGTCAAACCTGTAAGTAATAATATATAGGATTGAAAACTTACTTGAAGGTTTACACGTGATGATTGTATAGTATGTACGTACACTATATGGCATATTGTTAAGTACAAATAATACATATTTAGTGAATTCTCCAGACTGCCCTAAATACATTATTCAACTAAACCTTATTATGCAGCAAACTTAAGGCTGTTTGAAAAATTTAAACTAAAGAAAAAAAAATGTTCTTCCTTTGTTCAGTGACATCCTCTTCGAACATTTTAGCAGAATTGCCCCTGGCAAGTGCATTCCCAGAGCAAGCTGCTAGGGGGCTCAAATGTACACAAAAAAAATCATGATAACCCTTTAGCCAGCACATCCAGGACAATAGATACAGAAACCATACGTTCTGCTGTAGTACCAAGTAAAGCCACCAGGGGGCTCAAAGTTAACCTTGACCTTCAACTTGCCAACACCTATCCACATGCCAAATATCATCACAATCCGTGCAAAGGTTCTTGCCGACCTAAAATATCGCGGAACTGTTTACTTTTACAAGCCTAAAACAATTATCTCTATTTTTCATTGAAGTAATGAACAAAATCCATACATAATGTGTTGTATCACTATGCATTAAAGCTTGGAAGAATGCAATTATTTACAAAAATATGCGGTTTTCCTCATACCTCACTCACTATGGCTGTAGCTGTGGCCCTGGGTCTTCATCGTGGGTCACTGAATTGCTGAATCTGTGGCCCTGGGTCTTCATCGTGGGTCACTGAATGGCTGAATCTGTGGCCCTGGGTCTTCACCGTGGGTCACTGAGTATGCATGGCTGTTTATTTAAGTCTTGTCCTGTGTCTTCATCTGATGGGTCACTGAGTATGGCTTAAGCTGTGGCCCATCATTGTGCGTAACTGGGTTATGGCTGAAACTGTGGCCCTGGGTCGTCGTGGGGTATCTATTGTAAGTTTGAATTGCTGTATGACTTTGCTTCTCAGTGTGTATGGCTATACAATCATAGAGCTGTGTTTCTGGGTCTTCATTGTGCTATGGGTCACTGAGTGTGGTTGAAACTTTGTAGGCCTGGGTCTTCATCGTGGGTCACTGGATATGGCTGAAGCTGTGGCCCTGGGTCTTCATCTTGGGTCACTGCATATGGCTGAAGCTGTGGCCCTGGGTCTTCATCGTGGGTCACTGCATATGGCTGAAGCTGTGGCCCTGGGTCTTCATCGTGGGTCACTGCATATGGCTGAAGCTGTGGCCCTGGGTCTTCATTGTGGGTCACTGCATATGGCTGAAGCTGTGGTCCTGGGTCTTCATCATGGGTCACTGCATAAGGCTGTAGCTGTGGCCCTGGGTCTTCATCGTGGGTCACTGCATAAGGCTGAAGCTGTGGCCCTGGGTCTTCATCATGGGTCACTGCATATGGCTGAAGCTGTGGCCCTGGGTCTTCATCATTAGTCACTGAGTATGGCTGAAGCTGTGGCCCTGGGTCTTCCTCGTGGGTCACTGCATTTTGTGGCCCTGGGTCTTCAACGAAGGTTACTGCATAAGGGACTAACAGCTTATCCTTTTTCCATTCCCCGTGGCATCACCATAGGTCACTGCATATGGCAGTAGCTGTGACCTTGGCCTTTCATCTTGAGTCACTGCATACGGCTTGAGCTGTGGTCCCGGGTCTTCGTAGGTCACCGAGTATGGCTGAAGCTGTGACCTTGGGTCTTCATCATGGGTCACTGCATGAGGCTGAACCTGTGACCCTGGGTCTTCATCATGGGTCACTGCATGTGGCTGAACCTGTGACCCTTGGTCTTCGTGGGTCACTGCATACGGCTGTAGCTGTGGCTGGGGGTCTTCATGGGTCACTGCATAAGGTTGAAGCTGTGGCTGTGGGTCTTCGTTGTACGTATGAGTCACAGAGTACGGCTGTAGCTGTGGCTGTGGCTCTGGACGGTCAACGAAGGTCACTGTGTAAGGGACTAGAAGCTTGCCATTTTTCCCTTTCACCGTGGTGTCACCATAGGTCACCGCGTACGGTTGTATCGTACCGTCGTCTCTTAACCTCTGGCTGCGAGCACGAGAGGACAGTCTGCCTGTTGTGTACGAGTCTGCATCCGAATACTCTGAAGTGGTTGGGGCGGAGTAGGCCGCTGCGTACGGTTGTATCGTACTGTCGTCTCCTGACCTCTGGCTGCGAGCACGAGAGGACAGTCCGCCTGTTGTGTACGAGTCTGCGTCCGAATACTCTGAAGCACTTGGGGCGGAGTAGGCCGCTGCGTACGGCTCAACTCCACGGGTTTCGTCGACTGCGAAACTTGTGCCACGACAGCGGCCACACAGGAGGAGCACGGCCACAGATGCCAACGTAAGGAGGACAGGCAGCATTTCTGCGATCAGTAGGGTGAAGATCGTTGTCCAGTAGTCGTCCTCTATGGCTGGGTCCCCCCCAGTGATGACATCATTGTCCGTCTCGGTCGTTTGCCCTGAGAATGACTCATGGTGTGAGTATGGCACCTCTGTGTAAACTGAAGTTATGTTATAGTCCACATCGGTGTAGTTTGCAGTGGGAATGGTGTACGGGTACTGGTTTGCGATCTGCGAACATGTTAAAATATCCGCGGTGGTCGACGTTTCGTTGCACCCGCCTGATTGGATCGCTTGACCCGGTGTGTCCGTGTTGTTCTGACAGTACACGCCGTTCCTCAAGTTGGCGAGGAGTGTTCCGCGGAGGTTGGCGGGCGATGCACACTTCAGGAACTTCAAGTCCTGGTATTCAATCGAGTCCAGGTAGGGCAGGTTGCACACGAACCACGTAAGCTTCCCGTCACAAGCAAGCTCGTTAGCATTTACCTGAAACATAACACCCAGAATGAACAAAGCTAACAATCTTTTTTGTATCACCATGATTATATTTAGTACACTGTATGTGCTAAGATGTATTTTTTTTGGACTTTAAAGGCACCCATAGAATTTTATAAGGCTTGAAACATGAATTGAAAAACACCACTTTATGATACATGCATTTTGTACTTGGAACTTTAAGCAAGTGATAAAAGAAAATTAATTTATATCATTTATGATAACTGACAATCAGTGACAATATTATAACAAAAATCATCAGATAGCTACTAAATGTCCTGATCATATTTTCACCCCCCAAAAAACAATATGAACACACACCCTCCACAAAAAGGGGTTTTGTCTAATCAATTATAGTAAATTTTTTTATTAAACTTTAATTTTGCTCCATAGCGTAGAAAACAAAGTTTCGCTTTGAGACGCTCGGATTTCGAGCCAAGTTCCCGCGATAGAGCCCAAAATATTGAACAGAGCTTGACTGTAAAAGTAGCTCAACGTGTCATGATAAATCTAAATGTAACGAGTGCCCTAATCTAAGACATGCTCTCAGTTATAGCAGATTTTTTACTGATCTTATTATGCATAATTATCAATGACACGTACTGTTTGTTGCCACTGACCTATCTAATTAGAAAATCTAAATGTAAATAAACATACTATTATTATAATATTAGTCAAATACACATGGCTGTTATTTGCTGCATAATATACTAGTCTAGTACTAAATATTGATTGATCATTGTCAGTGTCAAAAAAAAGAATTTCACAAGCAGGATCCACCAAACACTGCTTGAGTTATCCTCCTCCAAAATTTAGATAAAAAATACCCACTGTAGTACCGTAGGAAGCCCCCAGAAGACCCATCTTCAAACTTGACCTTCGTTTTCCCTACCCCCAACAACCTACTAAATTTCATCAAGATCCATTTGATTTCCACCAACAAACCAACAAACACAAAACACTGCAGCACCAAAGGAACCCCCCAGAAGACCCATCTTCGAACTTGACCTTCGTCTCCCCAAAAGAAATTTATCTACCAAAAATCACAAGCATCTGTCCATGGCATCAAGAGTTATATCGCCAACACAATCACTCCACACGTCCCGACTGAAAATATACCCTTCTGCCTATGGCAAAGGTTATGATAATGATGGCGCTGAAAGCAGGGTCACTTCGTAGCACTCAACTGTGGCTTGTGACCATACATCATGTAAAACTAAGGTACCAATCATCCACGTAACTGTTATATACATGACTTTGTGCATATCATTAGAATTTTCGAAAAACTAAAATGTACCTTTAGATATAGATTGAGATCTACGATAATCATGATTATAATAGCAGACAGATTTCAGTTTTTCATGAATAAATATTTCAGGAACAAACAAACCTGTATGACCATGGTTCTCATGTGGTGCTTCTGATTCAAACACGCGATGTCGCTGCCGATAGTAGCGATGCGATTTCTGAAGAGGGTCACACACTTCAGCCTACCAGGCAAGAGGATTGCGTTGACGGGCACGGATGTCAGACGGTTGTTGGACAGTTTCAGTCTGTATAGCATGGGTAGGCCGCGGAACGCGTGCAGGGATATGGCGGATATTGCGTTCCTTTCAAGGAGCAAGCTGTTCAGATTCCCAAGCCCAAGGAAGACATCTGGTCCTAAGGATAAACAAGAGACAATTTATTATAAAAATACAACTTTAAAAAGAAATGAAAAGGAGACCTCATACCTCCATGAAATATTCAAAGCTTTTGTGAATTTCTTGTTCTATCATTCTTGTCCCATAGCTTATGCAAATAAGGCTGAAATCAGCATAATCTATTTAAAACCAAAGTTGTATAGTTGATGCCAAGAGTTGAATCGGATGTTATTTTGGAAATTCAACTTACCGAGACATGAGATTTGGTTGTTGTTAAGGTTGAGATCGATGAGACGCTGTAGACCGCGAAAAGCTCCTGGCTGTAACTCGGAGACGTTTGACCGTTGGATGGAAAGACTCTGGGTGCTCAGATTTCCAGGGAAAGAC
This sequence comes from Branchiostoma lanceolatum, assembly GCA_035149815.1. NCBI lineage: Eukaryota > Metazoa > Chordata > Leptocardii > Amphioxiformes > Branchiostomatidae > Branchiostoma > Branchiostoma lanceolatum. Next base: position 19,281,638 of record CM068871.1, on the reverse strand, counting down.
CGCACAAAGAGCGTAGAAGAACGGAGAAACATGATGCTGATCCATCCGGTCTCTTTGTCGAAGTCGGTTGGCAGGGTATCGAGACACACCGGAATGTTGACCGTTCCAATGCGTCCAATCCAGTGGCAGGGTGACCCCTCCCCGTTTTCATCTGGACAATGGCAGCGGAGAACTTTGTTAGGTCGTCTTATGACCTGCCGACAGTTGTCTGGGCATGGCGAAGCGTTTGAAAGCTCAAGAGAAACAAAGAGAAAAACCAGCAACAGTGCCATGTTTCCCAACATCTTTATAACTGACACTTGATTGCTTTGGAACAAATCCTAGACCCGAGTCCTAAATACATTATTCACTTAATAATAACGCCCCCATTCCATTTAACGGTGATCGCTCTGCGATCTTGCAGCGACTAGATTGGATTTGTGTAACCCTTGATTTATAATTAGAATACCATGCAAACTAAAAAATGGCTGAAAACACAGTCACAAAGCATAAAAGGATCTGATTTTATCTTCGAAATTCGTTGAATGATCCGTTAAGTTGGCGCTCCTTCGAAATGAGGGTGTAAGGAATTCACTGTAAATGCAGAAATGTTTGGGGTGGTTTTATGTTCTCTGTTTTTGCAGTAAGCTCTTCCCTGTGATCTTAAAACCACCACTAAATTTTTTGCCCTCCTCCCCCCTTGTTTACTTTTGTCTTAAACGCGAACTTAAAACCACCGTGAACGCTCCATTTTCTGCCTACCGCGAAATTAAAACCACGCAAACTAATGTAATGAGCTGTCAGTATAAAAACTGCAAACATAAAATAACTGCAAATTTTTCACAATTTACAGTACCTGTTACAGTACTACTAAGTGTATGAATTTCAAAATTAGTGAATAATGTATTTGGAGCTTAGACTAATAATGACTACATCCTGTTCAATTCACTGCAATTTCCGTATCGGAAAGATTCTTACCAGTTGCCGAGGGATTTAGTGTTTTGATGTTTAATAATGCAATGAAAAGTAGATTAGTCTGAGGGTGTTAAATTTACGCATTGTAGAGTTTTAGCATCAAAATTGCAAATTAAATAACGTCTTTAATTCTTAATTCGTAACTAATTTTCATTTTTTCCCATTCCCATCGTACAATATAAAACAGTGCGAAAGCATTTGCCATGCAAAGTCCAATAGGTTTTGGTAGCCTACTAAAATTCCCCAGTTGGACAAAATGGCTGACAGCTCGGCAGTGGAAAGTGCACATATTTCAAGGTCGTAGACCACAGTATTTCGCTTACAGGGATTTTCATGGTTAAGGATCCCAAAGTGAGAAGCTTCGGCGCTTGAAAATTTATAGTAAGGTGCACAATTAGGGTGCCAGATTTTAATATGTTTGACTTCAAGGTTTGATCTATAGAATATGTGAAAATGAGCTTAAATTTGCCGGCTCGTTCTCTTTTAAAAGTCACTTTGATATGACCTCCAGCGGAGGTCACTTACAGTAGTCGGGCGGTAACAATATTCAGGGGCGAATCCAATTGCAACCCGATCGAACAAACATCGTAATCCAACTCTTACAGTCTCAATTTAACTTCTAGCTTCCACCTCGCTAACGTGCACGGAAGAAAAACTACGGCCTTTTCAAGCAATGTGACGCACTACTTCATACTCGAACTACTAATACTGTGTTCTGCGACCTTAAGTCAAATATGACACAACAAAGTCACATTCTTGATTGCTATGAATATCGCTGTGCATAAATGTGATTCAGTTAAATATGACGATAGAAAAGTGACAAAAATAGTGACTTCTTTTCTGAATCAGTGTAGGTCAGATAATTCTACATTCATTTTGTAGGATTTTAAAGAACCTTCACATAAAGTGTTTGTAGTACAATCCCTTGCCAAACTGTTGTCTAATGTAGCATTGATGCCGCACTACGCACTCCTTAGCGGAGCACATCGGGCATTAATGCTGGATTCCCTCTGCTCCCTTTGGAACAGAGCATTAATGCCAGCATACACCCTGTCCATTAATCATCATTTATCACCCAGTCTTCTTGGACTGAAGGGGAAGTGGAAACCCTTTCCCCTGGCTGGTGCCAGTGGGGGTGGTCACAAAAAAATTAACCCTCTGCCCCCTAACTACAGTCCACCCTTGCCAAAAACCCCAGTTGTTGCAGGGTGCTAATGTATAGGTCAAGCATGACTAAAGGCCATGGTAGAAAGCACTAAATACAGTTACAGTTCTGTAGTAAGCCGATTCAAGGCTTCAACTGCACATGTTGGAGGTTAAAGGTGAAGACCCCCAAAATTGCAGATACACAATGTAACCTTGAAGTTCAAATAGATTATTACATGACTGTACATTTCATTAAACTTTAAGTTATATTGCAGTGCCTGTTATCAAACATGACCTTGTATCATGCTTTTTCTTCCGCAGCAAACCTTTACGTACAGCATGAATGAGAGGTTCTCTGCGGATGGTGGGTATATCGGTGAGTACATTTTTTTTTGGTTAATTGTATTTTTGATACAGTGTTGTAGATTATTTAAAAGTAAGTCCCAAATTTGTACCTGTCATCTGAATTTTCTTTGATGACACATCCTGGACATCGCAGAACGCGGCGCAACGATCCTAGAGGGGTTGAAAATTTTGAAATTTTAACCCGCTGAAACGGTATTTCCTACATTGCTAATTTTGCTGGTTTTTGCAGCTTAGTATGAAGACAACTCTTTTGGTAAAAAAATGTCACAAATTTTCCTAAATCTTTACACACCGATTATTGTCGGTTAAAATTTTTGTCCATCATGAGCGAAAAAATTCAGTCAAATGATGGAATGTTGCTGGAAAGTCACCGTCCACCTCATGGCTTTACACACTCTGCCAAAAATCTTTTTTCATATTCTTTCTTATTTTTCTTGTTTTCTTGTGTTGTGTTATACAAAGGAAAAACAACAAAATTCAAGAAACCTGCAGGGAAGTGTTGCCTTTGTCAATTCTTACACACAGAATTTTATTCTTTATTGTTCTGAATTTAACTTATTTTAAGAAAATATTTCTAGCATGCTGTTTTTCAATAAGAATTTTCTAGAAAAATAAGCAAAATGTGCTTTCTCTGGCTTAATATAAGATTTGTTTTTTGTTTCATAAACTTTGTATTCTTACAGATTCTTCCCATGAGTTATTTTTTCTCTAATCTGCTAGAATTATTTTCTTGAACTTTCTTGGTTTAAGTTAACTTAAGAAAACAATTCTTAGATGCAATTCTTGTTTGATGTGTTTAAAACAGGGATTCTTGTCTATGCTTAAAACATGGATTCTGGTTTACAGAATAATATTCTTGCTGACAGAAAAAAATTCTAATGTAGAAGTAAAAACAAGAAAATAAGAAAAACGATTTTTGGTTGTGCACCAGGTCTGTACTGAAGAGTATGAGCTATATTTTTTCCAGGCAGATTTATTTGATCCAATTCAGACCAAGAATGACCCCTACTCTTTTCAAAAAGTGTGGTAGGTTCTTCTGAGTGCTTGATCGAGGTGTAATTCAAATTTGTAAAATTGTTTATCATCTTAGACATGCTGAGTGTTAAAGCTTCATATTTGTTTGAAAGAGGTTGACTAACTATTAGAGTGATTGATTGATTGCCTGATTGATTGATTGGCAGGTCTAATCGAGTGGATCCTGGGAAGTCGCGACAGTTCGTGGATGGGGTTCCTTACGCGAGATACGCTGGAAAACGCCACCAGCTTCACAGAGGCAGAGACCTGGCTGGCCAATCGGACACTGCTGGCACCCGCCTACTTCATCCTGGGGGGGACAAAGTCTGGAGAGGTACACGAATTCCGCACCTTGTTACAGTCCGTTCATAGTAATTTTGTGTGTAATGCCAAGACAAGTTCGGCCACGTAACTTAAGATAAGAAATTCAATACAGTCAAGATGCATTTTTTTAACAAACTCGCTGTGCAAGGCCATATATATAGGGGGCTACTCCTCTAAGCACTGATTCAGAACTAATTGTTACTGTTACACTGTAGTAGCATCTCTTCACCCTAGGTCAGAAACATCAATGCTCGAGACAAGCATAACTTCATTGACCCATTAGGAGAAGCATTTGGACATCATTTTTATACAATGTCATGTACATACACTACCAAAAATGCAGAAGCTTTCTTGATCTTTATTGAATTTCTTCACACGAAAAATTTTTCCATAAAACAAAACAAGAAAAATAAGAAAAGAAATTCTTGGTAGTGTAGGGAGACGATTTTGTAGTCTTGAATCCATCCTGTTCTAACTTCTAGCTTCAGTTCTCTCCAATGATGGAGAATAGTCTGACGAGGATACTCTCCCCATTGAAACAGTACTAGTCCTCTGCATTATGAATTCTAGAATCATAAACATAATAATATTATGTATTTCTCAGATGCAGTGTCACAGGAATCAAACTTCCAAATGCCTGATATAACCTAATAGCAGAATATGATAACATTAGGACTGTGTGTCACTTAAAGCTATATTCAGAACTCTCGCCTAAATTTTTTCTAGGACTAGGTACATTCCAATTCTATCTTTAAAGGCAGACTAAACTTAATTTCGTAAAGCATACTGAATTATGTTAGATATACCACTAAGACCAGTTCTGACTTGTTTTACACTAGTCCATCATAGATTAGCATCTTTACAACATTTCAAATTGGCGGCCTGGTGCCCGTAATACTCAACAAGTCCAAAGACCGTGACGTCAGAATCCGTCAGAATCCGACTCGGCCCCAGAATCTATTCTATAGAACACGCATCGATCGTAACAGTCGGATTCTGAAGGATTCTGTCGGATTCTGACAGATTCTGACGTCACGGTCTTTGGACTCATTAAGTATTACGGGCACCAGGCCGCCAATTTGAAATGTTGTAAAAATGCTAATCTATGATGGACTAGTGTAAAACAAGTCAGAACTGGTCTGAGTGGTATATTTAACATAATGTAGTATGCTTCACGAAATTAAGTTTAGTCTGCCTTTAATTCTTTCTCCATTAACAAGTGCCATACTTTTCAGCAGGGCAGCAATCAAAGAAGCAAACCTTAGCTAGAATAGACTGCATACCTGCAGGCTGTTTGAATTGGTCACGCAGTGCACTGACTGAGAGCTTTAACGTAATTGCACAAGAACAGCGCAATTTCACCACAACTCTTTTCCCTGGCAAAATCTACAGGGAGCCATCAGATTCATTATTGCACAAGGTGCGTTGCTGTAAATGTTAGTAAACACAGTACACAACATAAGGTAATTTCACCAGATCTTTTTTCTCTCCCCAAATCTACAGGGAGCCATCATATTCATTATTGCACAAGGTGCGTTGCTGTAAAAATTGTACACAATGTTTAAGAACACAACGACATGGCAATTTCACCAGATGTTTTCTCTCTCCCCGAATCTACAGGGAGCCATCATCACCAGGTCTAGGGAGAAAGCACTGGACATCAAGAGGTGTGTTCAACTCTCTTCTTTTTTTTTCTCTCTCCTGCCAAACTCAAACTAAGGACTTATATTAGCATGTCGCTTTTTTGGTAGCAAGTAATGCAAGGCCACTTTGCTACACAGCTAGCATATCTAGCAATTTAGCACACCAGGTCACCCCTAGGCCTACTCTTCTCGATAGTTGTGTTAATGGATTCTTTTACATGAGCGGCCTGATGACTATGTTATGCAATCCCTTAATTACAACATGTCCAAGCTTGGGCCAACCCTGGGAGCTGCCCATAGATCAACTCTCTTTCACTATTTCTTGAGACTATATACTAGATTAAAAGCTTCAATGGCCATGCATGGTCTCTAGTACTAGTAGATATTAATTTGAACCAAAGTTGCGTGTTTATTTCCAGCACGGTGATAAAAGTTAAGGATTAGGAATTTTCAGTAACTGTTGGACTTTCATTAGAGAAATTATTAACTGTTTTCAAGTTGTATTCCTTCTCACTACAACCTTCTGTGTTGTGATTCTATAGAATTTCATTTAAGCTTCATATTAAATTTTAAGGCAATTGGTAAACCAAGATTTTGTGGTGTCTTTTAGTTCAGAATTGAAACAATCATTAGCTGCAACACAGTTAAAAAATCTGCACCCATTTCAACGTCATTGTTATCGAGGAACCTGATTAAATACAGGACTCCCATTCTAGTCATCCCTTCCGAAAGCCCCAACCGAGATGTCCTGTCCCAGGATTGAACCAGGGTCTCCCAGTTTCCAACTAATTGGAACCAGGAGCTCAAATGTGAAGCTGCTACCAGTTAAGCTACAGGGACATCAATTATATGTTTTCTTGTTCCCCCTCTCAGACTGGACCCAGCCAATGGGAGGTGGTTCCTTCTCCAGACTAACTACGACAACTGGGAGAACCCTCCGTTCATCGACGACCGGCGTACGCCCGGGGACAACTGTATGGCCAACATGTCAAAATCTGTACGTCCAAACACTTTAACCATAATCTAGTATTTTTGCTTTATCTGCTGGCCGTCATATTTTCTGGGTATCTAATAAGTTGTATGGATATGTTGTGTAACATATATTTTTAAGTCACTGATTGAAGTATTATTAATTTCCTACAGAATACTGACCTCCCCCACATATTTGATGTGCTGTCCAGCAAGCCTGTTCTTAACAAGGTAAACACTCTAGGAGAGATTGCGACTTTGCATATGTGTGCATACATGTGTGTGTGTGTGTGTGTGTGTGTGTGTGTGTGTGTGTGTGTGTTTGTGTTTGTAGAATCTGATTGCTTATGTGTGTATGTATGTATGTATGGTGTATTTGTCTGTGTTAGCATGTGTGTCTGTGTTTGTGTCTGTATGTGTATGGAATATAGAAACGTTAGAAACGTAGTCATATCCAATGTCTTTTTTGTCATTCTGAAATTTCTAAAATTTTTGCAATCAAGAAATATAAAATACTTCTCCATTTCCCCCCCTCCGCCGCAGCTGACGACCTACACAGCCCTGATGCAGGTGGATGAAGGTCACCTTGAGTCGTACCTCCAGGAGTGCCCTGACCCCTGTATCCCCTGGTGATGACCTCTGTATCTCCTTGTGTTGACCCCTGACCTCTTTAACCCATGATGACCACTGCATCCCTTGTTGACGACTCCTGACCTCTTTATCCATTGGTGATGACCTCTGATTCCCTGGTGTTGACCCCTGACCTCATTAACCCATGATGACCACTGCATCCCTTTTTGAGGACTCCTTTATAATCTAAGATCCCTACTGGTATTGTTGCAGGAATTTCATCAGATGTCGTTTCAAACAACATGATTTTAATGTGATATCATTGCTGTGTCCACCACCATGTTTCTAATTGGATTTTAAAAATCCTCTGACTCTCAAATAACCACTTCTAGTAAATGTCCTCTAATGCTCAAAGAAGGGAATACCAGATTAATGATAAATCACAGAAATGCTGTGTATGCTATTTTCCATCGAAATGCAAATAAGGGACACCAACATGGCCGATAGCACCTGTCTAGTACTTCATTGATATTGAAAATGACTGAACAATGTACTACAAAATGTATTTTGAAATCGAAAGAGATCTGCTACAACTACATAATGCAAAATGTCATGGAATGTCTTTATAGTGGTCGTAAGATTCTTAATAAAATTAATGAGTAATTTTCAAATTTTGCTTAATAAATGTGTTATAAATTAATGAATGATGATTATAAACTGGATAATGAAATGAGCATGAGTGACATGCAAAACATGCCCTTGAGATGTTTTGATACTTTTTATCTTCGCCAAATACTAGTACTCGGGAAGATTATGTTTTCGGTTGAAAAATCTGTTGGGTGGGTCTGTATGTATGTCAGGAGCATAACTCAAGAAAACTTCAATGAATCTTTATGATTTTTGGTAGGTGTGTAGTGGTTGTGCAAAGGAAGGTCAAGTTCGAAAATGGTTCACCTTGCGTTTTTCAACAGTACTGCAGCGGACTTTGAATTTTTTTGTGTTTGTATGTAGGCAAAAAAAGTGACGGAAACGTTGATGGATCTTCATGATTTTTTGCAGGTGTGTAGATGTTGTAGAAACGGCGGTCAAGTTCAAAAATGGTTCCCCTGGCATTTTCCGTCGGTACTGCAGCGGGCTTTGTGTGTATGTGTATTTGTATGTCGCCAACATAACTCGAGAAGCTGTCGATGATTCTGCATGATACTTAGTGGGTGGGTAAGGTTTACAGAAAGGAAGGTCAAGTTCGATAATGGGCCTTCTAGCAGGTATCTAAAGTATTGCAGCGGAGCTTCAAAGTTTGGGGTGAAATTTTCTGGAGGCGCCAGGTTCATGATTTTTTTATAGTGAATGGGTCTTGGGGCAGGGAACAAGTGGTGTCAGTTTGGGCCTCTTGACGACTTGTTTTGAGCTGCAGTGGGCCTTTATGTATGAAACTTTGGAGGAGGATAACTCATGCAGGGTTTGGTGTATCTTTATTGCGTTTGGTACGCAGGTACCTTAGGTGATGATTAACATAATGAAATGTATAGTATGCAAATTGGGACTTCATTTACATAATTAAAGAGAGTAATGTATAATCCCATTGAAAGCTGTTACTCGACCTAAATTCAGGGACACTTGGAGGATTGCCTGGCTTGGGATTTAGGTCACCCAGCTGTGTGCCAGCTGTGCACCCTTGATTTGGTAATAACTCAAGAAGGGGTCAATGGATCATCATGATTTTTGGTTTGTTAATAGCTTAAGTTATAATTTGATTTAGATAGATGGTAATTATGCATATGGGAGCCAATATGCATAATTGATGAGGAAACACCATAACTCCATAGTGATCAATGGCAGGAATTCGATACTTGTAGCATCTGAAAGTTCATTAAACTTGTTACATATATCAGCACACTCTACACATATACTAGTCCTGTACCACCAAATGATTTTTAACACTATCTAGACTGGACTCATTCTCCCCCCCCCCCCCCAGCATAACTTCCAAATGGTATGGTGCATGATCAAATTTGCAGTGGGTGATAAGCATGTAGATATTAATCACTCTCCATAATAAGCCTTGATTATTTGGCGAAGATAAAGTGTTCGTGGAACTCTAGTTTACAATTGAATATTTTCTATGATCGAATGTTTCTAGATCAGCTAAACTACCTTGCTTTTATCAATATGTTGCTCTTCTGATGTACAATTTATGATTTTTATTATGTCAGAGTATACAGTTACATGTATATGAAAAAGTTATACGATAGATAATCAAGGATGTGATTCAATACAAATTGCAAAAAAGATTTTAAGATGAAATAAGTTAGTCTGCCATTCTTTTCAAGTAATAATCTTTAATACCTGACTGAAAATAAATGCTTCTCGTCATATTTTGTGTATTTTATTCTTATTGATAGCAATTTTGGTCATATCTATTCATAGATTAGCCTAATTGTTCTGAGCTTGCCCGATTGAAGAACTTATCATAATATATCTTCACTGAAGAAAAAAGGAAAATACTTCTTGCTTTGCGAATTTAAGAATTTTTTTCTTCTTTTTTTAGTTTTCTAATTTTTTCTTGAATATTCCGTGTGAAAGAAGTATTTGAATATATGTGAATCAAGGCCATGATATATAGAGGACCCAAACTCATGTCATTTCTTTCTTGATATAAGAACTGCATTATTTATTATTCTCAGAGTTGGGACCATAGCATGTCCGGTACACGAGTTTTTAAAAAAAATCGTTTCTGCTGCAGTACCGGAGAAAGTCGCTATGCAGGGGAGCCGAAATCTAATCATTTCTTTGATAGCTAAAAGACTAACAACATACATGTACTAAATTTCTTAAAAATACATACATAGCTTCTTGATAATGCTATAACGGTTACAAATGCTACCAAAATCAGAACCTTCTTATAGCCCCACCCACCACCATTAAAAAATAAAATTGACAAATTAGAGAATACAAATACTTACATGTACATGTATAGACTTAGACATGTAGCGGCTCTCTCATTGGTCAAACGGCTAATTACCATGCTATCATTGGTTGACATTATAATTGTGATTGACAGTCTGGATCAGTCTTCAGTGCGCACAGACCCTAGTTCGACCTGTAGGTCATTCACATCGCAATATTACGGTATAAATGTCCTATGGTGTCTTCTGTTAATAGTATTATTGAAACATCAGTTTACGGTAATTAAGAAAGGTATTGAACCGTAGAGGCACAGACGACACCCTATTATACATAACTCACCCGTGCAGAACGATATCATTATAAAACGGTATATCCGATTCCTCTATCACTGATTCCATTGCAAAACGTTAAATACTTTAAGTAGCCGAGTCCCTTCAAGCGCTCCGATTGGTCATCTCTAATTAACACCCTCGGTTTGAAAAAAAACATGTTTATACCAACATTTTGACCTCAGCGTCCCCGTACAATTCTCCAATTACCCTATACAATAATACGCGAAGGCGATTAATGATATAGGCTCCTTTGTTTTCGCCAACAAACCCCGGCGTTAGTTTCCGAAAGACACAATTGTGTTTCGCGAGTCACTGATATGTCAAAGCCCGGCTTAGCTTACTTTTTCCCGCCTTGAGTTACTGTTTGTGGCCGGCGTGTGCTAGTGACTACATGACGGGAGAGAAACCATTGGAAACACCATAACACAACCACCTACTCCAACAACGCGGTCTTACACTCTTACTTCCTAGCTTTAACTGTGACTAGAAGGAAGTCTTAAAGGAAACGGGAATGTCTTAAGAAGTTTCCAGCACTTTAGGATGGCGTCCGGACGATGTTTAAGTCTTCTTACTACTAGGTAAGTGACCGAACCGACCTCGTAGATAAACACATTATGTGGAGTCAGTCACTATAAGTAAACAACAGTTATATACGATAATGTAGTGTTACTGTTATAATTATCACCATGCTTCGTGTTGATATATTCCTCTAATCAATATAAAGGTGATGATTAAAGCCTACTTTATCATATAAAGATAAACTCAAGGGATTTTTTTCAAGGACGTCCACAGTTCGATATAAAACAGAGAATCCAAACTTAACATGACAGAGTTAGCTTGTGCATTTGTACAAAATTTCCGTCCATCTATAACCAAAATTTAGTTATTTGTATAGTAGCATGCCATATGCACCGTATGTAGGCCTGGAGTTTAGGCATTTTTATGTAACGTTAGATGTACTGTATTTGTTTGCAGTGTAAACATTGTAAGGCGTCATGATTATGCTTGCCGGAATAAGTGTATGACATTTGGATAAACAAGAGGACAAAATGGTGTAAAACCGACATAAATCCAGGCCCAGGCACATTTGTCATAGAACGTCGCATGACTCTGATGTCGTAGAATCTTCAAGCAGGCTGTGACAAAACCAACGGTGGACAATATAAGACAGTCTCTTCGCTAACAAGACGACTAGATTCTGAACCGACACATGTACAACTATCGGCCTTGGATTTGAGATACTGTTTTGGAAACACAGTGGAGAGAGAGAGAGAGGGAGAGAGAGAGAGAGAGAGAGAGAGAGAGAGAGAGAGAGAGAGAAAGAGAGACTGTTTTACTGAGAGTGAGGGAGAGGGACACAGAGAGAGAGGGAGAGAGAGACAGAGAGGGACAGAGAGAGACACTGTTTTAGAGAGTGAGGGAGAGAGGTAAAGAGGTAAAGAGAGAGGGAGAGAGAGAGGGGAGAGAGAGAGATTTAAGGAAAGAGAGTGAGAGAAAGAGAGAGGGTTAGGGGGGTCCCGGCGGCCAATTGAATACTGCTTTTGTTCTGTCATTGCAGTAACCGGCATAACTGATTGGAGATTAAGAGAAAAATATGAGAAACAGCAAGACCAATACTTCACTTTCTTAGGAGGGGGGAGAACAGGACTTTCTTATCGAAGTGAACGTCAATGTGTCGCAGCTGTTAAGAAATGGCATAAAACATAAATATTGATTACAATTCTAGAGAAACACTGCAGTTTTTAGTTCCTAAAAGAATCCAAGATAATGCATATTCATGAACAAAATTCGTAATGCCAGAAAACACATGTCACAATATCATAAGAAAACCTTTCTCAAGTCACATGATGAATTTTTACACTTGAAACATGTATATTTGTTTCCTTTTATATCTACAAAATGATACGTTTTGCCAGAATCGTTAGAAAAAATGAGTATGGTAATAGCTAACACAATTGAAATTTTATTCAAAATTTATCAGTGCACATTTGCATTTATTTCTTCTACAGACGACACAACAACCAGTAGAAAACGACCAAACGATACATTCAGATTGTGTCAATGATTCAATGCGATACAAAAACGTAGTGTCAATGACACCTGTTGCTGATATGCGTTGTATTTCGTACAGTTTGATAACTAGACAAAAAATATACAAAAATGTCAAAGCAGAACACTTTCATATCATGGAAAAAGTATGTAGTTATTTTCCAAGTGTTTCAAAACGAGACGAAACTATAGGTGATCAATTCAACATCAGTCCACAGTTTTAAGTTTTATCTTAGTTTTCAATGTAATAATGAAGCATTTTATCAATTCATGTTTTTACATTTTGCTTCTCATAAACCACGTGTGGTCATCTGTGCATTTAGCCCATCTGGGTAGGAATATGCAATAAAGACTATTATAATTTTCCACTTTGTGACATGCCGTTGTGCCACACCCTTTCCCTCACCAATTGTGTATATTTCCTTTCACGTACTCAGGTCTCTAAGGAAACAACAACAAGGTTACTAGAGGTCATTCCGAATCCAGGGTCAAGTTCGCCTCCTTTAACAACATGGCGGTCGCTCTACCCATCCACCCCACCCAGTTCCCCGGCCTCAGGCGGAATTCGATAGAACTGCAGCGAGGGGTGCCGCGGACTTCGCTGGGCGAGTTCACTCATCAATCACGGTCTCGCAGGTGTGACGATTGCTTCTTTGAATCTACGGTGGCCCATATGTAAAAAAATCCAATTGCATCTTCTTCGAATCTACTATGGCCCATATGTGAAATATCCGATTGCTTCTTCTTTGAATATACGGTGGCCCATATGTGAAGTATTGTTTACAAAGAAAAGTCGGAGATATTGGAAACCGTTGTTAAATTTAATTGGAGTAGTGAGCGTGTCATGGTGACATGCAGGTCCCGACTGAATAATGGTTACTAGTAGCTAAGTTTTTAGACTTGAAGTTGTCCAGAAATCAGTCAAAGCTGTCTGTCTTAACGTCTAGGTAATTAAAACACTTTCATTTGATCGTCGTGGTGATGAAGACACTGCCTTTGGCCGTGCGCTCTGAGCGTTACGCCAATTAAAGACGCAACTTCCTGGTTATCCTCAAATGCCCTTGGAATTGATGAGTGTTAGCTTAGTGTTAAGATGAATGCGATTAGATATGCATATTAAACCTACATCAAACTATATGTACATCCAAATACTTTGCGTTTGGGAACGCATCTCTAAGCAGCGACACCTGTGCTGCATTACTATGTGAACCAGTCAGAATTGTCTTGAAGAAGGTGACAGATGGTCACCGAAACGTCGATTGAATAAATGACTTGGTTTTGAAAAAAATTGTCTTTTTATTTATAACAATCGATATTTATTGACACAACAAAAGCACAGCGACTTCCGTAAGGTCTTCTACAACTATACATGCAAACAACAAACAATGGAGTACAAAAAATGTAACCTAAAGAAACGTACCAGTATTTGAATAATTCAACATGTCGAGTTTAACCTATCGCTTTCGACATTAAGATCTAAACATTCTTTGATATATTTACCTATTTGTACACAGTAAGGATTGTCTCCTTCTAGAAAGGTAGTTGAATCTATAGGATGGAATGTATCAAATTCTATTGAGCAAGCGGAAAGAAGGTTGAACAGCTGTGAGCGTTTATCATGATATCGTGAACAACATATGTTTATTTATCATTATTGATATTTAAATGCAACGGATAAATTCATATTTTTGTTGCGTCTAGACAACCCTTGTATCAGAAACATGATCTGTTCATACATCTACACATGTACAAAGAAGCGAGAAGAAGTTGACTCTACTGGATTAGCTTAGCTTATCACTTTCGTCTATCAGGTATGTTAGAACCATGTACTGTATATATGTCACTGTTTATGTCATTATATGTTAGTTAGGTTTATGTTAAACGACCTGTATTTAGTCCCTCGGGGCACGAATGTACAATAAATGTCTTCATTCATTCATTCATTCATTCATCCATCCATCCATTAATTCATTCATTCATTCATTAATTCATTTTTCCATGACACAGGAGCCCCCAGCCTCTCTCCCTGGCGCACATCTCGGAGATTGCCGAGGAGGAGGAAGATGAAGAGGAGGCGGCACTCCGGCCCAGACTCCGGAGGTCCCTATCCAAGCGCGGCCGGAGGAGCATCTCCGATCTGGTGGACACTAGCGTAGACCAGCTGCACAGGAAGAGAAGTCAGGATTGGACGGAACAGGTAGCGTTTAGTCTGTTAGTTAGTAGGTTACTTAGTAATTTGAATAGTTAGTTGGCTGGTCGGTCAATTGTCCGGTTTTTTGGTTAGATAGTCAGATAGTTGCTTAGTTGTTACTTTTTTAATCAATCAATCAATCAATCAATCAATCAATCAATCAATCAATCAATCAGTCCATTATTACATTGTCCCATTGTTTGTTCCTTCTTAAGTTAGTTAATCCGTTGCTTAAATAGTCAGTCAGTCAGTCAGTCAGTTACTTTGCTAGATACTTAGTTATTAGTTACTTACATATTTGGAGAAACTGGATTGTTCATGGTACCAGAATTTTCTTTTTTAAATTTGAAATAAGTGTTAACATTGCACTTATCATGTTGGGCAGAGCGAAAAAGGAAATCAAGCTATAATAAACCATTCATTCATCCATTTATTTATTAAATCGTATTCATATAATTGAAGTTAATCAATTACTTCATTCATTCATTCGTTCAATGATGAATAAAATCATTCATTCATTTATTTATTCAGGGTCCGTTGCCTGGTGAACCATTGGTGTCACCCACCTGGCCTGATGACGTCATTCCCAGACGACGTTCGTCCGTGAGTGGTGGGCTGTTCCGTCACATCTCTCCGCAACCTACGGCCGCAATGCTTGGCGGTAGGAGGCGCCTGTCCATCTCCATACAGGAGCCGAGAACAATATACAGGTGGGAGGGACTTATTATGTTAGTACGGTGGCCCAGAAGTACAACGGAATAAACAAAAAAGGATTAGAAAAAAAAAATGTACGTTGATGACGTTGTTTCAAATTTTCATCCAGTCGCTGTCCATTTTTGGCGCAAAAATAATGTACTTCTGGGCCACGGTATATGAGACATTAGAGTTATTGTACGCAAAGAAATCCTTCATATTTCAAACCTATTAACAACCTCCTTCCTACCTCATTATCATATCTATTCAGAGTTTTGGTATAAAACCTGGTTTCCCAGTCGTTTCCTTAGTCACTGACGATGGATAGGGGATGCTGTCTGAAACGTCTGAATGTGTCAAAATTTTATCCAGTTTATTCAGTAACTATTTTTGGCGTTTCCAAGCTATGTTTCAGCAGTCCTTCTGCTAACTTACTCAGGGCGAATTGACCTGTAAAAGTATTGCTCACTGCTAGATGGCGCTGCGGCGAGGAGAATGCAGTCCCAACCATTGCTTAGTACATTTCTCTTAGAAATTGAAATTATCGCTTTTTTTTTTTAAACCAAAGGAAGAGACCTTGGTAACGCATAACAGATTTGCCCTTAGAATAAAATCAGCAATCTATTGCGATAAAAAGTTTATTTATTTCTTTGGCTGGTATGGTTCTCCTCTGGTAACCGGATGGAAGTGTAGGCGTGGTCGCCCATCATTGACAGTGAATAAAGTAATTGAGTAGGATGTCGGTCTTAAAGATGAAGAACTCCGTTCTGTTATGCTCGACAGAGGCATGTGGAGACATTTGTGTCACTTCACAGAGGATGAACTGAACTGAACTGAATTTCTTTTGAAGAGAGAGATGTATGTGGACGCTATAAATTCTGATAACCAAAGCGGTCGATCCGTTAGTTGGTCCAAATATCTAACTTGTGATTTTCGAAGTGACTAGTAATAGTCTTAGACGAGCGCTCCATCCAATCACAGTGTCAGTGCTATTGTGACGTCATGGCGCTTGTGACGTCATTGACTAGAACAACTTCACTTAAATTTTCACAGGGCAAGACAACAAAAGACGATATGAAATTTTCTTATAAACTACGTAAAGGAAGGTATTATTTCCGGTGTGTGACAGGAAGTCAGTGGGAAGATGGTGTCCCCATAAAGATCATGACTTAGAAAAGGAAGTAGATTTCAGAGATGGTAGAACATAGTTAAGTTTATCTACACGCGTACATATCTCTACCTGACAAATGTACATTGCCCCGTTGGTTAAATCAGTTATTTATGTGAAGTACAGTTATTGCTTCGCAACTACATGTAAATCCTTGTATTTATTGCCCCAATAGCATGTATGTAATAATTTAAAAGGAACGCGTTAACAAGCTGAACGGTATAGGTTATTTCACGCCAACTAAATTAACTGCTGTGTATAGTTCGCGCATGCGCCCTTCCGTTAATACGCCGAAGAAAATTAGTATTTCAAAACCATCTTACAAACCGTACTCCACTTTTTTCTCAAAACAACCGTCTTTGTGTCCCGACGCAAGCATATATAAGCCGACCCCGCTTTTAAATCCTCCGAAGTTATTGTTGCTATATAAACATGTGTGTGTTGACTGAAGAATTTAGCGCAGACGATTCATGTTGTATAGATCGAAATTCCGATAAGATACAAACACCTGTTTCTTTAGCTGGCAACAAGTCTCTGCGCAAGGACTTATTCTAGACTACCTCTATCTAAACTTGCCTTGCTTAACCGCCGTCAGGAGTTGAAACAGTCCAAACATGGACCAAGTGGCTGGAGTTTTTAGTGATCTTCTGATCAAGGTTCGGAGCAAAAACAGGTGTGTTTTGTCGTCTGAGATTTGTTGACGAAATTGGCGCTAAATTTGGCGCCATGGAATATTTTGTTTTCATGCGGATCTCGCGATTTGTTGCCACGCGTGGTTTCGAGCCGGCTACCAACTAAATTGTGCAATTTTATTGTCAAATTTAGTTCTTTCTTTCTGTTTACTTATTCATTTTTCTATTTTGCACATAGTATATAGATAACAACAAATTATACGTGTATTCTATGTGTTGTCAACGCTCAATTTTCTTTTTTAAATATACAGTGCCTTCCTTCGCCTTTTTGAACACTAAATGCTAAAGCAAGAAAAACATTTGATATCCGTACTGAACATTGCATAACGTTACTGCTTCAAAATAGAAAAAGAAGTAGAAAATTCGAACGCGTATGACGATTACTAAAGAATGCACATGCGAATTTTCTACTCTTTTTCTTCTCCTTTTTTCTGTTCAAAGATGTCGCCAGTCTACAAACTTTGCAAACCCCGAATGAAGTAAACAGCTGTTTCTTCGTGTATAACAAAAAGGAGGGCTGCTTGACCTATATTCCAGAACATCAAAGTGTTTGTAAACCACGGAAAACTAACTTGACAATAACAAGTCAACCGGACAAAAAATGCATATACAAACACTCTTAACTTACGGTACGTGTCATATGCATGGTAAAGTGGTAGCCCTTGCGACAAACAATTTTTGACATGACCCCAACGTTTTGTTTTTCGTTGATTCCGCCGTTCTTCAACTAAACAAGGATATTTACAATCCAGGTAGTTCAAATTTGATAGTGGAAATCCTATCGGTAGTAATTATAGTAACTATTTTAGCAAGTTTTACAACAAAAGAGCTGTTATAACAATCGGTGTGATCAATCTTAAACTGAACGCTTGCAACCAACCCTGTGACCACAAGTGTACCATCCCTGGAAAGTTCTTATAGAAGTACAGACGTCAAACCGCCTTAAAGAAACACCTGGCTTTAAGAAGGTGACGAGAAGACGTCTGTGTGATCTGAAGCCTTGTTTTGTGTGACTGTGGTTCACAGCCTCCCATCTTCAGTCTTGGATCAAAGGACGGGGAGTTCGAATTCCGACTGTTACGAGTTCGAATCGCTCACAGAGACCAACAGACCACTGGAAAGTGTGGCAGTCGTTTTGGACTGGGTATTGGGAGCCGCGGTCTGCGGTTTTCTTCATACATGTTTAAAAAGAGCAGTCTGAGAAATTTCTTCGTACGTGGAACTTGTACACACAGCCAAGAACTTTGTCCTTTCTGTCACGACTTGTGAAAAATCGTGTTCATTTGAAGCTAAAACTGGATTTTACTGGATACGTTCCCATTTTCCCGCGCAAATTTTGCAGACGACATCATGACACAGAAATTCCACAAGCGGGGGCGAAGAAAGTCGCTGGACCCCTGGATGTGCAGGTGTGCCGAGCCAGAATTAACCTTTAGTCTACTAAGGTAGGTATTTTGTAATAAAATCAGTTATTGGCTTGGTATTAGGCAGTAGGGAGAAGGTTAAGTGAACTGCGCGGTAACATTCGTCGTGCGATTTTTGTCGTGGATTTTTTTCTTAACGACAAAACCACGGCCATAAACAATGACCCTACATCCTCGACAAAGATTTGACAACACACACACGACGTTCTCAAGAGTCGTACGATAAGCGTGACTGATATCGTAGTTCTTGTGCAATATATTGGTACGGTTTTGATCTTTTGGTAGCTCTGCAAGTCTTTCAAATTAGCTATAGGGAAACCTTTTTTTTCAAACAGGTACCATTTTGGAGCGTGCCTCCCTTCCAAACAAAACTCGCACACTTACATATTTCTTTTTTACTAACCTCCATTAACACTAATCCATTGGGTTACATAGATCCACCACTTTCTAAAACAGTGGGTTTGAGAGATCTCTCGTGCAGCAACCCTCAGGTATGCACAGTTTAGATTTTCAGAAGTGTATTAAACTAGGGGATGTTGTATTGGGTTGGAGATCTGTTTGGCCGTACCTTTTCGTGAGGCGGAATTATGTACCCTTGTGGAATTATGTTTGTAAGTGTTACACCTCAAGGAAATGAAGCATTGGTTTTGAAGGGTCTGTCTGTCTGTGTGTCTGTCTAGTCGTCTGTGTCGGTACTTGTGTGTTTTGTCTTACGTGGAGGGGATAGCGTCTTCAATCTCGGATTACCTTGGTTAACGTTGTATATATTGATTGACAACTGTATGCGTAAAAGAAATGTTATGGGTAGTTATTCAAACTTGCTTGCTGGAACATATTTCTTTAAAAAAGTATATCTTAAAATAGTTTTTATTTGGAGATAAAAGAAAGTTATATGCATCCCAGGTAACGTCGGCCATTGACAACCGAACATTCAGGATGACAATCATTTTCATGAATACAGGCCGACCCAGGACGTTACATGTACATAAATGATATACTGTAGCTTACTGCTGTTCGCTATATTGCACAGTTGTATCTCAACTATATAGAAATCACAATATTTTGCGTTGTTTTTCGGTAAAATCACTAAAATGATAGTTCGCATGAGATTTTTTAAGAAATGATATTGAGCGACACAACGTATATATGTTGCCATAAACATATATCATCTATTAACATAGTTTTACCAGTGTACATAATTCCGCCAACTTGAAAAGATACGTCCAAACAGATCTCCAAACCAACATCCCCCAGTATTATCCACTCCTGTACATCTAAACTGTGCATACATAGGGGTTGCTGCACTAAAGACCTCTCAAACACACTGTTTTTCAAAGTGGCGGATTTATGTAACCATGCAGATTAATGTTAATAGAGTTTTACATTCCTGTGTTGTTGGAACTATGAACACATTGAGACGTGATAGATTGATCTTAGCACCTTGCTTAAAGCGCACACTAAATCAATCTTTAGAACTATAATACTGAACGGACAGCCTTAGTGTTAGCACCCCAATTAAACTCCTTTCACTGAGCGCCCGGTAACAGCACGGTACGGTGTTGGGGTCTTCCCAAAACTGGGTGGGATTCGGTCAATGCCATTTGGTACAAAGTTGGTCAAAAATATGTACATGAAGGCTGGTCATGTGACACGGTGTAGCATTGATGAAAGTGTATATGAAACACAATTTTTCTGTCGACTACACAACCTAAAAATGGCGGAAATACCGCTCATTATCGGCAAAAAAATCGTACCAAATGTACCCTGCAAGAAAAGTGCTACACAGTTTCACATGGCCGGCCCTCCGGCACACATTTTAGTCTAACTTTCTACCAAATTCCGCTCAGCGTTGATAACAAATGGCGCTGCCCAAAGACCGAAATCTCCAAGCAGATGTTAGTAGGTAAATCGTTACGTTTTCCTGACCGTCATTTTCTGTGACAAACCGCCTCCCTCTCCTAAAGTTTGTTTGTTTGCATGTTTTGCATACCAGGTGAATTTTTCAACCGCCTCACGGTATAACAAACCAGGTTTGTATTGGACAGTACAAGTGTACTGGACAGTACAAGCCGCATATTCCGACAGATTTATCTGATCAAATCATACTGGAAAGGACCCCTACTCTTATATCGATAAGTGCGGTGAGTTCGTTAACGTGCTCGAGGTGTGGCTCTCCTCAAACACGGGACCTCCGTTTGACGTATTATCAGAGGGACGTTCCTGACCAAAGCTAGGTACTCATTTTCACGAATCGAGCTAGGAAATTGGTGTAAATTTCCGTGCCCAACAGCAAAACATTGGGACCTGCCATAGATTCGACCTCAGTACATCCAGTTTCTGAGTCAACAAGCCAGACACTGTACTGTGTGACCATGTTTGTCACAGAAAAGAGCTACTAGGAAAACGTAGAGGGGTCTAGTTGGAAATTGCAAATCCCACCCAGTAATATTGAGAGCACCTCGGCAAAGTGTCGTTATTTCTGAGTGAAAGGACTTTGACATCTGCACTCTAAATCAATCTTCTTACCCTAACGTGTTTTGCCCTAATAGTATAGGAAGACCTGTAAGTTTAAATCTAAATCAATCTAAGGTGACGTTGAAGGACGCGAGATTAAAAGGTCACGGCGTTCTTGGCTAGACGTTGTGTCCTTGAGAAACTCACGTTACACGACTTTTCTCACTCCACTCAGGTGTAAAAATGGGTACCTGACTTCGGTTGGGGAGGTAAAAGGCGGTTGGGCAGGAGAGGGATGGGCCCTGCGTTCCAATACCATGCCCTAGACACAGTGGATAACAAACCACTACCCATACAGCCTCAAAAAGATCTATGGGACTAGCTTTACCTTAAATCAATCTAACAACCATATATTATACAGTGTAGACAGCCTTAGTGTTGGGCCAGGTGTGTTGTATATCACTCAGGTCGGGTCATTGTTGTTTTGCTTACAATCAATTCGTGTTGCCAGTCCAATCCAGATGGCACCAAGTGTTAACATTGTTATTTTGTAACAACCCTAAATAGCGTACTCGGGGAAAAGCCGTTTTTTAAAGACGGGGGGAGGGAGCTTGTTTTTTGAAACTTCAAAAAGCTCTGATATTATAAACAACAGAAAAATCAATATATGTGTTCTTGGGGTAACTTTATATGGGTAAAAAAACAAAGAAACAAACAAACGAAGACAACAGAAACATAAAAGAATAGTCCTCTGTAACCCCAAAAGTTACGACTATACATGTGGCATGCCCGGCCAGAACAATACATAAAAAAAATTGGAAACTATACTGCAGTACAATAGAAAGCCGCTAAACCTTAGACATAACTTCCTAAAAATCATTCGCATATAAAAGTATATATGCTTAAGCTATGCTCTCAAAGAAACCAACAAAAAGCACAGAAAACATTACAATTAATCAGCATGCTGTTGTGGTAAAGAGCGATCCCATGCGGTTAAGGAACGCATAGCACCGTTTTTTGATACCACCTCGCTATATGCACTACTGTGTGCTTTTCAAATTTGTACAAAGAGCGGGCAAATGTTGAGCAAGCTGCGTGTAGTTTACATTTTGAAAAATTGATGTTGTGTACAGCTGGGGATAGTGTATTCATGGAAACAAGTCGGGTTTCTTACCTGAGGGTAAAAGAAAGACCTTCTTAAAGATCGCCATGCAGAAAATCAGGTAAGTCTGAAGGGGGTGATAGAGGGGGGAGGGGTTGTGGAAGACGGAGGGGGATATGGCGTAAGTACCAAAAACCAGCAGGTGAATAAAACAGATGTTTACGCTTTAATTGTTTCCATGGACGTAAATGTAAATGTAGGATGAAAGGGGGGGGGCTGAATATGAGCTCAAATCCTGGCGAAGCGACAAGGATTTTTTTCTATTCAAAGATGCACTTGGACACCGATCCAGACTTGAATGCTTGTGTATCTGTTCTTGGTTTATCTGACGAACAAAGTGTTATAAATGTTGCTGTACAGTTGTTATTTTTCTGAACAATACAAAAATAGCACTGTTACAGGCCTGGAACGACCGCGAAACAATTCGATTTAAAAGAAAAAAAAATACCCTTTCGATGCAGCTCAGGACTCCAGCTACGGCCGATTTTCTAGTCCCTACCAGACTAACTTCGCCGGCTATAGGGAAAATATTTGCCAGGGTTTCACTTGCAGGCTGGACCCTCTCTCCATAGCCGACTCCCTTAGCATTACTATTCACTGATTCAGCCAATTTCTACTATTTTCCCAGCCAACCGCAGGGCTTGGTAGAGGCTATTTTGGACCCTCTCTCCGTAGCCTTCTCCCTTAGCATACAATCTATTTGGCCAATATCTACTTTTTTCCTAGCCATATCATCCGCGGGGCATGGCAGAGGATATTTTGGACCCTCTCTCCGTAGCCGACTCCCTTAGCATACTATTCACTCTATTTGGCCAATTTCTACTATTTTCCCAGCCATCCGCGTGGCCTGGTAGAGGCTATTTTGGACCCTCTCTCCGGAGCCGACTCCTTTAGCATACTATTTACTCTATTTGGCCAATTTCTACTATTTTCCCAGCCATCCACGGGGCCTGGTAGAGGCTAACGATTTTCCATAACCTTTCAAGACTAGCATTCCGTTGACTATGTGTGACAGGCCTTAAAGGAAACCCAAGCAATATTAGGGCCCAAAAATTGGATTTTGAAAGTCAATCTTTTTAGTCATATCTATACATAATTAGTTCAAAAACATCCATAACCAAAAATATGACGTCGGTGTGATGTGAGAACTCACTGAAAATCGCCGCGGGGGATTTTGTAGTCTCTCGAAACTAAGGGGATCATTGTACGGCTCGTTTTGGCGCGGTTTCAAAATGCTCAACGTGTCAAATTAGTACCCAAATGTGCTTGACAGTGTTAGTAAATGTCACTAACATAAAGATTTCAGCATATTTTCTATTTCCATTTTTGTTTACCCTAATATTGCTTTGGTTGCCTTTAACGACAGGTATATGATACCGAACACCATGTCATGCATGACTGACTCCTCCCTTCTACAGTCTGTAATCGTTTTGCCTCCAGGTCTTTCTTATCAAAACGTTTCATTTGTCGGTTGCAAGGATCATGCTAAGATCATATCAGCACTATCCCATTTAGTAAACAACACGCGTCCTATACTTCTAGCCCCTACGTAGACGTACCAACCCCGCTCCCCACCTAGACAAAGGGTGAAGGCCCCTCCCGCTACTGGAGACCCCCTCCCCCAACACGCCTCCATGGCTGCCTCAAGACGGAACACCATCCCTGTCTGTGACTTCTCAGGCTTTCTTAGTCCAAAGGGGAGAGCAGGAAATCTCGAAGAACCAAGAAGACGAATTGACATAAGGAGGCGTAGCGACAACGCTAACATTCCAAGACGCACCGAGAGACGCGTAAACAGCGGGTTACGGTAACATTGTACTTTCACGGGACAACTTTCACTGAGGAACAAAATATGGACACGTCGTAAGAACTGTTGAGGAGCGCCAGTGACCAAAGAGGAGCAACTTCATTGTCTTCGATACATATGACAAGATAACTGATCTGAGATAGATACGATGATACCATAACCGTGCGTCACACCAAAACAATAACATGATTTTCTTATCTTTTATTACCGGTCCTAACGCTAACGTTCAAATTGCAGCATTCCTCTCTAAAGGTATCGTAATCTCCAAGCAGATGTAGGGAGGGAAAATCGGAGCACTTTCTTCTTCGTGTCCGTTTTCCATCATGATATCTTACTAGTTTGTTGTTTACTTCATCATGTCGACTAATTTTTTTCTGATATAGCTGCGTAAATAATGCCAACAGGCATTCATCTTTCATTCCTATAACTAGATAATTTTCACACATATTTTCGACTGATCGAGATACGTTCTTGACAAGAATCGAATAGTTTTAAACAGTCCACCATCTTTTGTCAGTTTTCTAATTCTTTTGTTTGTCTATTATACATTTATTATGCTGTGCGTTGCCAGGGTAGATAACAGATTACAAAAGAGCCCGCGTTACTCACGGGGAGTGAGTTAACTTGTTTATCTTTTATTCTAAAAAGTACGTATTCGTCCACGGCTCTTTATTTTTCCAGATTAACCGGAATAACTGAGTATACACAACAGTGCTTGGTAACATAGTAAGGACCTTATCACTAAGTCTTCTAGAAGACATCTGCAAGAGATTGAAATTCAGGGGTATTGCAGTACATAATAGTGTTTCTAAGATCTGCTAGGAAAATATACATGGGTTTGGACATGATGTTTTTATCTGTGTTGTAACACCAGCTCTGAAATATCGCATGTTATCAATTTGTTTATTGTCTATTTTCCTTGAATATATGGCATTGAGAAGACTCCCCTAGACCGTAGCCCAGTCTGTTCACTTGTTTGTTTATTCATTTATTTGTTTATATATTCCCAGGGTAAACAGTTTAAAAAAGAGCCCCCTCGACCGAAGCCTGCGGCAGCACTCGGGAGTTTGTTTACCTGTTTACTTGTTTGTTTGTTTGTTTGTTTATGAATCTATTGTTTTTCATTAATGTTTCCAGAGTAAACAGTCTTGAGAAGAGCCCCCTGGACCGGGGCCCCCGGCAGCACTCGGGAGTGTGTTTACCTGTTTACTTGCTTGTTTGTTTGTTTATGACTCTATTGTTTTTCATTAATGTTTCCAGAGTAAACAGTCTTGAGAAGAGCTCCCTCGACCGAAGCCTCCGACAACGCTCGGGAGTGTGTTTACCTGTTTACTTGTTTGTTTGTTTATGAATCGAATGTTTTTCATTAATGTTTCCAGAGTACACAGTCTTGAGAAGAGCTCCCTCGACCGGAGCCCCCGCCAGCGCTCGGGGAGTGTTTTCGTGGGCGGCGGCAGAAGAACCTCCGTGTTCCGCGCCTTCACCTTCAACAAACCCGACCCAGAGGAGGAACGTCTGAGAAACATCCGACCTGGCTTCAAGGTCCGTTCAAGTCTCTCTCTTCTAATCAATCAATTAATAAATATAACAAAGAATGCTTTGACCCTACAATCACAACGTAGTGATATAAGTGATACGTTAAACTCGACATGTTTTACTATCCATATACTTGTGCGCACTATATTCTTTTGTATCCGATTTTGTTGTTGTTGCATGTATAGTTGTTAAAGATCTTAGGAATGTCGCTGTACTTTTGCTGTGCCAATATAGATCGTTGTAGCTAATCTCTAAGAAGATATTGAGGTGGAAGATCGCAACGTTATCTGACTGTCAAGTTTTTTCTGATAAACCGGTGCAATGGCCTAGTGGGTAGAGTGTTTATCTTTCGTTCGGAAGGTCGGGGGTTCAAACCAGAGATCTAGACTACATACAGATTTCTCTGCGTAGCAATCGGCACCCATAGCTATGAGAAAATGTATGAACACACACCACTACCAGTGAATCAACTCTGTACTGTTGTATCTTTCTGTGAGCCGAGGGCTATAGATATAAGCACAATCTATATACACCGAAAGGAGTGGTAAGGATTTTAATTTCTTTTGAATTGTATTTCTCTGATAGCCGACAACGATTGGCTGTCATAGAAGCTTGTCAAAGAGAAACCTAAATGTGTCAGTCAGAAAATGTGACGGTTTTTCCTCCCAACATCTGCTTTGAGATTAAGTCATAATTCGATTTTTTTTATAGTTTCGTCATACAATACCAAAGTAGCACAACAATAGGAAAGTTTTCTCACGTTCGAGAGTTGAGGGATTCCGAACCGATTTCTTTTTCTTGTGATCCCAGACTATAACAGTTTGTAAATGATCAAAAGCACCCGTTTTAAGAACAATGCCTTCAGATGTATTTGGGTAACACAACAACGTAACGTCAAAACAATCCCACAGTTTACGAAGAACTACAATATGATCATCTTTCTTTTAGTTTCTAATC
The DNA here is from genome assembly GCA_035149815.1 of Branchiostoma lanceolatum. NCBI lineage: Eukaryota > Metazoa > Chordata > Leptocardii > Amphioxiformes > Branchiostomatidae > Branchiostoma > Branchiostoma lanceolatum. Next base: position 19,255,280 of record CM068871.1, on the reverse strand, counting down.
ATAACCGTTACGCTGGACAGGACCATATCAACGATGGCTATCTCAAAGAAAACTTTAAGTTACTGAAGTCTAAGGAAATGCTTCTAAGTAAGCACTAAGAGGGTTCTGATTTTGCCGTGTTGTACATGTTTTTTTCCAGTTAGATAAGCAATGTGCACACAACTTTCTAACCTATGTTTGGGGAAAGTGCTTTAGGTTGACGGGAAAAAAAAAAGGTCGTTAATTCTGTCCTTTATTTATGTCTAATCTATTGCGATAACTTTTAGTTCTTGAAGTCTAAAGACATGCGTCTAAGCATCACTAAGAGGGTTCTGATTTTGCCGTGTTGTTTTTTTTCCAGTTAGATAAGCAATGTGCACACAACTTTCTAACCTATGTTTGGGGAAAGTGCTTTAGGTTGACGGGAAACCAAAAACGGTCGTTAATTCTGTCCTTTATTTATGTCTAATCTAGTGCGATAACTTTTAGTTCTTGAAGTCTAAAGACATGCGTCTAAACATCACTAAGAGGGTTCTGATTTTGCCGTGTTGTTTTTTTCCGGTTAAATAAGCAATGTGAAAACAGCGTTCTAACCGATGTTTAGGGAAAGTGTTTCAGGTTGAGAAGAAAACAAAAACGGTCGTTAATTCTGTTCTTTATTTGTGTCTAATCTATTGCGATACCATGTAATCCAGAAGAGATGACGGGCGGCATACTTGGGTAATTAGCAATAATCCCCTATTGTGTTCGGCACTTCATTAACGGCAATTTAACCCACATAATGGCACAGTACTGCCTGTCGAAGGGTCTGCCATTTCTGGAATAGGAGTGAAGGCGCAAAGCGCTTCCGTACTCTTTACATGATTCCATAAGCGTTTCAATAGTTATTATAAAAGGTAAAATGATTGCCAAAAGCGCATATGATTTGCTGCCGATATATCATGAGCGCTAGTTGCTGTACCGATATATTTTGAGCGCTAGTAGCTGAGTGCTACAAGGCATTAACTGATTGCTAAAGAAGTATATTGTTTGAGGGAGAAGGAACTATAGGTGGTTACCGGAGTCATTACCCCTCTAACGCTTTAAGGAGAAGAAGATAGCTGATTACTACAAGAGTTAGCTTATTGCTAAAATAAATGGTTGATTGTTACAGCAGTTAGCTGATTGCTACAAAAGAGTTAGCTGATTGCAGAAAGTGCTAATTGATGCAGGAGTCAGCTGATTGCTACACAGCAGTTAGGCTGATTGTAAAAAGCAACTAGATAATTGCTATAAGAGTTAGCTGATTGCTATAATTTCTACTACTAAAAGCTGGCTGATTACTATGGTGACGTGGTTAGCTAATTGGAACATATTTAGGATTTAGCTGATTGCTACACAAGAGTTAGCTGATTGCTACACTATAGTTAGCTAAAATAGATTGCTACACTCGCAAGCTAGAGTTAGCTGATTGCTACACACGAGTTAGCTGATTGCTACAGAAGAGTTAACTGATTGCTAAACAAGATCTAGAGCTGCTAACTGCTACACGATTTAGCTTATTTCTACAAGATTTGGCTGCCCAGAGATTGGCCAACACTGACTACGTATATAGATCCTAGTGTATTCAATACGTGGTATAGGTTTTCACCTCGTCATTCTCTTCAGTCTCTTTTAATCTAATATAATCCCATCGCTAATCCTCTGTTTGGGATGGCGTGACCTCTACGTCACAGATAGCCCCGGCCTGTAAGATGGATATCAGTTGAACAAAACAATAATCCTTTCGCTGACATTCTACCTTTATCCCTCGGTTCTTTAAGAGCCATTATGTTGGAACCTATTGTACTCATCTTTCGGAGAGTGGCTAAAAGAATGGACGGCAGGACATACTATCATTTACTGAAATCAATACAACGTTGTTTTCCTAAAAGAAAGTTGCAAAACATAGAAGATCTTTATTGACACAACGAAAGCACAGCGAATTTCGTAAGGTCTACTACATACATACATACAAACGAATAAGTGCATACAAATGAGTTTGATTACACACAATCATATGGGATAGAGCAACATATCGTAATATCACATGTCATATACTTATACATTGCTTGTTCTAATGTCCAACATATCATATAAAAAGACGATTCAAACCACAACAACTTTCTTCAACGATAAACACCCCCCTCCCACTCCAACCCTAGCCTTCACAGCATTGAAAAGGGAAAAGCATTTGAAAAAATCTTGCCTCGAAAGAAATAGCAGGGATTGTGCGTGGCCAAAGCAGAGCTGTAGCAATTTGTACTTGTCGGCCACGGTAGTGGCGAACCAGGAAATCTCTGAAATTCCGGTAAAAATAGGATGCTTTTGTGGAAACAACTTCCTTTGTTGTGCACTGTATTAATTACCTGACAACCAATCACTGATCAGACCATTCTAACTAGTACTTTTAGTTGGCTAGGATCGTTAAATAGATTGTAAATTGAGTGTAGAGTTTTGATAAAGGGTTTTAAATTAATACCTTCTATTTCTTAAGGGTAATGTGACCTACCTTAATGACTTGAATCTAAGATTCCCATGACGCTGTAGATTGTGAACTTTAGTCCTTTATAAAAGGCCATTTTCCTTGTTTCTTGTTTGGTTTCATGAGCTAATGTTTACCCCAAACTCTGCTAGGTATTTTCTGAAGGTTTTAGCAGTTTATGAATAAGTAATAATCCCCATATATTCATATATGACGTGACAGATTTGGTGGGTTTAATCTGTGTTTGTCCGGCTTTCTTTACCGTCCTTTCACGGTACATGTGACGGTGTCACGCTCGACTAGACCCGCACACGAACCCAGTTTGCCCCGACAAGGGTTAACGATAGGGTAGATGAGCCAAGACAGCAGACTTCACACAAGGCATTTCAAAATCGATATGGTTAGGTTTGTCTGTAAGTGTGAAACGCTTTTCCTTTAATACATACTTAGCTGCCTTTACGACCAAGTAAATATACCTTTTACATGTTTAAGTGAACTTTACGTTTTTCGTATAGCTGTTGTAGTTGTGGCATGTACATACGGCTCCTTCAGTGTAACTTCCCCTGTTAATTTATTATATTGAAATATGTATGTCTCATTTACTAATGTCAAAACTCCTGCTTAAATATCCAATTTTGTGCAGTGGTCAACGTTTTCATATCTGGTAATGTACTATGTTTCTGACAACTGGATAAAGTCTGTAAACAGTACGTAATGAAGCAAAAAATTTATTAAAGCCCTATCCAAGTAGTCTGCCACCGAGGTTAGGCAATATAAACACACGGTGGTTACTCGGGGATTTACCGCCTCATTTGTTCCCAATTCTTGGTGGCGTTAAACAATCAAATAAAGGACAACAGTCGGAGTATTTGACCCTGACGGCGTGACCAGGGATACACACTCCGACGTTGGACCGGTCCATTTTTGTTTTTATCGCATATGAAGGGTTGTAAAAGCATTATTAGATTGGAAAAAAAAACAATTGTTATGGTTAATCAATATAGATAAGTCGACAAAACAAAACGTACCATGAAATCCTGGCACGTTTTTATGACTTCCGTATACATATTTAGCAGTTTGTTTCTACAAAAAAATCCTCCACCCTATTATTAGGTCAGCATGGTCTCGTCCACCTTATGACATCATTGTCACACTCGTCGAAAACAGGCTACTGCTCTATAGTCTATATTCTGGGGAGTAAGATACTTTTTAAAGGTAACAGATTAGAGCCTAAATCTTGAGGAAGATGCGGGAAGAGCAAGTGAAGGAGAGACTTAAGGTGTGTGTATAAAACCGAGGCCGTGTCTTATTTTTTTCAAGACGGCGAAACATCCTTACGCTTTAAGCACTTACTGGAATTGTTCTGCTGTTGTGTTATATATACAGGGAAAAATATTAGGTAAACCTACTATATTTTCCCTTCGACGGTACGTGCCAAGCGACATATCATTCATACATAAACCCGATTTGGGTTTTACAACCGCAATTTCATTGTTATCTATGTATTCGAGTCGTCTTTTTAGATTTAAAAGTTGTTGATGTTTATTTTCTAAACGATTCAAATTTTCTTTTCAGGGAGTTGAACTTTTCCGTAAAGCCGTGCAGACAGTGCGCATGCTCAGACGGATCCTGTCTACGAAGGAAGTATCCGAAGGGTAAGTCACGTGAACAGAACCTTGATAATGAACTGTGAAACTTAGTCGTCTCCTTTTTTGATACGTCAAAGTTTGTGACTCTTATGTTACCAAAAAAAGGAGAGAGCACGGGGAAACTAATAAATCTGAAATTGTGAATCCTGTGATGATTTAGCAGAAAAGCAGTACGATTGCTGTGCGTACTTCTTACGACGCGGTCACATTTGTCGTAGGTCGTCGTACGATTGCGAAGTTTCCGACAGAACCAACGTCTAAAACGATCTAAAGCAGTATTTTCGATTATACAACAGCTGAACTTTTCACGACACATGCACGCCTATCTCGAAAATACTCAAAAATGTTTGCGATCGTACGACGATTGTACGATTATCGTACGACGAGACTGAGAGTTCGGGGTCACCTTTCGGCATGCTTGCGGATTCGGTAGGAAGTGACGACATCAAGACCTTGTCAGACCCCGGGTTTCATTTTATTCTATTTTCAATCACTGATAAGAGATGTAGGATGGACATCTGAAACGTCTGATATCTTCATATTGTTATCCAGTGGTATAGATAGAATCAAAATATTATTCTTCCAGTGAATGACTAATATTCACAAACGTACTAGCATTCCTAATTATCAGTACTCACCAATCGCTCCTTCTCATTTAAATGTACACATTTTGTAACTTGTGTTATAAATACAATATGCCATATATAAGGTGCCAAACTGTCGTCTTTATGACGACTTAAAACTTTTCATGCTTTTAGAAACGACACTTTGGCACCTTATATGTGGCATATTGATTTCAGAAAAGTCTTACTTCAAAAGGTATCGGAAGCTACAAAATGTGTACATTTAAATGAGAACGAACGTAATGTGACCATACCCTTACGAACAGTTTCCGTACCCCTAAATAGCATCAAGCAGATGGAGAAAGGGCATAAGGACGAGGCTGAGAGTTCGGGGTCACCGTTCGTGATGTTTGCAGACTCGGTAGGAAGTGACGACACCAAGTGCTCGTCAGACCCCGGGCTCTCCTTCGATCCTAAGATATACAAGGCCAAGAAAGAGGTACGTAAAATGGTCACTTTGCGTTTGGAAATACATTTTTATGCTGGACAAGGAAGTTACGTTTTTGGTATAGTGTTCGTATGTGTGTTTAGCAAGATAACTCTAGAAACTTTGGATGGATTGTAATGGAAATAATGTGTGGTCAGTTTGATAGGACAAAAACTGTACCTCATAACTTTTAGTTTTTCCGTGCTCTGGACAAGCTATGGTCACAATTTTGGATAGTAGATAGCTCTTGTGCTCGAAAAGAAGTGCAGTAACATTGGGCCCTCTGGTGGTTTTCTTTGGAACTGCAAGGGTGTGTAAACAGAATAAGTCAATATGGAAAAGATTTCAATAAGACCAAAATACAATCAAAATCGTTCTTCATATCAGAAGTTTTTGTTACAGCGTCGTGCAATCATGACTGCGGATGACGTCACATGTTATTACGTACTGACTCGTTTCTTCCCTCGTTCCCAGGTTACGCTGAGTTCTGAAGCTAAACGCGTGCTGAAGTCCCGTGGGGACGAGAGGACGACGGAGGGCCTGCAGACAGCCTTGTACGGACTCCAGACCATCCCGGCCTTCGCTGAGTACCCGCTGCACATGCAGGAGAAAATATGCAAGGAGGCCTGGCTAGAAGAGTACGTCAAATAACTCTTATTTCTTGCCCAATACTGTGATTTTTAACGCAGTTGACAAAATATCATGGCGAACTACATAGCATGTTGTGTGTGTCATTTGGTTTGTTACAAAACGGCATTTGCTTTCATGAACAGTGGTGATCGCGGAAAGCTATTTTTTGATATTCAACATTAGCCTCGTTTTCATGCGTCTCGCGAGAGTCTATCGGTTGGCGTGAGAGCACTGGGATTTGGAAGTGTCACGAGAGTTTATGGACGAGAGAGTATGCCCATTGGGATTTTGACCTATCGTGAGAGTTTATTGCCGAGAAATTAATTGGATTAGTAGGATTTATAAATAGGTCTAGAAACATATAAAATCACAGTTGTTTATAGATTTTACTTTGGAATTGTAGGATTTCTGTCAACAGAAAAGAAATACATGAGTTTGTATAGAAATTTGTTTTTTTAACATGTCGTCTGCAGAATTCCCGCCAAACGAGTCATCATCCGACAGGGACACATCGCCGAGAACTTCTACTTCCTCATCTCGGGAAACGGTGAGGAAAAACAACATCTCAAATGCCGCGAAAGTTCTCACAAAAGACAAAAAAGAAAAGAAAATACCTGAGGCTATTGACAGGATGATGCTGTCAATCAGTAGAGAAATTTGTGTGTTGACAGCCACTCGAAGAGTATGGCAAGTCTACGTGGATCATCCTGTCAGCAGTGTCCTTTTTCTACTGCTGACAGGACCATCCCGTCAGTAGCCACTTACAAAAATATTTCTAATAGCGACACCTATTTTACGGCAATTCAATGACAAAGACGACACTTTCTTACATTTTGCCACAATAGTCTCACAAACAATATTTTACATCATGAGCAATCTCATGTTAAAATCTTTGCTACTCAACCCTATCCAGACTGGGCTTTTTTGAAATATCTGGGACTGGGGGGGGGGGGGGGGGGCTCAATCGGCCCCCCTCATAACTTCTGAACGGTATGATGTATCATTCCCAAATTTGCAGGGAGTGATGTTCATGTAAAATTTTATAATTCCTAGAATTTTGGTGACGTTATGACGTAATATGACGTAATTATGACGTCATTGATGTGATTTTATTGCCTAAATAGGGATTCCAGTAATATCTAAAGGTATTAAACAAAATAGTATGTATTGTGATTTTAAGGTATACCTAGACATATTACGTAAATGGTAACTACGTCGACGTCAAAATGACGTCATCAAATGACGTCTCGTACTGTAAACGACCCCTTGGGATCCGCCATCTTGGATCGGCCATTTTGAAATTTTCAAAAATCCTTTTTTTCCACTTATGAGCCAAAAAAACACTAAAAATAGACTAGAAACGTTAATCTCAATGTTTCTGGCAAAGAAAATACCACGTATGGACGATTTTGAAGGCGAAAAAGCCTGTTCATACCTAAAATAGTGTAATGGTCCGCCATCTTGGATTTTGACCAATTACGTCATCAAATTAGCATAAATTATGAATATCAAATCATGAAAGTTACATCTAATTACCTATGATGCTATATATTTAGGGAAACTAGTGTGGTTGAGCAAGAAAACCTAAGAAATATCATAGTTTTAAAAAAATCTGTGATTTTTGCATAAAATGCCTTTCAGAAACCCGTTGCCATGGCAACACAAAAAATGATAAACTTATACTTTTATCATAATGTTGTTCCCAACTAAATTTTAGGAAAAGTCACCAAGTTTGGTAGTCCTAGCATATTTCGTTCGGCAGTTATACGATGTCAAAGTTGGCGCGGGCACTTTTAGGGCCCCCCCCCCCCCCAGTCTGGATAGGGTTAAGTGGTCAATTCCCAGATTCCTAAAGTAATATAGTGACTACTTCTCACCGCCAGATGGCTGAAGCTTGTATCGCCCTCGTTATTGTTTCCCCACAGTTATTGTTGACATCATGGACATAGACCCAGAGGAAGACAACGCGCAGACACGACACGTGGCCGTGCTTAGGAAGGGAACCAGCTTCGGCGTAAGTTTTGTTCTCTATATATGTATTCACTTAGTATTTGATATGTATAGCTCAAAGGTTATGGAATGAAATGGTGTGTTTACAGAAAACTATATAGTACACACAGTCACAGAAGTTCCTAATTCTTGGTCGTCTCAGGCATTCCTATTTCTTAGTGCCTGGTCATATTCGTCGTAGGTCGCCGTACGATTTTGACGCCAGAGGTTTTTCAAGAGGTGATAACAAATCCAACCAAAGGTTATGAAGTTCAACTAAGCGTCTATGGTAACAAGACAACTAGATTTGGCACCGCAAATGCACGACTAACATCAAAACAGGGATGTTTGCGATCGCACGACGGTCGTACAACGTATGTGACCGGAGCCCTTACGTATCAGAGAATTTTTCCTCAATAATCTCAAGGTTCATTTATCATAAGTCAATTTTTGGGTAAGATTGTTTTTTTTAACCGGGTATATTCTAAAATTATATTTGGCATTTTTTAAAAATCTCTATAAATGAGATATAAACGCCGTATTTATGTCCTTTTCAGGAAATGGCATTTTTCCGGAACAAGCGGAGGACAGCCACCGTCATCAGCCAGACTCCTGTACAGCTATTGGTCATCAGCGCTAATGTACGTGACTTGGTTTTAGCCAATCAGTATAAAGTAATCCGTTTTAAAATATTGGTTAAAATCAAGTACTAAGTTAAACTCCTTTGCATGTCGTTTTAATCTTATTTAATTGATAGTATTTCTTTTATGGAATTTAATGCAATATAACAGTTTTCTACAGATATCTTACCTTTTGTGAGTAAACAGTGTAATTTGTTTGTTGATTTCCCCAGGACTTCTATGAAATGTTCCTCCCAACATATCGGATGGGGGAAGAAGAGCCCGAACATGTCAAGTTCCTCAGGTCAGTTGCCATAGAAACGTGTCTGTTGCCATAGAGATTAATGTCTGTTGCCACAAAGACGAATGTCTGTTACCATAGATACCAATATCTGTTGCCATGGAGGTTATCGTTTTCAAGCTGATCGTTGTGAAAATGAGATAATATTATGAAACATAATACCCTTGCTCATATGAAACATTTCAAAAATATTTCGGTCTTTCAATTTATAACAGCTTATTAGTCAGTGTCTTCGGCCATTTCTAATGTCTGTGATAGATAAGATTAGACCACCCCCTTCGAACAAGGGAAACGGCGTTACATGCCCGGTGGCAACGTTTCTTACAGCTGTAATTCCTTTCCAAACAGGCAGGTGGAGTTTCTAGAAAACTGGCCACTTGAAAGACTGGTTGCGAACCCTGACAACTGCATGTTTCAATACTTCACGTAAGTTTTACAGGCAATTTTTTGTTCAATGATATAATCTCTACCTGGATTTTAATAATAGAATATTACGGTTTTAAAACCGGTTTTGGAAATTTTGCTATGAAGAATGCCAAGTATTAGTATTATGCATTTTTTAAGATAAAATGTTGTCTTTCTCTTTCATTATTCCATCATTTCATTTTTCAACAATTCCAATGAAAAATCTATAACTAAACTATCATGATCTCGTTCCCAGGAGAGGAAAGGTCATCGTGAAAAATAGCAGCCAATCGGAGTGGATCTACATAATCAAATCGGTAAGACTTTGGTAAAGAAAAACTACAACAATGCATGTAACGCAATAGCGCATGTAGTGCATATATCATATGTTTCTCAGAACGTGTTTTAAACAAATGTGCACGTACTACTTGAATCACTACCCAACATCTATCCATGATATACTACAATTGTGTGTTATACCGAATAACTATTTCAAGTTTGGTCATACCGAATATCTATTTCAAGGTTTGGTCATTATAAAGATATAAACTTCGAAAGTTAGCCAAGAGATGCTAATGATATAGCCTGCTGTTTCTTTATCTCCCGCCAGGGGACGTGCCAGGTGCTAAAACAGCTGAGACCGGTGCGGCCGTGTCTGAGGGGAAAGCCTCTCGTTTTCGCCGGTGACATCATTTTACCTACATTAGGTAGGAACCACTCTTTACCTTTTTAACAATACTCATATGTTCAGTCTTCTTTTTTAAAAACAGAATCATTTCTTTCTCAACCAGAAGAACAAATATCGGAGAAATTAAAGCTTTAAGTTAATTGTTTTAGTAGAATCTTATAAGTTGTGATAACCACTTTATACATTTGAACCTCGCAGGACCGAAGATCGACACCGGAAGAGGAATTCACGTGACCAGACCGGTAACAGATGACGTCACTGGTTTGACGTTTCTGTCGGAACCCAAAAGAACCAACTGGCGGGAAGAGGTATGTTATGGTGTTAAGTATGGTGTTTACAAGTGACGTCACATCCACCATTCTGGTTGGTTGAACCCGGTAGAGTCAGACCTGCAAATTTGCATAATGTATAATTTGTTTACACGTGAATGTACTTACGTGTTTAACTCTTATCGAAAACTGGCAGGTTGAACAATACAACATGGCGGCCATTACCTACGTCACAGTCACGTGACTGTAAACATCCAATAACAGACCAGCAGCCTAAAGGTCGATTGATTATTCCGTAATCCTGTTCATGCAAATTTATGACCTTCCTTTCATATTAGGTTAAGCTCATCAATGCAACATTTTCTTCAAGGTCATGGCTAAGAGAAAGGAAGGGACGGTCGGGTTGAAGGTCACACAGGCTGACGTCACGCCTACAGAGAGCGGCCCGAGCACTGCAGACAAACCTGGAGACGAGGGAGAGAAGGAGAGGCCCAAGTCGACAGGAACGCCGGTGAAGAAAACTGTCCATCTTAAGACGGTAAGGCAGAAACCAATATAACTGATCCACTGATATTTAATAATAAAAAATATCGGTCTTCTGATTAATCAACATCTCCGATTAGTCGTTCCCAGGATACTTGACCTCCTTCTAGCATACTTTGCGAAAAAAACGTTCTCTTTCCCAGAGGGAAAAAAGCGCCAGTAGCCCTTGTGTGGCCGTATAATGTATTACACAAAAGACTCATACACACACACATCGGGTGGAAATCCTTTGTCATTTGTTTACCTATTTCCAATTGTATCAACCCTATTGCAAAGCAAAACGATTCTTTGGGTGCAACTTGCGTTGTCTTTGCATATATAGAAAGCGCATTGACAAGCTGTGATCGTCTTAAGCTGTTTTAACAACAGCATCAATTTTTGTTTGCTGTTTGCGTAAAATGAACACTTTTCGCATTTTCCAGACCCAATCGTTCCTAAGGAGAAAAACGCAGCCGAAGCCTCCCCCTGTCTTCGTACAGATCGACCTTCTGCACGAAAAAGACGTATTTGTAAGTTCTTTTTCAAATCGTTATTGAGACATTCTTTCTGTTATGAGTGTGCATGACAGAGGTAGCGTTATTCCTAGTGCTAAAGCACTTTCCATCAATCATTTTTTCACTTATGAATCTATGATATCATTGGTTGTATAATTTAGTCAGAGTGAGAGTTTTGACGACTTAACTTCGTTTCAGCTTAACAATTCTTGAAGCGACTCCTTAGGGGAGAGCAAAATGACATACTATTTTGTCTTCTTCATTTTTGATCCTTTTTTGTTACTTATATTGCTTGTTTGTGGTACATATGCATTGTATATTTGCAAGCTTAAAGCTGAAAAAGTAACACATTTGCATCCGTCACCTTTTCAGGGTCTGACAATGTTAAGGTTCGACTCAGGAATCGACGTCAAACAACCCAGCGTCTCACTGGTAAGAAACTATCATTAATATGTCTGACATTCTGGGGTATTTCGAACAAAGGACCAACAAAAATACAAATAAGGGGTGGTAATTAAAGGAAAGATCAGATCACTGGGATTACGGCAACAGAACAACAGCAACAAGAATGATCTATGAGGCAGAGAGGGATAGCAAACTTCACCCCGTCAACAGTGAGCGCCCCCTGCCATACAGTACCTGCATTGCAGAAACGCAAAAACGCACAAACAGATAGAGACAGAGACCGACATGCATACTTATTAACCAATATGAATAGTTCCCTGTCCTGGGATAAAGTAAGAATAGAAATTATAAAATAAAAATAGATAGATTAAAGAATACGCAAGACTAAGTTCAAGACTGTGACTTATTCCTTCAGTAAGTACTAGAATAATGTTTATTCTCTATGGTTTTGTTGTTTGTATATCACGAACTAGTCCTGTGGCGGATGGATATGTGCAGTGTTTCCTCTAGCACGACTTGTACGTGCGCTTCTGCAGCTTTTAATTCCGTAGATTGAAACATAACATTTTCTATCCGTGAATAGTTTCATCAGGTTGGTAAGTCACTGAATAAAAAGGCTATTTTTACACAACCAAGACATTTATTCCAACGATGTTTCGGTGACCATCTGTCACCCTCTTCAAGGCAATTCTAAATGGATCAAATAGCAATGCAGCACAGGTGTCGCTGCTCATACATATTAATGCAATCCCAAACGCAAAGTAATTACATATGTTCAATCACAGGGGATGACTTAGTTGTGTAAAAATAGTCATTGTATTCACACAATCTTCTATTTCAATCCAGGTCAGCAAAGGCGCGGAATGTATCATGATCTCCAAGAAGTTTTTCCTGGAACATGCTAACGAGAAGGTCAAGGCGTTCCTCCGGAAGAACATGCGCCCTTACCCGTCCCAGGATTCCCTGCAAGGCAACCTACAGGACTACACCAACTGGGCATTTTTCAAGGACGAAACCGTCAATGACATTCTCGGGAGAAAAGCACAACTCTGACCGGAAACCATCTTGTTCTGTAGAGTTAGACATCATATGTACAGACACATTTCAAGTATACCTGCATTGTGGAACAAGGTCAGAGGTGAACAAAAAGTAACAAAAAGGCGCGGAGACAAGAGGTCATAAAAAGTTACATCTTGAGAGAAATGCGTTCATACGAGTTACAGGTCAAAACGTTGAGTGAAATTTTTTGACAAAAAGACACTCTGACTATGAGTAACTAAATGTAAGTTTTTGTTCAGACCTTCCCTCATATCCTGTAGAGCTAGAGGTCAAACTGCTTAGTGACATATTGCGCAAATGGACCAGCCAATAGTCTGGCCAGTGAAATAGTCATTGAGACAACCATGCCCTATGGAGTTATAGGTCAAATTGCTAACTGATATTCAGAAAAGCAGATCTAGAACTTTGAGCAGAGACAGCTATGCCCTATATGCATGCGCAGCGACTACGCTATAGCATGGGCTCGAGAACTATGGTTGAATGGCAAAGGACTATCATGGCTAAATACCATTCATTGGACAGAAAGGCACACTACTAGAGACCAACATGTTCGGTAGAGTTTAGAGGTAAAAGGTACGTCTGAAATATTGCAGACAGAAATGCATTGCTCTAACGTAGCCACAAGTCAACAAAAGGGGCAGAAAGGCACATAGGTCAATGGTAATGAAATGTGACATTTTAAGACAAAATGCACAACTCTGACTAAAATGATAGTTGAGCACGTAGCCGTTTTCCCTTTGTGGCATAGGTCAATGAAGATGTGCTTTCCAGTCTATGCATGCAGTGTTTTCATATGACGTCATTTGCGCCATTTTGGATTACAGTGCACGTCCAATTACCCGCCAATATGGTCGCCTGGGCCGGAGATTCAAATCACAATTACAATGACTTCAATAAAAAGTTTCTATACCACATCGATGCTATCTATGATAACATAAGATGCATCACCAATAAGACGTTGTCATGTACTATAGGTATTAAAAGCCCAGCTTTAACTTTTAGTCATTTTTTTCACGAGAAGACGGAAAAAATGCAGCCTTGCATTGACAGCGTATTTGTAATATGATCGTTCCCACTTCGGAGTACGCATGCGCACCGGCAGAAATTGTGTGAAATATGTCAAAGGTGAAGGCCCCTACTTTGTGAACAGTCCACGTCTCGAGAATTATTTCGATTTGCATAATAACGTCCAGGCGTATTTCGTTTGTGTCTCAGGGGTCTTTACCCTTGACCAATTACCGATAATTCCTGTCGGTGCGCATGCGTACTCCGAAGTGGGAACGGTGTCATTACAAATACGCTTCACATGCGTTCTCGGAAGTATGAACGACATTATCGTGTTAATTGATTCTTGCATGGCTCATTGCAGCTGTTTTCAATTACCTCGGTAACATAGAAATATCGAGAGCTTCCAATTTCAGTCTATTGCAGCTATGTTTGAGTTGATAAAGGATTTCAAATGTTGTACATTATGTTAATTTATTCCAAATATCTCTTGATATGAACATGATCATAATGGTTTCAATGAAATTCAAGTGAGAGTTGTAAATATTTTCAGCCAAAGAACTCTTCAGCCATAACTATTATAATGGGGACGAGAGTTCAATGACTTCATATCTTCATCAGGTTATTTTAACCTCCATGACGGATGAATAATAAAGGTTTGTCAACTGGCTACATGTAGAAATGATGTTGTCATCAACATGCCATTTATGGTTCTCAGTTATTCTTATCTCGTAGTCCATATTCGCTTTTTAAACCCCGGTCCTGTAAGCAATGTAAGCTAGGCTCTTTTCGGCACATTCCTTAATCCCCAACCTCGGAAGCAAAGTAAAGAAGACTTATTCGTCTCTTCTAATAATGGGGCGGGGGAGGCGTTCTTAGTCGTTAGATGTCCCCTCAGTGATATTTCTACTGGGCTTCTTCCTTTAAGTCCGACTTGTAAGCAATGTAAGCGAGACGTTATCGAAGTGGGATTGCTGTGAACTCCTCCAATCCGCCCGTTTTCTTTTCGGCATTCTGATCCCGTGATTGTTCCTTAACTCCAAACCTCGAAGACAAAGTAAGTAAGGCTTAAACCTGTCTTTTAACCATAGGGATTTGCTCTTAATCCTTGTTCCTTATTGTCAAGCCTCCTGAACATAAGTAGTAAATATAAGAATTAATCGTCTTTTTGGACTAGGGGGGGGGGGCAGACCGATATCGTAAGCCAGACTTAGTCGTCTCTTTTGACCAAATATGGAAGGAAACATGTTTCAGACAGACTACGTTAAGGTTTTTACATTTTCATGATTTCCTGGAATGCTGGACATTTTGCATATCACATTGTGTCTAGTAGCGTTTGAACTTGACGAACAGCATTGTTCTTGCAGACAATAACAGAAACTACCAATTTGATGTTCTTATTTGATGTACTGTACAAACACCTTCAAACTTCCGCCTTGCCTCTTCGTGCCACAGACTGAAGTAGCAGACAGACTTATTGACTCCCCCCATCCCATGTTATCCCACACCGGGTGTGAATATTTGATTGAATTTCGGAACGTTACACATTGTCGCATTTCCTAATATTGATGAGATATTTAATACGTCGTGTTGGCGTCGCTAGAGCAAACATAATTAGGTACTAGGTTTCCAAAATCTTAAAAAAATTGGTCCAAATTTGGCAAAAATCCAAGATCTGCTCACATACCCAAAACATACAAATTCATGATATACCTCTTGAAATACATTGCTCACAATTTTTGTCAACTTGTTTATTTGTTTATTTTGATTTATCACAAAGTGAAAGGGAGGGTAAAACAGGTGCTTGCGCACCTTTACAAGTTGCCCTCCCAAACAATATATTACATTCAAATATACAAATTCTGAAAGAAAAATCATGAAATTACATCATCGTACAAAAAACCATGAAACTAATAATATACACTGAATAAATGCAATAAATGTGTCATGATGACGCTAGTGCGGCCTTGAGGCAACACATGAGCCACACCCACATGAAGTGGTCCAGGTACATGGCAGATCAGGATCGTAAAAGGTTTTACACTTACGTCTTCCTGTTGTCTTCCAGTTTCAACCAAGCAAATAGCTAGACCAACCTGTCTTCAAGAAGTTTTCATCGGTTGGTTTTCGTCTGGTCGAGCCAGCACTTCTTGTCGATGCTGAAATAATACCGCTTTTGTATCTCAAGGCGCGGTATCTTTCATCTGCTGGTTTTTTTTTTTTTTTTTTGGTTTTGTTGTTGTGACAGAAACGAGAGTCTAAAAATATCAAAAACAACGCGTCAATTTTTTTTCACGGCACATACGAAGGCTACCCAATGTTTTCCGTAATATATCTGTCCTACGTCGTCTGTGACAGAAGCTGGGATTATGGTAGCGGACAGTTATAGTTTTGACAGAAGCTCAGACACAGTTATAGTTCTAGGGCTGGGCGGAAGGAAACACGCCTGGGCCGCGTCATTATCTTCTTGCTCCCATGCGGACGTCACTTTGCACTTGCGCAGTGCGGGTTTGCTGCTTGACGAATAAAGTCACAGTCCCAGATATCCACAAAAAGCCCAGTCTGGATAGGGCTAATCGTCTGTTAGGCCGGGGGAGGGTGTTGGCCCCGCTTATCTATCAGCTTATTCTCAGCAGTCTTAAATCGGTACTTGTCTACCGTGCTTCTTCTTCTAAGCCCAACCCCGACTTGTAAGTAAAGTAAAGGAAGGAGTTATTGTCTCTTTTGACAAAAGTTTTCAAATAGCTAGACCAATCTGTCTTCAACAAGTTTTCATGGGTTGGTTTTCGTCTGGTCGAGGCAGCACTTCTTGTCGATCCTGCAATCCTAATGCTTTTGCATCTCAAGGCGCGGTCTCCTTCGTCTGCTATTTTTTTTTAGTTTTGTTGTTGTGACAGAACCGACCGTCAACAAGTATCTAAAACATTGCGTCAATTGTTTTTTCACGGCACATACGAAGGCTACCCAATATTTTTCGTAAAAAATCTGTCCTACGTCGTATGTGACAGTAGCTGAGATTATGGTAGCTGACAGAGTTATAATTTTGGAAGGAGCTCAGAAACAGTTGTAGTTCTCGCGCTGGGCGGAATGAACCACGCCTGGGCAGCAGCAGCAGCGTCTGGCTCCCATGCAGACGTCACACTACACTTGCGCAGTGCGGGTTTGCTGCTTGACGAATGAAGAACATACACATGTTCTTTGATTTGTTAATTCATATAATTTTCTTTTCAGGTTGTCAACAGAGGCGGAAACTTCGGTGTGTAGCATGGTGTTGTTACAGACTGGCTTAGCTAAGCTAACGACGTATATGGAATGAATGGCGCTTATCTATGTTATTTCATATATGTCCATACACACGCACACACACACACACACACACACATATATATATATATATAAATATATATATTTATATCTATATATGTATATGATTTCCTTCCATTCATAGATATCAACGAACAGGCGAAAAATATTCTAGAAAACAGAGTCTTGGATGGAATCTACTATCCCTAGCATGTTCGCTTTAATCCAAACATTGTCTGTCTGTGACTTTCTGAAGTAAAATTTCTTTATGTTTTACTAGAAGGCACTTACAACCTGAGGAGCAAAACCTGCCTTCTCTTTTATTTTACCAGTATGTCGTATAGTTTCGAACAAATAGCAGGACCAGTAACACTGATGATTTGCTAAAATTGCTTTATTTCCATAGTAAGAGGTTGTCCAGCTAACAATGACGCAAGCAACATGGCACTCAAACTTCAAAGTAAATAGATGTTAAAGGTGGCTTAAATATAGTAGTAAGAATGTTGGTAAATTTGCGTTTAAAACGTGGTAGATACAGAAACATCAGAAACGTATTGCTCATCAGAAATCATCAGAAATTTATTTATTCATTACAACATATTACATGTCAGTGTCTGAGTACAGTAGATAGAATGCATTATGAAAGCATTGATGACCTTTGACATATTTCTTTCAAACAATGGCTCCTCTGCCATCTTTGCTGAAAGCTTCAACCACACATTGGTCTATGGCGACAAGGTTATTATGAACACCTTAGTGTTAAGTTTGTGATACCAGAACTTGAATTCTTGACGCATAGGACATCAAATCTTTCACAGCTATACTGGTGTTGCCTTGATAGATATTTGCATTTATACATCATCATCATCAGTTCCTTTACATCCTGCCGGACGATCAGTTCAGCGTCGGTGGACTTGTCCGTGGGCGACGAGACCAGATTTACTCTTGCAGTGTTTGCCACAAACAGCGCAGATGAAAGCTGTTGTTTGGCATGGTGTGTGTCTCTTTTGCCTTCTGGCAAACTCGCATTTATACACTGGGTGCGAAATAATGCTTTGAATCTCTGTAAGATTCAGAATATGATACGGTTTGATAACAGTGTAAGTACTTAATATTAATCGCACATCAACGTTACAAAAAAAGTAAACTCTATAACACAGAACATGTTTTTTTTCACATCAATGTTTCTTAACAGGAAATAGTGCGTAGTCCAAGATATCATCCCGAATGTCGCCTAATCGCTACTGACAATCGTGTTACTAGACAGTCTTGAAGCCCCTCAAGTCTTTTACTACTAAATGCATATTTACTATAATTGTTAACCGTATGGTGTGGGCTCGAATAGAGTTCTAAACGGGAACTATACGCGGCTACAGTCTCTTTTCTGAAGATATGGCGTTAGTGTGTACGGTTGGTTTGAGGTTGCCCACTACTACTGCCTGTTAACCGTATGGCTATTTCACTGCACGGGACAAAGTATCCGCGGAAAGACGTTTGAGAAACAACTATGAATTTGTACAATTTTCTATACAAATTGTTGACTCCATGGCTAAACATTGGAACGCCACTAATTATTATGCACTAATCTTACATCACTTCTCTGCTGACTCCATTTCTTTGAATTTGAAGATATTACGGTAAATGGATCTATACAAAATTGAGCTCGAACATAAAATGATGTTGATCAAATTTGCGCGGACAACTAAAAAACAAACATAAGAAGCATGAAAAAAAATAAGCAAAAACACAAGAAAAATCATGAAAAAAAAACATAAAAATCATAAGTTCCTAATAAGAAAATGTCATAAAACAGTTACAAACAAATTCTTACATAAATATTCAGAAGATTTCGTCTCTTTGAATATTACAAATGCCGCAAAGTAAATAAATATGTAACAAAGATAGCTTGGTCACATTTACATTAAACACTACTTCAAAGCCTTACAATTGTCATGTTTATGCCCTCGCCCACCTCCCCCTCTTATACTTCATTTGTCATAGAAAAGCAAAATCCAACTTTGAATACATCTTATGGGAAAAAGATGCACCAGCATATAATTGCAAACATACTCTCAAAATTATGGATTTCACTTAACGTTTGTTAATGGCAATGACATTAGGATTTAAACATTGATCTTATATGTCCCCTTTCTATTCACTGCATTCCATTGATAACCAGAAGTATAGTTAGCCCTACATATAAATGTTATATATAGTAAGCATTTTTATTCAATAATCATATAAATCAAGGAAAAAAGTGTCATACTTTTTCCTTCTCTAATGTTATTTCAACAAACAGTAAGGGCTGTCTTGATATACGATCAAAATAAAGAAAAAAAATTGTTCCACATGGCAAACCACATTTCATAAGTTACGCTTTGCACATTAGATTGTTTGTCTTTCAATATTTTACATTGTTTGAGTGTTACAAATCATACTTTTTGATGCTTAAAAGAACATGAATTTAACTGTTTTTCTTACTAAGCTTACAGTCATTTAAAAATACTGTACTGAAGATAAACTGATTCTTATAGTGACAACATTGTAAGAAACGGACGTCACTAAATCAAAAATCACACAGCACGCTACTTTTGGTCAGCTATTAAGTAATCTCCACACCCAGATTACCGTGTCCTAATTTGCTGCCTGCAGTCTGTGCTGCTGTCCATGTTTCGTCATTCACAGCTACTTGCCGGGAGAATCTAAAGGAAGAAAACAAATAAAAACATTTGTGATTTTTCGACATTTCCTTACGCTTTCCGGTAAGTTTCTGTCAATCTTTCATCCAATGAAATCAAAGAATAAGATATATCTTTTTGATGAGATGAAGGTTAGTTTGCAAATAAAATTACGCATAATTTTCTACTAGATATTGATGTAGGGTTTCCTGAGTCAGGGTTTCTCAACAGTTTATTAATTACATAATTGCACGTATTGAAACTCTTGTCCTGTGGAAAGCCTATATACAGGGTCTCTATAAAGAGAGTGGCTGTATGTGGGTCCTGTATATATACGGATTGCAGGTATATTTTAGCTGAACGCATCACATCGCAGCAAAACGCACATATCCCCCCACAGGCCAGAAAAAGTCAAAGGAAAATGACCTGATTACTCGGAAATCAAATAATTGAAAAAAATGCGTAAAGAAACTTCAGCAGGACAAGGGATACAAAAGATGCCTGATATAAACTTATAAGACTAACCTGTCGGTATGACCTGACAGATGAAACGATCTTCCGCAACACAATTCCAACCAAACCACTGGATCCCCCAGTACATGGCACAGTCCTGTTCAAAGTCTCTGCCATCATTACCACCTGGCGACCACGCGTTGTAGCCGGTCCCCAGTGCGGTGCCGTCCACCCATTCCCACTCCCCTTCTTCTCGCTGATCATCTAAGCCGAACCAGAAGTCTCCATTCATCTTCACTCCATTCTTCAAGGCGATAAGGAAGGCGTTGATACCGGAGTCTCGGGGCATGGCGAGGGTTCCCCCGTCAGCCAGACAGGTCTTGGCCGATTCGTTGAACGTCTTCATGGTGTCAAAGGCTTTGTAGCAAACTTTACGGTACTTCTGGTAACCGCCGGGACAGGTCACTGAAAATAGAGAATCTCGTCATTTCTAAAATGTTATTTTGAATAAAGCGACTTGGCTTCCTTTCTGACTGTAATCTCGCAATTTGAAGTCTTACATTTCTTATTTTGGTCTCTATGATTACATTTCAATTCATTTTTTTAACAAGGCGGATATTCAATGTTTTAAGTGCTTGGATTTAGACTCAAAAATTGTACAAGATTATGTATTTTTCATTTTACCTTCCGTGTGTTGCATGGTCTCCTTCTCTTTCTCTTTCTCTTTCTCCAAACGGGATTTGATCAGCTGGGCAACGTCGGCTACAATGTTTTGTAGAGCTTTCTCATTTTCTTCAAGCCTTCCTGACAAATTTGCTGTTTTTCTCCAAGTCTGTGAATACAGAACCTCAATGTTCAATTATGTTTAATACAATGGATGGAAGCGGTATGTTTTGATGACTAGTATCTGTTCCATTTAATTTGAATATCATATACTCAATTACCAAAAAAAGCGTATTATGTCGTCTGTTGTCTGGGAACCTAATATAACACAGTGAAATTCTAAAGGTTAAGTAGCTTCCCGACTTCCATTCATGTTTTAAAGCTACAGTCTAGAAACGCATAGTTGCCAATTACCTGTTGAAACCAGTCGAGGACTGACCACTTTAGATCTGAGAGACCATCAGTTGTCTTCTGGTTTTGCTTGTTGACTGCCAGCTTTAGATCTGAGAGATCGTCAGTCGCCTTCTGGTTGTTTTGCTTGCTGGCTGATAGCTTCAGTTCTGAGAGACCATTAGTTGTCTTTTGGTCAAGTTTACTGAATGAAAGATGGAGGTCCGACACTCTTACCGCTGTAGAAATACACAAATTCAGCATGTTATGTAGAGTAAAAGATAAACAGCTTTGTTTTCTCGTTTATCATATTCTATCTGTTATTTTCAAACAGATTGTAGAACACTCACCTAGAAAGAAAATGGCACCCAACATACAGCAGAACAGAACAATGGTCACCGCAACAGATGCCTTCATCATGTCGCTGGTGCAGACTTTGGACTGATCGGAGCTTCCCCTACAGGTCCTGGGGATGCAGTCAGTCGTATCTGGAGAGACAGATCCAGGATCAGCGGTTTTATACTTATCGTTAGCTTCAAGTACACAGAGAAATATTGTAAATACTAATAAGACCAGAGAAACGCAAAGGTGAAAACGTGAATAAATGGTTGCTGGGGCCAGGAAATATTGTTTAATCCTATTCTTCTGTTCTTTCATCAAATGATCGTCGCTTCTGGAAGATTCGGAACTGCTAAGTACCTTACCTGATTCATCTGAGTTTCCCATAGCGGGGTTATGGGAAACTAAGGGAACCCATAAGGAAAAAACGTGGTTGTCGGGGCCAGGAAATATTGTGTGGTCTCAGCCTTCATCAAATAATCGTCGCTTCTTTAACATTCAGAACCGCAAAGTACCTTACCTGGTTCATCTGAGTATCCCGTTGCAGGGTTAAGGTCAGCTGGCCTGCTGGCTTCCGAAATCCCCGACGGGGCGTCGACATCCTCGTAGAAGTCGGTTTCGTCCATCGCAAATACTGATACGACCGGAAAAACACAAACATGAAAACGTGAATAAATGGTTGCTGGGGCCAGGAGACATTTTGTAGTCCTTATTCTTCTGTTCTTTCCCGAATGGTCGTCGCTTTTGGAACATTCGGAACTGCAAAGTACTTTACCTGGTACGTCCGAGGTTCCCGTAGCGGGGTTTAGGTCAGCTGGTTGGCTGGCTGCCGAACTCCACGACGGGAAGTCGCCATCCTCGTATACAGTTTCGTCCATCGCAGGCAGCCGTCTTCTCGCTACCAGCTTGTTCACCCGAATGTGAGTTTCTAGACGTTCATATCAGCGCTATGTTTTTCTTTCTTTGATTTACACCCACAATAATTGTCTGGTTGCTACGTTACCAGAAGATTAAATTGATCACATCAGCTTAGAGAGTCCGGTCTTTGTACAGAGAAGGATGCAAAGAACTTCTTCCTGGAAGAGATCAGTTAGGAGATTACAAGGGCTACATCAGTAAACTTCGAATGGCTCTTGCGCAAAGAAAAGAACATCATCTTATCTTGGAATGGGGCTTGTAGGAGTTAATTCAACCCCCTCCGCCTCCACCTTGTTTCTGTCTATGCTTTACGCCCACAATAACTGTCTGGTTGCTAAGTTACCAGAAGACTAAATCGATCACATCAGCTGAGGTCTTGGTACAAAGAAGGATGCAAAGAGCTTCATCTTGGAAGAGATCCGTTAGGAGACTACATGGGCTACATCAGAAAACTTCTAATGACACTTGTGCAAAGAAAAGGAAAAGGAAATCATCTTGGAAAGGGGCTTTTAAGATTTGAATAATCCTCCTCCATCCCACCTCCTTACAGCTGTAACAGAAGGCAGTATGAAAACTATGACAGTGTTTTTGGAGTGTCAAAATGATTATTGACGCTGATGTTGTCACCCTATCACAGTTGAGTACTACGAGAGCCAACTTAGTTAAACACTGGCGGTATTAACGCTATGCAAAAACAACGAGGTGATTCTTATAAGTATTGTTCTCAAATGCAGACTTATTGGTTTAGGTCAGCTGGCCTGCTGGCTGTCGAAATTCTCGACGGGGAGTCGACATCCTCGTAGATGTCGGTTTCGTCCATCGCAGGCAGCCGTCTTCTCACCACCAGCTTGTTTACTCCAATATGAGATTTCAGACGTTCAGCACTACTTGTTTCCTTCTCTGTTTTGAAACCACAATAATTGTCTGGTTGCTACGTTGGGAGAGGGACTACATTGACTAGAGCAGCTTAGAGAGCCCGATCTACGTACAAAGAATGATGAAAATACCTCCATCTTACAAGGGACCTAGTAGGGGACTGTTATGATTGTAATAACTTCTCTTTATATCAGTGTTGTTTTTTCTAGGAACACAGATGATACATGGAAGTACAGTAAGATAGAGTTTTAGGGACTGTCATGATAATTATGGAGATGTTGACGATGCAACTTGTATCACGGTAACATCCAGAGAATTCCAGAGAGCGCCGATGACTTCACTTGTACATAAATATCCCTTAAAACGCCCATCAAAGTCATTGTTTGTTTTCGAAGATTTCCTGGTGTGTCGTCATCGTGATGGTGGCTGCGGAAACAAAGACTCCTCTCAGTGCAGCTGGTGAAGCATGGTCTGCACATGTATGTTCACAAGTCACAACATACCAATCCTGCACTCGGACTCCAGAAGGACAAGGTCTGTTAGATCTTGAGCCTTCGTGCGCACTGATGCACATCCTATGTTAATTTGGAAGTAAAGTGAAGCGGAGGTGTAGCTATCCAAACAAGGAAACGGCGGATCGCAACCCGTTCACTTAACAGGAGCTTGCAAAGCGAAGTTAAGTTCGGAACCTTGGGCAGGTAACCTTGGATTAGAATCAACGATTTTTGATCAAGAATTAGTTGTATTGCGAATAGTTCGACCAAGATACGACACGGGTCAGCATGGCAGCGGCATGTCGTTTTCTACCGACGGCTCTGATCGCCATGTTTCTGTCTCCTACACCGGTGAGGGAGGGGTACGGACAAACAGGTGGGATTAACTAACTCACCAGGCTGCGAAATAGCTTGTCAAAATGTCCATTCTTATTTTGGCTGTCTAGTGCTTTTCCTTCTTCCCAAAGGCTTATAGATTTTGATATAACTGTCAAGACAATAACATTGGATTTCGTTTAGTTTCCAGTGTGTTCAAATTCGCATATATACAGGAAAGATTCCCAGAATAGTTTATTTTTCTGTTTGGATCAGTTTTAACTGGAGTTATTAAAAGGACATACAAGGTAGCTCCTTAGACCATGTTTATACTTCTGACAGGGTGTATACGACTGTAAAACAATCATTTTGGTTTGGAGGGAAAACATCATGTTTAAACAAGAAAAATTCCCAATATCTCAATATTTTGTCCAGTATCTCCATATTAAGTTTCTGGAGGTTCCACAACAATTCTAGTGAAGCTGAATAATTGAATCAAGTACTCCTTTTTACTTTTCATTTATCTCCAGGCATTTGTCTGGAATTACCCAAATTTAGTAATTTCTGTGCTTTGGAAAGGGAAAATTACGGCCGATGGTGCCTGTTCATCGGCAACTGCTATGTTGCCTTATTAACATATGCAAATAAGGTAAAGGAACATGGCGGGTGCCGATAAACAGACACGATCGCACCTTTGCTATCCAGGGGGTTTGCAGAAAAGGCTGGCCTGTCTACCGGGCCTGTTTACCACGTCAGGCTTCGCAGATACTCAATTCATATCCCCACAAACCCCATAATCACCGTAACGCTGAAGCACTCGAGACCCCCTCTCATGGGACAGACTGTGTATGGGCAGCACATTTTGAAGTAGAAAGGTCTCATGACAGCATCCTGAAGAAATTGACTATAGAGATAAAGACCAGCTCTGATGACAGTGCCCTCAAAGTATAACAAGAGTCTTAGGACCCAAAATCTCCATGAAACGTTGTTTTTCTATTAAACCAGTTCCCCCCATTCTATATCGCTCAATGGTATGACCCACACTGGGAGGGGAGAAGTCTGACCTACTTTTCTATAAATAGCTACTGACAGATGGCGTGCCACATGACAACACTGCAGATATAGATTTTCCTCATTACTTATGCAAATTAAGTCCAATTTGCATAATTTGCAGTTCATTGTATACATCTCTGCTTAGGCTACCTGCATAGTAAATAACATGAAAATCTGTCGCTCCTTTCTTCAGTTATTCTCCTTTGAAGATTTTGACAAATACGCCATTAGAGTTCCAGTGACACATACCAGGGGGCCCAAAATCGACCTTGACCTTTCTCCTCCCGACACCTACCCACATACCAAATATCATTACAATTCATCCACACGTTCTATAGTTATGCTGATTTTAAGCATCCGGTGACACATACATACACACACGGTGACACAAACATACACACACGTGCACACGCACGCAAACACACTAACTTTGCATGATTTGCACTTCAGTGTGTACATCTCTGTCCAACCTACCTGCGTACCAAATAACATGGAAATCTGTTGTTCCTTTCTTCAGTTATACCCCTTTAGAACATTTTTACAAATAGGCCATTGTAGTTCCAGGGACACAAACTAGGGGGCCCAAAATCGACCTTGACCATTCTCCTCCCAGCGCATACCCACATACCAAATATCATTACAATCCATCTACACGTTCTACAGTTATGCTGACTTTAAGCATCCAGCGACACACATGCAAACGATTTACCTCCTTACTTATGCAAATTAGGTCTCATTTGCATAGTTTGCACTTAAGTGTGTACATCTTGGTCTAACCTACCTGTGTACCAAATAACATGACGATCTGTCGATCCTCTCTTCAGTTCTTCTAAATTGAAGATTTTTAAAAATACGCCATTGCAGTTCCAATCACAAATGCCAGGGGGCCCAAAATCGACCTTGACCTTCCTCCTCTTAACACCCACCCACATACCAAAAATCATTACGATCCATGTACAGGTTCTACAGTTATGGTGACTTTAAGCATCCGGTGACACAAACATACACACAGATACCAAACGCAAGCAAAACAGTATATCCATGAAAAAGCCTTTTTTCATGGAGATCATTATTGATTACTTCACCCGTTGCTTGTGCCAGTACTTATAATTTGGCGGGTTGATATCTGACTTAGGAGTATCCAATTATTGGGGAAAGGTGAATATTTTCTTAAGTAGGAGTCCCTCTGATATATGTTAACACGCGATTCCTGTATTTGATTCTTTCAGCTAGGACAAGCAATCGGTGAAGCAACATAAAATGCTTTCTATATCTCCCCTGATGTGATAATCATTAGATTGTTATACTTTCAAATTTTATCTACCCTTTCATTTAGACCGAATAGTCCTGCCCACCGTAGGGAGAATACTACGTTTAATCAGTAAATAGCTCTGTCTTAGGCATAAAGTTTGTGAATCTGGTCCATATACAAAGTGACTTAATGGTGTAATAGATACTCTAGAATATCATTTTGTATTTTTGTGGATATTTGTCACCGGTGTCGTCTTTTTTATTGCATGTTTTCAAATCAAAGCAAGAAAAAAAAATGGGGCTCTGATTGAAGACGCCACATGTGTTACAACCAGCCAGCCAATGGTAGACCCCATGGGAGAGTGATTGACAGCAGCATCTGCTGAGTTTTTTGTCTTAGTTCGTGAAAGTTTGGGGGGAATGTATGGGGCATCTGAGAAGCCTGACGTATTAGACGGGCCTGGGAGACAGGCCTGGTGGACTGGCCTGGTAGACAGGGCAGCTTTTTCCGCGAACCTCTATCCAGGAGGCGCTCTATGCCATTCTATCGGCTATGAGTGATATTTGTAGATATCTAGGATTCGCTTTTGTGTTGACGTCATTCATTGCCAGGGCCGCCAGTGGTGGTCGTTTACGTCCACGTTTCCATATTTGGTTCGAGACATTTAGTGGCATGCTGGTTCTGCGCTGAATTACGTCAAACGGTATTCCCTATTTTCTCGCAACCGTTAATCCTGAAATTCATCATGCTGCACATCATGTGGGAGCTGGACCAACCCGTGGACTCCCTAATGATAGTATGGTTTATGAAAACTTTTGTTGTGATGTAGGTATCGACGTTCGTCTATAAGAACCTAACCCGGAAGTGACAGCAACCCTCCCCACATCACCAGATGGACGGGGAACAATACGTTTACTGTAGCAGAACACAGTATTTCGCCTATGGGGACTACATGGTTAAGGACCCCGAAGACCCAAAGCGGCCTCAAAATTTATAGCAGGGTAGACAATTAAATAAAGAATCGAATATGTTTGACTTCAGGGTACAATCTACAAAATAAGTAAAAATGAGCCAAGGTTTGCTCGTCCTCTGTTAAAAGCATTTTTAAGTTGACCCCCGGCGGAGGTCATCATACTGTAGCCGACGCACAGCATGTGCAATCCAGGCGCAAATTGACTCCAGCCTAAAGAAGCATGCTTTCGCGACTGCTGCTGCTTCTTCTATTTGTCGACACCTCATTGTCAATATCATCTAGTCTTTTTCGTTCCTCTTTTCTATTTCTGACGTGTTTTTTTTGGTTTTGTCACTGTGTTTATATCTTTTCTTTTGATAAGTTGACCATATATATATGGCAATCTCTCCTGAAATCTTTATTCGTATTCAGATATATAGTGCATATACAAATACAGACATTCAAATCGAGTATGATGACCGTGTCAGTTCCTATGAAAAATAGTCCCCCATGAAAAATTATCCCCCATAAAATATTGTCTCCCATGCACCACCCCCTCCAAATTGTCCCTCATGAAAAATTGTCCCACATGGAAAATTTGCCAGGTGAAAAATTCTTTCAGCACGTCATAGCCAGAGAATTCTAGAGAGCGCCGATGACTTCACTTGTACACAAACATCCCTTAAAAACGCCCGTCAAAGTCATTGTTTGTTTCAGAAGATTTCCTGGTGTGACGTCATCGTGATGGTGGCTGAGAAACAAAGACTCCTCTCAGTGTCACTGGCGAAGCATGGTCTGCACATGTATACATGTACACAACATATCGATTCTGCCGTCGGACTCCAAAAGGACAAGGTCTGGTAGATCTTGAGCCTTCGTGCGCATTGATGCACAACTCACTTCTATTTGGAAGTAAAGTGAAGCGTAGGTGTAGCTATCCAAACAAGGAAACGGCGGATCGCAACCCCGTTCACTTAACAGGAGCTTGCAAAGCGAAGTTAAGTTCGGAACCTTGGGCAGGTAACCTTGGATTAGAATCAACGATTTTTGATCAAGAATTAGTGGTATTGCGAATCGTTAGACCAAGATACGACACGGGTCACCATGCCAGCGGCCTGTCGTTTTCTACCGAAGGCTCTGATCGCCATGTTTCTGTCTCCTATGCTGGTGAGGGAGGGGCACGGACAAACAGGTGGGGTTAACACATCAATCTGCGACACAGCTTGTTAAACATGTTCATTTTGATTTCCACTGTGTTTTCCTTCTTTCCTAGGGCTTATAGACGATAATATTTATTTTAGATTCCCAGAATAGTTTTTTGTCTGGATCATTTTTAACTGAAGTTGTACATACAAGGCAGGTCCTTGGACCATGTCCATAATTCTGAGTATATATACGACTTTCAAACAATCACTTTAGTTTGGAAGAAAAATATCATGTTTTGAATATTTAAAAAAATGAACTGTATACATTTTGTCCGATATCCTAATGTTAAGTTTTTGGAAGTTCCACAGCTACGCTAGTGAAGCTGAATAATTGAATTAAGTACTCCTTTTTACTTTTCATTTAACTCTATGCATTTGCCTGGAATTACCCAAATTGTGTGATTTCTGTGCTCAGGAAAGGGAACATTACGGCCAATGGTGCCTGTTTATCGGCAACTGCTATGTTACTCTTACTATTTACATATACATATAAGGTAAGTGCACATGGCGTGTATCGATAAACAGACACGATCGCACCTATGCTATCCAGGGGGCGCTCTATGCCATTCTATTGGCTGTGGGTGACATTTTTCTATATGTACGATTCACTCTTATGTTGACGCAATGCATAGCGATTGACAGGACCACCAGCGGTGGTTGTTTACACCTAGGTTTCCATATTTGTTTCGAGACATGTTGTGGCATGCTGCTGCTGCTGCGCTGAATCCAGTCGAACGATATCCCCTGTTTTTCTCGCAATCGTTGATCCTAGAATTCTGCACATGATGGTGGGAGCTAGGCCAACCTTTGACTCCCTAATAATAGTTTGGTTATTTTGTTGTAGTGTAAGTATCGATGCTTGTCTGTTGAACCTAACCCGGAAGAAACAGCAACCCTCCCCACAGCACCATCACCATCAAGGTCGCAGAACAGACTATTTTTGCCTATAGGGATTTACATGGTTAACCCTATCTAGACTTGGGGGGGGGGGGGGGGGGTGGTCTGGGCTAAAAGTGCCCGCGACAACTTTGACATCGTGTAACTGCCAAACGACGTATGCTATGACTACCAAACTTGGTGACTTTTCCTAAAATTTAGTTGTTATGATAATAGCATAAGTTTATCATTTTTCGTGTTGCCATGGCAAAGGGTTTCTGACTGGCATTTTATGCAAAATTCACTAGTTGCTTAAATGATGACACTAAGCACGTTTAAGTGCATACGTAAAGATAGCGTAAATATATAATTTAAGCCCGCGTAAGTATTTCGTAAAGTGACTGTAAGAGTGCATATACGGAATATTTAGCCATGATTTAAGAGTACTTAAAGAGCGGTTTTCATGCAGTGCCATACACGGATCAGATTTTAATGACAACTGTGGCCTTCTTCAGGACCAATGATAACGTGTATTAGTATGTATAAGCTCCTTCACAGTTGTTCTTTATTTTGATTGACCTAGAATGATTTCTACACTCCTCAGAAATCCAAAATGGCGACATAGCTTACGTCACTGTTGGTTCCAACGCCGAACTGCAGTGGACCTACGTACTGCCACCGGGTATCACACCGTTGTTCGAGACATGGAGGAAGCTACCGAACACAGGGATCGCCAGCAGGACAGACAATACGTACATTTCCCAAGACTACAAGGTAAGAAGCTCTTTTCGCTGTATCATAGACGACCACATGGAATTTTATTCGGTCCCCCTAAGCAGCTTTTGGGCTTTTTTGCCTCAATTCTGGTCTTTTTGTTTTAGGTATTTTTGATAGTGAATACTTTTCACAAAATGCATCCGCAAGTCTTGCAGTTTGTAACATGTGCTTCTGTTTAATTAATTCATAAATGGATAAAACTGGAACATCGCAAGTACATCTTACAGATATAAACACCTGTTATATCTTAGTGACCAGCTGCACTCCTTCGGATAACTGGTAGGGGGCGTTGTACAATAGCTACTAACATAAACATCACCAAACACAAACGAAAAGGAAAGAAGTATTCAATAATCAATCAGCACCAATAGCTATCACTTTTGCTTTTTTATTGTCACAATGAACAAGCCATATATTTTGCCATGTCTTTTTTTGGCAATTCGATCTGATGTCAAACATGTTCGATCTCAAGGAAATGCAGCGAATTCAAAATATTTCATAACTGCTCAAGTAAACAAACTAACAGATTATCATAAAGTTCAAACATTCCGATATTTTCCCAGTGAACAACACTTACACACGCAAATAACAGCTGCTTTTTTTATTCTGAAGGGCCGAGTAGAACTCTTAGGGGTGTCAGGCTTGCGACTGAAAAACGTCACAACAGCTGACTCCGGTACCTATCAGCTCTACATGGTGTCATCTGATGGGGCTTCGCAGATATTGCAGCTGACCCTTCGAGGTTGGTAATCTAAAACGTGTATCTCACTCGGCTGCAACTAATTGCGATAACTTTGCGCCAATTTCCGTTGCAGTCACACTGACGTGCGACGCATGGGTAAAATACGTTACTTCTATGAACAAAATGGCCGCGCCCTGTCACATTTTCAGAAGGGTACTAATCAGATACAAGATGCATCTTTGTTAGAAATCGCAGTGCCGCCCAAAAAATGTATAGTACCATGATTAAACTCATTAAAAGTGATTATCAGTGATTCTGATCATTTGCACAATTTTGACAATTGCGAATTGAAATGTTTGAAAAATTCGCAATTCCAGCCGTTTGGGAAATATTGAAGCCGATTAAGCAACTTGAAGGCGTTA
Source organism: Branchiostoma lanceolatum (assembly GCA_035149815.1). Lineage (NCBI taxonomy): Eukaryota > Metazoa > Chordata > Leptocardii > Amphioxiformes > Branchiostomatidae > Branchiostoma > Branchiostoma lanceolatum. The sequence continues at coordinate 19,224,043 of CM068871.1, read as the reverse complement.
CGGCAGGGTGTTCGCCCCAGAACCATGCGGTCGAATCCCCCTGACGCCACCGATGTTGTGCCATTGGTAAATGCACTTTACAAGACTTTCCTCATTACGCCCAGGTGTAAAAATGGGCATATTTGTCCCGTGTGCGTGGCACTGTTAAAGTAAGTTAAGAAAATTGAGTGCTAGTGCCACGTCGTCCTTGTCGGTCTAAAACAGGAAATAAAACGTCAAGATTGAAAGGTTCGGGAAACAAAAGAACCTTTATAATCGATTTCAATATTTATTCATTCCCACTTTTCAAAAGAGGGGTATTTTTCTAAATCATTTGTAGTACCGTAGTGGGAAACATAAATAAATCAAACAAACTTTAATAGGCATGCCGGCAAGTAACGTTACATGTATTGACCATGAACAATTTCTTGCACCTCTTGTTTTCACTTCAGTCGAAGCTGTATCGGGAACAACTCCTGAATTCACAACAACCCAGCCCACCAACACAGAATCCAACACTGTTTCAAGTACAACCCAACCCACCACTACAGAGTCCATCACTGTTTCTACAGAAACCACCACTGTTTCCACAACAACCGAGCCCACCACTACAGAATCCACCGCTGTTTCCACGACAACCCAGCCCACCACTACGGAATCCACCATTGTTTCCATGACAACCCAGCCCACCACTACAGAATCCACCATTGTTTCCACGACAACCCAGCCCACCACTACAGAATCCACCACTGTTTCCACGACAACCCAGCCCACCACTACAGAATCCACCACTGTGTCCACGACAACCCAACCCACCACTACAGAATCCTCCACTGTTTCCACGACAACCCAGCCCACCACTACAGAATCCACCACTGTGTCCACGACAACCCAACCCACCACTACAGAATCCACCACTGTTTCCACGACAACCCAACCCACTACTACAGAATCCACCGCTGTTTCCACGACAACACAGCCCACCACTACAGAATCCACCACTGTTTCCACGACAACCCAGCCCACCACTACAGAATCTACCATTGTTTTCATGACAACCCAGCCCACCACTACAGAATCCACCACTGTTTCCACGACAACCCAGCCCACCACTACAGAAACCACCACTGTTTCCACGACAACCCAGCCCACCACTACAGAATCTACCATTGTTTTCACGACAACCCAGCCCACCACTACAGAATCCACCACTGTTTCCACGACAACCCAGCCCACCACTACAGAAACCACCACTGTTTCCACAACAACCCAGCCCACCACTACAGAATCTACCATTGTTTTCATGACAACCCAGCCCACCACTACAGAAACCACCACTGTTTCCACAACAACCCAACCCACCACTACAGAATCCACCACTGTTTCCACAACAACCCAGACTACTTCTATCAGCACAACCCAATGTGAACATGTGGAGGATAGGTGTGAATGGTCAGACTGGATGAACAAAGAATTCCCCTATCCAAATAACCCGAACCAGAATGAAACCTATGCAAACTTAAGAGAAATCTATGACTTCTGTGACATTCCTATGGACATACAGTGTCGCATCAGTGTAGCACCAAATATCCCATTTGAGAATTTGGCTCAACAAGGGGTAACCTGTGACGTCAACAGTGGGCTGTACTGTGATGCCAGCAAGCTGCCTGGCTTCTATCAAGTTTGCTATGACTATGAAATCCGTGTGACATGTTGCCAGAAAGTATGCGTCACTCCCACTACTACCGGTATTTCCACGACAACCCAGCCAACAACTAGAGAATCCACCACTGTTTCCACGACAACCCAGCCAACTACTACAGAATCCACCACTGTTTCCACGACAACCCAGCCAACTACTACAGAATCCACCGCTGTTTCCACGACAACCCAGCCCACCACTACAGAATCCACCACTGTTTCCACGACAACCCAGCCCACCACTACAGAAACCACCACTGTTTCCACAACAACCCAACCCACCACTACAGAATCCACCACTGTTTCCACGACAACCCAGCCCACCACTACAGAAACCACCACTGTTTCCACAACAACCCAACCCACCACTACAGAATCCACCACTGTTTCCACGACAACTCAGCCCACCACCACAGAAACCACCACAGTGGTTTCCACGACAACCCAGCCCACCACTGCAGAAACCACTACTGTTTCCACGACAACCAAGCCCTCTACACCTCCAACGAGTCCAGTAGCATATACCGCACCATCCACCTTACTGCCAGGTACATTCATCTTCCTTCGTCTAAATTCTGAAAGTATTACATATATAATTTCATACTAATCCACTGTAAAATTGAATCGTGCAATCCATCCTTAACGAACGACAGATTACACTGTGGAGTTTATTCCCACCAAGCACTGTAAGGGTATCCTCACTAGTTTTCAAGGACGATTGCAGTTAGATTTACAAATCTCTTATGTAACATGAGCTAAAAGCTGGTTATTTTGCAAGTGGTCTTGTGGCTAGGGTTATTAGATTAGAACCGAAAAGTACTGGGTTTGAATCCCCAGCAGACCCAAATGCTAGGCCCTTAAGAAATGCATTCAAAGCCCATTTCCTCACTTGACTCAGGTAGAAATGAGTGCCTATCTTCGGTTGGAGACGTCCTCTTGGATAAAATGTAAAGCTGGAGGTCCCAAGTTGAGGAGATCCTCTAGCACGTTAAAGAACTCTGTTTTACAGATATAGACACGGAAAGCGATATCATCATGCTCTTTAGAGAAATACATTTTCTATCTAAATTACATTGAAAGTTATGAAATAGAATTTAAAGATAGACCATATGCATTGGCAGTTGCATCCCTAACGGAGATAACTTTTTTTTTCGTTCTTATCTTCTAAATTCCCACAGTAAAGAACGATGTGTACCTTCTCGACGACGGTATTACCGAGGTTGTCTCAGGCAGGGCCGCACAGCTGAACTGGACCTACAGTCTCCGTCCTGACAGTTTCATACTTCATGAGGTCTGGACGGACCCAGACGGAAACTACATTATGCGTCGGATAGGGAACGTAGTTATCGATTACAATGAGTACAAAGTAAGTGTTCTTCTTTGAGTAGAAAGACAAATTGATACTGTTCTATAAGCGTATTACTGTAAATACATTTAAGTTCGCGGAATTTTAGTTTCGCGATAAGGATAATATGGAGTTAGATTCGCGTTTGAAACAGAAGTAGCGCTATATCACTTTCCATTTATCAATAGAAACACCACTGGCTTTACGGACAGCCAGTCAGAAACTAAGACAGCTTAACTTCCTTTTTTTTTTAATACATTGTGTTCTTGACCACCGGTACCTGGGGGTATTGACAGATATAGATTATGCAAATAGTGACATGATTTGCGTAATCACTGAAAAAATAATTCCTGAAACTGTAAATGACGGGAATTTCATCCCTTGCAGCATTTGGACGTTAAGTAATGGTGACCATCATTACACATAAATTATGCAAATCATGAGGAAATGCTACGTAAAAATAGGTTTCATTGTTACACGATGGTCAAAAATGGGCGCGAAATTTCCAGACTTTTTTTAGAATTTTTAATACATTGTGTTCTTGACCACCGGTACCTGGGGGTATTGACAGATATAGATTATGCAAATAGTGACATGATTTGCGTAATCACTGAAAAAATAATTCCTGAAACTGTAAATGACGGGAATTTCATCCCTTGCAGCATTTGGACGTTAAGTAATGGTGACCATCATTACACATAAATTATGCAAATCATGAGGAAATGCTACGTAAAAATAGGTTTCATTGTTACACGATGGTCAAATATGGGCGCGAAATTTCCAGACTTTTTTTAGAATTTTTAATACATTGTGTTCTTGACCACCGGTACCTGGGGGTATTGACAGATATAGATTATGCAAATAGTGACATGATTTGCGTAATCACTGAAAAAATAATTCCTGAAACTGTAAATGACGGGAATTTCATCCCTTGCAGCATTTGGACGTTAAGTAATGGTGACCGTCATTACACATAAATTATGCAAATCATTTCACAGAAGTAGCGCTATATCACTTTCCATTTATCAATAGAAACACCACTGGCTTTACGGACAGCCAGTCAGAAACTAAGACAGCTTAACTTCCGTTTTTTTTAATACATTGTGTTCTTGACCACCGGTACCTGGGGGTATTGACAGATATAGATTATGCAAATAGTGACATGATTTGCGTAATTACTGAAAAAATAATTCCTGAAACTGTAAATGACGGGAATTTCATCCCTTGCAGCATTTGGACGTTAAGTAATGGTGACCATCATTACACATAAATTATGCAAATCATGAGGAAATGCTACGTAAAAATAGGTTTCATTGTTACACGATGGTCAAATATGGGCGCGAAATTTCCAGACTTTTTTTAGAATTTTTAATACATTGTGTTCTTGACCACCGGTACCTGGGGGTATTGACAGATATAGATTATGCAAATAGTGACATGATTTGCGTAATCACTGAAAAAATAATTCCTGAAACTGTAAATGACGGGAATTTCATCCCTTGCAGCATTTGGACGTTAAGTAATGGTGACCATCATTACACATAAATTATGCAAATCATGAGGAAATGCTACGTAAAAATAGGTTTCATTGTTACACGATGGTCAAATATGGGCGCGAAATTTCCAGACTTTTTTTAGAATTCGAACAACGATCTTTTAAGTGACGTATTCGAATAGAACGTGCGTTCTATTCGGGGTCACTCGTGGTCATTTGTAGGTTTTCGTGCCAAAACGGATTTTCTGTCCTAGGTCCCTTGCACAAGAAGAAAAAACACTTTATCAAAAATACAAACTATTTTCTGGACAGTATATCTTTGCTGACATTTTTGTGTGGACATGGAACATGTAACTAAGCTACTGGCGCCATTGTTGATGACTTTGAATGTTGCAGGACTTGTTTACACCGGCATCAAGTACCCCCTCCCCCTATCCGTGAGGTACGACATTATTCCAAAGTGGTATGAAAAACTCGAGCAATGTGCGTTCAAACTCATTCATCGAGGTCTTAAATTATCGAGAACTAATATCCCCAGGCTTCTGTTTTAGGGATTTTTTTTATATGGCGGAAAATTTGATTTACGGGTGTTTGAGTGCATAAAAATGTATTTTTCGACCTATTATTGGTCGTAGAAATAATTTGAAAGAGAAATCTAAATAATCCAAAAACAGAAAGTTTTGTATTATTGTTATAGTTCAGAATATGGAAGATTTGGATTTTCAGTCACGTTTAGAACCAAGTTATTTAAACCGTTTTGTTATTTTGTCCACCGAACATCCTTTCTAAAACAGCCAATTTGGCCAATCTAAGAGAATATTCAGACAAAATTATGCAACATGCGTAAAACAGCAGGATCTGAGGTATACACATTGGCTAATTTCATTTCCAATTGGCGAGACACGTGCGAGAGATAGTTTGTCTAACCATCACGATATTTTAGAAAATGTTACAGCTCCCCCGGGGACCGCGCGGGAGTCCCGGTAACCTGATACGCTCCCTTACAGTGGAAAGTTTCCCCTGGCAACGAACCATCGTGCTAATTTAAAGATACTACTTTGTTATTTCGTTTATGAGAGCCGATGCTTTGCTGGTTAAAGTTATAAACGCATCTTAATTATCTAATTATCGCGTGTTTTACAGGGAAGGGTGAGTCTTATCGGTGATTCCAGCCTGTTGTTGAACGGAACAGGCCCAGCAGACGCAGGGAATTACACCTTCACGGCTTCCTTCTCGGATGTCTCAGAACATGAAGCGGAGAGACAACTCATCGTCTACTGTAAGTCGTTTAACCACTTCTACTAAGAGAAAGAAGTCAGGCAAAATGTGAAAGCAACTTTATCTGTCAGTGTTCGACCGAAATTCTTGTTCACGGTGGTCTGTAACTAGGGTATTCTTTCCCGTTGCTACGCGCGTTCGACAAGGTATCGGGTTACACGAGGCAACATTTTGGCTAACGGCAAAACATTTGTACATAAACAAAATAGTGGGGAAGGGAAAATCTTTTCAAAATAAAACGAAATTGGCGATTTTACAAACTTTGAATGTTGTGATTTGCGCTGAATGGCTGAATTTTCTATATTTTGCTCCCAAACACGATAATTCTCAGGTTTGAGGGAGCCCGTTTTTTCAGGTACACATCGCAAAGGCCAGGTTTCAAATATAAACGAATATCTCTTATTTTCATATTTTCCGTCGACCAGGAACAAAACAAAACTTTGTGTTTTTGGAATTTTTTAATTTCTGATTCTAAGTATAGTTAATATCGACAAATCTGTGAAAAAATGACATTTTTTGCCATTTTTCGCACTCAATTACTCATAATTCAAAATCAAGGGCATTTTTCAAAAATCCCAAAAACACAAACCTCGGGAAAACCGTTACGGTCATTTTGAACTATAAATAAGGTAAGGTGGATGCTTTTTTAAGCTGATCCTTTACGAAGTTTGAACGCTTGTCGTGCTGCACGGATAAAGTGAGCGGGTAATTGACATGGCCGTAAACAATCCTTCTAATATCCAAGGTCAGCAAAAAATGACGCCAGCAGCTTCGTTACATGTTAGATGTCAACAACAAAGTCCCAGCATAGATATACTCTCCAGTAAACAGGCGAAATTTGTAAAAGAAGTAGTTTTTTCTCCTGATTCGAGGAAAGGCGCCCGACCGCGCTGGTTTACAGTTAAGACATGCAATGACCACAGGTGACCCAAAATCGAACGCGAGTTCGAATCGATTACGTCATTTCGAACATCATGGAACACCGTTCGAATTCGACTGGACATGGGAGTTTCTGTGCATGAATTCGACCACCGTGTGTTGTTTCCCGTTGCCTCGATTTTCGGTCGGTCTTCGCATTGTCTTTGCATTTATTGTCTTTTCCAATGATTTCATAATATAGATAGTGCATATCCTTAGATGCTGAGAAAATCATTGCTTCTCTTCCATTTTATCAAGATGCTCCGAAGGTACCACAAGTTGAGGTGACACCAGGCCTTGACTCAACGGAAGGCGACACCATTGTTCTTCGGGCAACGGCTCACTGTGTTCCGCCTGCCACATACACGTGGAGTAGATTATACGGATCTCTCCCAACAACTACTGTGGTAAACGCCACTCTAGGAACCTTAGCAATCATAGGAGCCACTATGGAGGACTCCGGCATATACACTGTGGTCGCCGAGAACTACTTGGGCAACTCGTCAGTCAAGAATGTCACAGTGGAAGTCGGTAAGTAGACATTTCTAGACATGCGGTGTTTGCATTTGAAGCAGGTATTATTTTCTAAAAGACCACAATTTTATGACACAAAATCAGCCAATTTCTATAACATTTCATACATAACGAGGAAAATAGATAAATACTACCCAGTGTTTCATATCAATGTAATATGCATTATGGGAATGGTACACATAGCTGCAGGTGAAATGTTGGCTCATATCAATATAATCAATAGGTTCATACTGCTAAAATAAATTAAAAAAACATTGACACATGAACTACCAAAATCACTTTTTAATATCAACCCTTTTTTAAGTTTTTCAATGAGAGGGCCTCAGTGGATAGCTGGACTTTTGCCAGTGATCAAAGTCAATTTTCTACCCAAAAGTAAGTTGAAAAGGAAGTTGCTGTCAAATTGAAGTTCACATACATTCAAGCATCCAGAAACACATTGCAAATGATTTTCAAGATCAACCCAAGATTTATTTTAAGAAAAACATCGTCATAGTTGTAATTGACGTTTTACCCAAAGTTGCTTGTGATATAGTATGTTGCATAGAACTGTAATTAATCTGGAGTATTTTCGGAAAGTTATCAGAATATAGCTGTTGCTGTAGTATTGAGCTGCTGCGTAGGCCAGGTTTAATGTTGAAAATTTTGATGTTGCTAATAGATAATTGTTTGTTCTTTTTTCTTTAAAAAAATGTAACAGCAGATGCAGTCTACACTAACCTCTACTGTTGATTTTAATTTGAATAACATTGTCATACCGTTTTTTTATTTTTTTTATTGCAGGGCCCAAACCACTCTTTCGTGAACAAACAGTGGCTACAGGTGGGGATAATACATTCCTTTCATAATCATGTACTTATTATATTAGGTTAACAATTTCATAATTTTACACGGTAAGAATTTACTGCGCGTTACTAAATTCACCAGGAGATTGGTCATTTGAGCCCGAAGACGGCCAAATAGCAATAGTCGACGAGGCTGTTCTTATCATGTTTCACATAATTCAGTAGAATATGTAGATTGAATAAAGGCAGTACTTACAAAAATAGCTACCTCTTTTGCAATTTGGTGGCACTGTGGCAAGAAGAATGTGGTCCGAAATGTGGCTAAGTTAGTACCATTTTCTTTTCATTTCAGAAGGCCCGCCAATCAATCTGCCCACGGTTATCCAACCTGACCAACTGACAACCCTGGAGATCGTGCTAATTGCACTAGGCTCAACTCTGGTCGTCGCAGCTTTGCTGGTGGGAGGGTTGAGATACTGGTGGCTGAAGAGAAAACGAAGGCGCGCCAAAAGACAGAGGGGACCGTGGCACTTCCATCCGTTCATCTTAGGTATGTCTTTAAATATGTCTTATATTTACTTAAGAGGATTCACAATGGCTCTATTGCCTGCACTTGTAAATCTAAATCTCAAAGCAGAAGCTGGGAGAGAATATCGTGATGTTTCTTGATTTAGCCGGGCTGCGCTGCAGAGTCCGAAACATCATTATTGCTACCCGCATCATCTGCTTGGGGATTAGGTATGTCTTGGACTGGCAGGTAATCTTTTTTTTTTTTTGTAAGTTTTTTTTTTTTATATTAGGGAATCAGAACCCATCTAACGTCCATTATTAGCAGAAAAGGGGAGGGGGATACAGGCTTCCTGGGGGGTGCAACTGTGGCATGTCAGGGGATTCCGTCACACCAATGCGATGCAACGTTTGCCGCAGATCGCGTCTACCCGTTGGCAGAGCCGCAACCCCCGCCAGTACCAGCCCGGCCACAGTTCCTGAAGTACGAGGTTGACCGGCAACACCTGGAGCTGGGGGAACAGATTGGCAGGGGCGCCTTCGGTGTCGTCTATCTAGCGACTCTGAGGAGAACTGCAGACGGAATGGTGACGGACAGGACCGTCGTGGTCAAGACCGTTCACGGTGAGTCTCAGTGTTCATCAATTTTTTACCCAACACAACAATGTAAGCCGATATACAGCTGCTCTCAAGACTACTTTCACAGCACCTCAGGCCCGTGACCTAAACACACGTGACTCCAATTGCAGATCAAAGGTTACGACCTGCATGGTAGACCTGGAGCTATGCAGATATCAAGCCATGTACATGTACTTTGTGAATAGGTGTAATGACAAGTCTGCATATACATGTCCTGCTTTGCACTCCATACTATACATGCGTATGGTAACCACAGTAAAGGAATTTATTCCTGCATCGATTTCTCCTTCCTCTTTCTATCCCCCACCTCCTCCTACCCTTCTTCTCCCTGCCCTCATTCTCACTCTTATTCCTCTGGTTTCATGTGATACATTTTTTTGCGTTTGATATAATAAAACTTTTTACAGAAAAGCATATAACGTAGAAACACTGACATCGCCATGATTCTACTTTACATCTTCAAGATGTGTTACTTGTTACGCAAGTTATAAGGACATGGGAATGAATGTATTGACATGTTTTAATAGATGGCGCCGGTGTAGAAGAGAGGGTCACGTTTGTCCGTGAGATCGAGACGACCATCAACCTGGGGCAACACAAGAACCTTCTGGGTCTTGTCGGCTGCTGCACGCTGTCTCACCCACCGTACTTGGTCACGGAGTACCTGCCGTATGGAGACCTCAAGAATTTCCTGCTCAAGTGTCGGCAGGTTTGTTTCTTTGTTGCTTTGTTTGGTCCGTTTGGCTGCTGCACGCTGTCCGACCCGCCTTACCTTGTCACGGAGTACATGTCGTATGTGGACCTCAAAAGGTGTGTTTGTTTGTTTGTTTGTTTGTTTGTTTGGTCTGTTTGGCTGCTGCATGCTGTCTAATAACCCGACCTACCTGTTCACGGAGTACCTGCCGTAAGAACATCTCAAGAAACCCCTGCTCAAGTTCCTTGTAGTTAGCTAAGGGTTATTGACTTAGAATCGGAAAAAATCCGGGTTGAATCCCTGAAGGCCCCAATATTGCGCCCTCGGGAAAGAAAGTTTACACCTATTTCCTTGACTCGACGAAAACGAGCACCTAGTTTCGGTTACTGACATCCTCTCTGATGGAACATAAAGCCGGAGATTCCATGTTTGAGAAAAACCACACCTCAAGTATGTAAAACGACCCGCTACAGTTATGGAAGAGTGTACAGGTGTGAGTGAATTAAACCTTACAGCCTAGTCCTGTGATATTTTGAAAAGGTGATAGGCAGTAGGCATCAGCTCCGTGGACTCAAAACAATAGCGAGTTTGTCTTCCCCGCTGAGCAGTTGCGTAAGACATCCTACCCCATAGTTATGCAAATACTCCCGACGGCCCCCCGTCGTCCAATGTGAGACAGCCGCTCGGAGGAGCTAACTTCAAAATATCTAAGGGTACGAAATCAGCACTCCTAGTCACCGTTACCAGAAGGGGTGTCTTCGATCTTTCGGGGGCCGATCCGGCCCTATTACTGTCCATTGCAGTCCCCATTTTGCAACGTAACAAAGTAACAGGATGCTCACAAAAGATGTGTTACAATGAAGATACGTCATAGTCGTTTTAATGGAAGGTTTAGCACGTTTATCGTCTGATTTTAGCTGGTAAATCTGGCTAGAATTACGATATCTAGTGAGTACGTAAGAAGCAAATAGGAACGCATGTACAATGCTGGTAGACAAATATATGATGAATAAGATATCTATGTTCACAATCCTGGTATTTCCAACGCTTATCATAATGATAGCTTAGTTAAAAGCGGTGCCGAAACCCCTTGCGTGCATGGCACTGGCCCGGTCCAATCTGCCGGCCATGATGTCATTGTTCCGTGAACAGCGGTGCCGTGCATACTGCCGGTAACGGTCATGTCGGGAAAAGAAGGATTTTGGGGCGTTACAAAATGCCTCGTATCGTCCTTTGTCATCGGTTTTTTATCAACTAGGTGTTTTCCATGGGTAAATAGGACACCAAACATGAGAATCACCACCAAGCCAAGTGCCTGAGTCGAAGGAATTAGCAGAAAATTAGGTTGTTTGAAATGAGGTTTCGTACCTATCGCTCATTCCTCGCTGCATCCTGATCATCATACTTTCGCTTCAAAATGTGGTATACAATAGCGTAGACATTAAACCTCCTGTATTTAGTACTTTTTCAAAAACTGTACCGAACAAAATTGTTGTGCAATTTCTTTTGTTATATGAAAATTTGTTGTAGAAAGAACTTTAATTTACAAATCTGAGGTTTTGTACTGAAAAGATTATGCCGTACTGAAACTGCCATTTTATCTCTCAAAAGCCACAGGCAGATGTGCTGAACAGTGTCTATGACATGACTGAGTTGAAGATGTACCAGATAGGACGGCAGATAGCAAACGGCATGGTGAGTGATATGGTATTCAAGCGATTCAAAGATTATCAAGACACACTCTATACGCACACATCCATGCACTCCTGTTGAGTATACTTGCTGGACCTTCTTTTGTTAAAATGGTCTTCCTATTATTGTATTGTATTGTTTATGGATGTAATACACTCCTTTACGTTTTGTACTACATTATAAACACCGCGTAAATTGTTTTGGGGCATAATGTCTGAGCTGCAACCAGGGGCCAAAAAATCACATACCAGGGGCCCAAAAATCGACTCTGAATTTCGGCTTCCCAACACCTGCCCACATACCAAATATCATCGTAATCCATCAAGAGGTTCTTGAGTTATGCTGACTAGGGTAGTCCGGAAACACAAACAAACAGACAAACAAACACACACACACACAGATACACCCAAAACTATATCTCCATTTTCCATGGCGATAACTAGTTAGAATCTAGTCATAATTACCCCGAGAAAGATGGCAGACGGTCACCGAAACGTCGGCGGAATCAATCACTTTGCTGTGTACAAAGGGTATTTTTGGTCAGTGAGTCACCATCATGTTAAAACAATTTACAGGTGTTATGGTGTTGGATAGCAGTGAGAGTGTTAAGTGAAGAGGGAAGTGTCAAGATCTTTTTTAACATAGAGCTTATTTTAGATTCTCTGTTGACGAGCCTTTCTTTCCAAACATTCCTTTTTTTTTCGGACCAGGTTTTTATATCCGAGGCTGGGTACGTGCACGGAGACCTGGCTGCCCGGAACGTGTTGGTGGGGAAGGATCTTGTAGTAAAGATCGCAGACTTCGGGCTGGCCACAGACGTCTACGAGCGAGGCTACCAGCGACAGGACGCGGAGCAGAAGATTCCCCTTAGGTGGATGGCGCCGGAAAGGCTGCTGAGGGAGGGCCGATACACCAGCAAGAGTGACGTGTGAGTACCTAGGTTTTTCGACGAATGTCTTAGTAAGGGGCGCTTCTAGAGAAAAAAAAATTAAGTGCCGCTATTACTAACTAAGGAGAAAGTCGGATAGAGGACCAAATAAACGTAATCTGATTCTCAACCTAACAGTTGCGGGTCCCGTCCTTGCAATTGCTAGTGTCCAGAAAACTTCCGCTTCTGGCGAGGGCTTCATTTCCTTGAAAGGATGTAGCGCTTGATTTTACACAACACTAAGTAGCCAAGTACATAGCCAGTAGGTTATGCGATAATGTGTTACCAAAGTGTAAAATAGTAGAAAAGGATGCCTCTGTAGATGGTGAAGCCGAAGATAAACATCAACAGTTGTCGTAGTCGAACGAAATCATATCTACTAGATACTTATGTCCTCGCCTCTCTCTTTGTTAGTATGATAGGAATTCTGTTGACAGATTCTCCATTTTTCAAGACTATTCATTAAGGCATTTTGTAATGACGGTGTTGGTATATATCGAGAGTACTTGTCAGTAGGACACATTTTTTTGCGCAGACTTGTAAAGTCATACACAGTCATACAATGTATGCATTTCTAAGACTTCTAGGGGATACGTAAAATTACACATACAGCCCTAACAGGAGCCATATTGCCTAATATTCCACCTACATAGCTGGTCGCTCGGAGTGGTGCTGTACGAGATCGCGACGCTAGGGGACGTTCCTTACCCGAGTCTGGGCAGCACCCTGCTGGAGGAACTGCGAGGGGGACGACGGGAGCAGTGTCCGCCTGGATGCCCCGGGGAACTGTATGTTTAAATTTTCGTTCACCACATGAATTACAAGAAAATATACTATCAAGCCTTTGTAATCTTGCCCAATCAAAGGCTCATACGTACCAGGAGTTCTTGCTACAAACCTATGTTGACTTCCAGTCGTCTCAGGAATGTGCAAGAAGAACTCTAGGCCACTCAAGTCTCGATTTATAGTAGTAGAGCAGTCCAAAGCTCTTCACACATAGCCCCGAGTCGACTCCGAAAGTTTGGTTGCTTGACCCGAAATCTGTATGTCTTTCAGAAAACAATTCCACTTTGACGGCGTGCATTACTTGCCATGATATTTCTAATTTGTTACTTGGTCTAGACAGGTCTGGTTTTGGCTGTCTTAATGCAAGAGACAGTAGAAATGTAGCTATTTTATGCTACGGCTTACTCTGCACTAGCCATAAGCAAACACCAAATTGTGAGTTGGTTACAAGCGAAAACTTGATACGTACTGACAAGTGCAAAGGTTACTTCATATGATATAAATCTTCAGTGTATAAGCATTACAATTACTCAAGTAACTGAATAACAGTGACAAAGTGAGAACGAAGTTACGAGATTTTAGCGAAAATTCTGAATTGATATGTCCCACATTAGCCTGAATTCATCAAGCCTCCTGTGACCGCTCGCCGCCCTGTAACCGCCTCGCAACCCAAGAGCTTGATGGCTAAGGCCGCTAACTCAAGGGAATCCTCCTTTCTAAATATGGATAATTTATGCAGTCGTCATCAGCCCACTGAGCTGCCTGCCCAGGCCAGACTCTAGTTGCTAAGGATCTGTTGCTGTTGCTATCTAGTGATTGACAGCTGCAGATGTCTGATCTGCAGATGGTAGGAAGAGAGTTTCACAGGACGTTTCTCTGTACTTTGAACATTTTTCGGCAGTCAAGTCTTTTCTTGTTGGATTTTTAAACTTCGTTTTTGATGAGGGAGAAACTGTCATTGTCTGCCTCTAAAGGAACAGATAAACTAAGGAGGTTTAGAATCCCTTTTTACCGGCTTGGATACATCTCATTTCTCACCTTCCCAACATCTGGATCTCATTTCCCATCCCTTCCTCCCCGTCTGCCTGTGGTGCCTGGCGTGACAGCTAACAGACAGGATAACTAGGTGGTTTCTATGGCAATGGGAGCCTAGCTGAAATCCTGCCCTCTGATTGGTGTTACTATTTTTGATAACAGTTCTCCTGGCTTAGAGCTAGTTGATACGTTTGTGAAGGTTAGACATCCAGGTAACAAATATTTAAAGAGAATTCAAACTCTACAACTGGATACGAATTCGGAGATTTATTTCCGGACGTTTCGAGTGACATCCATCACTCTTCTTCAGCGTCACTAAAATGAACTAGCAGAACTAACCAGTACTTATATACAATGACTAGAAAAACCGGTTTTACATGGCAAATCACACAGTCATGCATAAGACGTATTGAAATGTAAAACAAGATCTGGAAGGTTCCTATGGTAAGACAACACCATAGGAACACTATTGTCCTTTGGTTGAGGGGAGGGCGCGGTCCCAGGTACCGGAGAGTTCTACGCGGAGTCCTCCCTTCCTGTTTAGGGTGGGGTTGTAGATTCTCTCGTAGATGGCCTCCCTGATTCCGCGTTCGTACCATCGTGGTTCACGATCCAGGACGTCTGTTGTCTCCAGTCTGAATGAGTGTCCCTTGTTATGTTTCATGTGATGGTAGATGGCTGATGAGTACTTGCTTGCTGTAGCCCTGCAATGTTGGTCATATCTTGTCTTCAGGGGTTGGCTGGTCTCTCCAATGTAGGTGTCGCGGCACTGTGGATGTTCACACTTAAGTCTATAGATGACATCAGATTTGATGTGTTTGCGTACGCGGTCCTTGGGATGGACCAGCTTCTGTCTGAGGGTAGAGTAGGGTTTGAAGCTGGTGGCGATGTTGAAATCTTGAAGGATACGCCGGAGTTTCTCTGACACTCCTTGGATGTACGGAATAGTGGCATTCGCTGTTGTCTTCCTCTTCTGCAAATGTTTCTGGTTCGAAGGTTTCTTGGATTCATCAGTCGGCTTGAGTGCTTTGTGAAAAGTCCATCGTTTGTAGCCTTGGCTTCCTCTGAAGTGATGATGGTGTCGGCTCGGTGAAACAGGGTTTTGATGACACCCAGTTTCTATTCCAAGTAGAACTCTCCGGTACCTGGGACCGCGCCCTCCCCTCAACCAAAGGACAATAGTGTTCCTATGGTGTTGTCTTACCATAGGAACCTTCCAGATCTTGTCTTACATTTCAATACGTCTTATGCATGACTGTGTGATTTGCCATGTAAAACCGGTTTTTCTAGTCATTGTATATAAGTACTGGTTAGTTCTGCTAGTTCATTTTAGTGACGCTGAAGAAGAGTGATGGATGTCACTCGAAACGTCCGGAAATAAATCTGCGAATTCGTATCCAGTTGTAGAGTTTGAATTCTCTTTAAATAGAGCTAGTTGAGCACAAACTTCGCGGGGAGGGGAGAGAAACCCCCGGACAGCTGGAGTTTGCGTTATACAGACTAGTGTCACATGTCTCACAAAATTCTCATTTGAAAATCAATTTTGGCTTGAAACGTGGTAACTCCCGTTTGTCATTGGCAAAAGACAGTGGACCCTGTCTAAAACGGCTGACCGTTTCCAAATGTTAGTAGTACCCGCTACTTCGCATATCTTATTACTGGATGTTTAACCTCCATCAAGGTAACTCTTCAATATGTTAATTGCTGGCAGGTACAACCTGATGCTGAGCTGCTGGCAGTGGGACGAGTTCTGCCGCCCGGAGTTCCAGCAGCTGTACCTGGAGCTGGACCGGCTGGTGGAGATTAACGCTGACGTCAGCTACCTCAAGCTCTCCGCCGCTACTTCAAACAACGAGAAGAGTTCAGCAGAGGTCTTCACAGGCAGCTTGGCGTCCTTCCACCATTGCCTGGAAACCCTTAGCAACCCCGAAACTTCTTCAGCATCAGAGCCGCTAAAAGAATGCAGAGCTGAGTCTTCTCAACCATTTCAAGATGGCATGAGTTTCAAAGAAGATGAGAATGTCTTTAATCCTCAGACTAAACATTCTGAAAAAGATCATGACCAGATTATGACGAACAAGTACGTTTCCTACAACTTTCCGCGCAAAAACAACTGGGTAGAGGAAAGAAAGGAGAACTCTGTATCATGGCCTGTTGATGTAGAGTTCATTGACCCTAAACATTCGAGGAGAGCTTCGGTAGATCATGTCAATATCAGTCCTAACGTTTACTACAAAGTTCCACCCAAAAGCAACCGCAGCAAAGAGGACCTTACAGACAGAAAAGCTGGGGCTTCCCAGCTACCTCTGGATGACGTGAGGGGATCCAATGAAGTGGAGGATGCCGCGATTGGTCAGGCAGAAGATTCTGAAACAGATCGTGACCAGATGCTGACGAATGAACGCGTTTCCTACAAGTTTCCACGCAAAAACAAATGGATAGAGGAAAGTCAGGGTAACTCTGATTCATCTTCTGCTGAGGTTCAATTCGTCAAACCTTCACTGTCGGGAACGTCCTCGACAGATCGTGCCAAGGTCGGGGCGGGTTCGTGCGTTTACTACAAAGTTCCGACGATGAACAATCACAGGAAACCGCAGCAGGACAGGCTGAATCTTATCGGTGACGAGCAAATAGAAGTCTTAGATTTAGACTCTACTTCTGATTTCACCGAGTCGGAGGCATTATACTTATAAATCTGGAATCCCTTTTTTGTTATGTTTCTACCAAGGTCATCATTACATTATGTCTACAAATTAGTTAAAAGAATTTAAAGATTATTTTATTATTTCTGTTTCATAAATTGTAGTTAACCGTAAAAAAGTCACAACTTGCAAGGTAAGCCTAGTCTAACCCGTTGATAGTTTGCCAATCTGCACTTGTCTAGTTATGACGTCATGGGCGGACATTATAACTGATTAATGTAATCAGCTGGTGAGCAGATCAGATAAGAATAAAGAGCTGGATCCATGGAAGTATGGCTTCTGATGGTTCAATGTTAGAAAACATCAGAATGGTATGAATTTTTTTTAAAGTCCTTAAGTTATATTTTATATTCCTTAAATGATGCTACTCCTATTTCAGATAATAACAAAATTTTGTATTTTGGTGTCTTTTTTACTCAAAATGTGAGGTTCAAACCAGCGCTAATTTTATAGATTTGAACTGGAAGATCGTGTTAAGTAAGTTTGTTCATTCATTCATATTCTGAAAATATAGTTAGTAACATATATTTCATAAACACTTTTTGTTTATTCATATAAAGCGTATATATATAAACATATTGCTTAAAAAGCGTTTATCAATTTGCCATGGTGGAAAGCTCCAAAATTAAGTAATAAGTTTTTTTAAATATTATAAGATAGTCGAATATGGTAAACTATAAAAGCAAATGGTAACTTAACCGAAAGTAACTAGAGACATCGAATATAACGATATGCGTTTATCATCATCATTTTTCAGGATGTAAGTTCACTCGTGAATGAGGAAATCCATTTGTAGACATTAACTCGCTACTTGTCATCATTGGTCAATGCATGTTCAAATCAATGTTCTAATTCTTGCTTGTTCGAACACGATCTAACACTATCTATCTTTCACAATGAACAGTCAACTTGAAGATGATACAGTTCCAACAAAAATAGCATCTTGGAACTGAAATATAAATTACGTGCATTAAGTTGTATAGCTAACTATAAACTCCACAATAAGAACCGAACTAACTGAACTGACAACTAGGACTGCGTATATGATTTTTAGGTAGAGGTACGGGGGTTTGGTCCAGGTATGGGCCTAAACCTAAGATTTGGTCATTTATCTGTCAGTTATAGATTTAACTAACCGTCATTTTAGTGGTTAATTGTCGTCCTTGCACAAGAATTTACATATTTCAATCTCAAATAATTTTTTTATAATTTTTCTTTTTTTCTCCAGTGCAAGGTGGTCAAAATTGTCACCTATGACACAATATTTACCTAGCTTATGTCTTATAAATGGACAGGTGTAGATACGTATTTTAGTTTAGGATGGTACAAGTACAGGTACATGTCATGTTCAGGTCCAGACCGGTACAACTACAGGTACTTCACGTATTACTACTAGGTACACAGCCCTATTATCAATACCTCAATGCAGGATAAGCACCTCAATAAACAATTACATTGACTTGTTAATCTGCATGCTTCAATACACGTGCACATGGGTTAGATCAGCGGTCTCACTGAATTGCCTGCTGATGCTGCACTCCTCACACACACTTATATTGTTTCTATTCTGAGTGAATCTGCAAGTGGGTCTTTAGACTTTCTATCCTACCGAACTGCCGACTGCACTCCTTACACCTATAGGGTTTCTCCCCTGTGTGAGTCCTCATATGCCTTTTCAGAGTACCCAATTCGCTGAACTGCTTGCTGCACTCCTCACACTTGTAGGGATGCTCCCCTGTGTGTGTCCTAATGTGTCTCTTTAGAGTACTCTGCTGACTGAACTGCCCTCTGCACTCCTCACATCTGTAGGGTTTCTCCCCTGTGTGAGTATACACGTGAGTCTTCAATTGACCCAGCTCACTGAACTGCCTGCTGCACGCCTCACATTTGTAGGGTTTCTCCCCTGTGTGAGTCCGCATGTGTTTCTTCAGTTCACCTAGCCCACTAAAATACCTGAGGCAATTTTCACACTTGTATGGGTTTTTTCCCGTGTGGGTCCGCAAGTGAGTCTTTAGAGCACGCATATCAGCGAATTGCTTGCTGCACCTTTCACACATGTAAGGTTTCTCACCGGTGTGAGTCCGCGTGTGAGTCTTTAGATGACACAGTCGACTGAACTGCCTGCTGCACACATTACACATGTAGGGTTTCTCACCCGTGTGAGTCCGCTTATGAGTCTTTAGGCTAGCCAGTTGACTGAACTGTTTGCTGCACTCCTCACACCTGTAGGGTTTCTCACATGTGTGAGCCCGCACGTGTCTCTTTAGACCACTCGGCTGACTGAATTTCCTGTTGCACTCCTCACAACTGTTGGGGTTCTCTCCTGTGTGAGTCCGCATGTGTCTTCTTCAGATAACTCGGTTGACTGAACTTTTTGTTGCACTCCTCACACCCGTAGCGTTTATTGTTCACGTCAGATTGCAGAAGGGAACCCTTTTCGTCCTTTCTCTTGACATTATCAAAACTCTGCACGTTGATTGCTGACGCCATCATCCTCCTATATCTGGTAAATTTTCTGTGAAGAAAAGATGAACGTGTATCAAATTAATGCACAGACGTCTCTGTTTACGTTCCAGGGGCCTTCACCTTTGACAATGCACATGCGTACTCGAATGTGTGAAAGCGCTTGTAGAGATACTTCTATGCACCCCTGTATTCTAATCACATTCATCTTTGACGTTTTACTTACTCGAACACTCTACATTCCTTTGTAAGCACCCCCCCTCCCTTTTGTGCAGAAAACATCAAAATTACAAACGATTGTTCGAATTCTGAATCACAGTTGAACTGTAATTGCCAACAAAAAAATTGGACTTACCCAACTTTTCGACTGATCTAGTCTTTGTCAAGGAATGAGTAACCCACTACTTACGTGTATGTGAATTCACGTTGATTATTGCAGCTATATAGAACACTGACTCGGTGAGCAGTGGACCATATGTTACAGAAAGTCTATGGCGCCCCCCGTCTCTTTTGAGGGACGGTTGTAACGCCCGTATGTAGATGGCCTCTTGCAAAAAAATCCGTTTCTGTGTCCAATTGCAAGATTCTTAATTTGTCCAATGAGACTGAGTGTACAATTGACTCTATCGCCCATAGGTATGTGATGTGACACATCCGAGGTAGTTGAACTTGGGCGTTTGTGTTCGTTAAAACGTGCCTTAAGTGATCATTCAGTCTCTCCAATGTATTACTCCTTGCATTGTTTGAGACTGTCCTAAACATATGATCCACTGCTCACCGAGTCACGTGTTCTATCTGCATACTAGAAGCAGTGGCCTCATTCCTTGGCTGATCAGTCGAAAATGTGCGTGTGTTATGTGTTGGAAATTACAGTTTGACTTTGATTCAGAATGTCTTTCAACACCACAGATGAACTATAAACTGAACATTGATCGTAGTATTTCCTTCACAAAGCCATAGTCTATTTTTCAACAGCCACAAACAACAGGACATGACCTCCGCGCCCGGTATGTTCCAATATTCTATCACGACACGATTCACTTCTCTCAAACAACGTAGACACATTGCCCGCCTCACTCTCATGTACAAGGCAGTCCACAATCTGATTGCCATACCCACCTCACACGTTCTCACTCACAACACCAACAGCACCAGAGGACACACCCAGCGCTTCATCACATTTCCATGCAAAACAGAAGAAGCACATCGCAGCAGCTTTTCCCCAACATTTGCCCAAGAACAGTAATAGATTGGAATCACCTACCACAACACCTAATTAACTCAACATCCGTAGACACCTTCAAATCTGGGTTGGCCAAGTTTCTTGGTCCTCCCAGTAACACCGGTAAGCCTCTGAATAAGTCAGGACACAACCCACTGTAGCCACATGCACCTTTTTTTTTCTATATATTGTTCGTTGCACGATTTATATTTATATTTTTTCGGATTCTCCGTATTCACCACCACCACCTGCTGCAGCTGGGCGTGACCCTGACACAGTCCCCTTGGCGTTATGCCCCTTGCGGGGTCTTGCCGAGTATAGTATAGATGTAGATAGATGTAGAAATCTACAAAGGTTTCAGCATCAAATACATTGCATACCGTCCTACCTGAACAACCTTGAACCCTAGCCTCGCAGAACAAACACCAGCTAACTCTCCCCAGATCTAGAAGCCGTAAACGTTGTGGACTTTTCTTTCGGTGGACGAGGAGACTTCCAAACCACTCTCGTAACTTCTAAGAAACTGGAAGTCGCGGTCAGATGACCCCGGAAGTATTCAAGGGTCATAGGCCAAACGTCATCTCCTGATTATTCAGCAGTTGTCGCGACCTCGCTGAGTTGTATGAATAAAAGAATAGAAGTCGACACTATCAGCCTTTTACTTTCCCGTGAAGTTCCATTCAGTAACAGCTCGCAAGTCTTCTTAACCATCATTGACAATCACAGTGATTGACACTTATCAAGTATGATGGCTCATCCCTAGACAATTAGTCGCCAATACAACAAAATAAACCAGGATGGTAATTCCTAGAAGTGACTCAGAGTCTGTGGTTTCACACCTTACATCAATATCCATTTTATGCATTCATCTTACAACTAGCAGGTCACTAGCAAAGGACACCTTACTCACAATGTACGTACACACTATAAATACTTCACGGAGAATCGTGTCCTACGGACTATTGTTTTTCTCTTCTTATTACACTTTTATAAATTTATGATTAAACACGTTTAACATTTTTTGAAAGAATCATGAATATCACGGACGAGTTGGATTTATCACAAGATTGAAAAGAGGACAGGAAGAAAAGTTCTAATGAGCAGAGTTTTGAGTGACGGCAATTTCTTCATGTAACAGTTATGATGGTGTATATGTTAAAATACGATATGATAGTTTGGTACGTTTCCACCTGTTTTGTTGTAGTGTAATTATCGACCCTCGTCTATCCGAACATAACCCGGAAGTGACGGCAACAATCCCCACATCACCAAATGGACGGGGAACAATAAGGTAACAGAACACAGTATTTCGCCTATAGGGATTTACATGGTAAAGGTCTCAAAGACCAAAAATGAGAAGGTTCGACGCCTCAAAATTTCTAGCAAGGTGCACAATCAAATTAAGAATCGAATATGTTTGACTTCATGGTACAATGTACAAGATAGGTGAAAAGGAGGTAAAATGTGCCTGCTCGTTCTCTTTAAATGCCATTTTTATTTGGCCCTGGCGGAGGTCATCATACTGCAGCCGACGCACAGGAGTTGACAAATTGACGCCAGCCGAAACAAGCATTGTGGTCGCCGTAAAATAAGTGCGTACATTATCATGTCCCATGTAAAGACCACCTGTCAATTATAATCAACATGCAAACTTCAAATGTTTTGACTTGGCGGCGTTCAAGTGTTAAACTCATACCAACGATGGGGCACGTAAGAATATATTTATATCTGTGAAGGTAAACATAAAAATCAACAACAAAAATCCATGTAGCAACATCGTAACTGTGTATATACGAGTGCAAAGCAACATAAATACATGTTTTATTCTGCCCGGTCTCTTGTTCCAAAGCCGAGGTCGTTTACCTTATTTGGAACATTGTTCTGTGTTCAAAGTGGCCTGTATGCTGTATTTACTGTTGCAAATGTTGCATTTCTAGTTTTTTTTTTTTTTTTTTTCAAAGCTTTATTCAAAATACTCAAAATACAATATATACAAAAAATACAGATTTAACAGTTCACAGTTCACAAATTGGACAGTACATGCTTGCATGTTCTATTGTTTCTGTTGTTTACCAGATTGAAAAGTAAATTGACTTCTGATTTAAAAATGCTGAATATGTCTATTGGTATGTACTTGTCCCTGTTTCTGTTATTACACCAGTTTCTAAATATGACTTTCTTTGCAATGCATATAAGTAAATTGATTGTTACATATATTTCAGATGTGTTATAGGGGTGGTTTGTTTTATATCCCAGTACAATTTCTATCAGGCTTACTTCTATAGTACACTTAAAACATTTATATATCACATTACAAAAGTTTTTCCAGAATGTTGTGAGACATTTACACGTTAAAAAAAGATGCTTGTAATCCTCAACACAGTTACATATATTACATTTGCTCGACATATTTTCCAAACATACAAAAGTTTTCCACAAGGTAGTATTTCGTGTAGTATTTTATAATTAGTTTGTGACATATGTGTTCCCAATGTGGGATTTATCTGGTTCTGCCATATGTTTTTCCAGTTGAACTTACACTCAAAAAACATTTCCCATTTCTTTTCCACATATGGTGACATAAATTTTTGTTGAACAACATTTTGATATAAATCAGAGGTTTTAATAGTGTCTACAGTTTTTACCTTTTTCGCAGAAAGCACATACAAAGTGGGCAATGCTTCACCTTTCTTCCTGGATACATTACACGTCCCACATTTCCACTGTCTAGGTATAGCTTGTTTTAAAGTCAGGAGCTCACAAGCCCAGTTTCGCTTTATTTTCAACTTCTGAAAACAGGTCTTATCTGCTAGAAGTTTACCATTATGCAGTATGTCTTTTATATATATAAAACCAGATTTAATCCAATGGGAGTAAAACAAGGGTTTACCTTGTGATAATACATGTCTATTCCCCCAGATAACCTGGTTTTGAATGTTCTCTGTTGTATGTGGCTTTGTACAAACAGCATTTGCATTTTGCCAAGCAGCAATGATCTGTTTGTAAAAGATAGGTAACTCACTCAAGTGCTTTTCTTCAATCCAATTCATTTCAAAAACTAGATTCACACTTCCCATTACTGCTGAGAGAAAGTGAGAAGGTATATGTCTCCAAGAGCCACTACCATTACATATTCGTTTGGCCCATGAGGCAAGTAGGGCATCCTTTACACTGTATATATCCAGCATTCGAAGCCCACCTTGGTCGTAATTTCCAACCAATGTTTTTCTTTTTATTCTATCTCCTTTTCCACTCCACACAAAGTTGAAAAAAGCAGTGTTTAATTCTTTCAATATAGACAAGGGTGCTGGCATTACATTCATGATATATGTTACTTTAGCCGCTGCTAATGATTTTACAATGGTAATTTTTCCAAAAAGTGTAAGATTTCTTTGTCGCCAGGTGTTAAGTATTGTCTTTATCTGTTTCACTTTGTCTTCCCAGTTTAATTTTATTAAACTCTTACTACAATGACCAAAGTACACACCCAGTGATTTTATTGGTGTTAACGGCCATGTAATTCCCCCTATGTCCTTCTTTTTTGTCTTCCATGTGCCTATCCACAATCCTTTTGTCTTGGCTTTATTTAGAATGGGTCCAGCAACACTTGAGAATGACCTAAGACATCTAAGTGCTTCATGTAGTGATTCCTCTGTTGATAAGAATACTGTAGTGTCGTCAGCTACTTGGCAGAGTTTTATCTCTTCTTCATTCACTTTTATACCCTTAATGTTACTATTGGTTTGCATACTATAAAATAAGATTTCTGCCACAAATAAAAAAAGCAAGGCACTTAAGGGGCATCCTTGTCTTATACCTCTCTGAATTTGAAAGCTAGCTGTTTTCCACCCATTGTTAATAACTGAAGCTAGGCAGTCAGTGTAGATAATTTTGACCCATTGTATAAAGTTGGGGCCAAAATTGAACTTCTCTAAGACCTTAAACATAAAGTTATGTTCCACACAATCGAAAGCTTTTTCGAAATCTAAAAATAACACCATTCCTTGTAGATTTTTAGTGTCACAGAAATCAATTATATCTTGTATTAATCTAACGTTTTGTCCTATAAATCTCCCTTTAATGTAGGCACATTGATCCTTGTTAATTAGGTTTTCTAGATGGGGTTTAATCCTATTAGCCAAGATAAAGGCTAGGATTTTATAATCAGTATTTAATAGGCTTATCGGTCTCCAATTGGTAAGTGTTTCTGGGTCTCCATTTTTAAATATTAGTCTTAGCATGGCTTTTCTGAAAGACTGTGGCAACTTGCCTTCATTGAGTGCCCAGCAGATAACAGAGTGCACTAAACTTCCTATTGAAGGCCAAAAGAGCTTATAAAATTCAGGTGGTAATCCATCACATCCAGGGGTTTTACCTAGTTTCATACCTAATACAGCTTCTTCACAATCCTGCAATGTAATTGGTTTGTCACACCTTTCTTTTTCTTCATCAGATAGTGTTTTCTGAATATTGACTGAGGTGAGATAGTTCTTAATTTTATCATCAGGTACATTTTTGGAGGAGTATAGCGTTTGATAAAAACTTCTACATTTCTTTAGTATTTCTACCTGGTCGTGTATTTTCCCATTTTCTAATGAGGTTATACAGTTTTGACTTTGTTTTTTGTTTTCTAAATTTAGGAAGTACTTTGTAGGCTTTTCTCCTTCTGTAATGTATTTTGTCTTTGCTCTTATCTGCTGTCCTTTTGCCTTTTCCTGAATAATACTTTCTAACTGTGTTTTAACATTCTCATATTCAGTCAGGGTTTGGGGATTTAAGTCAGTATCTAACTTTTGTTCTAATCTTTTTAGTCTATTTTCTAGTTCCTTTTCTAGTTTGTTTCTCTCTTTATTTTTATGCTTGGACCAGCTTATAGATAGTTCTTTTATCTTCATTTTACATATTTCCCATATCATGTCAGGTGTATAATGTTTCAGTTCTTCTTTTGTATCATCAATGACATTTCTAGTTACTAATATCACGTCAAGCTTCATTTAGGAATTTCTAGACGGTTCCCCCTCAGACTGACTTGTCTGTTCATTTAACCGTTCGGTATAGACAACTAGTCTATGTAGATGTTCCGGTTTGGTTATTGTTATGCAAATGCTGACCTAAATTTCTGACCAAAAAAAGTTACAAACTTCTCAGTCAGGTTTTCGGGTTGGCACGTCTTCACCATTGCTTCACAGGTACGCCTTTTCATTTTTTTTTCAAGTTTCAGCCAACGGGCCGGAAAATAAGTACAGGAGCTGGTAAGCGTTTGTGAAAATCACCTTACCGCCATTATGACCGATCGCAAGATTCAGGAACATTCTCTCAATTGTACTCACAATCGGGATTGCTTCTCTAACTCCCCGTTCGAACCAACGGCGTTCGCCGTGTAGGGTATCTGTAGATTGTAGATTGAATGAGTGTCCCTGGTTGTGTTGCAAATGGTGGTAAATGACCGATGAGTAGCTGTTTGTGCTCCTTCTGCAATGTTCATTGTACCTTTGTCTTAGTGGCCGCCTAGTCTCCCCAATGTACGCGTTATTGCAGTTGGGTCCTCACATTTGTGGGCGCCGGCCAGCTTTTATTTTCAGGGAAGCGCTGATTCGCGATTTTCAACATATAGGGCTAACTTCTTTTGCTGGAGAGATCGCAATGTTCGGCTGCAGAAATATCTCCTACTGAAGAAGTTGGCTCGATATGTTGAAAATCGCGAATCGGTGCTCGCCCTGAGAATAAATGCCGGCGCCGACCAGCAATCCTGCAATGGAGGCTAGGGTTGCCCCGAAACAGAGCAAGAATGTTCCTGCCAACGCCATGCACTGTGTTGGCATTGAAATTTTGACTGGGGATGTCCCTCGGATATGCCCACCGGCACTTATCGAAAAGAGTAGATGTCCTTCCCGGGTCAAAAAAATATGTTAGGATATGCAGTTTGTACTCTTTAGTACAAACCAGGTGTGTTACGGCATAATGCGGTTTACCGAGTATGCAACGGTGGGGTTCAAGCGCCACCGACTGACCTCTTGTGTTTCAAGTATAATGCAAGACAACAAACATGGTGCTTTGTCGGTGGGTCCGTGTATTCACCGAAATAAGGGAAATACGGGAAATACACGAAATACACGTCCGAAATACACGAAATACACATGAAGATGGCTGAAATCTACCGAAATACAGTATGATTTGATGTGTTAACATCACAGGTTGCTATATGCCGTCTTAAAATAATATATTTATAGCCCTGGCGACAAGAAAATGACAAAAAATACTTCGCGATCCCGGCCACGTCCGGTCGCCGCCATCTTTCTTACCATACACCATGATGTTTGTTTTTCAGTGGTGTCTTCTTATGTGTCATTTACACAAAAAGGGTGGTAAAATGTACCGACATACAGTATGATTTGATGAGCAAACATCACAGGTTGCTTTATTTCGGCATAAAATAATATATTTATGGTCCTGGTGACAAGAAAAGGACAAAAAATACTTCGCGACCCCGGCCGGCCGGCCGCCGCGTCATCTTTCTTACCATACGCCATGATGTTTGTTGTTAGTGGTATCCGAGTCATTTACACGAACATGCTTGTAAAATGTACCGACATACAGTATGATTTGATGAGCAAACATCACAGGTTGCTTTATTTCGGCATGAAATAATATATTTATGGTCCTGGTGACAAGAAAAGGACAGAAAATACTTCGCGACCCCGGCCGGCCGCCGCGTCATCTTTCTTACCAATTACGCCATGAAGTTTGTTGTTAGTGGTATCCGAGTCATTTACACGAACATGCTGGTAAAATGTACCGACATACAGTATGATTTGATGAGCAAACATCACAGGTTGCTGTATTTCGGCATGAGATAATCTATTTTTGGTCCTGGCGACAAGAAGAAGGCTACCCTGGGCGCCTGACTACTGTACCGGGTCGCTAGCGATTTTCTTCGGCTGCCCAAGGACAGTCAGGTCTTAGAAGTCCCCCAATGCGCTAATGCTAGGGTCACATTTCCAATCCGGGGCCCGGCCGGGCAGTCTTTGGGAACGGAAAGTATGATATTCAAGAGAACAAAACACAAAATGTACCCAAAATTATTTAAAAGCATAGCTTTTGCAAATTTTTGGACACACACTTTGATTTTTCGTTTCCGCAAATAGCCCGGCCGGGCCCCGGTTAGTAAATGTGACCCGAGCATAATTAGGGTTCTGCGGGCTGGAGGCTCTGTGCCGCCGAAGGAACCGGCTAAAGGGAACCGGCTAAAAGGCCCGATAAACAGTCTACTCTCCTCTACTGGAACCCAGGGTAAATCCCGGCGAAATAAGAAAATGGCGGATATGCGATCACTCACTAGTATGCGATCATGCGGCGGGATAGCCCTAAGTCTAAGGGATTTCCAAGGACCTTGTTGTAGGAATTTTATAGCGACTTAAATGTCTTATTTGTGGTATTTTACACACAGGACAACAAACTAATAAAGAATTTAACGTCTTAGGTTACAAATAAGATGTTTCACAGATGTGGTCCGAGTCCTGCGATGATGACCCTACCGCTAAGGTTCCCAGCCTATTATAGTCAACAATATTAGCAATTGGTAACCAACTATATGTCATTATCAGTGTAACGTTACCGAGTTGTATTTATTTGAGAGAACGCGAGAATCAGATATGAGACTAGATAGGCTAAGCTATCTATGGTTGACAGGCTAAGCTAACTTGTCACAGTGTCAGTAAGATTTTCCCCGCTCTTGACATATACTAGTTAAAGCCTGTCAATAAGAACCTTAACCCTTGCCCTTATATAACCATAAACATGGTTCATAAATAACCAAGGAGGTTAAATATACAAGATAACATTTCCCCTGTGTTCACACGGGATGTTCCTGTGAATCACACAAAACCCGCATCCCTGCCAAACCCTGAAGATGATCCTGTAAAATGGAGAGAAAAAAATATTGACATTCCTTTAAATAAATGATTCATTTTTTGAATGTTAAAACAGAAAAACGGATGTCAAAAAGATAGGCAAAAGAAATTGGATATTGATGGATTTGAACTCACGATCTATGAATACGCGATCTGTCGGCCTACCAGTTGAGCCAACATGATTAACTCGCTCCGCTCGGTCATTCCAAGGAGGCTATAACGTCCCAACACGTCAATTGGTAAGAAAGATGACGCGGCGGCCGGCCGGGATCGCAAAGTATTTTCTGCGGATTTGTTGTCGCCGGGGCCATAAATTAATTATTCGATGCCGAAATACAGCAACCTGTGATGTTTGCTCATCAAATCGTACTGTATGTCGGTACATTTTACAACCATGTTCGGATACCATTAACAACAAACATACCATAATGCACCACAAGTTAGGAAATACGTAATACCAAGGAGGTTATATAACCTCCTTGGTAATACCTAAAGCTAATCTCCAAGCAGATCACACGGGCACGGCTGCAAAATAAATATTATAAGGGATGATATTGTCAAAGGGATGATATTTGCCAAGGAAGTTTGGTCGCCTGGGGGTTTCATTTGCGGGCAAATTATCAACTTTACCGTGGACTGACTCTACTGGCCAATTATTACTTTTTTGCCGAATTCTACGACCCATACGCTCGTAGGAAGGGCTGGTAAAGGTTTGAGAAGTTCCTGCCCACTTGTTCCGTAATGTGTGGGGTTTGTTATGTTTTCCTTTCGTCTGAATAAATCATAGGCTGCTATCTCCCTATAATCTCCCTTGTTATCATCAATTTCGCCACTTCCTAGCTTTGCCACTTTCTTACATTTCTACACATTTTTTTTTCAGGTAAATTTACCGTGAGACTGGAAGAAAGGACCATTAGGCCTACTTAATATAATCTTTGTTCCAAATGCGTTCACGTTGAAATATGCGTTGTTGGGTTATCAAGTGTTTCTGTTTTTTTGTTATTAACCTTATTGTCAACTTTATATATTCGATATTAAACTTATTGTCAACTTTTGTTCTTTTCTAACACCTCAGGTTCTGACGCGTTTTGTTTTGTTTGAAGTTTTGAACGAAGACATTTGTTTCGCCTACTTAAGTTAATACCGTACTAACCGTTACTAACAGAAGATCAGTCACAGCAAACGTACATTAGCAAACATCAACAAATGTATTTACAATGCAAAATGTTAAGAAAGACATTTAGACCAAGAGCAAAAGCAAAATAAGTCACAAATCTACATTACGTAAAATGGCAACAGCATTCATGGAAAGTACGCAAGTTATTACTTACAAATCGGGTCTTTACATTTCTTGTTGAAGGTAAAGAAACCTAGTCAAAGTTATTTCAGAAATGGCACAATCCATTAAAAAAATTATATTACGAAAAATGGCAACAACTATTTACAAATCGGGTCTTAACATCTCTTGTTGAAGGTAAAGAAACCTAGTCACAAAGTTATTTCAGAAATGGCACAATCCATGAAAAAATATATTACGCAAAATGGCACCAACTATTTACAAATCGGGTCTTTACATTTCTTGTTTAAGGTAAAGAAACCTAGTCACAAAGTTTTTTTCAGAAATGGCACAATCCATTGAAAAATTATATCACGAAAAATGGCAACAATTATTTACAAATCGGTCTTTACATGGCAAAAAAGGTGACACCATGCAATAAAAGGCAAAGTGATAAATTGATTTCCTTCAAGTACAGAAAATCACCTTGATTGCTGACGCGCTATGAAAAGGTGTCAAGGTGTTAATCGGCTTGAAAATCACGTTGCATTTGTATGGCTTGCACACTTTCATACGTTAAGAGATGCGACGTACAAAGGAGGTTTGGACGTACCAAGTTCATACGTCGGGCCAAATTTTATACGTTTGGCATTCAAATAGTATGACAGAAGTGTAGTTCGCTGTCAACTAGTATATAGCTGGAGATCACTGGTTTAATAAGAGATGCGACGAACCGAATTTCGTACGTCGGGCCAAATTTCATACGTTTGGCATTCGAATAGTATGATATAAGTGTAGTTCGCTGTCAACTAGTATATAGCTGGAGATCACTGGTTGATTAAGAGATGCGACGTACCAAATTCCATGCGTCGGGCCAAATTTCATACATTTGGCATTCGAATAGCATGATAAAAAGTGTTAGTTCGCTGTCAACCATATAGCTGGAGATCACTGGTTTAATAAGAGTTGCGACGTCACCACTTTTCATACGTTTGGCATTCAAATAGAATGACAAAAGTGTAGTTCGCTGTCAACTACTGTACTAGTATATAGCTGGAGATCACTTAAGAGATGCGACGTACCAAATTTCCAGGGCTAAATTTCATACGTTTCTCATTCAAATAGTATGACAAAAGTGTAGTTCGCTGTCAACCATATAGCTGGAGATCACTGGTACTGATATAACCTCCTTGGCATATAAACTGGTTACAGTATTTCCTGCCGCGCAAAGGATGATGGTATAGCTTGATCCGCCATATTTGTTCCTACATGAACGCTACCCGAAGAGAAAGTTAGCGCAATCCGTTGCACATTATCGCTTCTACAATGGCATATGGGCAGTAGTTAGCAGGAAATCACATACAGGGAAAGTTTCTGACGATTGTTTAGTCATGAACGAACGTTGGACATCGCTGTACATGTATTGGATTTTTTGTTTGTCTACGAATCGGACCGCGAGTGTCGGTTGTGTTGTTGGTTCACGGCTGTTTGTCGGCAAACATGAGATTTGTGACCGAGCTTTATTTAGAGACAAATCATGTTCACAAAGACCAAGTAGTTTATTATATGCTTGTAGTTTAATGTCGTGTAGTTTCATATTGTAATGTAAGCCAGTAGTCTTTAGTATCGCTTTAGACTAGCGGGGCAACTCGGGCGGACTCGGCGGGCGACATGGCGATTGACCCCGCTGGCGCACCCCAAAGTACGCCGGCGCTATAGAATTCCTGCCGAGCAACAAAAAAAAGAAGTTAAAATTATAGTAGTGAGGCTTCTAGATCGATATCATTACCAATATTCTCCAAACATACACATATTACGTGCTCAGTAAGTAAGGTGCCGAGTTGTCCCGGCCTAGGGGCCGAGTTGTCCTGATATGTAAATCACTTTAATATAGCGGCAGGAAAACATAGCGGTTGGGGCAAAATGGAGAAGGTCACGGCACTTAATTTTAACGGTGGGAACAAACATTACTGTTTCAAGAAGTATTGATCAAATATTAGCGATGATGAAATTTTAGCTGTTGACTAGTGACCGTTAAATCAGCTAAAATTAAGTTACAGTTAACAAATCAAGAATTACAGTACCCAACAAACATCATGGCGTATGGTAAGAAAGATGACGCGGCGGCCGGCCGGCCGGGGTCGCGAAGTATTTCCTGTCCTTTTCTTGTCACCAGGACCATAAATATATTATTTTATGCCGAAATAAAGCAACCTGTGATGTTTGCTCATCAAATCATACTGTATGTCGGTACATTTCACCACCCTTTTTGTGTAAATGACACATAAGAAGACACCACTGAAAAACAAACATCATGGTGTATGGTAAGAAAGATGGCGGCGACAGGACGTGGCCGGGATCGCGAAGTATTTTTTGTCATTTTCTTGTCGCCAGGGCTATAAATATATTATTTTAAGACGGCATATAGCAACCTGTGATGTTAACACATCAAATCATACTGTATTTCGGTAGATTTCAGCCATCTTCATGTGTATTTCGTGTATTTCGGACGTGTATTTCGTGTATTTCCCGTATTTCGGTGAATACACGGACCGTTTGTGGGTACAAACGGTAACGATTTATATGTTTCTGTTTTATGACCAGATCCAGGATCGACGCGACACTAGCAGTCATGCTCCAGAAGGCATGGGACATTTGTAAGCGCATTCGACTGTCTAGAACTCTGGTAGTGATAGTGGCAGTTTTGGCAATGTTTATGGACTCAATACTGGATACCGTCGTTGGTAAGTCAAGGCACCATCCTTACGCACTATCTAGTAGAGTTTGTTGTTTGCATGATAGTTGTAAAAGACCTTACGAAAGTTGCTGTACTTTTATTGTGTCAATACAATAAAGATGTCAATAGTATAAAGACATTTCAAAATCTACAACTGGATAAAATTCTGAGACCTAATTCCAGACGTTTCGAGAGACATCCATCACTCTTCTTCAGCGTCATTAAAGTAGGGAAAACCGGTTGAACATGTAAAGAACACTTATCTACTAGTAACTCAAAAAAACAACCATGTCATAAAGATCTAGGATAGTTACTATGGTCAGACAACACCTTAGGAACTTTTACTGTCCTTTGTGTTGCAAAGCGGGGTCCCGTGTACTAGAAAGTTCTACACGAATTCCTCCCATTCTGTTTAAAGTGGGGTTGTAGATCCGCTCGTAGATGGCCTCCCTGACTCCGCGTTCATATTACGGTATCTTATAGGGCGTATTCTTTCACGTGACCCGCCCCCTAGCAACGAGCAATGGCTGCCATTTTAGGGTCCACTTGGTAGTGGCTTAAGTCCACCATTCACGGGTCCTAGACTTTCAATGGTAAACATTTGAGGAAAAGGCTGTTAAAAGTCACCTACCTGAAGTTTAGATCATGGAAAACTCACATTGGCAGCGTAGTCTGACCTCTAAAGTGTCAATCTAACGAGTTTCGCCGATTTTCCACCGGCGCAAACTAGTGATATTCTTTCAAACCGTGGCGAGATGACATTTGACCCCCTTCACAAGACCTGATCACATCCAAACTACACCTATTTCATAGTGCACCGGACACTTAAAAAATGGCTAAAACCCTGTTTTTCTAACTAAATGAAATAGCCACAACCCTTACCTGTCAATTCCAGCTCAA
This sequence comes from Branchiostoma lanceolatum, assembly GCA_035149815.1. Taxonomy (NCBI): domain Eukaryota; kingdom Metazoa; phylum Chordata; class Leptocardii; order Amphioxiformes; family Branchiostomatidae; genus Branchiostoma; species Branchiostoma lanceolatum. The sequence continues at coordinate 19,190,517 of CM068871.1, read as the reverse complement.
AAAACACCAACATTTCCAACAAAGAGGCCTCCTACAGCTACGTTTAACAAGCATATACAAGGCGATTTCATAAAAATGGACCTTTTGCGCATGACTGTAATGGTTAACTTTGGCCTTAGTGGAGCCCTATGGAACTCTCCGTCGAAATGGCAGATGTTTTCTACGCCATTCACAATTTCCCTTCAAAACGTTTTGTCTCATAATCATGGTGTTTTGCCTCGTGGTCGGGTGTTGGATTGGGACTGATTAAGCACACACTGATCGGGTAACAGTAAGATTGGTTTTGTGTTTCTCGTGTAGGTGCGGGAACATACGAAGGGACTAACCTGAAACAACAGTGCATTTCTGACATACGAACAGCGGATCTAGATAGTTGAAGTTTGAGAATTTACGTGTGTGTATGGAAACCTTTGTATGAATCTGGTTGAAAAGCAAATTACAGGCCCGTTGTGTAACACAGTCGCGGCACCGCGTACTCGTTGTTTGAGATACGTTCATAAACAGAGGGTCTTTCAACGTCGAACTTTCCCGATCATAACGTACTCCCTGTTAACTAAATTTCTCACGACACTCAGTTTTATCAAGACACTGTACTGCGTGGCTGCAGGCCTGGGAACAATTGTATGCTGTGAACTGATTTTATACGTACTCTGTAAACAGTAGTTCCCAGAACCAACTGAAGACAAAATCAATGGACCGCTGGTACTACTTAGCGGCCTGGCATGTTTGTAGGCTGGGGAAAACCTTTCCTCGCTCGTCAATAATGGGTCATTTCGTGAAATTTGATTTTTTTGTAGCGGAAATGATGTGAGGCTGGAGACTCTTTGCATAATAGAATAGCGATTAGACGACTACGCATTCCTTGGAAATTTGGAGACTGTCGAACGACGAGAAACTTCGCTGCAAGGATGGACCCCAAAATGGCCGCCCACGGAGGGCAAGGGCAATGACGTCACGTGAATACGCCCTATAGCTAAGCTAAGCAAGCTCGCATTGATTTTCGCCTAATGTTGAAATTTACAAAAAACAAGATTTTTTTAGGCCTTCGGCAATGGTCAATATACTGAAAATGGGGCAACATGTCGCAAACGCCTGTCAGTTCCATCGGAAAAAAAAACGTCCTAGATGCTGAAAAAGGGCATGTGCACATGTAGGAATGATGAAAAATCCGTACAAACATGTTGTACAATTATATTGTATGCAAGCTGTATTAACATTGCTCCCTGTTACCAACTTACAAGAAGACTCAGTGCAGTCACCATACCAAAACTGTTATTTTAATTAGCCGACAATTGTTGTGCAATTAAGTGTTAATGACCCGCCCCGAGGTGTATATGGTGTTATAACGTTTGGTCATGTGCTATGACCACCGAATAAAACCATCGAGTAATGCTTTTGTTTCTTCTTGTACACCATTGTTTTGATTTGATTGTAATTAGCCCTCGGGTTTGAATTTGCAGTAAAGCTGTTATTATTACATTTGCCGTAGGCAGAAGGTTGATATTTTTTCATATGCGTTTTGACCATAGTATATTAAATAATCACATCTCAATCTATATTTTCGAAATCAAAAAGAGACGAAAAGAAGCCGAATCTACATATTAGAGTAGTTTTAGAACCAATGTTTCAGACTTACATTAGATGAATCAACTATATATTGCTCAAAAACTTTCCGCATTAATTATGCAAATTAGATAATGCTTTGCATAATAAGTATCTAATCACGTACATCATCACTCAAGCTATCTACTTACCAAAATTCATGACCATCCATCAAGCCCTTCTGGAGTTACTCCCTTTCAAAATCTGAACCAAAACCTGCTCCTGCAGTTCCAAAAAAAGCCGATAGGGGGCCAAAACCTAAACTACTTACTCTACGTCCAAAAGTGCCATCTACCACTCAAAAATCAGTTCCATAGCTTGTCCAGAACACGAAATATCAAACAGGAAGTTCCGCTGCAGTACCGTAAGAAGCCGCTAGGGGACCAAAAATCTAATCATTTCCTAGTCTCATCAAGACCTACCCTCCTACTAAATATCAAGACAATCCATTCAAGCCTTCTTCTTTACATACACAAAACACACATACAAACGCTACCCTCTGCATAACCTTCTCGGCGAAGGTAACTATCGTACATGGTACAATGTATGGTATTAAATGAACAATACTACAAGGCTAATATATCCTACAAAAGTCCTGTCAATGTCATTTTACAAATGTATTTACTTTATTACGAATTATTATCCCTAACATGATTGCATTTTGAGGACATTTGCAAACGATTCTTACGAGTTAGTGTCCTTGACATGTTCAACTAGTTTTCCCAGTTAAGAATTAGTGGCATTATATTCGCTTTGCAGGTTCGTTTTACGGACGCTGAAGAAGAGTGATGGATGTCACTTGAAACGCCCGGAATTAAGTCTCCTATTTTATCCAGCTGTAGAGTTTTAATTGTATCTATATATTATAAATTTTGTATCAGTATGCCTGTACGTATCCCTATAGGGCAAAAATGTACATTAAATTTATCATTAAACCAACCCACAACAGCCAAATCAACCAACCCATTGATAGTTCAAAACGTGGGTCACTTCATTTTCCACTGCCTTCAAAAAAGAGGTCAAACAAAACCATAGTCAACCATAGATAAAATAGAACGTTCACAGTAGACTAAATAACTATTTCGATTTTCATGTCTCTCCGTGTACTTGTTTGTCTGCAATTAGCCTTTGGGCATGAACTTGCAATAAAGTTATTATTATCATTATTATATTTTCTCCTAACACAGAGCCCATCATGCCAGATTACTTCTACAGACTACAACACCCTAACTACACAGGCCCCATTATCATCTCCCACCACATGAACAAGAAACCAGTGACGTCAAAGTTGTCAGGAAGCAACCTGTCATCCTGCAACCTAGGGACAACCTGTTTGCCGGCTGCGAACACAAAGCCAAACCAGCTGGAGCTTTCACAAGCAGGGCAGCGAGCATCACAGCTGAAGAAACAGAGCGTCATTCTAGGGATCCTATACGCCTCGAAATCCGCTGCGTCCATCATAGCAAATCCGGTCGCAGGATTTCTGTCTGATAGGTAATTGTGCGAGAATTCCTATCAAAATATTGTTTCATGGTTCCATTTAACACAAAAGCGGCGTTGAATTATCAAGTGGCTAGGCTAGCGGATACGAGTTCAATTCCTGGCATTCCCGGCTTTAGACGTTGAGTTCTTGGAAACGGCGCTTTACACGACTTTCTTCGATACACCAAGGTTTATAAGTGGGTACTTCACTTCGGTTGAGTAGGTAAAAAAAAGTCAGTGGAATCCGGAAGGAGAGATATAGGCTCCGCCTTCCAATACCGTGCCCAAGACACGCTGGATAACAACCCACTGTCTCTGCGGCCTCTGAAAGGCTATGTGACTATCATTACCCCTTTCAAAACCTTAAACAGAATGGAAATGCGTCGAAAGCATTTGGTAGAATTCTTGAATCGTCAGGGAACAAACTAAATCAAGATTTGATAGTATTTCGATCGCAGTAGCAAGAAAAAGTGACTCTTAACTTTCATTTCCAAAAATAAGTCCTTCTCATTGTATATCTCGGTGTTTAATTAAAGCAATCAATTTTTCTTTATTTTTTCAGGTTTGGTTACAGTTTAGTTCTGTACATAGGCATTGTCCTCGTCTTCGGCGCAACTGTTGGTATGTGCTTTATCTATTTATCTGTCTGTATCTGTCAATGAAGGGGGGGGGGGGTAAAACTTGAAATTTAACAGCATACTACACTATGCTAAATATACCCAAAAGTCAAGTTCTCACTTGTTTGCAAAGCTATTTTCTCATGGGGGATACCCTATCCCGGTTATAACCGGGCCCAGCACTCAAGGCATTGTTCTGTATCTCTGTTTAAACCGTGAATGGCTGTTTAATTAAGATAGTAAAATAGGTAATTATGCCATGACTGATGTGCTGTATTTGCCAACAGCCTACGCATTCAGCACATCCTATGCTGCACTCTTCGCATCACGAGTGGTGCAAGGTGTCGGGGGTTCTTTTTCGATAATACCAGGTGAGTGTTTCTGATGTCATTATGATGTCATAATGATGTCATAATGATGTCATAATGATGTCATAATGATGTCGCTAAAATGTATTTTCGCTGAAATACGGTGGAAGAAGAGGGATGGACTCAGCCTTCCGATGCCACCCCTAGACATAGTGGATAACAACTCACTGCCCCTATGACATAGAAAAGGCTATGGGGATTACGTTTGACTTGACTTGACTTGACTTGTCTTAATCCTCTTCGCTCCTTTGGGGGCATAGGGCCTAAGTAAATTGTCTCCATCGCTTTCGGTCTCCGGTGTTCCTCTTTACCTCTTGCCATGAGGGGTTGGTACTGTCCAGGTTCTTTTTGACACCACTCCTCCAAGAGAGCCATGGTCTTCCCCTACTTCTCTTCCCCTGAGGGTTGTGGTAAGTGACAGAAGCGCAGACCACTACACCACAGGGACACCCCTCTCCGACGTTTATCTCTTTTCATTATTTCATCACATTTCAGCGTTGGTCATGCTAGCAGAGACCTTCCCTGACAACACGGAGAGAGCAGAAGTTATCGGACTTGCTAGATCAGGGGTGATCGTCGGTTCGCTAGGTGAGTATCCAGGTCATCTAAGGTTAACTTATGGTAGCGTGTGAATACTTTGGTAAAGGAAACAAGATGCTATATGCAGGAAAATTCTGGGCATTACATATCTAGATCGTGTCACAAATGAGGAAATCCGCAACACGGAGGTAATACAAGCCATTGTCAACCTCTTGACAATTGTAATGAAGCCTAAGCTGAGATGATTTGTTCATGTGGCAAGATCGCCACCAGAGCTTGAGAAAAGTGTACTACAAGGGACATTGTACGACTAAAATCTGAGGTGCGCTATGTTTGCTTGGGTTGATGTAAAGATCAACCTTCGTCATGGTTTTCAACAACACAGATGAGTTTTCATGCTAATGTTAAGTTTTATTCTATACCTCCTTTTTGTAATATGTTTAACACTAGTTTCAATACATTGTCATGCAATCAAGTTCATATTATCATTCCTTATACATCACCAGTCGGCCCTGTGATTGGCGGAGTGATGTACCAGTTTCTTGGATACAAAAGTCCGTTCATGTTGATTGCTGGATTGACCGTTGTCGATGGAGGTATGAATTTTCTTTACTTTTTCACTTTACAATCACGCCCAGTGTAAAAGGGAGCTTCAGGCATAAACCCCAAGTGTCAAGCCTCTGCACGTAAAAGAATCCGACACACTGATCGAGAAGAGTAGGGGTGACCCTGCGTGTTTGGCCAAAAGACGAGAGCTGTAGCGAAGGGGAGGGAGTCCTGAAAGCAGATCCCATTCAGATCCTGTATAAACAAGGAACAAAAACAGGCATAAAAGTACACTTACCAGTATTTCAATGTCCCAAAACTTCCACCCAATGAACAGCTAAAACATGTGTAGTTGCCGTTTTTGGAAAATGCAGGGGTTCGACTCCTGCATTCTGAAGCGATATCGGCCATCGAATGTTAACAACCACTGACCTTTGAACCGGCAGCTGGGAGACACTGGTCTGGCCCGGGGAAAACCCCCTCCCAAATGATGTTATTCTAAACCACCACAAGTGGCAAAAGTCACTTTTTTTTGTTGAAAAGTAAACACATGTCTGGTCTCCCTGCCCAAAACCTGGCCAAAAGCGACCAAAGATTTCACCAGGACATGCAAACTGGGCTTTCTGCGCATATCTATTAAGAGGTCCCTCCCCCGAAGCCGCATTGCACTACCAAAAGCTACATGACCTCATCGTGGGAGGATTTGAACTACGGTGTTGTTCACAGTGACGTTGATTGTGACGTAACCGTGTGGCACTTAACGGCCTTTTTGTCGTGATTTTTTTGCTTAGGCAATTTTATATCTTAGGCACTCTCTTCAAGCAAAGAAAGGAACAAGAGTTGCTTTATAGATATAGAGATGACAATTTCTGAGGTATATTTGGGGATAGAGATGTAGAAAATGAAGAAATCATATTGAAATGTTTGCCCTGTTGATATTTTTCAGTTCTTCGTTTACTACTGCCAAAAAGAACAGCACCCGCATGTGTGGTAAGTGTGTGTGTGTGTGTGTGTGTGTGTGTGTGTGCTGTGTGTAAGTTTGTGTGCGCGTGCGTGTTTGTGTGCGTATCCGAGTTTGTGTGTGTCTGTGTGTTTGTGTTTTAACGTGTGTGTGTACGCGCGATTGTGCGTGTGTGAGTTTGTGCATGTATGTGAATTTGTGCATGTATGTTTTGTATGTATGCCAAAAATCGAGTATCTATGTCGGCCTTTTGTAGATAACTGTACCCGATCCCATTGTTATTTGACCTTTTGCAGGAAGAAGAGCAAAATTATTCGATCGTGAATTATTTGAAGGATCCATATATTATGACTACAACAGGTAAGATAGAGTAGCGCGCGGTGGCACTGTGGCTTGTGGTGGCACTGTGGCCTATGGTGGCACTGTGGCCTGTGGTGGCACTGTGGCCTGTGGTGGCACTGTGGCCAGTGGTGGAACTGTGGCCTGTGGTGGAACTGTGGTCTGTGGTGGAACTGTGGTCTGTGGTGGCACTGTGGCCTGTGGTTGCACTGTGGTCTGTGGTGGCACTGTGGCCTGTGGTGGAACTGTGGTCTGTGGTGGCACTGTGGCCAGTGGTGGAACTGTGGCCTGTGGTGGAACTGTGGTCTGTGGTGGCACTGTGGCCTATGGTGGCACTGTGGCCTGTGGTGGAACTGTGGTCTGTGGTGGCACTGTGGCCTGTGGTGGAACTGTGGTCTGTGGTGGAACTGTGGTCTGTGGTGGCACTGTGGTCTGTGGTGGCACTGTGGCCTGTGGTGGCACTGTGGCCTGTGGTGGCACTGTGGCCTGCGGTGGAACTGTGGTCTGTGGTGGCACTGTGGCCTTGTTGTTAGTGTTGTTGACTCAGAACCTGGAGGCATGGAGTTTGAATCCCTTGCAGGCCCTTGGGAAAGGCACATCACTAGACTAATGTGAAAATGAGTACGTATCTTCAGCTAGGGATGTCCCTCGGATCGGATGTTAAACGGACATCCCGCGTTTGAGAAGTGCCAAAATGGGCGTCCCATGTTCAAGGACGTGCCTCGAGCAGTGTTAAAGAGGAAGGGCTAGTAACCCCTCCCTGTAAAAATACACCCTGCTACTGAAACACCAAGGTAACTTGCTAAACTATGTGCCACTATAGGCACTACAAGGTGAACAACAACACCCTTCCCTTGGTTGATTGCCACCATATGTTACTGTTGCAGTGTTCATTTTCGTTCCAATAACAACGGCTCTGACGGTTTGGGGAGTTGTACCGGTGTGGATGATGATGACAATGAGAGCTTCACCATGGCAACAAGGTATGAAATGTTCTATATATGAGGAGTTCCGTAAGACTTTTATTCACTTTCCTTTGGTTAGATACAGCAGCTTGTATGAGGTTTCATGCCATAAGGTTTAATTATGTCTTGAGATGTGTCAACTTTCATAAAATTAGGTGTTGGTGATTCACTACGAATCACACGGACGGGAGACCTGGCGCATCCCCGTCTTGAATCAGCCAACGAAAGGATATGCTACTCCGTAAGGGGCGGTTTAACCCCAACGTTGAGTAAGCACGTCGACTGATGATGATTAAGATATGAAGGTGACAGTTCGCAGAGTCCGTTTAAAAAAGAGTTGCAGATTAGGCGGACTACAGTACCACTGGCAACTGATTCCATATTTCTCTTTTTATAAATGACTTTTTCCCAGAGCTTGTTCTTTAACTTAGCTAATCTAAAAGTTGACATGGAAGCAAAGCGAGTTATATCCTACATTGACAACTGTTGATACTTTTTAATTCTTTTTGCACATCAGGAATGGCGTTAGTACCTTCAGCAGTAGGTTACGTCATCGGATCTATTCTTTCATCGATGTTGGTGGAAAAGGCAGGATGGTAAGACTCACATCATTGTGTTACCGGTGAAAGCAGAACAAAAACATTTGACTTATAGTATTTCCTAATTAACTATGCAAATTGGGCCTGTAGTTCCAGAGTAATCTGATAGGAGGTGGGTTGGAGGGGCAAGCCTTCTCCTGCCTTAAATCAGAAGCTATCTGCCACAAAATCAAGACCATAGCATTTCCAGGACAAAAGATAGAAAAACTGAAGTTCTGCTGCAGTACCAAGGTCACACACCAGGGACCCAAAATCGAATTCGACCATCGTCTTTCCAACACCTACTTACATACCAAATGTCGTCGTAATCCATTCTTCTAAAGTTATGCTGACCACAGATATCTTGAAACACAAACAGGTACACACAAACAGGTACACACACACACACACACACACACACACACACACACACACACACACACACACACACACACACACACACACACAAACCGAGAGACCAAAAACAATAATTCAATTAAACATTGCGTGAATGTTCCCCCTAATGTTGACATGTCGTAAAACAGTTTCCAGAGCAGTACAAAACGGTTGGAATCTACTGAGCTGTACGCATTTTATACACTTATGTATAACGCATGCACGTAATATTAGAGTAGGGTGTACATGCATGCTCTATTGGGTACATGTAGAGCCATCCCTGCACGTAGTTCGTACGCAGAAAGGAGAACGTCATTTTAAAACTGCCGTCCCATCCAATTGTTGTAGAAGACGTCCTATGTAAAGTAAAGAGTAAAGTTAAGCAGACATCCTGGATTGAGGGTAAGCATAAAGATTTTATCAGCAGCAAGTGGTAGTGCGATATCGATGCGCTTCGAAACAATTCGCGTTTTGGCCAAGCACGCCGGGTCACCCCTACTCTTCTTGATAGGTGTGTGGGTTCTTTTACGTCAACGAAATGACAAACACAATCCCATACAACATATGCCCAACCTGGAGCCGATCCTAGAATCTTCCCATGGATCCATGGGCACACCATGGATTCGATCAATATGGCCAAGCAGCGGGCTTGCGTCACCGCTTGTACATGTCTATAAAGTGTTAACAAAATTCATTTGTCTACGTATCCTCAGTTGGCTGCTGACGCTTGTCGGAACCTTGGGATTGGGAGTCTTCACGTCACTGGTAAGTTACGCTTCAGAATTTCAAGAAGATATCTTTTTCTGGATCAAAGTTGAATAGTTATTTCCAACACAAAATCTGGACTTTATAATTGGAATGTCATTTAAACGTGCAAGAATGACCAAAAAGACATCAAAACACACAAAGCTTAAAAAGCTTTTAAAGATTCGTTTTTTGTCCATGAAATTTGTTGAGTGTTTTGTCAATTCGATTGGCCAGCGTGCCACGGGTCCAGTGAGAGGGGGCCATTACTAGGGCTCGGAAAATATAACGAACAAAAAAGCACCGCCTGTACTAACGATGCAATGCTTTTCAGCTTCCTCTATGTAAGAACATCCCAGAGCTGGTCACACCCTACCTGGCCTTTGGACTAGCCGGTGGTATGTACTTAACGTCTACTGTGTGTTTCCGAGGAAATACCAGCTCTTTTCTCGAACCTTTTCCTTAAGTTGGGGGGGGGGGGGTGCAAGATCCGATGCCAGTTTTTTTTTCGCTTTTCTTGAATGTTCCCATCAATAAGATGGTTTAAACAACGCTTGCAGGCAGATAAAAGGTTATACCGATACAGATTGTCCGATTTGCATAATATTCCAATCATTTTCTATGGTATCTAGAAGAACTGTATTGCACGACTATTGTAGCAGGTACAAAGTATTATAACAACAGTTAACATAGAACAAGACATAAGTATGGAATAAAAAATAACTATTTACTGCAACAATGTATACTCCCCTGGAATAACGAATATGTCGTTATTGTATTAGAATACAAATGTATTCTATACAACAAAGAGAGAGAGAGAGAGAGAGAGAGAGAGAGAGAGAGTAAAACATAATTTTCTTCTTGTATTTATGCCATCACAAAGAAGCGAGGAGAAGCCAAATTCACATAGTAGAATATAACTCTTTTGCTAGCCTGACAACGTATATATGTGTATCAGTAAACTTTTCCTTTGTTGTGACCTTTACTTTACCTAGTTGATCAATATGTATGTACAATAAAGGTCTTCATTCATTATATTCCTTCCTGCGCCTAATCTCCAAGCATATCTACACGGTGGCAAAAATCGTATATGCTAGCCAGAGAAGCCCCAGTCAGCTACGTTGCGGACTTCTCTGGCTAGCATATACGATTTTGGCACCGTGTAGATCTGCTTGGAGATTACCGTGCACCTAGGCCCAATTGTCTACCCCTGTATTCCTCGCAGGACTGTCAGAAACAAGTGTGCTAACAGAGATTGGGCACTTAGCAGACATCAGGTGAGGCTACTGTTGGTTCTTATTGGCGCGTACGATTTTACGATCTATCTACTATGTATTGGTAGTGTCGATTGGCCGAGTAGCTAGGCCAGCGGTCTCGAGATTTAGAGGTCACAGGTTCCATTCCTGGCGTCCCTATGCCTGGCTAGACATCGTGTCCCTGAGAAAGGCACTTAACGTGACCTTCCTTACTCCAACTAGGTGTGAAATGGGTACCTGACTTCGGTTGTGGAGGTTGTAAACATCATGGGCGGCGAAACTAGAGGAATAGGCTCCGCCTTTGAATACAACAACCCACTGTCCCTGCGGCTTCAAAAAGGATATGGGGCTATCTTTACATTTGGGGGTGTCCCTGTGGTGTAGTGGTCTGCGCTTCTGTTACTTGCCACATCTGGTTCAAATTCATTGGACCAGAAGGCACAAGTTCAAGCCCGGGGTAGGTCACCTCTGGTCAAGAGGCGCATTGAGTCATACCAAAGACTTTATGAAAATGGTACATACTTCTATAACAGTATGGTAGTTAAACACATTCCACTGCCAGTGGACTGGCTAGCTCTGTTGCAGTGATTGCACCACAGTGTGGCCCAGGGCTATGAAACGGAGATGGGCTCCGCCCTATACACCTTATGGCGTGGGAGGATTTTAAACAACTTATCTTTACATTTACCTACCCACGCATCCATCAACCCATATAGTTATGAATCAATCTATCTATGTAGCTATGTCCAGTTCCTATATAACGTATTCTCTGTGATTTGTGACTTCAGGCATGGATCGAGATATGGCAGTGCCTTCGCCATCTCAGAAACAGCAAACAGCTTCGCCTGCGTTGTTGGTAGGTTTTAGTGACATCTATAAGGTCTCGGACCGGAGTTTATTTTACAATTTAGTAAGTAGGCCAACACCCTTAGGCCGATGACCTACAATCCTGCCAAGAAAAGTAGGACGGAAAATCTGATTATTTTGGCGAAAAGTGGTTTGTTGGTGCTTTCCGATGTAATTATCGGTATCGTCTGTTGCCCTTTTATTTTGGGTAAAACCATAGTAAAATGTAAATTCTAAATACGAAAATTATCATTGTTTTACACTTTGATCGAAGCTGAAACACTAACAGTACGGGAATAAAACTCTGATCGAGCTGCGAAAGAAACAATGATACATATAAAAAAAACATTAGCTGAATTATAAAAACGCATAGTATTCAATAAATGCAGTTGAGTTACATATGAAATTTGCTCATTGTAAAGTAATAAAGTTTGCTTAATTTATATATTTAAACCATGTGTATTCTTTCTTACTGTAGGGCTCGGGATCGGCGGGGCTTTACTGAATGCCGTGGGGTTCTTTTGGATGATGCTGGGCATAGGGATAATCAACATCCTTCTTAGTCCTTTGGCCATCATACTGAGGAATCCACCGAGCACAGAAAAGAAAGACAAACTGGTAGGCATAAGTATAAGCAAATTACATTTTGAATGGAGTTTAAACTGTAAAGGCCAACACAATAAATTGGACTTACCCAAATTTTCGACTGATCAGCTACAGTCTTTGTCAAGGAGTGAACAATCCACTGCTTCTGTGACGTCACGTTATGCAGATGAGACACGTGACTCGGTGAGCAGTGGATCATATGTTGCAGAAAGTCTATGGCGCCCCCCGTCTCTGTTGAGGGATGGTTGACGGGGGGCGCCATAGACTTTTTGGGTAAGTCTTATTTATTGTGTTGGTCTTTACAGTTTAAACTCCATTCAGAATGACTTCTACCAACACAGATGAACTTTCAAGTGAAGTCAAAATATATTTTGTAACAGTTACTCTACAAGCAACTAGATAAAATTCCTCTGGTATCATCTGTTAAATCAAGAGTACATCTTAGCAACAAAATGTTTTAGGTACAAGTGAACTTTTCTTTTTTTCTTCTTGGCGGGGAGTTCGGTGTTCGTTCATTTACTATTCAAACGTCTTGAGTGTCTTGTCAAATCTCCTATTTTCTATAATGTACAAGTGGCGGTGAGAATATAAGTGTGTACAACTTGAGTCCTGTGCCACTTTGTCTTTGTCGTTCCGAGACTTTCCTCACTCTACCCAGGTGTAAGAATGGGTACCCGACTTCGGTTGGGGGGTAAAAGGTGGTGGAAGGTGAGGGATGCGCTCAGTCTTCCAATAACGTACTTTAGACACAGTGGACAACAAACCACTGCCTTATGGCCTTGAAAAGGGTATGGGACAATCTTTACCTTTACATTCTTTCAGTCGAATTCTATTCTGGCTGACTTAACCGTACGTTGTCCTGTTTGCAGGTGATCGTCTTTAAAGAGGAGAATCAGCCGAAATCTAGGACGATGTCCTACAGACCTCAACCCGGGGCCGGGGAAGATTTCTGAATCACTGTGGCACTTAAAATATGTACTTCTTGTTTGGTACCGGCTGATACGATGTGATATTTAAACTACTGTACAGGATTTAGCATGAACGTGCAAATAAAGATCATTGTCATTGTCATTAATTGCATTGGACATAGAAACAGCATCAGCTCTTTCCTGGAGCTAGTCACTGCTACAGAGGTCCAGCCCAGGCCATCCTGTATCTATGTTCGCCCCAGCAATTTCTCTCTTCGTTGTCACCTAGTTACCATCAACGTATACTTTCAACATGTTCAGTCGGCAAGGCAACCTACATGTACAGGTATGTCCCACTTTAACCCTATCCAGACTGGTTTTTTTGGGGATATCTGGGACTGGCGGGGGGGGGGGGGGGTCATCCCCCCCCCATAACTTCTGAACGGTATGATGTATCCTTACCAAATTTGTAGGGAGTAATTTTCATGTAAAGTTTTATAATTCCTAGAATTTTGGTGACGCTATGACGTATTATGATGTCAAAGTTGGCGCGGGAACTTTTACCCCCCCCCCTCCCCCAGTCTGGATAGGATTAAATTACTATCTACAAAGCCATAAATCTAATGACCTTTCATTTGTTGAAGGGGTTATAGATTTACACAATACAAATTGCTCCTAAAATAGATGCTTTTTGGTGATGTGCATGTAGTTCATTGATCATGTGCGTATCTTGAGTATTCTGTTAAATAAAGGCAGCCAAGTATAACTAGTTATACACCCAGTGAGCTAGAAAAGATAATTCCAGATACTCTAGTGGTTCAATAAGATGATACAACCTTAAGCAAGCTTAAAGTTATCATCACTGTTTTGTAGTTGTAATTGTTAACTAAGTTAATGTTCGATGAAGTTTCATATTTATCAAATATTTGCCTGTTTGTTTGTTTGTTTGTTTTACATAACGGGTAGACCACCTTTGGGCGAATCACACCAGCTTGTGTACAACAAGTACAATCAGCGTAGGAATGGACTGATTGGTTTGATCCATTTCTTTCCCATTTACGGCATATATTTTCTCATTTTACAGCTGTTTTGTACGATTTACATTTACTATGGTCGAATTTTTTTGTTTGTTTTGGAAACGGACGAAAATTATGTTATAGTCAAATCAACATGGCCTTACGTTACATATCCTCTTTTCCTCGGGTTCAGAATACACCCCAAACCAGAAAAACCCGCGGCCGTTATGTAGTGGGTCCAACTCATTACCGTACGGTCATTGACCATACTCATATGGCTCCGTAGAACAGGTAGCGATGATGCGAGCAAATATAGTCAGACGGACAAAATTCGTGAAGACAGGGTAGAGAGTTTTATGTGAGAGGCGGCCAGATGTAAACAATGTTGTGTTGTACAGGGATATGTCGGCTTTTAGACTGCATGATGTTGGATTTATTTGTTTGTATTGGATACCTGATACGTGAAGACATGCATTAATACACGTGTCAGAATTAATAAAAAGAAACCTCGATCAGTATACATTTATAAGAAAGCAAATAAAACTGCACTGACTGAGGGGCTACAACAGCTAGAAAAACAGTTTATGGTTAGAACACCTGCAAACTACACAGTAGAACAAAATTGGAAGTATTTCACTGAAGGTTTCAGACAGCAAATCATAAAGCATATACCACAGAAACAATTGTCTTGCCGTCATCACTGCCCATGGGTCAAGGCAGAACTAAAACGGGCAATCAAAAAGAAAAAGAAACTCTACAAAAAAGCAAAAAATTCTATGCAAGAACAAGACTGGTTGAATTTCAAATGTTACCGCAAAGAAGTCAAACGAAGAATAAAGAAAGCCCATGATGAATACCTCAAGGAAATATTGGATGAAGCCTTGGACAACCCCAAGAAATTTTGGTCATACATCAAAAGTAAAAAACAGACTACTTCTGGGGTTGCACCCCTTGCCAGCGGCAACGATCTCGTAGCCGATGGATCAGGGAAGGCAGAGGTCCTTAGTCAACAATTTGATTCGGTATTCACGAATGAAGATATTAATAATGTACCAGACATGGGAACTAGCCCATACCATGACATGCTGCAGCCAGTAGTCACTCTAGAAGGTGTGCGCAAATTGTTGGAGGGGATTAACCCAACAAAAGCTGCAGGCCCAGATCTCCTACCCTGTAGGATATTAAAAGAGTATGCACAGGAGATTAGCCCCATCCTTCAATTTATTTTCAACCAATCGCTGCAGGGAGGACAGATACCTGTGGATTGGAGGGGAGCCTTTATCCACCCGATTTTCAAAAAAGGGGATAGGAGTGACCCTTCGAACTACAGGCCTGTTTCTTTAACCAGTGTGTGTTGCAAACTCCTGGAGCATATATTGTACTCAGCTACCATGAAACATTTAGAGGAACATAACATCTTATTGCCAACAAAACATGGGTTCAGGACCAATCATTCCTGCGTGTCTCAACTTATTACTACCCTTCACGGACTTTTTTCCTGGTTTGACAAAGGTACACAAGTTGATATGGCCATACTTGATTTTGCAAAGGCATTTGACAGTGTCCCTCACATGCGGTTACTTAGGAAGCTAGATTATTATGGTATAAGAGGTAAAACACTTCAGTGGATAAAGAACTGGTTGACTGACCGTTATCAGCAAGTTGTGGTGGATGGAGATAAGTCCAAACCCGTTAAGGTAAGGTCTGGCGTGCCTCAGGGCACTGTATTAGGCCCATTATTATTCTTGATATATATAAATGACATCAACAAAGGGATTACCTCACAACTTCGTTTATTCGCCGATGATTGCTTACTCTACCACCCCATTATAAAGGAAGAAGATCAACACACTCTACAAAAGGATCTTGATCAATTGTGTAAGTGGTCGGATCGTTGGCAGTTACGCTTTAATGTGAAGAAGTGTTCGATTCTGCACATACACAAATCAAAAAGAGCCTCTAAGCACTTATACACAATGTTCTCAGAGCCCCTTGAGTCTACATTGCAACACCCTTACCTAGGTATCTTACTTTCACACAACTTGAAATGGAATACACACATAGATTATATAGCAGCTAAAGCAAAGAGTACTTTAGGATTCTTGAGAAGGAATCTGAGAGGTGGGGTCTATCGTGTTCATGGATTTAGTGAAGTCCATACATTAATTTATAGTTAAGTGATATATACAAATACTGTTCTGGACTATGGAGTTTATTGAGATCATAGATTTAGTGATGAACTCCACGGCCGTGCGCGTGGAGGGAGTAATACTGGTTTTGAGCCGAGGAGTTCTTAGATTAATTTATAGATTAGCGATGAGCTAACAGTTCATTAATACTGGTCTGGAGTCGTATAGTTCAACGGGTTCATCGATTTAGAGAACTCCATGGCGGTGGAGGACGCATAGCCTAACTCAATCGCGCTCCTAGCGGCCGGCCCGACGGATATCGCCCCCTCGGAAGGGGGTCATTAACCTCTGCTAGTGAGAGATTGTGTAGACGTAGGCTAGATGCCTTTATCTTCAATACAGAAACAAGAGTCCTGCGACCTCATATCTCCATGAACTATTCTGTTTATGAAAATGACTCATACGTTTACATAATATATGCTTGGTCATGAACATCTTTATCTAACTTACACATGTCACAGTATTGACAGACCCATCATCTACCAATCAGGTCAATTGTGGCGCTTTTGCATCAATTATGGAAATTATGAACTCATTTACATAATCTCTTGGTGTTCCACTCATACCATAAACTACATATGTTACAGGTATTTGAGTCATATTATGGAAAACATTGCAAAATAGATTTTACTAATTAATTATGCAAATTAAAGTCCCAAATAGCATAATTTGCACATCATTATGTACATCTCAGTGTAAATTCCTTCATACTAAATATCATAGAAAACCGTCTTTCCTTTAATGAGTTATTCCCCTTAGAATAGTTTCACAATAACGCGCCTGCGGTTCCAGAGCAAGCTGTTAGGGGGCCCAAACCAACACCACTTCTTTATTACATCACAAGCTATCTGCCACAAAAAATCAAGACCATAGCACGTCCAGGTAAAAAGATACAAAAGCCGAAGTTCTGCTGCAGCACCAAGGTCACATACCAGAGGGCCAAAAATCGACCTTCATGTTCGGCTTGACAACACACGCTCACATTCCAAATATCATCATGATGCATCAAGAGGTTTTTGAGTTATTTTGACTAGAGTAGTCCGGAAACACAGACGGACGGACAAAAAGACAAACAAACAGACAGACACACCCTAAATTATGTCTCCATTTTTCATGGAGATAATAATGAAAACAACTATGCTACCTAACATGTTTACGAGTATTATCGAAGCGTTATTCGTGTTGTTGAACCTTTGAACTCTGTTATCGACCGACGGATGATGTAATATTGACACGAGCAGGGGGTGTTTGTCCAGAACTGTTTGTTCGAGTCACTCGCATATAGCTAACACGGAGACCTAGAACCGTAAAGGATAGTAAGAATTGTAGATACATTTTCTTAGCAGAAGTCCGCCATGTTGAGGGTCTGCGAGAAACTCCGTGAAACGGACTTGAAGGGCAGGAGGTACGGACTAGCCCGTGCGGAGACAGGCTACCTCCGTGCCCTGGTGGACGCCGTAGCTGATAAGGACAGGCTGCTGCAAGTGGAGCTGCTCAAAAGTCTGGGCGACGTGAACTTGGAGAAGGGAAGACTCGGGAAGGACGTAGGGGATTTCAACATGGCCTTGGCGCTTTACATTGCTGCTGTTGTCCGGTGTCGTAATAGGGATCAGGGAGAAGGTATAGAACACCGATACGAATACACGGAGAGACTTTTACAAATGGTGTCGTTGAAGCGGTCACAGGGTCCAAAACAGCCAAATGAATCCAAGGAAACGACTACACCCGCAAAGGTGGCGGCCAAGTTCCACGACCTGGACAAGAGACAAACTGCTGGTGATAACACAGACTCTGTGCTGGTTGGATACGCACAGTTGATGGTAGAGGGGATAGTAAAGGAGGACAACATGTTAGAAACAGAGGCCATTAAAAGTCTCGGTGACGTGTGCCTAGAAAGAGGAACAGAAACTAGAGACACTAGAGAATTGACCAAAGCTACTGCTCTGTACAACACGGCACTGGCGCGGTGTTACAACGTTCAAGGAACAGTTGTCATTGTCCACCGCTTACTGCACACAGCAAAAATCAGACAAGACATCAACACAAGTAAAACCAAGGTGAGCGAAAACGTTTACCCCTAGAGTGTTAGTAACTTCTTAACCCTAGCCAGACTGGGCTTTTTTGGTATATCTGGGACGGGGGGGGGGCTGATTCGCCCCCCCTCATAATTTCCGAACGGTATGATGTATCATCACCAAATTTGCAGGGAGCGATATTCACGTCAAGTTTTATAATTCCTGTAATTTTGGTGACGTTTTGACGTAATATGACGTAATTATGACGTCATCGATGTGATTTTATTGGCTAAATAGGGAATTCCCGTAATATCTAAAGGAATTAAAGAAAACGGTTTGTATTATTCATTTTAAGGTATGCAAAGGCATACAAAGTCAATGGTAAGTACGTTGACGTCAAAATCACGTCATTAAATAACGTCACGTGTTGTTAGCGATCCTTTGGGATCCGCCATCTTGGATCGGCCATTTTGAAATTTTTAAAAATCCTTTTTTTCCACTTATGACCCCAAAGGACACTGAAAATAGACTAAAAACGTTAATCTAAATGTTTCTGATAAAGAAAATGTCAGGTATTGACGATTTTAAGGGCGAAAAAGCCTGCTGATACCTGAAATAGTGATATAGTCCGCCATCTTGGATTTTGGCTGATTACGTCATCAAATTAGCATAAATTATGAATATTAAATCAGGAAAGTTACATCTTATTACATGTAATGTTATACATGTAGGAAAACTAGTGTAGTTGTGAAAAAAAACGAGAAATTTCATTGTTTTTAAAAAATTAATGATTTTTGCATAAAATGCCAGTCAGAAACCCGTTGCCATGGCAACATTAAAAAATGATAAACTTAAACCATTATGATAAAATTGTTGCCAACAAAATTTTAGGAAAAGTCACCAAGTTTGGTTGTCCTAGCATACATCGTTCGGCAGAAATACGATGTCAAAGTTGGCGCGGGCACTTTTAGCCCCCCCCCCCCCCAGTCTGGATAGGGTTAAAAGTTATCATAAGCACGGTGCTTAAAGCACCTCATTTTTCTTTCTTCATTCTGCAGACAAAGTTTTTATCTGGGTGGAGCGAGTTCTGCATTTTTGAGGGCAGAATACTCCAAGAAAAAATGAATGCATTTTTACTACTTTTGGCAGTGTGTATTTACCTTTTATTGACCACATGAAGTTTCAAATGCATGTTCAGTAGACGTAGGTATTGACCAAAAGGAATAAACTGGCCCTATTTCGCCCAGGTAGCAAATGGTGGTCAAATGAACATCTCATATCATGTAGTAAAATCAATATTTCCATCCATAAATCCTGTGTTCATTATATAACGTAACATGACCAGTTTACGTCCGATTTATTCAAAACGTTATTTATCCTAAAACCGCGCAGACAGAGCCAAATGTTTAACCCATGGGTAGAAATATTAGCTATTCTAACAAGAAAATGCATGGTCTGTAAGTTTTTCTCCGCCTGTTTAACGCCGTGCGAGCATGTATTTATACTGGGGTATATGGTGAAGAATTCTGCTAGGCTTACCCTCTATCGTCCACCTCAGTATTTCCCCTTCTAGCGCTATGCTTGAAGAACATAGACCAGAAAAAAATGGACAGTAACTGTCAAAAGAAGTCTACAGAGAAATGACAGTAAAGCCACTATGTTTGTCCCTCCGCCTGCCCGACGCGATGGAAGAAAACAATTTTTGTATTGTGAATTTCCCCGAAACCCGTAGTACGTGGTGTTCACGTGATAAACGCATGGCCATGATGTTATGCCGTACAAAACTATATCATCTGAGCGGAGGTTGCTAGGTTGTATCAAACCTTCCTAAAACTGGCAAGAGTTTCAAACCTCGAATCACCATTGGTAGTTTGCATATCAAAGACAGGTTTAGCGTCAGCTACTTTTAAAAGATACTAGCTATCGTGTATGTTAGAAACACATTATAAAAATGCGCGGTGTCGAATTTCATATGAAATGCGTCATGCATGACGCTTCCGTGCAACTTGTTGTTACGGGTTCAGGAATTTATTCTGTTATGTCGCTGGACGTAAACCCTTTTAAATGTTTTGTATATACAAGAGAGAGATGGCTGAGGATCATACTTTTTTGTTTCTCATGAGAACAGGCATTAGTATGATACACCGCGACATGTGGACATGACCCAATCTGGACGTAAACTACTCCTGCACGTAAATAGGTCATGTTACGTTACCTCCCACGGGTCATGTCAGGTCCTTTACATTTGTCCACGGATCAAAGTCCGTTTGTACACTGAATAATACAATCACTGGCTTTTATTATAAACACGGCTTCTTTCCGGTTTTCATAGAGGTCAGCGCGTAAGCAACGACACCAAGACGTGACAGCACGGAAGGACCACTACTCTCCCTTTTCAACTGCGCCATCAAGTGGCATCAGTAATGTCGGAATGCGCCATCTCCCCATGTAAGTACAGTGTTGGGGGTATTTGTTGCTTGCGAATTTTTGCCCCCCCCCCCATGTTGGTCGGCATAACAAGGAACCTTAGATTCTGATTAGCGGTTGTGGAATTTTTGCCGCTAACATTTTGATCTTTAACGTGGGATCTGGCTTTGAGTTTAAATAATTCGTAGTCTACACCAAAATGTCATAAGATATTGACATCTCTTGAAACAAAACAAAAATTCTTGTCTAGATACTCACTTTTGTATATTCCTTTGCAAGGTTGCGACACTCGTGCGTAGTTAGACCTTTGAACTGTCTATGAATGTGAGCAGCAATTTACAATACCACACAGGATATGGGGTTATCATAAGAAAAATGTGCTGGTTTGTTACAGAACGGCTACAGGAGGGGGTACAGTAGCAGACAGCAGTGTCACAACACAGGACGACGATGACAGGTTTGCCCGTTACTAACATTATTACAATGAAGTTCTTATTCTCATATCG
This sequence comes from Branchiostoma lanceolatum, assembly GCA_035149815.1. Lineage (NCBI taxonomy): Eukaryota > Metazoa > Chordata > Leptocardii > Amphioxiformes > Branchiostomatidae > Branchiostoma > Branchiostoma lanceolatum. Next base: position 19,169,610 of record CM068871.1, on the reverse strand, counting down.
ACGTAGCTTCACAGCAATAAGCAAAGTTTGTTATACAAAATGCATTACAATTGTTTTTCAAACTTTCCATTACCTTTGATACCAATGACAACAAGAAACAGTTAACGTTTAGTCCCAAAATAGATACGATTCGTATGAATGGCACATTTTGTAATTGTTTTGCGTTTTTTTATATTAAATTACATTTATACTATATTAAATGTAATCCTATCATAATTTATTGCAATACATACGAAGAACATCTACAGAAGGGCTGCAGGGCCCTGCAGACTGGAGACCTTGATAAAGCAGAACAAAGTTTTGCAGCTGCGCTCAAGTCTGTTCACGTCAAAGGTAAGTCTGGCATTTCAGTAAGAAGTTATTTCAAAGTGGCAAAATGTCGCTAATAAAGAAGTGTTTATTATCTTCGCCGACTACTATAGTACTCAGAGAAGATTATGTTTTTGGTTGAGCCAGCTGTTTGGTTGGTCAGTATGTATGTCAAGAGCATAACTCAAGAAACCTTTGATGAATCTTTATGATTTTTGGTAGGTGTGTAGTGGTTGTACAAAGGAAGGTCAAGTTCGAAAATGGTTCATCATGCGTTTTTCAACAGTACTGCAGCAGACTTGTAATTTTTGTGTGTTTGTATGTAGGCAAAAAATGACGGAAACGTCGATGGATCTTCATGTTTTTGTAGGTGTGTAGATGTTGTAAAAACGGAGGTCAAGTTCAAAAATGATTCCCCTGGCATTTTCCATCGGTCCTGCAGCGGGCATTGTGTGGATGTGTATTTGTATGCGGACAACATAACTCAAGAAGCTGTTGATGGATCTGTATATATAGTGGATGGGTAGGGTTTACAAAAAGAAAGGTCAAGTTAGATAATGGGCCTTCTGGCGGGTACCTAAGGTACTGCAGTGGAGCTTCAAAATTTTAGAGCATATTTTCTAAAAATGCTACGATCATGATTTTTGTGTGGTAGATAGCTTATGCCACAGGAATTAAGTTGTGTAAGTTTGGGCCCCCTGGCGTCTTGTTTTGAACTGCAGTGGGTGTTTTTGTTTTGACCTTCGGACATGAATAACTTGAGAAGGGGTCGACAGATCGTCGGGAAGTTTGGTATGTAGAGAGCTCAGATGGTGTTTTACACAATCAATTACTTATTATGCAAATCAGGAGCTTTTCTGCATAATTAGTAAGGATAGTTTGTAAATCCAAGTACATTTCACAATGGGCCATAGGACAGTGTTCCCGAAACAGGTCAACAGAGGGCCTTGCCTTAAAGTATAAATAAACAAATTGGGCACATAAATAAACAGATGAGGCAGTTTCATTAAACTCCAAGCACATGTGTGGGTCCGGTTGGTTTTTAAGGTGTTCAGTTTAGCCATTTTTGACCAACACACGGTTGGAGACATAACGGAAAGGGGACAAAATAGACAAAAGCACCTAAAACATGTCAAAAACCAGCACTCCTCTGCTCATAGAGTACACTGCACCAAAACTGCACCACTGCTAGGTATTGCCTAGCAAGTATGAACAAGTCACATGTATGTCTTGTAAAATTTGGATGATATTTTTGGTCAGCACCGGAACCAGTGGATCCGGATGTAATTAAACAATATTATCTATACGTAAGTGGATAGGATTTTGGAAGACGAAGGTCAATTTCGATTTAGACTCTCCTGGCGATTTTTCTTGGCACTGCAGCAGATCTTCGCGTTTTTATATATTTTGTTTCCCCTTACTGCTTGTTCTCGAAGTGAAGGGGCGTTTTTTTGGCGAAGCCTCAGGGGCGGAGGCATTTATAACAGTACTACGATCGCTTTGAAAGAATTTCAGAAATTGCACGAATGCATTCCCCAGGGAATTGGTTTTGAGGTAGCCATCGGCCTTGTGGTTTACGGAAGAAAAAGGGGAGGTCTTTGTTGATCTGTATGTGAAAAACACAATTTCGGTGCACTTGCTACTTAAGGCACAGAAACTTGCTATCATCATTCGATTTTCAAATATACTTTTCTGTTTTTAAAACAATATGAGAACAATATCTACATCCCTCTTATACTAATAAGATGCAACTAGGAATACATTAAAATATCAAAGCTTGATTTCAGAATAATTTTTTGGGGGGCAACACCTACAATGAAGGATTTTATGTTTGGACAATGTAGCTGATACAGGTCCCTGTCTGAAGACTATAGCCAACACATTAAGGATAAAGAAAGGACGCAGAGACAAGGTTTCTGTAACATTGGGCATGATAGATGTTTTGTGTGGGAGTTTTTACTCATTTGTGTTTATCAAGTGCGTTTGTGCCACCCTTCGTATTTTTTCATGTTTTTGTCTTTTTTGTTTTGTTTTTGCGATGATCCTGTATGCATTGTTTGTTTCTCCTGGATTGGTGTTATCAGCGCACACTCCAATTCTCCCACGATGACTTCAGTGAAGTTTTTTTTTCATTCCGAGGGTGGCCACGGCGTAGCTCACTTGCGGGCACAAAGAGAGAAATCATTCACCGAGGAACAAATCGGTCTCTTTTTCTAATCATCCATCAATCCATCCATCCATCCATCCATCCATCCATCCATCCATCCATCCATCCATCCATCCATCCATCCATCTATCTATCCCCATATGCATGTAACGTGTTCTCCTGATACGTTGCCCGGTCTATAGCTAGTTGATCCAGACTTCCTTCATCCGTCCATTAGTATTATCTCGTAACTCCTGGACAAAAAGCTGATGAATTATTCTCAGCTTTGGTAGTACAGCAGTTTCATACATGACATGCAACTAACTATTGGTTGTCAGAACTTATAATATTCGGTGGAAAATGGAAGATGGCATATGTCTGTTTGATACTCTCTTCTTTTACGTTGTTCAACTCTACAATTGAAAGCACTTGCGATCCAAAGGCTAGACGTTTCTCATTATATCTTATTCACTAACACATTCAAGTACATAAACAAAATTTCTGACACTTTGATTTAAAATCAATGCACATTAATGGGTAACTGAGCTGTTGGAAAAAATCTGTAACTTAATGATATTTGTGACTGCTGAGCTTAACAGGATATTTATGAATTTGAAAGTTTGTAAGAAATATTTCAACGTCGAAAAGATTAGGGTACTTATCATCTCTTTCTCAACCCGTACATAGAAGTTTGCGCAAATTAAACGACAGGCCGAAAAATCATTGCTGGTCAAGTAAAATCTAACACGGTAAAATCTAAACGACGTCATGATCAGGTACATGGGCAGGGATGCTGCAATTCCAAATCAGTTTGCCATCAGACAGTGTACATGCTGTATAGCGCTCGTTCTCATTTGGATGTACACATTTTTTAACTTCTGTTACCGTTTGAAGTAAAACGTTTCTGGCATTAAGATTTGCCACATATAGGGTGCCAAACTGTCGTTTTTATGACGACTTAAAACTTTTCTTGCTTTTAAAGATGACAGTTTCACATATTATATGTGGCATATCTTAGTGTCAGAAACGTCTTACTTCAAATGGTAACGGAAGTTACAAAATGTGTACATTTAAATGAGAACGAGCGATAGAAGACATGTCGTTTGTAACCACTGTGTTCGACAATAGAATAAATGCAGACTGTAATTACTCCACGAAATATCGGGATGATCAAACATAGAAACGGTAGACTGTGTACAGAAACATATGCGCCGTGCAACAGGTTCAGACCTAAATCTTTACTAACCTTTACTCAGACAGTTATCTGAGTCTCCGGTCGTCAGAAGGTGTGGGTCGCTCCTTGGTCGTTTCAACTTCCTGGCCTTTTCCTCGGCTCCGGACTTGACTCCATGGGGCCGCAGGTCCCCGCTTTGTGGTCTGTTCTTTGCTTTCTTGAGTACCGAAGCTAATAATATACGCCTTCCCCTTTTTGATCTTGATTGAAGGTAGCCCATGAATTGACGGAAATTTTGAACAATGGATCAGACTTTTTTACACCGTCAACCGTATACATCACACGACTTGTCATATGGCATCCTACAAGCGTGCTTGATTGTTCGACTGTACATGTCGTTGTCCTGTTGCGTACTGCTGGTTCCGCCGTGCCGTGGTCGGTACGCCCTGCGTTGGCGATTGGTTGCGCCTTGTTGTCGATTACGCCCTGCTGTCTGTGATTGGCTACTGCCACCCCTCGATTATGCCCAGCTGTCGGTGGTTGGTTGCGCCTTTCTGTGGGCGGTCTAGAATTAAAAAGTCCCGCCCAGACATCCGGAGGGACAAATACTAGACTCCCACCAGCTGGATGCCAGATGTCAATTGCAAGACAAAGAACGGCATCCAGGCTATATAGGATTGCTTTGTTTTTTTCATATGTACCCCAACCTGTCTTTGTTGTGTCTGCATATGTCTGTGTTTCCACATACTAGTAGATATTTTGCCCAGCATATCTCTAGACATGTAAGAAGCTACGGATAAATCACGTTGAAATTATCATCTCCATAATAAGACAGGGATATAGTTATTGGCCTGTCTGTCTGTTTGTGTTTCCGGATTTTTGTAATTATCATATCTGAAGAACCCCTGGATGGATTACAATAAAATCTGACATGTAGGTAGGTGTTGGGAAGACGAAGGTCAAGGTCGATTTTGGGCCGCCTGGTATGTGTCCTTGGTACTGCAGTAGAACTTCCGTTTTTATATCATTTAACCTTGGCGTGCCATGGTCTTGATTTTTTTGGGTGGCAAATAACTTGTAATGTAAGGAGGAAGTGTTGAAGGTTTGGTCCTCCCAGCAGCTTTCTCTGGAACTGCGTTTTTGTCAAAACCTTCCTAGGATAATACTACTAGTAGATAAGATAGTAGTGGGTGCCCCATTTGTTTATTTATTTGACCTAAATGTACGTTTATGCAAGGCCATCTGTTTACATGACCTGACACTGTCCCATGTCCCATGTCACATGAAATGCACTTTCTTTACTAATTATGTAAATTAGCTCCTAATTTGCATGATTAGTCATTGATTATGTAAAGCACCATCTGAGCTCTCTACATACCAAACATCACGACGATCTGTCGACCCCTTCTCAAGTTATTCATGTCCGAATGTCAAAACAAAAACACCCACTGCAGTTCTAAACAAGCCGCTAGGGGGCCCAAATTTACAGAACTTACTTCCTGTAACATGAACTATCTATCACACAAAAATCATGACCATAGCACTTTTAGAAAATATGCCTCTAAATTTTGAAGCTCCGCTGCAGTACCTAAGGTACCCGCTAGAAGGCCCATTATCGAACTTGACCTTCCTTTCTGTAAACCCTACCTATCCACTAAATATCATACAGCTCCACTAACAGAGTTATGCTGGCGACATACAAATGCACATCAACACAAAGCCCGCTGCAGTACCGACGGAAAATGCCAGGGAAACCATTTTCGAACTTGACCTCCGTTTCCACAACATCTACACACATGCAAAAAATCATGAAGATCCATCAACGTTTCCGTCACTTTTTTTGCCTACATACAAACACAAAAAGATTAAAAGTCCGCTGCAGTACTGTTGAAAAACGCAAGGTGAACCATTTTCGAACTTGACCTTTCTTTGCACAACCACTACACACCTACCAAAAATCATAAAGATTCATTGCAGCTTTCTTGAGCTATGCTCGTGACATACATACAGACCCACCCAACAGAATTTTCAACCGAAAACATAATCTTCTCCGAGTACAAGTACTCGGCGAAGATAATAAAAACACGCGTAATTCGATAAAATTCTCAACAGTCCAGCCTGCAGCCTGTTCTTATAGACGATAGATTGCTCGCAGCTGAGCCACTTCACTATGCGTAAATCAGCAGGAATGTAAAAGATATTGAGCGCTAGAAAAACTATGAAAACGAAACTTAGTGATTTAGACATGCGTCCATACCATAGTGTGTCCATATCAAACGGTAACCCAACAAACGTAGGCGGGCTTAGTACATCGATCCGCAGGGATAATTTCCAAAAAACGCAACTAGTAAGAAAACCAGCTATACTGTTACAACGTTTAAGTCAAGAAAACCATATTACGCTTCATACGCATTTCTCAACCAAACGTGGACCCATCTCCACTAAAAATCAACAAAACGACAAAATATTCACTCGAAATAAAATAAAGGCCTTGACTTGACTATTACTTCTGAGAAAAGTGGACTGCAGTCGCTGTTGTGTGGTTGCACACCCGGCTGGCAGTGTATTATTCTCATTGATTGTGTCAGGTATGTACCCAGCTAGCCGTCTGACAGTGTATCATGCTCGTTGTTTAGTCAGGTACGGTGTATGCGTGTAATTACACTTGCTACCTTAGAATGTATCCTTATAGTATATAAGCTGACATTTTCACAAGTAGCGATGTTCTAGCATGACAACAATACATTACATGACCTACACTAGTATGCATTTTCATACTTGATACCTACCGAACGTCGCCAGTGTTTTTTAAACACTATCCTTGTTAGAAAGGAAAACTGGAGGAGGGTACGAAGGATTTTAATAATTTTTGGCATGCAGGTAAACAAATTATGTACACATTCGAATAGATCAAGGTTATGCAACTTAGGACTCAAGTGCATTACTAATAACGAAACTCTATATAGTTTCGGCGTTTTTACAAAAGACTTGAATACATGTAACATATGTAGTTTATGACAGGTTAAACATAAACAAATACCACCTAATTTGCATATTTAATACAAAAATGCAGTTATCCCTTTTGTTGTAAATGATTAGAAATTTCATACTTGTTTCGCCAGCAACGATGCCATACTGATAATAAAAAGGAAAAATGAAAAGCATTTCAGTGGTATAGCACATTTCCTTTTGAACAGGTTACCTCCCGATGAAAATAATTAAACACAAGATTATAATTAATTACATACTTTGTTACAGGTCAGCACAAGAAAGAGGCAGAACCCCTGTACAAGTTGGGAGATGTCTATCTGAAGAGAGGAATCCAGTCAAAGGACGGGGGTGATTTCACCAAGGCTGCAGCTCTCTGTAATGCAGCACTGGTAAGATCAAGGAGAGAAGATATAGAGGAAACGATACAGAAAATAACTCAAGCATTCGTTAAGGAAGTCCTAAAGATAGAACAGAAAGTACATAATGATGATACAGAGAAACACAGATTGATGTTGAAGACTGACAGGGACTATGTAGGAAAAGAGATCAAAAGAATTGAAGAAGAGGTAGATCCATATAGCCTTGATGACAATGATCCAAAGATAAAAGAAGTGGAGACGAAGAGAGTGGAAGCAATCAAAGCATTGTTTCAGACACTTGTTGATCAGCGTAAAACGTTTATCGCCGGCCTTGTAGATGAATGCATGGAGGTAATGGGTCCCCCTTCCTGTAAGTACGCTATGATAGGCATGGGTTCACAAGCCACAGGATTGGTAACCCCATACTCTGATCTAGAATTTGCCATCTTGATAGAGGAAGAAACTGAGCATAATGCTAACTATTTCCGTAACCTCACTCATTATCAACATCTCAAAGTAATAAATCTTGGAGAGACCATTGTCCCGGCCATGGGGATTAAGTCTCTTAATGATTTTAACTCAAACGACCCATTGAAAGACTGGTTTTATGACTCGGTAACACCGCGCGGTTTTTCATTCGATGGAGCCATGCCACATGCATGCAAGACTCCATTGGGAAGGGGTACAAACAGGACAATAAGAAGTGAGCTCATCCACACACCAAGCAACATGACCAACATTGTGAAAGACGACCTTACGTTTCATTTGAAGAAAGGCTACCATCTTGCTAGTATATTGGGAAATGTTTCTCTTATCACGGGAGAACAGAGCTTGGTCGATGTGTACAGGTCTATATGGACTCAGCAACTTGACGACAATGACGGAACAGTTCAGTCGATAATGGCAAAAACTGTACTGTGTGAGAATGCACCAAACTTTCAAACACAAGCTCTCACTACCAGTCTGCTGAATGTTAAAAATGAAATATATCGATTTTCGAGTATCGCAGTGTCCTGTTGGGCACTACTTTATAAGATACAACCGAGCACAATCTGGGACACTATTCAGGAGATGAAAGACAGGGGAGTCGTCAGTAGTGAGAATGCACACCACTTGGAGATGCTGGTCAGCATCTCTGCAGAACTAAGGCTGCGGACATACATGAACAATCGTGGTCAGGTGGAAAACATGTCAGCCTTAACGTCAATGTCAGGCGATACGGACATTGGTGAGAAAATACAGAAAGTGTTTTACATCTCAAATACAAAACAGATCATGAGATACTATTACACAGAAAGACCATTAAAGTGCTTTATTTCTCAACTGACCAATGAGCAACATTTTAAGACCACATCAAACTTCTTTGACAATTCTTCAGAACTAAAAGCAGAGGTATATAAAAGTCTGTGCGACTTCCAACATTCTATGACATGTAGAAAGCAAACACTGCACAACTATCTATCAGAGTATGGTAAAAACACTGTACACCCTGCTATTGCCGCCTCACTGAACAACTTGGGTAACGCCTGGAGTGAACTTGGGGATTTCAGAATGGCAGCCACCTATCATGAACAGTCACTACAGATGAGGCGGACTATCTATGGTGAGGACACCGCACATCCTGATGTTGCCGCCTCATTGAACAACTTGGGTGAAGCCCGGAGGGCGCTTGGGGATCACAAAACGGCGGTCAGCTATTATGAACAGTCACTACAGATGATGCGGACTATCTATGGCAAGGACACTGCACATCTTGATATTGCCGCCTCACTGAACAACTTGGGTGGAGCCTGGAGCGACCTTGGGGATCACAAAACGGCGGTCAGCTATTATGAACAGTCACTACAGATGAAGCGGACTATCTTTGGCGAGGACATTGCACATCCTGATATTGCCGGCTCACTGAACAACTTGGGTGAAGCCCGGAGGGCGCTTGGGAATCACAAAACGGCGGTCAGCTATTATGAACAGTCACTACAGATGATGCGGACTATCTATGGCGAGGACACCGCACATCCTGATATTGCCGCCTCACTGAACAACTTGGGTAACGCCTGGAGCGACCTTGGGGATTACAGAAAGGCGGTCAGCTATTATGAACAGTCACTACAGATGAAGCGGGCTATCTATAGCGAGGACGCCACACATCCTGGTATTGCCTCCTCACTAAACAACTTAGGTAACGCCTGGAGCGACCTTGGGTATCACAGAAAGGCGGTCAGCTATCATGAACAGTCACTACAGATGAATCGGGCTATATATGGCGAGGACACCGCACATCCTGATATTGCCGCCTCACTGAATAATTTGGGTAAAGTCTGGAGGTCGCTTGGGAATCACAGAACGGCCGTCAGCTATTATAAACAGTCACTACAGATGAAGCGGACTATCTATGGCGAGGACACCGCACATCCTGATATTGCCGCCTCACTGAACAGCTTGGGTGGAGCCTGGAGGGCGCTTGGGGATCACAGAACGGCCGTCAGCTATTTTGAACAGTCACTACAGATGCAGTGGACTATCTATGGCAAGGACACCGCACATCCTGCTATTGCCTGCTCACTAAACAACTTGGGTATCGCCTGGAGCACCCTTGGGTTTTACAGAAAGGCGGTCAGCTATCATGAACAGTCACTACAGATGAGGCGGACTATTTTTGGCGAGGACACCGCACATCCTGATATTGCCGGCTCACTGAACAACTTGGGTAATGCCTGGAGCGACCTTGGGAATCACAGAACGGCCGCCAGCTATTATAAACAGTCACTACAGATGGAGCGGACTATCTATGGCGAGGACACCGCACATCCTGATATTGCCTCCTCACTGAACAACTTGGGTAACGCCTGGAGAGACCTTGGGGATCACAGATCGGCCGTCAGCTATTATAAACAGGGACTACAGATGAAGCGGACTATCTATGGGGAGGACACCGCACATCCTGATATTGCCGCCTCACTGAACAACTTGGGTATTGCCTGGAGCGACCTTGGGGATCACAGTAAGGCGGTCAGCTATTGTAAACAGGCACTACAGATGGAGCGGACTATTTATGGCGAGGAAACTACACATCCCGATATTGCCGCCTCACTGAACAACTTAAGTGTAGCCTGGAGAAACCTCGGGGATCACAGTAAGGCGGTCAGCTATTGTAAACAGGCACTACAGATGGAGCGGACCATCTATTGCGAGGACACCGCACATCCTGATATCGCCAAATCACTTAACAATTTGTGTCTTGCCTGGAGAGACCTTGGTGATTACGGAAAGGCTTTCGGCTATTTTTATCTTATGCAGCAGATGAAACAGATTATTGGAAACTCAAATACGTCTAGATCTCAAAATATGTCCCATTCATAGTAGCTGTTATGCTATCCCTCCTACAAAGGGTAAGCTTTTTTGCTATACAACATTTTTTTCAAACATCAGAGGACATACCTTAAAATTTCAGCATCAACGACGTCGTAGAAGGACATGGAGAAAGAAGAGGTATAGTTTGTGCAGATTTGTGTGTGTTAATTACGTCTACATATGTGAACGTGTTTTTTTTCCCCGCCGCTGAGGTGCTGTTTGATTTTGTACCTTCTTAGTACTTAGTTTGGGCCCCGTACGTAGCAACGTGTTTGGGAACTGAAGACACCTTTTGACGAAACCTCGAAAAAGGGTGGTCATTACATTTTCTTGATTGTATTTTCGGTAGCTTTAGTAGAGACCGACACAATTTGTTCCTAATCATGCGTATGAAAAATTAATTCGCAAAACGTTATTATTCCGGTGTGCTATGAGAGGAATGTTACACGTGTGACACATTTAATTCGGGGCGAGCGAAATATTCATGGGGGGTATGGATATCCTGAATATTTTATACGGTCAAATGTGACAGAATTATGTTCGAAAAATATTCAAATAAGATAAAGCTGCTGACATATGTTTGGATCGTTTGTTAGCTAAGTAGTATCTGTTAATGTAGTTTGTCAAGATCATGATTAAGCAAACATCCTGCCCCAGACGGTTGTCAAGTCTTGAAACCCGATTTTCGCTTTTGAAAAATTTTGAAATGAAAAAAAAACATGCTTTTTTTACCATTCTTGAATAATTTCAACACAGTGTGGATACAGATCGACTCTAAAGTCTATCTTGTCCCTAGACCTGAGAAACCATACAAGTGTCACCTGTGTGACTAATGTGATTTTTTTTGTAGTAGGGAAAGCTCAATTATCACGACATGTGATGAGGATACTAATGCCTCATAGTTGGGCCCAAAATGACACGTTTTAGCTGTGACATCGTATTTCTATGTCGCCACCAGATAGGACCACAGTGAAAGTCCGTGTTCTGTATGGGAGAACTTCACAAATTGATGTAAAAAAAATAAGTACTACATCGCATGAATGTCTATACCATGTGACTTACCTTGTGCTTTTCTTATTTACTCTAAATGTTGAATGTGCCAAATAGATTAAAAAAAAAAAATACGTATTATGTTTAAAGAAAGAGTGTACAAAGAAAGAGTATACACAATATAATGCTGTTTTTAACATGTTACTGTAATATTGCACATCACAAGAAAGTCAATATATCATAAATCCCACCTGTTATAGTTTCACCCTGTATCAAAATAGTCTTTTGTATGTTGAACTAGTTTATGCCACCTCTAATCGTATAACATGTCACACCGTACCACAGATATAGAAGGAGACGATTTTACGATTTCTCTTCTGGATAAAGTCCAATAGGCATAGTTTTATTTTTTCATTGAAAAGACATTTCAAACCTTTCCGGCACTTTTTTTATCATGATTGCAAACCTGTTGAAATAGCAGCATTAAACTGCCTCTCCAACTGAATTGATTGTGATTGCAATCTTTCCAACGCGACTTTGCAATTTTACTAGGAGAGATTATGGTAACGTTATGGGTAGTACAGTTCGATTTAAGACTCAACCTAACTTTAACCCAATCTGTGCTAGTATAGTTGTAGATTGCGTCAAAGCAGATCCCAATTCCGAGACGATATCGATTCTAATCCGTCCTAGGACAACCTGTGATTGTTATCACAATCTCCACAACATATGTACCAACGTATGTACTATGTGTATGGCATCATTTCCGTTTCAAAATTACGTACGTAAAAAACGTCACGTTTTGGCGTTTATACGTGACGTATTGGGGGTCAATACGTCACGTATGAAAGGCCTACGTCACGTATGCCGGAACGTACGGATACGTGACATACATATGGTTTTGCAATTTCCGTGTCAAAATTACCTACATAAAAAAACGTACGATTTCTCGTCCAAACGTCACGTATATCAGGTCATACGTCACATAAGGCATATACGTCACGTACTAAACGTGACATACATATGTCATGGCATTTTTAGATCAAAATATCGTATCTACGTAGACGTCACGTTTTGTGGTTATACGTTACGCACATAAATGAGTTATGTTAACGTACCACGTTAACGTAACGAATGTAGGCCCTTCAAGTTATTATAACAAACAACGTTAACATAACGTAGTCGTAGTTATCATAACGCATTACGTTAACGTAACATAGTCATTTACGTTATCATAACGCAGAGCGCTAACATAACGTACACTAGAGTGAACCTTTATAATAGGCGTGTTCTGTTTACGTCATTGGTTTATGTTGTGTATAACGTCTACGATAGACGCGTTCTGGTGACGTCATCAGTTTATGTTATGTACAACGTGTATGATAGACTTGTTCTTGTGACGTCATCAGTCTATGTTTTGTAAAGGCCGCAGCACACAATGTATTAGTGTGGGTACAAAGTAGTACGGACACAATTTTTGATGCCTGGCTAGAATATCCTATGTGAGCATTAGCCAGATTTAAACTGTGCCGTGGGATATACTGTCTGAATTAATGAATTGAATTGTGAACCATTCTGTTCGTGTATATCCGAAAGTGCGCCATACTACGCGTCAACCCGTTCATTGAGTGAACTCAACAGATAGGCGATGCTCTTGTCGACTGTCCGCATCAAATCGTCGTCCAAATGGCCGAAGGTCGCGTACAGTCTTCCTATCCTCTGCCTCGTATTCGCTCAGACTTGACCACAAGCCCTTTGCGAAATCCTTCGAGCGGCTCTTGAAATGTAAATCCTCCAGGGAACGGGGAACTTTCTCGTCCCGGCGCAGAGAATCGTAGTGGACCTCGGAGCGTGCACGTCCGACCCGACACTTGCCAACGCCATGAGGTCCCTTGTGTCCCTTCACGGGTAGAGAACAAGCACGACTGTGAGCACTTGGAACCTGCCATGATCCTAGCGCGATGTCGGAAACGGTGACCTTGAAGGACGAAGACGAACTCAGAGGGGAAACGTGCTCAGGACCCGTATGTCGGGGGCGGAGCTTGACCACGGAGACGCCAGACCGGCCGGGTGACAGTTTACAGTTCACCATACTTTCTGTAAAGACGCATTGCATTATCAGAATATGAATTTACATGAATGTTATAGCCGACTTGATGGATAAAATATGGGGAAGTATAGTAGAGCATTTGTCATCGATTGTGTAACTATTGTGACATTCGTCCCTTTCTCATCCATTTGAAACCTGAAATTGTTGTCTGGCCTTGTTTGGATCTGAAATGTTTAGATTTATGTGGGTTAGGATATGGAGGGATCACTATGTGCTTCTGTGGAATACTGCCATACGGAAATAATGTTTTGGTCTGTCTATTACAATGTAAAAGCAGTGATGGGCGATGGTTTTAATCCCATATATGACCGCGGCTACAAGTACCCGCGAGAACTAACAGACACAATAGCTACGGTACACATCGATTGTACTCGAAGATTCCCTCTCATGAACTTTCCAAGCCCCTTTGTGTCGATTTTGTAGACACTCTGGCAGATCACACAACAAGGTGGTCTTTATACAACCATCAGAGAATCACACCTTTTTGTCTCCAATTGGCTTATCACAATACAAACTAATGCACCTAGTAGGGAGAGCGGCAAAAAAACCTCGGGACATTTGATATAAAGGTCACTATCTTCTACTCTCCAAGCAGAGGTTAGTGGGGCAGATCGTCACCGTTTTATCATATGCCCCGTGGTTTTAGTTTGGATGGGGCTAGCGGACAAAAAACGGGCATATATTATGATAAAATGGTGACGAGCTGCCCACAAACCTCTGCTTGGAGAGTAGTAAGGGACAATTAGAGAACCCCGCGGCCGTCGCTCAGAAAAAAAAAAAGATCTTTCATTGCCTCCATTGCAGACTCCGTCCGGCCAAGGAGGTCGGTGAGGTTGTTTACTTTCAAGTTAAAGCTTTACTATTACATTCTTTTTTTGTTATTGCTGGCCTTCTCGGTCTTCCCGGACAGCAATAAGAAGAAGAAAAATGTAATGGTAAAGCTTTAACTTAACAAAGAAAACAGCCGTAAGAGTCTGAAATGGAGGCTAGATCTTTCAACCAATATCGATCTTCTAGGAGCTCTTCACATCTGCTTTGAAGCCCAAGTATCTGCTTGGATCACAAATATCTGATGGATCCCAAACATCTGCTTGGAGCCACTACCATGTGCTTTTCTAGATAATTTTCCATTGCTCCCAAGCAGATCTATAGGTCCCAATATCTGCTATGAGTCCCAACATTTGCTTTACGCCTCTATTATCTGGTCGGAGCTCCAAACACCCAATGGAGCAGAACGAGAAAGGCACAAGCCTCACTCAGAGTGCCAGCCCTTTTTAGCTTTCCACGTCCGCTCGCCACGACCCGCTACTTGGCTGAAAAAAAGAGCTGACACTCAGCAAGCACTCAGGCTAGAAAGGCATATCTATATGTAGAAAGCACATGTTAGTGGCTCCAAGTATATGTTTGAGCTCCAAGCAGACCCTATCTCCATAGCCGACCCCCTTCATACAGCTGACTCATTTGGCCAATTTCTACTATTTTCCCAGAAAGCATCTGCTTGAAAACTGTCGGCTGACACATTTTGGCGAAGTCTAAGGAAATATTTGACGGCATTTAGCGAAGCATCCACTTGTATTGGGTATTTTCCTAATTCCGCCCTTGCAGCTAGGCTGCAAGCAGACCTAGGTACACGCAATGATTGTTTGCAGAATTTTAAATGAACTGATTCAATTGGACAGGAATTTGAACTTTTGAATGAACCCCATATTTCAGAGCCATACAGCTGACTCTATTTGGCCAATTTCTACTATTTTCCCAGCGACCCGCAGAGACTGATAGAGAAACTTTTATTGTGAGAACATTTACAAGGCTCAACCATAAAACCTCCTTGGCTCAACCAAGGCGCGAACCTCCCACTGGGACGTGCGCGGGTGACTGGGTTTGTGCCAGAAATCGGTCATAAAAAGATTAGTAACCTGGACATTCGTACGGCTGTGAACATTACCACGCGCGAGGAGGGGAGGCGACAATACAAAAGGTCACTATTGAATAGAAATATTCCGCCCTGTTTGAGTTATCGCACATCTTATAATTTGGTTGGCTATGAGACTTGGGTTGGCTATAAAAACTCCTTCTGCCTGTTGGATACGGTCTTTGCCAACCCGTAGGTCTGCTTGGAGACTAGCAAAACATACTTCTTCTTCCAGTTTGATACGGTCTTCGCAACATATAGTTCTGCTTGGAGATTATGGCACATCTATGATCTAGAAAAGAACATATTCCAAGCAGATGTTTGGGCTCCAAGCAGATGTTTGGGCTCCAAGCAGATGTTTGGGATCCAAGCAGATAGTTGGGATCAAAGCAGATGTTTGGGATCCAAGCAGATGCAGAGAGCTCCAAGGAGATCGATATTGGGTGAAAGATTTAGCCTACATTGAAGACTCCTTCCGGCTATTTTCTTTGTCAAGTTTTACTATTACATTTTTCTTGTTGCTGTCCGGGATTAGGACCGGAAGGCCAACAATAAGAAAAAAAATGTAATGATAAAGCTATAACATGAAAAAGAAAACAGCCGGAAGGAGTCTGCAATGAAGGCTATGAAATATATTTTTTCTGAGTGACGGCCGGGCTTCTTTGACTGTCTCTTACTAATCTCCAAGCAAAAGTTTGTGGGGGAGATTGTGACCTTTTTATGATCTTTTATCAAATGCCCCGTTTTTTGGCCCGCTCTCCCTACCAGATGCAAGTTCGTCCCATTTTCATCTATTTGGAACCTAAAATTATTGTCTGGCCCTGTTTGGATCTGGAATATATAGATTTATGTAGGATATGGAGGGATCACTATGTACCTCTGCGGAATGATATACGGTGCCTGGTCTACCAGGGTAGGGAGTTTTGTATACGAGTACAATCTCTGCTGATCTATAAATGCTGGCACACGGAAGTAATGTTTTTGTTGGTAACGGGCGGCGGTATCAACTCCCCTGTACTTTTATAATAGGCTCTACGAGCCTCTGCGGGTCGCTGGGAAAAGAGTAGAAATTAAATAGAGTCAATTATATGAAGGGAGTCGGCTACGGCCTATTAGACCCTCTCTCCATGATAGCGGACTCCATTCATACAATTGACTCTATTTGGCCAATTTCTACTATTTTCCCAGCGACCCGCAGAGACTGGTAGAGGCTAATAGACGGGTACACAGTATTCCAGGATAGGTCTAGCCGCAGTACACGGTCACCAAATCTGCCGTCGAAAGACCGAACGTCTTAACTCTCCGGAGCATAAACATAAATTTGTTGGCCTTCTTGGTAAACTCGCAGACTTGTTTGTCCCATTTTAGATTAGACTGAAACCAGATTCCCAACACTTTAGCATCGATCCCTGCCAGAAGGGATCAGAAGGGGTTTGCCCCCGAGAGTTATGGGTGGAGGGGGGAGGTGGGCTTTTCATAAGACATAGTCAGCACCATACATTTCTTAGGGGTTTAAAGTTGCGCAGTGTTGGACCATACTTCAAGTGAATCCACTTGATCATAAAGGTATGACTGTTTGCGCACATATTTCCATCGATCGGCTAGACACTATGACAGACCACACATGGTGGTCTTTTTACAATCTTCCTGTCATAAAACATCAGAGAGCCACACCTCTTTGTCTCCAGTAAATATCACAAACTTGCACCTGGTGGGGAGAGCGGGCAAAAAAACGGGGCATTTGATAAAAAGGTCACAAACTCTCCACCAGCCTATGTTTGCAGAGTAGTATGCTAAGAGAAGCCCGGCCGTAACTTTCATAGCCTTCATTGCAGACTCCTTCCGGCTGTTTTCTTTTTCATGTTATAGCTTTATCATTACATTTTTTTTTTCTTATTGTTGGCCTTCCGGTCCTAATCCCGGACAGCAACAAGAAAAATGTAAAAGTAAAACTTGAAAAAGAAAATAGCCGGAAGGAGTCTTCAATGGAGGCTAAATCTTTCACCCAATATCGATCTCCTTGGAGCTCTCTGCATCTGCTTGGATCCCAAACATCTGCTTTGATCCCAACTATCTGCTTGGATCCCAAACATCTGCTTGGAGCCCAAACATCTGCTTGGAATATGTTCTTTTCTAGATCATAGATGTGCCATAATCTCCAAGTAGATCTATATGTTGCGAAGACCGTATCAAACTAGAAGAAGAAGTATGTTTTGCAACCTAATTATAAGATGTGCGATAACTCAGACAGGGCGGAATATTTCTATTCAATAGTGACCTTTTGTATTGTCGCCTCCCCTCCTCGCGCGTGGTAATGTTAACAGCCGTACGAATGTCCGGGTTACTAATCTTTTTATGACCGATTTCTGGCACAAACCCAGTCACCCGCGCACGTCCCAGTGGGAGGTTCGCGCCTTGGTTGAGCCAAGGAGGTTTTATGGTTGAGCCTTGTAAATGTTCTCACAATAAAAGTTTCTCTATCAGTCTCTGCGGGTCGCTGGGAAAATAGTAGAAATTGGCCAAATAGAGTCAGCTGTATGGCTCTGAAATATGGGGTTCATTCAAAAGTTCAAATTCCTGTCCAATTGAATCAGTTCATTTAAAATTCTGCAAACAATCATTGCGTGTACCTAGGTCTGCTTGCAGCCTAGCTGCAAGGGCGGAATTAGGAAGATACCCAATACAAGTGGATGCTTCGCTAAATGCCGTCAAATATTTCCTTAGACTTCGCCAAAATGTGTCAGCCGACAGTTTTTAAGCAGATGCTTTCTGCTGTCAGTTAGATTTAGACAAATCTGGTGTGAAATGTTGGGCGACAGGAATACGTAAGTCTTTAGAGGAGAGCGGGTTTGCTTTCTTATGGCACCTAACAATTTCATATAATTCAAATACGTTACAAATTGTTAGTTCCATTGGCCAACGGATAAAAGACATTTACTTCCAAACGTTTCTGAAAGAAATACATAACGACAACAAAGGTGGGGCTTCCAAAAATAAGTCAAGATCATATAGATTATTCAAAACTACTTATAATGAAGAAAAATATCTAAGTAATTCAAATATGAGGGTCAGGAATGCAGTCACAAGACTAAGAATCAGCTGCCACAAACTACATATTGAAACGGGAAGACATACCCGCACTCCACTAGAACAACGATTGTGTAAACATTGTACTTTGAATAGAGTAGAAGACGAATGTCATTTTGTGGTAGAATGTGTATTATATACCAAAGAAAGAAATGAACTGTATAAACTTGTAGAAAACCTATTTCCCTACTTCACACATTTAAGTACTGTTCAAAAATTCATATTTCTAATGCGACTAGACAAACCTCCCATTGAAAAACACGTCTGTTCTTTTATATCCACTATAACCGAAAAGCGAGGAGAAGTAGAATTTATTTAATGATAGTCATATTCTTTTGTATCCGCTAACTGTATTTGTATTACATTTTGTTGTGACCTGTACTTAGCCAAGTGTGGCAGAAATGTGCAA
Organism: Branchiostoma lanceolatum; assembly: GCA_035149815.1. Lineage (NCBI taxonomy): Eukaryota > Metazoa > Chordata > Leptocardii > Amphioxiformes > Branchiostomatidae > Branchiostoma > Branchiostoma lanceolatum. The sequence goes on along the minus strand of CM068871.1, from coordinate 19,150,772 downwards.
TAAAGGTCTTCATTCATTCATTTGTGAAGGAGGTCGGCTATGGAGATAGGGTCTGCTTGGAGCTCAAACATATACTTGGAGCCACTAACATGTGCTTTCTATATATAGATATGCCTTTCTAGCCTGAGTGCTTGCTGAGTGTCAGCTCTTTTTTTCAGCCAGGTAGCGGGTCGTGGCGAGCGGACGTGGAAAGCTAAAAAGGGCTGGCACTCTGAGTGAGGCTTGTGCCTTTCTCGTTCTGCTCCACTGGGTGTTTGGAGCTCCGACCAGATAATAGAGGCTTAAAGCAGATGTTGGGACTCATAGCAGATATTGGGACCTATAGATCTGCTTGGGAGCTATGGAAAATTATCTAGAAAAGCACATGGTAGTGGCTCCAAGCAGATGTTTGGGATCCAGCAGATATTTGTGATCCAAGCAGATGCTTGGGCTTCAAAGCAGATGTGAAGAGCTCCTAGAAGATCGATATTGGTTGAAAGATCTAGCCTCCATTTCAGACTCTTACGGCTGTTTTCTTTGTTAAGTTAAAGCTTTACCATTACATTTTTCTTCTTCTTATTGCTGTCCGGGAAGACCGAGAAGGCCAGCAATAACAAAAAAATGTAATAGTAAAGCTTTAACTTGAAAGTAAACAACCTCACCAACCTCTTTGGCCGGACGGAGTCTGCAATGGAGGCAATGAAAGATCATTTTTTTCTGAGCGACGGCCGCGGGGTTCTCTAATTGTCCCTTACTACTCTCCAAGCAGAGGTTTGTGGGCAGCTCGTCACCGTTTTATCATAATATATGCCCCGTTTTCTGTCCGCTAGCCCCATCCAAACTAAAACCACGGGGCATATGATAAAACGGTGACGATCTGCCCCACTAACCTCTGCTTGGAGAGTAGAAGATAGTGACCTTTATATCAAATGTCCCGGGGTTTTTTTTGCCGCTCTCCCTACCACCAGGTGCATTAGTTTGTATTGTGATAAGCCAATTGGAGACAAAAAGGTGTGATTGTATGATGGTTGTATAAAGACCACCTTGTTGTGTGATCTGTCAGAGTGTCTACAAAATCGACACAAAGGGGCTTGGAAAGTTCATGAGAGGGAATCTTCGAGTACAATCGATGTACGGGCAGCTATTGTGTCTGTTAGTTCTCGCGGGTACTTGTAGCCGCGGTCATATATGGGATTAAAACCATCGCCCATCACTGCTTTTACATTGTAATATACAGACCAAAACATTACTTCCGTATGGCAGTATTCCACAGAAGTACATAGTGATCCCTCCATATCCTAACCCACATAAATCTAAACATTTCAGATCCAAACAAGGCCAGACAGCAATTTCAGGTTTCAAATGGATGAGAATGGGACGAATGTCACAATAGTTACACAATCGATGACAAATGCTCTACTATACTTCCCCATATTTTATCCATCAAGTGACATAGTCGGCTATAACATTCATGTAAATTCATATTCCGATAATGCAATGCGTCTTTACAGAAAGTATGGTGAACTGTAAACTGTCACCCGGCCCGCTGGGCGGTAATCCACACAAGCAGCGAGCTCACGACCACCTTGATTTCCAACCAATGGCTGATCATCATGGAAGGGTTGACGCGTAGTCTGGCGTCTCCGTGGTCAAGCTCCGCCCCCGACATACGGGTCCTGAGCACGTGTCCCCCCCCAGACCCGTCTGCATCTCCGCTCAGACCACTTCCGCCGACAGTCACTCGGCGATCACAGGGCGCGTACCGGCCACAGCTGTCCGTTCTCTCTAAAATTTCAAGTTTTTCCAGCTCGTGTTCGTCTTCGTCCTTCAAGGTCACCGCTTCCGGCATCGCGCTAGGATCATGGCAGGTTCCAAGTACTCACAGTCGTGCTTGTACTCTACCCGTGAAGGGACACAAGGGACCTTATGGCGTTGGCAAGTGTCGGGTCGGACGTGCACGCTCCGAGGTCCACTACGATTCTCTGCGCCGGGACTAGAAAGTTCCCCGTTCCCTGGAGGATTTACATTTCAAGAGCCGCTCGAAGGATTTCGCAAAGGGCTTGTGGTCAAGTCTGAGCGAATACGAGGCAGAGGATAGGAATACTGTACGCGACCTTCGGGAATTTGGACGACGATTTGATGCGGACAGTCGACAAGAGCATCGCCTATCTGTTGAGTTCACTCAATGAACGGGTTGACGCGTAGTATGGCGCACTTTCGAATATACACGAACAGAATGGTTCACAATTCAATTAATCAATTCAGACAGTATATCCCACGGCACAGTTTAAATCTGGCTAATGCTCACATAGGATATCCTAGCCAGGCATCAAAAATTGTGTCCGTACTACCAAGGAGGTTTTATATAGAAAACCTCATTGGTACTACTTTGTACCCACACTAATACATTGTGTGCTGCGGCTTTTACAAAACATAGACTGATGACGTCACAAGAACAAGTCTATCATACACGTTGTACATAACATAAACTGATGACGTCACCAGAACGCGTCTATCGTAGACGTTATACACAACATAAACCAATGACGTAAACAGAACACGCCTATTATAAAGGTTCACTCTAGTGTACGTTACGTTAGTGCTCTGCGTTATGATAACGTAAATGACTATGTTACGTTAACGTAATGCGTTATGATAACTACGACTACGTTATATGTTAACGTTGTTTGTTATAATAACTTGAAGGGCCTACATGCGTTACGTTAACGTTAACGTTACGTTAACATGACCCATTTATGTGCGTAACGTATAACCACAAAACGTGACGTCTACGTAGATACGATATTTTGATCTAAAAATGCCATGACATATGTATGTCACGTTTAGTACGTGACGTATATGCCTTATGTGACGTATGACCTGTTATACGTGACGTTTGGACGAGAAATCGTACGTTTTTTTATGTAGGTAATTTTGACACGGAAATTGCAAAACCATATGTATGTCACGTATCCGTACGTTCCGGCATACGTGACGTAGGCCTTTCATACGTGACGTATTGACCCCCAATACGTCACGTATAAACGCCAAAACGTGACGTTTTTTACGTACGTAATTTTGACACGGAAATGATGCCATACGCCTATTATAGAGGGTTCACTCTAGTGTACGTTACGTAAGCGCTCTGCGTTATGATAACGTAAATGACTATGTTATGTTAACGTAATGCGTTATGATAACTACGACTACGTTATGTTAACGTTGTTCGTTATAATAACTTGAAGGGCGTGGTACGTTAACATAACCCATTTACTAGTATGTGCGTAACGTATAACCACAAAACGTGGCGTCTACGTAGATACGATATTTTGCCACGACATATGTATGTCACGTTTAGTACGTGACGTATATGCCTTATGTGACGTATGACCTGTTATACGTGACGTTTGGACGAGAAATCGTACGTTTTTTTATGCAGGTAATTTTGACACGGAAATTGCAAAACCATATGTATGTCACGTATCCGTACGTTCCGGCATACGTGACGTAGGCCTTTCATACGTGACGTATTGACCCCCAATACGTCACGTATAAACGACAAAACGTGACGTTTTTTACGTACGTAATTTTGACACGGAAATGATGCCATACTATGTGTTGATCTAATTGTATGCTGTGACATATAAGCGTTTATGAAGAATGATAACAGGATACATTATGCTTTAAAACATTTGACTTTAATGATAATTTGACTGTAATTTTTCTTTCAATACAAAAATACTTCGATTGCAATGAAAACAATGATGTCTTTAACACGACCACTTGTTCCTTTTAAACTACATATGTATATTTACATTGAATATATATGTACACCATTATGAATTGTCCGTAAAATAATCCATATCTTTAAAAAATCAAATTTGATATTTATATTAAACAATATTGTGATGTGTACGCCCTCCAAATAGATATCAATGTAAAAAGTTTATTTACAGCTATAAGATGATATAACATAAAATATGTACAGTCCTGTTCTACTATCCCCTAAGTACGTGTACAACATATCAATTTTAACATCATAATCAGACTTTATGAAAAGTAAAAAACAGGACGGAGCAATTTCATAGAGTATCCTATTTTTCGACTTTTTGCAGTAGTAGCAATGTCATGAAAACTAACACGGGGGGACAGATGATTCTACTTTTTTCTTTAATGAAAATTCTCTGCAGTTACATCTTTGAAATATTTTTCTTTAAGAACGTAGTGTGTTTCCGGTTCATTTTTTGCTTCTTTCCGTGCGTTTCTGTCGGTGACAAAGAAAAACGAAAAAAAAAATCATCTGCTTGAAGACAACGACAAAATAGAACCACCAAGAGGCGTTGCTATGCAGTGTTAGTTAAGAAAACTCCGAGTAGATCACGTATAAACTTAGTCGACAGGAGGCGCTGTTGTGCTGTGTAACTGTGAGAGTAGTGCTAGGAGTGGACGGGGTTCTGCAAGAAGGACACGAGCTCTTTACTGGCGACGAAATCCTGCACCGTCCGGGTTTTGAAGTCTTCCCAGTTGACTTTGTCTTGGAGCTTCTGCTGGAGGCTTCGTTCGGAGGGGTACGGCTGGATCTGTGGGAGATGGACATTTGGTAAATATTATTTCATGGCAGCAGACCCGTCTGGCCTACGGGTATGCGATCTGACCTTCTTGCAGCATCAGCGCTGGCAAGCCCTCTCGAGCCAATCACGTCGCTGCCAAAGGCTAAAAGGGAGCGTGATTGGTTGATAACTTCATTTAAAAGAACAGGAGGGGTATCTGATTGGCTCACGGATGGTCAGCGATAAGGACAGATCACAGGCCGATACGCCAGGGTCGTTGCTTGATATATACAATCTGTGGCTCTGGCATGAGAGGATATTGGTACATGTAGATATCAAGAGTTATTCCAAGACATTTTCTTTTCTAAATTCTTAACTAAAAGCAGTGACGAATGTGGCTGTAACTGTTTTTCCTTTCTTGTTTCAAAAAATGTAAACGCCATTTCACTTTTTTTTTTTTTTTTTTGTTTTTTTTACTTGGGTTTTGACAGACAAGGACGACGTGGCACTGAACTCAAGTTTTTGTAACTTATATTAACAGTGCCACGTACAGATAACAACATACCCATTTTTAATACACCTGGGCGAAGCGAGGAAAGTCGTGTAAAGTGCCTTTCCCAAGGGCACAACATCGGTGGCGTCAGGGGGATTCGAACTCGGGACCTCTTGGTTCTGAGCCGAACACCCTGCCGTTACGCCACACGACCCCACATTTCACTTTGTTGTCTAAGGTCGGATGAGTTTCAACATATTAAAGAAACTATATCATTATCATTTATTGGGGCCTAGATCGCCTCAACTTAGCTTGACGCAAATTTCATCGAAACCTTGCTGGGCCACACGAGACTAAGGCTGTGATGTGTCATTTACTACGAGATCAAGATGGCCGACTGGTATCAATGATACCTCGCACATAATGTGATACTAACCGTGCTCCTGATCTTTCTTCGAATGTCAAGGTCAAGATGTTTCTCGAAGAACTTCCTTGAGATGAGGATGCACTCCGCGCCGTCTGACACAAGGCTCATCCCGGTACCACCCTCCGCTGGGCTGAACACCACATTCACTAAACCCTGTAATAACAAAACATCCCAGACCCATAAGAATGATACATATTAAACATTTTATGAATTATGATTTTATTTTATTAGAATTGCAACGGTACACATTGGACAGATGCAGCTATTGCTGGTGTCGTGACCCACATATTATACTGTATAAGTTGTATAATGAAGCGTTCCCTGGCGGGGCACGACACCAACTTTCAACAACCTTTGACGCGTTGTTCACGTTGCATTTTTTTGAAATTTGGTCATCATGTTATAAACCTGTAATTGGTCATTTTCATTATTTTATGTTTGACAATAGTTCAATTATTGAATAATGTACTGCATTTTAACAATGCAAAAGACAATATAAAGCTCGAAAATAGGAATATTGGACAACAGTCTGCTCTTGCAAATTTGACTAACTTACGAAGACATCGCCCTCCTTTAGTGTCTGCACTTGGATGAAGATTTCACTGTCCCCCGGGGAGTCTGAAATGGCATCGTCCTGATGTGAGAGGTCAGGGGTCGTCCGTTCTGACGTGGGAAGCACGGATCGCCTCTTTGCTTGCTGTGTCGTCGTGGTGATTGTAAAAACAAACAAAAAATATAACTTTAAGTGGAATACATGGGAGATACCTTGAAGATTTTTTAAATTACACATCATTTCATCACTAAACATTAGAAGAAGATCAGAAGACTCAGATGACATATTCTATAATCTATATAACCTAAGTTTTGACTTTGTTAGATATTTTATACATAGCTTAGTTTCGTGCATTTTATTTCCATATGCACATCAGTTTTGTGCTGGTTTTTGTTAATTTTGTTTCTTCTATGTACTTCAGTCTTGCGTTTTGTGTATACCTTCATGTGTGTTTTTACGCGCTTTGTAAAAGATTGTTTTGAATTTTGAATATTGTTCCCAGGGATAACCCTTTGTAATAGCCTTTGGCTAGTTGGGTAGCCCTGGCTGTACTTTCTTACAGCCAAATAGATCAATCAAATAAAAAAGATCAATGTATCTTCATTCCTCAACCTCTGCAAGTCGTATTTTCTTAAAAACTTACCGATATCGTTAATCTCTCATTGAAGAGTTCTTCAAGCTGCTGCTTGTGCGAAGAAGCGTCTTCTGGAAGACCTGAAAAGAAATGATGGAATACAATAGTTTGATATTAATAGCTCTGTGTTAGGATTATGCGTGTTGATAGCTCAAAGATAAATCCTGAAGCCGATTTCATTGGATGGTATACACATAATCATAACAATAAAACCGGTTTATAATCATACATCATACATACACAATAAAATGCACCTTTGGAGCCCGAGGGCTAGATTGCAGTGTACTGTACAACAAGGCTCGTAATCTTACTTGCACTTTAAAAATACATATGAGGAACAGGTCTACAAAGTATTTGATGTTCACACTTCGTTAAGTAGCTTTACACAACATCGCAGTGTGGTATTCATGAATCGGGACGTTCTACATCTAAACCGGCTGAACTTGTGAGCGTTTCTTAGTTTCCTGTCATGCGATGCACCCCTAAGTGCAATCTAGTTAAGTTTTGACAGAGGTCTGTTCGTCTTACGTAGCATCTTTTGGATGAAGATCACGATTTGAAGATCGGAAAGTGACATACAAAGAAACGAACAAAATGTAGCCCAACCTCACAATTTTAACCCAATATCACAAACTATATATATATCCCATTCACCTGCCATGGGAGTTTTCATATAGATGGGCGGCAGGCCAGGGCTGTCCGTACGGGGTCGGGTAGCCGAGCGGGCCTGCCGTCTTCTGGCGGGACCGGGGTACGTGTACGCCCGTAGAGGGTCACTGGAGCGACTCGGTGAGGAGACGGGCGCCGTTTCCTCGGAGTCGTCTGATGCGGAGGATGCAACGGACCGTGGGCTAAGGGATGGGCCTAGGGGGAAAGGGATGAAACAAATTAGTATTCATCAAAGATTTTAATTTATCTATTTCTTTGTATATGTACGCTTAGCTTTGATTCAACATAAGTATTGACGCAACACTATCGACCATTTTTTCGACCCCCGGCAGAAAGAAAGAATGAATGACTCTGAAAACGTGACCTTGCGAACAGGTGATTCAAGTAATAGTTCAAAGGTCAAAGGCCACATACAGACGTACTAACAGGGGTGAGGTTTAAAATACTAACATTCAAAAGGTTAAAAAAAACTCTTTAATGCAATATGTAGTCGAACCTGTAAAGTCTGTCGGCACGTTTCTTCTCCTCCTGGATGAAAACTGCGGCGTGGTTGGACGGAGGGACTTCAACACTCGACAACGTCCCTGGTGAAGACCAACAGAATAGAACATAACATTTTCATTGCTAGTGAAATAATGCCTCCTAGCGGTATTTTTGCATATGGCATACAGAACAAATTACAGAATACGTGTCCATGTATATTAACTTGACTCGATTGACTCACCGTTACTACCACGTAAATCTTGTCCGCTAGACTGCTGTCCTTGCAGATGACAAGACCGCGCCTGAAGAAAGTGTACAGGCACACGTCCGGGTTGTGCTGGGGCAGTTTGTCCACAGGCCAGCCCTGCAGTTCCGGCACCTTCCGCAAGAAGCGCACGTGTTCAGGCTCCTGGCCGTCAGGTTTGTCGGCGCCGTGCATGAAGATACTGACAAAATCCTGGGGAAATGGAAAATGGTACAGACGTTCAGTCGCAAAAATAACTCACTCGCTCACTCACTTTATTTCTCTCAATCAATCAATCAATCACTCACCCACTCACTCACTCACTCACTCACTCACTCACTCACTCACTCACTCACAACTCACTTACTATTTCACTCTCATTTATTTATAAATTACTTCATTCATTCATTTACTCTCATTCCTTTACTGAATAACTCGCTCATTTTCTCACTCACTCAGCCATTTATTTATTTATTGGTTCACTCACTCACTCACTCACTCACTCACTCACTCACTCACTCACTCACTCACTCACTCACTCACTCACTCACTTATTCATGTATATATCGACATTAACCACTAACGAACTAATTTACATGCTGGTCATTTGAATATTGAGGACCTCTCACCTCCCTCCCTACGGCCAGCAGTGACACTGTGTCCTTACAGATGACCGAGGCGTTCCGCTTGGACTGGTGCATCAGGGCCAACTCCTGTAGGACAACACCGTGGAAATCTTCGTTAAGCCACGGTCACATTCGTCACATTCAAACTAAGGGAATTCTTTGAACAGTTGACGTCATGCATGTGTCACGGTGCTTCAGAAGTTGTAGAGGTTCGTTCTGTCGTAGTCTGACAAATTTTGTAACATTAAAATCGTACAATGTATAATTGTATCAAAGGTCGTGGTTTACGTAGGGGTCAAAAGGTCAAGGGCAGATAGTCGGGTCAAAGCTATCATTTCATTATGTATTCCTCAGACACCCTACTTTTTGAAAAACATTTGGAAAATCTGCCACCTCATTTGGTACCGACATCTTCTCTTGTTTAAACAGCCTGATAAAAGATTCTACAACATCAAAATCATACAATGGTCATAGCTTGATTGAATATTCTACAACATCAAAATCGTACAACAGCCTACTACAAAAGTGCTTGTACCGTTACAAACAAAGAAATACAAACAAACAAACAAACAGACAAAACTTGATGGTTTACCCCAAAGCTGTTTCCTTTCTTTAGAAAAGCCACCGTCTTGAGAGTGGGTTCTCCGGTGTCTTCGTCCCGTGAGATGACAGTGACGACGGCCGTACCAGACAGGATGAAATAGAAGTTCTCAGCGATGTGACCTTGACGGATAATCACGCGCTTTGGGTCGAAACTGCACATAAAACAAACAAAGAAACAAATAAGGAAATAAAAAAAAGCAACCAGAAATGGTAGACTTCACCCTTTTATTTGTGCCTTCTAGCCCCACAAATATAGCGGCACTGGTAACATTTGGCAATTATACTGCATTGTGTATATATTTAAAATTATAGAAACACAAAGATAGACGACAGGGACATACACATACACATACAAATACACATACACATACACAGTCATACACATACACATACACATACCCATACACATACACATACACATTCCCATACACATACACATACACATACACATACACATACACATACACATACACATAAATAGATGGACAGATATACAAACAGATACACACATAGACAAACAGACAGGCATATATAGGCACACGGAGAGACACATTGACATACAGGTAGGCAAGAAGATTGGCACACAGACACACAGACGCAGACGGACAGACGCATTGACAGATTTACATTCAGACAGATACATAGGCACAGAGACGCACACAGATAGATACATGGACAGACAGGCAGCTAGATAAACTGGCAGACAAGTTGACAGGGAGATAGACAGACGCATAGACATGTACACAACAAAGCAATGTTCCTCCTCACCATTCGTACCAGCCGACTCTGATCAAAGACTCCTGCATTTTGATAGGGAACTCTGAAAAAACCTCCACCGCACTGCGGACGGATTTCAGCGCCTGTGGATGTCGCGGTGTCTATGTTACTAATATCAAAGTACGGCAACATACATCAATTAAAACTATATTTGCAAGAAATACTGAGTTTAAAGTGTAAAAACGTTGAATACATCTGTTCCAATGGGAAGAGACAAGAAACCATCCTTTAAAGAACACTCACCCGGAATGTTATAATTCATTTTACATCAGCAACGGTGACGTAACATTGTACTGGTTCTATAACTTAAAACAACGTCTCAAATTATTGGTTTCCAATGACATTCTGAAACTGAATTCAGGACATGTTTTGATACAAATGTTTTGGCCAACGAGATTGCAGACAATTTTGACCCATTAACTTAATTGCAGCACAATGCGTAGGGAAAGGAAGGGACCAATCAGGATACAGAACCCACGAGTAAGGTGTAATGTAATCAAATTAGGAGCCGTGCTCACCAGCTGGATCTGTTCTTCTGTCCGGTCCTCCGGTGCCAGTCTCAAGATTCCCTTCGCTTCGTCACTCACGAACACCTGAAGACGTAGAGAAGAAACAAGATCCTTGCTTATGTGACGGAATACTTGAGACTTGAACATTTGTCTTCCTAATTTCAAGGACATGCTTGCCGCCCTAAACTGAAGTTTTCCTTATTTTGTAGATATTTTCCGTGCCTTCATTTCTGTCATGCCGCATATGTTTATTATAATTGATAAATTCTATTTAGAAATGCTATCCAAACAAGTCTGACTCTAGGCCAGCTAGAGTGGGCCTAGTCAGTCTGATTTAGGTCCAGTCGAACTGCCCTAACAAGTCCGACTCTAGGCTATATCGAGCTATTCTAACGAGCTCAAAGCTGAACTATATCGAGCTCTTCTAACAAGTTAAAAGGTAGGCTATATCGAGCTCGTCTAACAAGCCCGACGCTGGACTATCTCGAACTGTCCTTACAAGTCTTTCGAACAAGGCTATCACACCTCTTTCCTGGCCTTGTAGTAGCTCGGGTCGAACGCCGGCCCTGACTTGTTCATCATGCTCTCTATCTCATACTGGAACTCTGCAAACGACTTCAGGTTCGGCTTCTTCTGCTTCTCCTCCTCTTCACTGAGAAAAAAAATGTTGACAATATGAGATAACTTTCATGAAGCGAGTATCTCACTGGACTTCGCTAAGTATACGCCAAATTGGCGCCATCCGCTTTTTTGGTAAGGCCATGTTGATTTTATTATATGGGTGAAATCCACGCGCATCAATTTTCGTCCGATAAAAATAGTTTTCCACCATTCTGTAAATCGTTCAGAACAGCTGCAAAATGATCAAATATATGCCGTGAATTGCAAAAATAAAATATTGGAAAACAACACTGATGTCATATAATGCCAAAATAAATTCCAAAGTAAAAGAAGATGATGAGAAGAAATGAAAATGAAGAATCTCTCATTCGCTATACCATACATTTTGTGTTTAGTCTTCTTTTTTGCAACCTTCCTAAACCACGTAGATTTTATAATGAATGAACTTTTTGCTAAACTTTTCTTTTTTTCATTGCACGCTCGCGTTGGTTCTGGGATTTCCAGAGGATGTCATCCATATGATCATTTCAACACGGCCTGAATGTTTAAAAAATTCTCAATGCGCAAAATTGCGCAAAGCGGCGCAATGACGACAAATCTCTTTTTGATGGATTCTTATCAATGTGAATTTATGCTTAATTCAGTGGCGAAGGCAATACCGTTATGTTGTGGCTGTATTGTGTCTGATTTAGAGCCAACACTGAGAATGTGACCTTCCGGTTGCGGCCATATTGTTTTTGGAGGTCACGTATTTAACCGTATGTCGCACGTCAGAGTGACTGCAAGGTAAAAGTGTTTAAAGGAAACCCAAGCAATAGTAGGACCCGCTTTTGAAAGTCATATTATTTAGTAATTTTTATACGTGATTAGTTCAGACAACAATTTAACAATGTATAGCAAGGTCCATGATGCAAAAATACGTCGTTGTTGTGATGTGAGAACTCACTGAAAATCATGGCCGGAGTTTTTGTAGGCTCGCAAAACTAAGGGGATCACCGTACGGCACGAATTTGCGCGGTTGAAAATGCTCAAAATATGAAGATATTACGCAGATGTACTAGTAAATGTTACTACCATAAAATGTCAGCATTTTTGTATTTCCATTTATTGGCCCTATTATTGCTTTAGTTGCCATCAAAATTTGCGAGGTTGGCGCAATTTCCGAGCGCAACTTGACGCAGTACAGTGAGAATTTGTAACACAACAAGGCATTATTTTTTATCGAAGTGGTCCATGTAGCCTTACACTGAGTAAACTCGTTAACAGAAAATTCACATTTCACCCGACTTCTTAGAAATGCAGCAAACATCCCAGGATAAAAGAACCAGGTGGCCACCTGTGACGCATGTCGGCTCAGCGGTAAGAGAAGCGTGGAGAACTAATATTTGTTTCTCCATTCATCAACTCTCTGTCGGCTGTTTGGTCCTTACATACTACAGGTTGCGTCAGTGTTTAGTTATACGGTATTTGTATTGTTAGCAATGCATATGAGTGGTTAAACACCTTCTAGCGTTGGACAACAGTATTGCACTTTTGGAGTTGGGAAGTGAACACTGTACTCTCCAAGCAGAGGTTGGTGGGAAAGATTGTGACCTTTTTATCATATGGACTGTTTTGTGTTCGCTCTCCTTTGAGGAAAGCGGGCAGAAAACAGGGCATATGATAAAAAGGTCACAGTTTCCCCCAAAACCTCTGCCTGGAGAGTATAAACATTGTACAAGCTGTATAAATGCGAAGTAAAGTGTCTACCGTACGAATTTTTTGTCGGGCTATTTTCAAAAAGATTAAGACAAACATGAAAATTTTATTTTTCAATTATGAGAAATCCTAATTGCCGGACTTGCTCCTCCAGAAAATAAACGTCAGCGCCGCCCAGAAAAGTCTACAAAGGACACTAATACTGTAGGAGTATCCCCGCTACATAGCTTTAGACAGCGCTTACACCTTGATGAGCGAAGGTTAAGCCCCCCTCTCACTGGACCCATGGCACGCTGGCGGCGTCACTGCGTCCTAAACTAAGTTTCTAACTCTTGACTTTATAATGGGAATAATATTCAAAACGTACAAGTGTGACCAGAAAGACAACAAAACACACAAAGCTTAAAAAAGATTCGTTTTTGTCTATGAAATTCGTTGAATGCTTTGTTAATTCGATCGGCCGCAAAAACGCCGCCAGCGTGCCGCGGGTCCAGTGCTAGGGAGGCTTTAGGTGTGACAGGTCGTTCAGTATAATATAACTAGCTGCTGCCGCACCGCGTGCCTGTAAATCTGGTGTGTTACGCCGACGGGCGGCTAGACCGGCTATACAGATACGGATTATGATCGAATGTGTAATCAAATTATTTCGCAATTTTCCATCTCAAAATGTTTTAAAGCAAACACGGTAAGATACAAGTGTAAAACCCTCCACACGTATTGTACTTTGAGGGTAGACTTAGGTGTTAAACAATAAACACCATCCATTAATAATCCCCTGTTTTGCCACTTTGCTCAAACAATCATTGCAACAAAGTGTTTTGAGATAAGATAACAACCTGTGTTGATATTTGCATTCCGTGTTAAATAGTATCTAACAACAAACCTACACAAGAAGGTCGTGTCAAAACATGGCTGCTTCGGGGTCGACTCAAAAGTTCATTGTCCTCTGTCTTAATCAGTAAAATATACGATTCTTTGTTAAGACACGATTTTTTGTCGTACGAATTTTTGTTATACGATTTTTGTCGTATAATTTTTGACTTTCAATATTTAGCTACGAGGTCGACTCAAATGTTTATTGTCGTCTGAATCATTACAAAATACGACAAAGTTACTATTCCTTGCGAAGTCACTGTGACATTTGTTGTGCGATTTATTTGTCGCGCGACTGTTTTCGCACGATTTTTGCCATGCGATTTTTGTCGTAAGGTTTTTTATCGTACACTTTTTTTGTTCTTCAGTTTCTAGGAAGGCTATGAAAAACAAACTATCGACAGGGACCTACGAATACCTTCAAATTGAATTTGTACGACATATATACAACTGCTCAGTATTGTTCTAAACATGTTGCACGAGTAATGCGACAAGGCTATAAGAAACAAGATGACATAGGACCAAAAGGAGGACTTTGATACGCCTTACATCTAAAATGAAAAATACAAAAATTTTGAGAGTCCCACCTTAATTTTAAAAAAAAAAAGAAAAAAAAAATTGCTGTCTGTAGTCAGTCGTCAGGCTTCATGCCTACGTTCCATCAATGATAGGGAATCACTGATCCTAGATGAAAGTATGCCCTGGCCCAAGGTCCGTCCAAAATATTATTCAAGTCTTTCTTAAACCAAGCTATACTTACTACTGAAATTGTCGATCTATTAGTTATCTTCTTCACTTATCGCAATTTTTCAAAAGAGGAAAGTTTTCTCAAGAACTCTTTTTTGCGGAGGCAGTATTTAAAGAGGCATTTTACAGTCGGTCCCGATAAGAGACAGGGATGCTAATGAGGATAAAGAAAGGAAAGAAGAACACTTACTTTTCCGTGGTCACAGCCTTAGACAGCATGACGACCGTTCTGGTGATTCTTCTAAAGCGCGCCAATGGCTGGAGGAAAGGAAGACACGGAATATGTGAGTTATGGAGAGATCAAACTGTTCTTCCAACACAATGTGGTGATATACAGTGACCGAGAAAGGGACAATTGACATTGTGGCGCATTGCTGCAGTGCCAATAAAAGAAGAATCGTACTCGTCGAAATCTAGGCTTCATCTTCTAAATCCTTCTCCATGTAATTGTTATAAAATGACACTGAGATGTGTTTGTGTTGGGGTTAGGATTGGAGAGAGGGAAGACAGTGTCGGTGCGAGTGTTTGTGTTTGGGATCATTACATACACCTACCCCGCACACAATCCACTTCAAACCACTTACACTGCACCTGTGTGTGTTGCACGGTCACTAAACGTAACATCAGGTACGAGGGTGGTACAAAAACAAACGCAATTTTTATTGAAATGAGTTGAAATTTGGTACAAATATTAAGAAACATATTTTCTTGAGATTGAAGCATGTCACTGTTTTTTTTACATTTTAACTAGCGATTGAGTTGACTTCAAGTTAACCACACCCTTGCGTTTTTTGTACCACCCTCGTAAATGATCATTCACAGAGGTATGGCCACAGATCATGCCCTTTAACTGCACCTAAACATTTTCATCTTTGGCTAAGCAGAAAAATTAAAGGATATAACAGGGACAGAAATTAATAATTAACAGAAAGGCTGATTGGACTATGTCGGGTTTTTTTTGTACATTGTCATTGTATGCTCGCGAAAAGATTTGAAATTAAAGATGGCGCAGGTTTAAATGTGCATATAATTTTTTTGTTTTTTTTCAAGTGTCAAATTTGTATCCTTTGACAAGTTTTTAGTCAGAAAATGCAAATGTAAGCGTTACTTAAGTGAAAGTATATGACGTGTTGTTGGGTACGTTGTATATTGAGGTTCTGCTGGTATTTTGGTCGGTACCCAAACGACTTTCACGATTTTAATCTTAACCTTTAGATTCGATTTTAGGTGCCGCTAGCCACTATTTAATGCGTGTCTTCTGCACACGCATTGATTTTTTTTTTACTTTATCAGAGAAAAGAAAGACTAGAATACCGCTTCTTTTAGAGGAACAATAGTAAGACGTCTGGACGCTGTATCTTTTTTTCCGTAACGTTACGTTGAGATTTGATCTTTGATTTTTAACACACGTACAAGTTGATCTTTTGGACAGAATATTTTTGGAAACACATCATGATTCTATACATAGAAATAGAAAAAATATGGACAGGGCCAGGGAAGAATTATCAAATAATATGAAACATTGCATACATGGACATTATGAAGAGATATTATTGTACAAGTTCTCATGTAGATTGAAATACAAATCAAATAACATAATGTTGAGAAAAGCTTACACTGTGCTAGTAATAAGACGTTACCTTGTTTGAACGAGAAATCAATTCAACACCATGTCGAGTTTTCATAGATCTTAAAAGTGTTTGATATGGTGAAAAACTTTTTTGATCAAGTTTTTGGGCCTAACAGACTACAAAAAACGTTTCACGAAGCCCACTTGTCGAGGGCCAAAATTCGTTGCACAGTTTTAACACACCAGAAAAAATCCCTACTTACAGAATTCTCCAGACTTGATTTTTCCAACAGGTACAAGAAGCCGTAAACCACACCTCTAATTCGTAGTCCTTTCCCAAGGACCGCAACCCTTTAGACCTTCCTTGTAACAAGCTTGCAAGTCGGGTTAGCGACAACTAGACAGATGGGATTGGAACCCCTGGCCGTCTGGTTTAGAAGCAGGGTGTGTATAGCCAGTGGAGCGCGCACGTTACATTTGTTACTCCTGACAACAGGTGAATACGTGCGTGCACGACCTATTACTGCGCCGTGACGGTTGAATAACCGCCATTGAACCTGTCATAACATGGGTCTGTTGTGTCTTTTGAATGTATTTTTTTAAATAGCTTAAATGCGTGGCTAAAAATATGAAAATCTATTGGTACATACTTGATGAAGATTAGACATCCAGGTAGTAAGATACCGTGGCCAAAAATAGTTACTCAAGCAACTGGATAAAATCTTGAAACAGTCAGTCCTATCTTCAGTCAATGGCGAAAAACAGTTGATGCTGTCTGAAACGTCTGTTTCACAATTTTATCCAGTTGCTTGAGTAACTATTTTTGGCGTATCGGTACATGCTGTCTATCGATATAAACTTAACATATTGTAAACTGCATTATTCAAATGCTGTGTTTCACGTTTTCCCACCAATTTTTAAAACGTTTTCGGGTATTAGTTGTGAAATAACAACGAGTTTCTCAAAAGGACCTTTAAAGCAACACAGAAAAGCCCCGCGGGGTGCTTAAAACAAACAGAGTTGTGTGTTTCTCTGACAATTTTCCACACGGTTGAGTGGGTGTGTTTTAGTGTGGACACACGTACTCCCTCACCGCATCACGGACAACGCAAACATGGTGTCAAAACATGGGATTGGAGGGAGACTTTTGTGCGGTGACAGGGTCGATTTTTGTGCTACAACCGTACAAGCAACCGCGTGCATGTGAAGCTGGTGTGTTACACATAAGATACAAAGTGTACAACAGATGCAAATACGCACAAAAACTACAGATACAAACACACAAAACTACAGATGCAAACATAGGAAACAACAGATATAAGCACACAAAACCACAGATACCAATACACCACTTTGACACACACAAAAATGGTACAAACCTGCAAAATTGAAGGTATGAACACACAAAACTGCAGATAAAAACACACAGAACTACAGGTATAAAACTAACCAAACTACTGATACAAACACACACAACTACAGATGCAAGCACACAAACTAGAGATACAAACACACAAAACTACAAATTTAAACAAACAGAACTGCAGATACAAACACACAAACTTCAGATAAAAACAGGCAAACCTACAACTGCAAACTAGTAAAACTGCATTTAATACAAAACACACAGTTTTCAATAAAAGCACACAACAAGTACTGATACCGACACGCGAAACTACAGATACAAACACACAAAACTACAGATACAAACACACAATGCTAACAGTACAGGAAATCCAAGAATAACAGATCTGTCAGCGTTTGAAATGATGGATGGGATAGAAGTGTTTGTTTTGAAGTGTTGATACAGTTGGGTCGTACTTTGTTGTTGCTGCTGGTTTTCTGTTTGGTCCAGTGTTTGTGTTAGCAGAAGCGACAACACCTTTAAACTCCAAGCAAATGTTTGGTTGAAAAATCGTAACGTAACAGTACTGCGAGAGAAGCCCAAACATCTGCTTGGAGGAAATGTGCAGGAGTTACTCGAAAAATCGTTTGCTTTTGGCCTAGTCTATTATTTGTGGAGGGTGGTCAATTAAAATGTGTATCCTAAAGAAACGCGCAAACAAGGGGCATGTGTGCGGAGACCAGGCGAAACCAAACATCTGCTTGGAGATTCGGTCGGTTTACAACAGCCAATAGGAATGAGCAATCGTGACGTCATTGGAGTGCCGGGTTCACCAGTCAGCAAATAGCGACACTTACGCACATCCTGAGCTTTAACACAAACAGGACCAACTTAAGAAATAGTTTGTCTTAAGAAATCTTTACAATAAGACTTGAGGGTAGTCTAAGGGTCACCAGTTAACAAACAGTGACACTTACGTATACGTATATGTTGAGCTTTAACGCAAATACGAATGCTTTACACTAGGGTTTTGTCTTCCAAGTCAACAAGAAAATTTACAATAAGGCTTAGCTAAAGCCGTAGTCTCTCAAGCGAAGAAATTATATTCGAGATAATTACATCCTGAGCTTTAATGCAAACAGAACAGGTCTTAGGCTACGGTTTGTGCCCTGTTCCAAATTATCTAAATCTATTTCAGAACAGGTGATTTATAGACTTTTTAAAACTAGTTTACAGCCAACTAAGCTACAACCAGTAATCTAGCGAACGGAACTGGATATCATAACTTTCATAACTTAACGGTTACAAATACAGTGATTATTGTTTTAAAGTCAACTTGGTCAGGAATAGATTAACTTGCAAGCCAGACTGTTTCCTGGTCCTACACAGGTCATCCAACGACTCCAGGGTCAACATACCCCCGGAATATTGCCACAGTCTTCTTAGTTAGACCCTAAGCTAAGTGGACAGTGGAAAAATTCCTCGGCGTCATTTTGGTAATGAATCCGAGGAGCTGTTCCGTGTAGGCCCTGGAAACAGTCTAGTATCCAGGCTAAGAATAGATTCTTCAAGGCATAGCAAACAACGACACACGCACATCTGCTTGATTCAAAATGGCGGCGGCCATACAACCACCTGGACAAGGTCAATAAAGGTCATCGGATAGAACACGGGAGGGGGTCATTTCAACTTTATTATCTTATCGTTTTTGGCTTAATTGACTGTGCCGTGTCATCTTTACTAAATATATTAAATACGCTCACTTCATTCTTTTTCCATTTCTGACGAAATGATTTTGTCGAAGTGTCAACTGTCAACTGTCACCCTATTTTGCTTGCAACCTATTTTTTCATCATTGAAAGCCCGGAGAAGGATGATCAATGAAAAGTAAATGAGACACAGTTTTCACATGTTCACATGTTGGCTTGGAATGCCAATCACTTCATCAAACAGCTATTATGGCAGTTATCATATCAGATAAACACATTAAAGGTCAAACTTCATATCAGTAACCTGTCGTACATATTTGTCGGCTGACTTTTGATCTACTTGATAAGAAACGATATCAGAAAAAGACGCAAAAACTATTATTTAGCATGGCAAGAATGGCGCCTGTTCATAAGTATTTTCATCCTATATATAGTTATTTCTTACACAGAAGAACCGTTATAGTGTGTACTAGCTCCTAACTAGAGTTGTGCCTCAAGAAAAGTGGGGGTTCCATTTGACTGATTATCTACCGATTAAATATTTTCGGAGGGGTCCATAGGTTGCCGTGGAAACGGCATTCGTTGCCACGACTTCGCAAATGCCAATCATTGTAATTTCAGCTGACACCTGTTAGACCTCACCTGTTTCAAACTGATGTGCGAACACCTGCCTCATCCTACCTGCGTTAACACCTGCCAGATCTCAACTGCTTTCAAATACACATTTCCACCTGATCGGTCGCACTTTTAGCCACACGCAAAAGTTGGCTTTAGGTTTCGACTTTTTTATACATACACTTAAAGTTTATTCTACGTCTGTACAGAGTAAAAAAGAAGACGGTGCAAATGCTCAAAGGATCTGCAAGCAATAAAGAAAATAGCCGACACATTGCATCTGCTTGAAGATATTCCTTTAACTGCCAACCAACCCTCTCAATGACGACACCGCCGTGTGAGTTTACGGCAGTGCCCCCCACTCTAACCACAGTTACCGGGCCAAGTGACCGCGCAGACCCCACTTGGCGTATTTGAACATGTTCTTCACATCGCTATGTTGTTGACTCGGCCCCAACCTTTGACCCTACGCCAACAAGAGTTTGAAAAATAACGACACAATGGTCCGACGTCGTCATGGCGACGGTGCAAATGCCGTTCTTAAGGGTGATCAACTGGTGTTGTAGTGTTACTGATCGCTGATTTATGGGGAAAACTGTTAAGCCGTTGAACTTTTGTGGTCAAAGGGCGCTGTTATAAATCTAACATTACTCCGATAAGGAGGTTAGATTTCAACGGGCGCTAGTTTCGAACATTTCTGTCTTTAACAGCCATTACACTAAAACTTTTTTAAAACTAAACTTCATGACTTGGTTACAAACTCTAATTCTTACTGCTGACAGGAGGTATTTGGATCAAATTTTTGCCTGAATAGTTTGAACATCTTTAAGGGATTGGTGACGTATTCCAACATGATTCCAACATGTAACATAAGACTGACAGATCAAATGTTATCGAGGTTGCTAAACTGCTGTTATTTAATTTTCACCATCTTTAAAATGTGGCGGTCGTATGTTAACGGGTACGATTATCTAATTAAACGTTTTATCAACTGATGTATTCTGTCACGTCACTTGATGCAAATTTGGAACATGTGACTCAAACGGTTGACCAAAAGGGCCAGATAGTCTGTGACGTCCACCGTCTCTTTTTATGAATAGCTGCTGGGCCTACATGATTATATGACACAAAGTATAACCCTCTGCATAACGTATAGGTCATATGAATATTTTAAAGACCATACCCCCTAAAATACTGTGCTATCTTTATTTATCAATAACTTAACCATTACAGCTTCAGCTTTGATATTTTCCCACAGGGAAAGTGACAATAAGTATACAGTGTTTTAACAGTTTGATTTATTGCCCCTCTCTTGCTTATTCATTGTAATTGATTTATTTCTGAAATAACCGGTAATATAACTTGAAATACATTAAATCGGACAGTCTGGACTTCAGGCACATTTTCGTGGATAGTTTAAATCAACCAACCAACCAACCAATAAACCAACCAACCAACCAACCAATCAACAACCCAACCAACTAACCAACCAACCAATCAACAACACAACCAACCAATCAACCAACCAATCAGTATTTTTGTTTTTATTATTTTTATTTGTATTATGCGTTTTGACCATAGAATTTAACAAGCCCATCTCAACTTATATTTTTTACATCACAAAGAGACAAGAAGAAGCCAAACCTATTATGAATTGGAGTAGTTTTAGAACCATTGTTTTAGATAAGTATTAGAAATCCTGTCAGTGTCATTATATGAACGTTACCATGTATTTTGTATCTATATGCCTGTACTTAGCCCGTGATATGGCATGAATGTACAATAAAGGTTATCATTATTATTACTATTTTGATATGATAAAAAACGTGACTACAGAGAACACGAGTTTACAAGAATGTAACCGTGTGAGCCGTGACATCTGTGTACCATGGTCTGACCTCAACCTTTCAATCCGGTCTGTGTGACTTTTAATAAACAATAATCTATTTTAAAATATCTGCCAGCACTGTTGCCGTTAACACCTCTGGCATATTTCTCATATCATTTTCAGCAACTTGCTTGCAACTTAATGGGTATTATATTGTACATACTTTAGTAGCTCGAAACGTTCGCTTCGCACTCTGTCTATTTCAACAGCGACTAAGGCGGGTGGACTGCGTCATATCCCGCAATTTACTAGCGCAAATTTACTTCGCAACTTTTCGCCAGTTTTCCCTTGCGGTAAAAGACGTGACCTCTACAAACAAAATGGCCGCGCCCGGAATGTCAGAGCCTCTGTTTCGACCTCGAATCAGATCTATGGAAGATAGCGTCCCACATTTGCGACATTTTGGGAATACCGGCGATCGGCGCTGATTGATGCTGATTTGCGCCAGTTTGCGAATGCTTTCCGCAATTCGGCGCAGTCAAGTGAGATACTGTAAATGCATTTAAGTGTTTTTCTATTTCGCGCTAAGGCGTAAATGGAGTGTTTGCGGTGGTTTTAAATTCACGGAAGAGCGCTACAGTCACATATTGCTACAGCATTGGACAGAAATGTTTGCAGTGACTTAAAGTTCGCGGTGAAATGGTTGAGTCGCTGCGAAAACCGCGAACATTTCTGCATTTACAGTACCTGCTTAACGCCAAAGCACGATCAGAGGATCGATCATATCGATCGTATAATCCACAGACTAGCCAGACGACTTTGGGAAGGTTTAACAGTGTCAGAAGTCGGATTAGTGGGAGTTATACGCCGTTAGCGGGACAACGTTGGGATTAACGAAGATTAAAGTATCAGAGGTGACCTGACGTTCACCTCACCTGACCAGGGGTATGGAATGCAGTGATATGTAGTAACTGCCATTAATCTTAATCCGCCGGGTTACATATATCCGTCATTTTGAAAAACAGTGGATTTGAGATATCTCTAGAGCAGCACCCCCTGGTTATGCACAGTTTAGATATGCAAGAGTGCATTTATTATGCTGAAGGATGTCGGGTTGGAGATTTGTTTTGACGTATCTTTTCAGGGTATTGGAATTTTTTACCCTGATGGAATTATGTTAGTAGATGTAAGATCTGTCTTGTTGTTGCTGTGTATTTGTTCCACTCTATCCGAACATATGGCAACACCAATTACACAATTGACAGTATTAATCTTGAGCACCCTTTCTTGAATATTTACTTTTATCACTACACATTTTCTTTGGTCGGTCTTACAATGATTTTTTTTCATTTCACATTACCGTTCTTACTATCACAACACCGATATCTTCCCATCTACCCATGTCTTTTTATATATATATCTCTCATTCTTTTCGTCTCTCTTTTGGACTAGTCCGAGTCCACTCAGGTGCAGACGACAGTTGGTGCGTTAGAAAGAGATTCGCGGGGTATTTAATCTAATTCCGCAGCGGAGCAATCATCGGGCCGTGATGACATGGTTAAACACACGCAAATCCCCCGGATGGAGAAAACACACACAAGTCGGCAAACAGAACACAAAACACCCCACCCCACACCGTTACAAAACGTTACCTGAACTGTAACGTAACGTTACACTGTCCACATTAGAAGATTTATAAAAAAACGAGATAGCATTTTCAATTACACTCCTTCTACACAATATACTGATATAGTTTTTGCACCTTTGTAATGTATTTACTATTTGATCTCACTACAAATCGAAGAAGAACTTTTTAGAGTCTATAGTTTTGTCGTGTTCCATTTAAAAATGGCTGTAGCTGTATTATAGGTACAGTGTCACGTTCGTAGCACGATTCTATTCAAAGTATTGCGTGGTAAAACGAGGCTAAGATATAGCTGACCATCGACAAGACTCGACAACAATTCATTTTTCGTCAACTGAATCTTGATTGTGCGACACATTCAAGACAGGGCACGACAAAATGCTTTCAAATTGTAGTCCTAAGTCTAGATTGTCACTGGGCTCTAGATTGTTTGAAAAATCAATACAAACTCTTGCAGAAACGTTCCCTAATTTTTCAGAAGAGAGAGATTTGAACCCGAGGGTTTGCATGCGGTCCTTTCTGCTGTCGGTGTTGATTTAACGGTTGGCTGCTGTCGGATTCTTTCATCTTGGATGCACGATTAACTTAATCAAAAACTACATTTCAAGCATGCACGCGGCCAGAAAACACCTTATACTACTTTGTACATTTTTTCTAGTACGTATACGATCTACAATACTCAGGTAATGTGGGACTAATTTTAAAATGTAGTGGTTTAGAAAGGGTTGTTTGTGTATGGTACAAGGCATCTATGTTGAAAGGAGTGTAGGTTTAAAGGCAAAATGCACTGAGGTGGAAAATACCTTGTCGAATGTTTCACGCATCCAAGGATACTGAACTAGATAAGCAACAAAGGGGAACTAGATCATTTTTCTTTCAATTTTTTTTACATAAGTCCAGTTTGAATAAAAGAACAACACGTATTGTTACTGAAATGTACTTCAAATACATATACTTTGAAGATCTGAATAATAATTTTTGAATCAACATTTTTTATATATATTCTTGATATTACGTGATTATGTTTAGCTTTAAGTATGTGTAACTATTTGCCATTTACGACATTTTTAAAGACTACCGACTTGACTTTCATACCTTTTGTGTGTTTCTTTTCTTGACCTGCGGTTTCTTGACTCTGACTTCTTCCACTTGGAAAACGTCTTCTTCCTCCTCCTCCGATTCTCCGGAATTCTCCTCCGGAGGAGCCTCTCCCTCGGGATAGAACTCCGTGGCGGACGGAAGACGGTGTCTCTTTAAGAACTTCCTCCTCTTGGCACTGTTTAGTCTTAGGTAACGTAGCATTCCAACATAGTCTGATAGATCGTAGTGTCCGTACCGTTGTAGTATTCCTATTGACGTAGAAGGTAGACGGGAGTTTGGTTGACTTGGGGCGGTGTATCTTCTGTAAGACGCCGGGACTGAATACTTCTTTGCCGCGCCTCCTTTCCCCGCAGTCGCCCTGTTAGGTTCTTGGGAATATTTCCTTACTCCTCCGCCCGTGATGCGTGTTGATAGGTCCAAGTTGACGCGGGATTCATCGTAGGAGCGTAGTCTGGATCGTAGACTTGTCTGGGTGCCCCTACGAGAGCCAGGCGGGCCCAAGCTAAAACTTACCGCCCTTGAAGACCCCGTAGACTCCCTCTTTTGGATGCCTGGTAATCCAGGCTGCGGGCTTCGGTCCGCTCGGCTCTCAAGGACCTGAGACACTCTCTTTAAGTCACTCATGATTAAGCAGTATGGGGGAGGGGGGATAAACACGGCTCGTTAAATCCCACCGTACGACTGGAGAGCTTCACACGGGCAGCTGTGCACACGGCTCCGACCAACACCGCGACCCGTCCCGACCGACGCCATGCGGATCAATAAACAGCATGCAAACATAGGTCTCTACACGAATGGCTGTGTTTGTATTCCGTTATCCCCGACACATACACACACACAAACCAATTAAACACCGAGCTAGGCGGGGCGACAGCCGAAAGGCTAACAGGGCAAGGAGTACACCCTAGCGTACACACAAACCTAACAAATTACCACCTTGTTTGATCACTTCACGCCCGTTTGCCTGTAAATAGACCGCTAATATTGAACCAGGGAGGACCATTTAACAGGTTGTGACAATCGCAGACGACGTTTTAATAAACTCAACACAAAAAGACGACAGGGGGCTAATACTGGTTCACAAAGGTGGGCTTGTGAAAGGGGGAGGGGGTGTTGACCGGGTGAGGGGTGTAAAGAAAAAAACGTCGTGACGAATGGAAGATTCCATCAGACACTGACGTACACGGACTTCAAATAGACCCGGGGTCACGTCCGGTCGCTGAACACAAGAAACACCCGTCTAAACACAAGAAACAAAGAACTGTTTCAGAAAATATCCAAAAAATGAACTGACGTCATTTTCTAAACATCGCCTTTAGAACACTGAGAAATGACGTTTTCTAAGTTCGTAGGTGGTGAAACTTTGTAAATTTACCTTTTAAAAATTTTCTGTACTGCAAAACTTGGAGAATCAAGATTTTCGACCAGTCACTGACGAAAGACAGCGGATGATGCTGTCTGTAACGTCCGGCTGTTTCCAAATTCTATTTCGTAGCTTGAGTAACTGTTAACTTGCGTATTTTATTACCAGGATGTCTAACCGGAATCTACGTTTCTTTACGTTTCTATTGTGTTATAACGTTAAAAACCACGTTAACACTCAGGGGGTTAACATGATAAGACCCTTTACTGTGTCGTCTCTGTAGATATTCTTGTTATAACGTTAACAGCCACGTTAACACTCATAGGGTTAACATGATAAGACCCTTTACTATGTCGTGTCTGTCGATATTCCTGTTATACCGTTAACATCCACGTTAACACCCAGGGGGTTAAATGATAAGACCCTTTACAGTGTAAGTTAGCAGATATTCCTGTTATAACGTTAACAGCCACGTTAACATCCAGGGGGTTAAAATGATAATACCCTCTACTGTGTTGCGTCTGTGGATATTCCTGTTACAACGTTAAAAGTCACGTTAACACTCAGGGGGTTAAAATGATAAAACCCTTTACTCTGTCGTGTCTGTAGATATTCCTATTATAACGTTAACAACCACGGTAACGCTCAAAACCTTTTACTGTGTCGTGTCTGTAGATGTTACTGTTATAACGTTAACAGCCACGTTAACACTCAGGGGGTTAACATATTAAGACCGTTTACTGTGTCGTGTCTGTAGATATTCCTGTTATAACATTAAAAGCCACGTTATTAATTAACACTCATGGGGTTAGAATGATAAGACCATTTACTGTGTCGCGTCTGTAAATATTCCTATTATAACGCTAACAGTCACGTTAACACTCAGGGGGTTAAAATTTACTGTGCCGTGTCTGTAACGTTAACAACCACGTTAACACCCAGGGGGTTAAAACTAGTACCTTTACTGTGTCATGTCTGTAGATATTCTTGTTTAGTTGTATAGTCTGAGCTTGTTCTACATGCCGACCATACTTTTTGTGCCAACACCGCCCGGGGGATGTTTACGCACAAGAGTTAGGAGTGAAACGTCATAAATCACAACCTAGGGCATTACGGGTCGGCTGTTGTTACACACAGCAATTTTAGGTGTAGCACCTTGTCTCTTACTAACTTAAATATTTGCCAGGGTTTCACTTGCCTAGGATGGCAGATTGGACCCTCTCTCCGTAGCCGACTGCCTTAGCATACTCTTCTCTCTATTCAGCCAATTTCTACTATTTTTCCAGCCATCCGTGGGGCCTGGTAGAGGATATTTGTGTCTTGCGTTGATCGTAGGCCGTCTTATGAGTTTGATGCCGTAGAATTATTAAGCAGGCTGTGACAGAACCAACATCAGACAAGGATCCAACAAAACAAGACAGCTTACTTTTGTACAACATATGTACGATCATCACAATATTGCCTCAGTATGCTATCTTACGACCATCGTAAGATATTTTTGACCGACGCGTTACTTACAACAATAGGATGCAGGCTAAAACTTGTCAGCATAACGTGTTTCAAGGTGGGCAACTTTTAGTGAACAGGGACGGTGGCCGATACCGACTTTCAATCACATTTGACCCGGCCGTTGCTCACGTCGAAAATGTGATAATGATCGCATATGCGCTAGTGACATAAAAGTTAGACTTTACAATGGGCAGTGGGAGTCAGCATGGTAACTGGCAGCAGAGGTTGGCATGGCAACGGGAAGCAGTGTCAGCATAGCAACAGGCAGCAGAGGTCGACATGGTAACGGAAAGCGGGGGTTGGCATGGCAACGGGTAATAGGGATCGGCATTGCTAAGAGCGGCAGTAAATGTGTCGGTATGGCAACGAGCGACAGAGGTCGGCATGGCAACGGAAAGCTTGAATGACCACGAGTAGGCATGGCAACGGACAGAAAGGGTCGGCATGGCAACGGGCAACAGGAATCGGCATGACAACGGCTGACGACATGGCAACGGAAGTCGGGGTTAGTATGGCAATGTAATTGAATTAGCTCCACCGACAAAGGCAAACACTTGACTGACAGCGAGATTAAAAATCTATTATTAATATATTTGTTAAGAAACAATCAAGCTCTGGAAGTCACTTTTCATATCAGTACTAGTTCTATGTTAGATAGTACATTCGAACAATAGTCTAATTTTACCAAGTTTGCAAGAGATCTTATCTATTGTATCTTTCAAGACAGCTGATACAAAGAGTTATGTATAAACTGAACCAAACACACACAAACTTGACAAGTTAAACAAGCTCAAAATAGCCGTTTTAACATAGTCATTGTGATAGCAGGTATATTTATCTATTGTCAACTTTACACCATTATCATACCGGGCCAACCTTACCTGAGCTGATTTGGCGGAGGCTTGTATTATTTATATTAAAAGAAAAGAGAAGTTTATTTTTGCATCTATAACTCTGTAAAGACAATAACGTTAGCTTTGTCAGCTTTCTGTTACCGTCGAACTCTGTCTCTCTCTCTCTCTCTCTCTCTCTCGCTCTCTCTCTGTCTCTGTCTCTGTCTCTGTCTTTCTCTCTCTCTCTCTCTCTCTCTCTTTGTCTCTACCGTAGCTTAGTTAGCTGTAGGGGCAGCATTGCGTTTAGTAAAAGTTGAACCGTCGAAGTAGACCCTAAAAATCAAGACCATATATTACAACACATGCTCTTGTCTTAAATTACAAGCGTTATTTGGACTTTCCGAAAAAAAGGTATCTGTTATTTTATATGATAACCTGTTTCTCTGTGTGTGTATGTGTGTGTGTGTGTGTGTGTGTGTGTTTGTGTGTTTATGTGTGTATTGTGTGCGTGTATGTCTGTGACTATAAAAATATATAACGTTACATATACATAGAATATCGTAACTATCAAGGTAGATGTCAACAGAAAATAAAACTTTCTAACAAGTTTGCAAGTTTTGGAACTACGCCTCAAATACAATTTGGTTATAGAAACCCTCTTGGCATCGTTAAGTAAACCAAAGGTGACATTACGTCTATCATATCTCTATTAAAATTTCTGTATTTAGCCTCTAATTCCTCGTACAATACGTTATCTTTTCTTGTTTCTAGATTTTGAATAGTACTAGTTGTTTGAATTTAAGTTAGATTTGTTGAATGTAATACGCCTAATGTACGCAATTCAGCATCTTTTTCTGAGGACGCTGCCATGTACTTCTGCGAATAATCGAATCAATCAATAAACTTACTATATTATTATTTAGCATTATTTTCACATTTCATTTTGCTGACATGGATACAATTTGAACGATAAAAAGACAAGACGATGCTAGACCCTCCTTCAAATGGCCTCATGCATTTTTCTTTTGTTCCGAATCAGTTCGATAAGAAACGCGTAACCACGCAATACTGCTCTAATATTTAATCTAATCTTTCTCACATTGTCCCAGAATGTTCCATGTCTATTGTGTAACCAAGGTGACTATCGAACGTGCCCTGTCGGACATATTTGGGCATCATTAATGACAATATCGTCGCTGCCCGGTCACCAGACAACCTGGGAGGTGATTGGCAAACAAACGCACCTGTGGTGACCAAGAAACGCAAAAGGAATGTGGGAATTAGTCAATGGATCGTATTGGCGATTACAGGGGGTGGGGTGGGGGGGGGGGGGGTCATTGCCTGAAATTGTGCTTTATCAAAGTCACTGAGAAACACAGGTTAAGAAAATGTTTGACCAAGTTTGTCGGCAATGTACTGTAATTTTTGTTTCTTTCACTGTAACTTTATGTTCACAGTTTTCACTATCACCTCTGTACCGTGAACTTATCATCACCGTGAAAACCCTGTTATTATTCATGATTCCTTCACACATCCGATTCGTGAAGTTAAAGTTCAGTGAGAAATCTATTTTCCTTACACCGTGAAATTTTGCTGCTGTGAAGATAAAGTGAATTACAGTAAGTTAGTGTAAGTTACCGCCTAACGGTAGCATAGGGTACGTTTGATTTAGCAAGTAGGCTCTGTGTGATGTAGCAGGTTCATGTTGCCGCACCACCTAGCGAAATAGAACAGAACTGCTTACCTCTTCCTTATCTTCGGGGTCGGCGTCATCTTCAACCACCTGTTCCTGAGCGGGTACGGCAGTCTTTTCCTCCAAGGTGGCTGTGGACAGGGTCCGTCCGCTGGGGGATAGAGGAGGGAGGTGCGTTGGGGCTGGGGCTGGGGCTGGGGCTGGGGCCGAGTCCTCCCGAAGTCGGTAACCGTATCGCGCCGCCAACCGTCGCCGAACCTTCTCCCTAGTAAGGGGAAGGCAATGTATAAGTTGAGCTGTAACCTCCTATAACAAAGGGAGTGCACGCGATCCCTGGAGTTATGTTTTTCGCTTAAACATCTTTCCTTCCTTCTATTTCTACCGTGAATGTCTGTCTGTTTTTTTTTTGTACTTATATGTGTGTGTACGTGTGTGTATGTATGCGTGCGCGAGTGTGTGCCCGTGTGTGCGTTTATTTTTGTTGGTGTTCATGTGTCTGTGTGTCTTTTCGTGATTCTAAATATACGCAATGCAGCGTTGCATTTTTGTCTGTAGAAACAGAAGGGCTGTGAAGAAGTAGGAATAAGTGGATAAAATCGGCCATTTCTTATGGCCTTCCGAAACTGATACATACTTGGTGCAAAATGGTTATCTTAGCAGGTTAACTTAAAGGTTAATCTACAACACACACTTCGTATATTAAGCTTCAGCTGAGTCCACGTAACATTAGTTGTGCATGCATCATGTTTGAGTAAGAACGGATTTGATTGTATGATACAAAGAAAGCGCTTTAGGGCAGCAACATACCGTGTAACGTTGGGTAACCTAAATTCGTGGGGTACTTAAAGTCGGGATTTTTCGAAAACGGGGTATTTAGGGATATGTGCTAGATGCAACATCAGTAATACCGCTAGAAATGCAAACTTGACAGACTAACGCATTCAGAACACTGTCTGAAAAGCTTCGATAACCATGCATTAGAAGTTGGCGACGTCAAAACCTCTCCGTCCCTTATTGACAGAGTCTGGGGTCTTCGTGGGAGACTCACACTGCACGGTTGTTCGCTGGTTTATAAGACAAATGTCACATCTCCTGCCTGCTAAACACAATTATTTACAAGACAACTAATTAGAATCTCTTTTGCTAACCTACAACTGGACTCTAAGTGTGATCAATCATCAAAACTCCTCTCTGTTGCTACAACCTACGGCACGTGTATTTTCCCGCCGCCATATTGTTAACCAGAATCCTGTTGTCAAGCAGACGGCAAAGGTTTGTGAGGAACACTTTTTTGTCTAAATGCTGCGTGTGATAGTGGACTGAGGAAGATATTTTCCTCAAAGTTTGCTCCTAACACAACAAGGAACACATGGACATAGTAGTATTACCATTGCTACGGCATCCAGCTAACTTACCATGAATAATGTAACGTTACACGTTGCCCGATGATGACGATGGGCCGACTTTGAGTGAAGTTCTACCGACTCAACACACGGGTTGTTCCCGAACTGGCCTGATGTGTGCGGTACGGCCGTTTTTTCGTGTATTTTTTTTACTTGGACACGTCTATATCCATAGCACTCTCCTCAAGCCAAGGATGGAACGAATAGCTGCTGTATAAAATGTGATTAGCGGTAAGATATTCAAGACGAATCTTCTCTCCCGAATTAATGTGCCCCCCTGTCCGACAACACTGTCATTGTGCGTGCGGCGGACGGTAGTTTCAAGTTGAAATATTCTGGTGTCAGCCCGACTAGAGACAAAATCTACCATATATATGATTAGTGCAAAGATAGTATATGATACTGACAGAATTATAGAAAAAAAGGATGGTTTATTGTTCTGTTAGATTGATTTCAGTCAACCATTATCGGAAAAATCCCGAATTTAGGTTACCCAACGTTACCTGCTTTAGAATCAGAATCTGAATCCAAATGTGATTTCGCCGCGTCATTTGGGGAGAGATATATCAATCTCAATCTGAAGACTATCAGTAGCACCTCTCTCCTCCCCACATTTGTAAATGGAAGAGCCCAAATCAAAATGGCGGGCGTGGTTCTTGTAACCTAATGCCCGGACGTTATCAGTTGATCACTGACTGAAGGGTGGGGATTAGGTAATTAGAACACGTCTTTTGACGCAAATCCCCCATTCACACCCCGTCTGTTAGGCCTTATAGAACAATGCGGAGATTAATGGGCCTATCCTTAGCTTCTAATCCCTTAATGACAGTAAAGATGCCGTAAGATAACATCGCAAATAGGCTTGTTCCTTTCGTCTAACGATTTGTGTGGATCTTACATGTGTTTTGGCGAGGCTATGTAGTCTCTACCAGACTGACAACGCCGGCTATAGGAAGAATATTTGCTGGGGGACTTTGGCCATGGAGGGTTACATTCGCAGGCCCAGGGTTGCAATATTAGACCCTCTTTCCGTAGCCGACTCCCTTCATACAATTGACTCTATTTCAGTATTTGGCCAATTTCTACTATTTTCCCAGCGACCCGCGGAGGCTAGTAGAACCTAGAGGCTATGAATTACCGTAAATGTTCGCTGTTTTCGCGGTAAGCTCTTTGCCGCAAACTTAAAGCCACCAAGAATGTTCTTGCCCTACTACTCCCTTGTCTACAATTGTCTCAAACACGAAGTTAAAACCACCGCGAACACTCCATTTTCTACATACCGCGAAATCAAAACCACGCGAGCTTGAATGCATTTAGTAACCGATTGTCGACAAATACGTATCTTCGACAACTGAAGATAGCTGAATTTCGTACGTCACATTTACAAGTGCCCAAAGATTACTCTCAATATGCTGTGAGTGTCTTAAACCCCTCTCACATCAAATTTGACCATAGCAACGTTGTGACATGTTTTACCAATATACTAACAACTCCGAAAACAGTTTCAATCTAGGATTACAGCATCAAAGTATAGCTCTGAGTATTAACGTTACTATAGATGTGCAGATATCGAGCGACAAAATACAAAAGAGTCCATTAGTCGATAATCTCTCAATACTTTGTGGAGCCAAAAAGCAAGATTAAAAGCTAGCAAAATAGACGCAACGTGCAAAATCCTTAAAAAAACATTTCTTTCAAGATATTCATCAAAATATCCAGCTTATTACTTAACGGAAAACTACAACACTCATTCGTCACTGCTAGCTTAGCACAATCACAGGAAGGTTTTAGCATAAGATGGTTCCATGTTGTTTTTGATGTTCTTCGTTTGACACTGATTGATTATGTTTTCACTTTTTAGACGAGAATTTGTGCCCCCCGGCCAGTAGCTTAAGTAAAACAAAGAAGAGACGCAGATAGAGTGATCAAACCACTGTGCTTCGAAATGATTGAAAATAAACACGGAGAAATACTGCTACAATTAGAACAAGCTGCCAGGGGGCCCAAAACTACTACCATTTTATCAAAAGCTAGACCATAGCATATCCAGAACGAAAGAAACAAAAACGGAACTTCTGCTGCAGTACCATGAATATGAGCCAGGACGCCCAGATTTGACACTTGCCTTCGTCTTCCCAAGACCTATTTGAATGCCAAATATCATCACAATCCCTCAATTCCATCCAATCTTAAGTTATGCTGATCACAATTGTTAGGAACAACAAACAGATATTAAGATACACACACACGCGCACACACACACACACACACACACACACACACACACACACACACACACACATATATACACACACACACACATACACACACACACACACTCACATACACACACACATACACACACACACAGACACACACACATACACACACACACACACACACACACACACACACACATATACACACACACACAAATACACACACGCGGCACACTGTCCATAAGCCAAGAAAATAACGTCCATTTTTAGGTACATGTAATACATACTTCATAAGATCCGACCGCTAACAATACATCTAATTTATAGATGCTAGTTTAGTATTATTATTGCTCTATATATTTTAAGTTCATCTCTATGAATACTGTACTTTACCCTATGGGGCCACAACTGTACAATAATAGCCTTTCATTCGCTCATTATTTGTTTACACGCGTAAGTGGTCTTCGACCTCAGCAAACAGAGAAAGAATGTAGCTATGCTAGCTTGTAAATTGTATGGCATGGTTTAGAGTTAAGCCCAGCACAGATTTTGTTTAAAACAACGACACAGCATATTAAGCTCCCTATGCCGACGTTTCACTGGCAGAGACATTTGTCAGAATATTTTGATCAACAGAGAGTCGCAAAGAAAAAAAAAATGCAGCTATGCTAGCCCCTAAATTGTGTTGCATGGTTTTGAGTTAAGCCTTGCACAGATTTTGTTTTAGAAAAGATATAGCATATTAAGTTCCCCAAGCCGACGTTACACTATCAGAGACCTTGATTCCACCCTCGACAATCGAGAAAGCCACACAGGCGAAACTAGTCTGGATGTGGGCTTGAATAAAAGTTCTAAATGGGAACTTGCGGCGACAGCGTCTTTTCTGAAGATGTGGCGTGAGTGTGTACGGTTGGCTTGAGGTTGTCCTTACTATTCACCTACTATCTGAGACCTTTGTCAGAATTTGTAGATCGCAGAATTCCAAAGCGTAGAGTGTATCTTTTCTTTTTACTTGGAAATATAACCCTGTTGCGCTTGGTTGGCCTTGGTGACCTGTGAGCATAGATCGATCTCCAGAACTGATTGATTGAGAGAGCACCGACCGTATTGCTGCCAAAAATGTCATTTTAGAGCTCACACTGTCGTCGGTTGAGATATTTTCTTCTCTGTGACACCGTATATTTCCAAACAAGCTACTCTCATATTTTTATAATCTCTATAGCACCTAAATCCAAGCAACAGTTCAAGCATGCTTGTGGGTTTCTAGGCAAACCGACAGCTACGCTTGGAATGTGACAGGTCACTGTTTTGCTTGTTCATTTCTGCTTGGTGTTGATATTAGTGTTTGCTTATTTTTGGCTCGGTATACTGTGGCGTTGTCCAAAATCATTTTTCGTACGTTGAATTTTGAGACAACAAATACAAGTGTTAAGACTACCACGTTTATATGTAAAGTCATTCAATTTGGAATTAACATTTGAAAATGTACAACGTTTAACGATACACATGGCCTGGCCTCTACTGGGATAATAATAAGATCGAGAAAAATTGAGGAAAAAAAAGAGTCAAAATTAGTTTGTTGGATCAAAGAACCTATGCAAGAACTAAATACGTTTTTGGAAAACAAAGATCTTTTGACAGAAACTAAATAACATTTTCCTGGTCAATGGTATTCTACAACGTAGCTATCCACAGATAAATGACCCGTTGTCAACCTTACTGAGTTATACGAAAGACTAAACATGATTTTACACTCTAAATTCTACGAATATAGACATAAGATCTGCTTTATAAACGAGCACGTGGTTGTCCTAAAAAGGACCGAGCTGAACTCACATGTACAGCGGTGGGAGGTTGTACTTTTGCCGCCGCTTCTCCCACTTGTCGTCCCAGCACATCTGGCCGTCCTCTTTCAGGTGCAGGTGTGCCATGTCAGGATACAACGCACACCTGTACAGCCAGCAGACAGGTGGGCACACAGCTGTATTAACAGGTGCACCCACACCTGTCTGTGAACGTGCGTGCGCCAGCTGTGAACTTCATACTCTGAACCTTGATATGATGCCGAAAGATTAGGAGACCTCGCCGTACCGGATGACCATAGCGAAGTGGGCGGTGAAATGTGTGATCGTCCCGCCCGTAAGCACGCCGTCGTTACCGTGGCACAGCAACAACAGTAATTATATAACAACAACTCACTATGTGGCCCGGCTACTGTAGTTGGCTAATTAACCTTAAAGTCAGTAAATCTTCTTGTGACAAACACGGCCAGTACAACCACGTGGTTTACAAAGGTCGATCCAGAAAGATATGGTAGGGTATGAAACTGGCTTAATATGCAAGGCATATATTTTTGTTAAAATAAGAACAGACGTGGTCTCAAACAAAGTAAAAAAATCTGCCGCTCGCTGTATTCTACTCTTAGCTTGTCTGTAAACATGTTGCAAAAGTATAGAAATAGTATGAAGCATTCTATTCTACCAAGGAGTCTATATAACCTCCTTGATTCTACCCATTTCAAACTGTATTTTAATTTTAACATCGCCAAGAGACAAGAAGAAACCGAACCTCTGTACTAGTCAAAGAGTAGTTTTAGATCCTTTGTTTTAGATTAGTATTAGAAGACCTTACGATATTTTACTTCTTTGTTAATTTTGTATTGGCATGTCGGTCCTATATACAGACATGCCAATACACATCACATGATGATGATGATGTCTGTACTTAGCTTGATAGGATAGGAACGTACAATGAATGTTATCATTTATTTATTTGTTCATTAAAGGATTACGAGGCACTGCAACATCTTTAAAACAGAGGGTTTAATTGTAAACGGCTTGAGTATGTTCTATAGGCTTTCCCACACTGAAATGTTACTTTATTAAAAGCCTCTTTTGGGTAGGTTTTCGGAACGTTGAACAAATGGGTTAAAATACCCGTCCTGACAACCTATAATTGGATGCATTGTGTGAAAAGTCGCGCCCGATAAACATACCACCCGAGGCGGTACTTTTCCTGGCGCGATGGACGGATTCTGACGTCATAGAAAATGTTGGTTTAAACAGGTTTGAGTGGGAGAATATAATTACACCAAACCGTACTAAATGAAATTTGAGTTAAAATAAACACGGGTCCAGATGGGGGTGGGCCATTTCGATGTTTCCACAGTAAGATTATGGCTCGGACACTGCGTAGTATTTTTTTTTTATTATTTTGCTCGAAGAGACTGATTTTAGGTGCGAACGTAAGTCCCTCGGGAGCCCACCCGAATCCAAAAATAGCCCGAAAGCCGCAGTACGTCCCAAAAGGCCCCGCCCGATAGTGCGAGAAAAAACTGACCTTACGTCCGTTTAACCCTCCAAGCGTCAAGAAAATCGAACAATACAATCATCGAGCTAGTTCCAACTGGCTGTTACCATGAGGGTGAATCCCCCCCCCCCTTAGAAATGCATAACTTAAAGATACACTTTTAGATAGACATGGAAAATACGTAAAAAGACCGGGTTTTTTCCTAATCTAAACTGCACTAAACATTTTATTTAGTACCACCTGATCCTATATAAAGATTGCATACTTTTAGATGAAGAATGCCAGACTTTTCAAATGGCATCCGCCATTCTCCTGTATTTTCTGTAATTTTGCTGGCTGGCTATGACGTCAACTTTGGGGTCCTCCACTTTTTAGTCACCCTGTGATTGTAAAGGGGAAAAATATAAGATCTAAATCGGGCACTGTGAGCTTTTACATGGGTATAGCTTGTAGTCATAGGATAAATCAGATCTACCTCTGCGTGGTCAGAATCTGATAATCTGCTTAAATCTTTTTTTGGTTGTGGACTATTTTGTATATAGTGATGAGGCGGGCATTTCTTTGAGTAAATCCATCCGCCTGATGTAGTTTTCGATCTCGACCTTTCTAGCTCTACGTGCCCTTCATACAGTTTCTCCTGTCTAAAATTGTCAAATTAGCATAATTTATGAACATTAAATCCTGAATGTTACATTAAATTACATATTCTGTTATACATGTGGAAAAACTAATGTGTTTGATCAAGAAAACCTTAGAAACATCATTGTTTAAACCGAAGTTAGTGAATTTTGTATAAAATGCCTGTCAGAAACCCATGGCAACACGAAAAATGATAAAATTAAAATATTATCAAAAAATTGTTACTAAATATTAGGAAAAGTCACCAAGTTTAGTAGTCCAACCATACGTCGTCTGGCAGTTATACCATCTCAAAGTTGGCGCGGGCACTTCCCCCCCCCCCCCCCCTTCCCAGGGTCTAGATAGGGTTAATGGAGGGAATAAAACTCTCGACAAATTACTGCTATGTTCCTGATTCTCTCGCCTCATTTGACATCTTTGCTTTCTGTCAGGGCCCGTGTTTGTACATATACAAGGTAATGTAGTGAAATTAATCAGGAAAATGTGATGTCCTGTAAAAGGGTCCATCTTTTGTTGAATCTGTAAGCTTCATTTACTTGACGCTTTCACCGACTGTCTCCTATACTCTGTTGGGGGCACTGTTCTAGATTTGGATATACAGAAAAAAGACGAACGGCCCAAAGTACAATCACATACGGATATTCCATGCATGTTCATAAGACGTACCTCACATTGCCAACGCCGAACTTTCATCTAATTTGTTAATCTCCATAAGTTCGCTAAATTTCAAGACTGCTTTAAATTATGTATAGAAGTTGATGAATCGAAATAAATCAAAAAATTGTGATGTCCTTGAAAAGGTTCCAGCTTTTGTTGAATCTATAAGCTTCATTTACTTCGATTTCACTGACTGTCTGCTATACTCCGTAGGGGTCACTGTTCTAGACTTGCATTGACATAAAAAAAGACGAACGGCCCAAATAGCAAGGCATCTAATTTGGATAATATATGTATTCTAATTAAGCTAGCGTCACATTGTCATTGAATTTGTTGATCGCCATAAGTTCGATGAATTTCAAAACCGTTGTAGAATCGAGCTGAATTTTCGCGTATAGAAGTTGATGTGGTGTAAGTAATCAGAAAATTGTAAAGACCTATAAAAGGTTACAGCTTTTGTTGAATCTGTAAGCTTCATTTACTTCACGCTTTCACTGAGTGTCTCTTATACTCTCTGGGGGGCACTATTCTAGACTTGCATAGAAAAAAAGACGAACGGCCCGAATTGCAAGGCGTTGCTTGGATTTGGATAATTCATGTTTGTTAATCAAGGTGGCGTCACATTGCCAACGCCAGACTTTCATCTGAATTTTTCTGATCGCAATAAGTTCGCTGAATTTCAAAACTGCTGTAAATTATGTATAGAAGTTGATGAATCGAAATTAATAAGAAAATTGTGATGTCCTTGAAAAGGTTCCAGCTTTTGTTGAATCTATAAGCTTCAATTACTTCGCTTTCACTGACTGTCTCCTGACTCTGTGGGATGGGGGGGGGGGGGGGCACTGTTCTTAACTTGCATAGTGATAGACAGAGAAAAGACGAACGGCCCAAATAGCAAGGCGTCTAATTTTTATGATTTATGTATGTTCATTAAGCTGGCGTCATATTGCCATTGGATTTGTTGATCGCCATAAGTTCGATGAATTTCAAAACCGTTGTAGAATCGAGCTGAATTTTCGCGTATAGAAGTTGATGTGGTGTAAGTAATCAGAAAATTGTAATGACCCATACAAGGTCCAGCTTTTGTTGAATCTGTAAGCTTCATTTACCTCGCTTTCGATGACTGTCTCCTCTACTCTATGGGGGGCACGGTTCCTTTCAATTTTCTAGACTTACATAGACAGAAAAAAGACGAACGTCCCAACTGGCAAGGCGATTGATTCAGATACTCAATGTAAGTTAAACCGGTGTCAAATTGCGAAAGACTTTTCAGCGGATTTGTTGATAGCGAGAAGATCACCGAATTTCAAAACTGCTGTAGAATTGAGCTGATATTCCGCCTGAAGTCTTCCCTGTCCTTTTTACAAGGTTCGGTGACCTGCAAACATCGACCGATCCCTTAAGTCACACAGTGGTCTAAAGGACACTGGCCCTCTTGCTGTCAAAAATGTTATTTTAGAACTCACAGATACGGCAGGCTTGCTATTTCTCTGCTTTTTGACGTCGATCAATATTAGTCGCGACATGTACAATAAGATGATACAAATCAAAGATACAAGCAGTTAACGATTTTGAGTATTTGGGGCGTATAGAGCAAAAATGTTCTCAGAAAAAAAAGGTGATCAGAAAAAGTTATAGGGAGACAAGCGGAAAATGTTCGTGACAAATCAATCAAACAATGAATCGAACGGAAATTCGGATAGAGTATCTGAGTTAACAATATGCACTGCAAACAGTAACTACTGTATTTTCAATGAAAATGGACTATGATCAGCAATCACGTCCAGTCAGTTGTCGTCAGTTTAATGTTGCCATGGCGACCGGCGTTACACTGAGATTAGTGCGCACAAAAGATCCGTGATGCGGTCAGCTGTACATAGTTCCGCTACAGGCTGGGATTATAGGATTTATCATGGTTATTGTTATTAATCAAACTAGCGACAGTCCCTTTCTCTAGCTGGACAACAGGTAGATTTAAGGAGGAGAGACTGCGAGATTTATTTAGCAAACGTTTTTGTCCGCTTTGATAATACAGCTATGATTTGTATTTGTTTAACAAGAAACAAAGAAAAAAGTGTCTCGCAACGTTTCACAAATTTTCCAGACAGTCGTTCTCTGTAGCTTGGCAACAGGTAAATCTAACAAGTAAAAACTGTCAGATTTATTGAGTAAACGTTTTTACCTGCTTCAAAAATAGAGCTATATAATAACTAGAAACAGAACAACAATCTTTGTCTCGCAACGTTTCACAAACTTCATAAACCACATATCATGATCACCAGAGATGACTCTGTTTGTTTTCTGAGGTTGTCATGGCAACCGTCACGGGAAACACGAATCAACGAGGGGAGATACAAATTTAGCCACGTTTAGGACCGCATATTTGTCGCCGCAGCGCCACCTAGCGGCTAGAAATATCACTAGTCATTATTGCGTTTGGGACCGCAAGTCATTGTTGCGTTAGGAACCGCATCCTCCCTACTGAACCCTCACCTAGACCGGCCCCAATGATAATGAATACAATACAAAACAAAGACATAGAAAGGCATCGGTTTAATTCATAGCCGCTTATTTACGTAGCTGAACTGATTTTGATCGACAGTATATGTTGGTCTACTGTTAGGCTGCCTCACTCAGACAAATCTTTTTAAAGAACTTGAGAGGATACGCCTTTTTAAACACAGCTGCCCGTACAGTAATGTAATACCACTTTGAACCTGAACGTGACGACCATAAACCAACCGTGACAGTTGACGTAGCATCGTAACAGGATTTGTCACGTATATTTAGCTTTAACCGTGAACCCTATACAGTGTACGTGCTTTTTGAAGTATTACTTTTCACGTTGTTGTTATAAACTTACGTGTCTTTTGTTCCTTACGGCCTTTTTTACATTTGTCGTAAGCCATCGTGCGATTTTTAAGCTGGCTGTGACAGATCGATCTGCCGACAATGGTCTAAGACAGCCTTTTCATTAAAAAAACAGCTGAAAGTTAGACGATACACATTCTTCGGAAAGTCATGCATGTATTGTACAGAATTCAGATGTCTTCTTGCGGAAACTGCTGTATTAGATATTTGTGGGCGGTTAATTCTGTCACAGCTTGCTTGCAAATTTTACGGTATCAAAAAAGTACGGCGATCGAATGTGACCGCGACGTAAAGCGTAAGATATAATCTACAGAATGAAATGAATTGTCAACGGACAAAAATACATTCAGTACACCAAAGCAGTCTGAACATTTCATAAATTCATTACTCTTATTCATTCATACATACAATCTCTGAAACTGCTAATAATAGTCCTATTGATAAAGACTCGGCAATTTTTAATTATATATTTGACATTGAGATATTGTATACGTAACGTGCAACTGACAAGCAAAGTCAACGGCACTGAATTATACCAGTGATATCAGCAAACAAGTCGTTAGAAAGTTCAACATTTGATGACGCAAGTACCCGTAAAAGGCAAACACCAAATCAACGTTTACAACTGTTACTATTGTATTGAAACTATTCATCATGTAGAAAATGAGACACTATGTTAAGCATGGCTTGAGTGTTTGAATGAACGAAATAGCGGTAATTGAACAGCTAATAAAACACTATAATATCGGCTATATCCGCAATAGACAGGTCTACTACGTGTACTAAACTAGTGCAGGAGGTTTAAAAACAAGAGAGAAGATTCATTGTGATAGACACACATGTCTAGGTAAAGAGAAACATGTTTGAGGCATGGTGGCAGAGAGAACTCCCGCTGGGTTAATTAAGGTCTTGTCACGGACTTAAGTGCGTCTTAAAATACGTCTTAGGAGCAACTTAAGTATCGTGATTGTACGTCTGAACCCGTTGTCACAATGATAATGACCTATGACCAAATTTCATGACCGACAGAATGTTCTAGTCGTCAGAGACTTAGGAGTAGTAGAGCGTTAATCTCCATGCAGATCTATCGGTGGCAAGGCAGTATCCAAAGGGCCAACCAGTGTAGTATCTACTTGGCATTTTGTTTGACCTTTTAATACTGCCTTGCCACAAATATATCTGCTTGGAGATTAGAATGTATATTTT
Organism: Branchiostoma lanceolatum; assembly: GCA_035149815.1. NCBI lineage: Eukaryota > Metazoa > Chordata > Leptocardii > Amphioxiformes > Branchiostomatidae > Branchiostoma > Branchiostoma lanceolatum. Next base: position 19,108,771 of record CM068871.1, on the reverse strand, counting down.
GCTTGAAAATCTATCGTTGATACATCGGAAGGGGCCTGGTGATCTGCGTGCATCGGCCGAACATCCCAAAATTGCGCAGTTTAGTATACGTTTCAACTAGGGAGCCGAAACCTACCCAACTAACTCTTCCTCCCAAGAACTATCTGCTACTTAAAATCATGAATATGTCTGCTCTGTTGGGTTAAGGCAGCCCAGGCTCGAAAATTGTTGTTCGAGTTCGGCCGCGTGCCTGGCCAGCGGCGCGGCCGAACTCGAAAACGGTTCGAAATGTTCCACTACGGAGCATTTCGGGGAGCGCAAGATCTATTACACTACCCAATCGTATATCTCATCTCAGGTGTACATATAAGTACACAATTGTTTTATAGGCCGTGATTTGGATTGTATTACATTCTAAATGTTTCAATCAAATGATTTGGAAGTTGTCTCCTCCACAAATGCTGCATGAGCCGCGCCGAGTCCTACTAGCGCTGTTTTGACGGAGGTGTTTCAAATAGAACGGGAAGTTCTATATGTTCGATATGGTGTTCGAATGGAACGGCCGTTACGTCACAGGTGTTGGATTACGCGGGAGACAACGAGCTGCTTGTGTGGGATTTGGGTTATGACTTTTATGCAATTACGCGCAGCTCAAAACAACAGAATTCAGCTTTTGAGTAATGAAATGTAACTTATTATCCCTTTCTTATCAAAATTGTCCGAGGCTATTTTGCATAGATTTTACCTATTTTTTACTGGGGCGAATTTTCAATAAAAAATGACTCCAAAATAGCTGTTTCTGATGTTTCTGACCCAAAAAAACAATGTAATCGTCATTTAAAACAAAATAGCCTCGGACAAAAATAATTTGTATGGGCCCGGGGTTAGCTCTTTCCTTGCAAAATATTATGATGAAAGGTGGTGTTACCGCCTGCGCGCATAAATCCATAAAATACACGTTTTTTTAACCAAAATGTGTATTTCTAACCCAAAATCCAGCAGTAGAAAAACTTAAGTCACCTTTATTCAATGTGTTTAAAGTAGTTCTAAAACTGTGTGAAGTTTCATCGTGGTGCGACAAGGCTATCGATAGTCCAGAGTATAATCATATATGTACAGAATAATACTTCCTGGGCCGCCTTAACCCAACTGAGTGGTACACGAGACTTCAAACCGGAAGTTCTGCTGCAGTACTATAGCAAGACACTCAGTGTTGTTTGTTATGAAAACCCCCTACCGTAGAAAGGTCACGTGATGTAAGGATGTTAACGAGTGACCTTGCAAAAGAGCATCGTTGACCTTGACGGTCTGTAGCGCAAGGCCAACATGTCGATGTTGTTTTGCCGACTTGTGAGGAATCTTGTGTATTCAGGGTATGTTGTACCAAAAACACACTGTGCACTAAGAGACACTGAATAAAGTAAAACGGCGAAAACAACGTTTTGTTAGATCGATCAAGACAGTGTATCATCTTATCAAGGAACAGATATCTGAGTATTCTTAAGTTTTTGTGTGGATGCACATTTCTTGACATGAAAAATTTTCCGCATGTTTTAACAAGTAAATTGTAGCATGTAAATTTCAAATGTAACATTTAAATTTCAAATGTAACATTTAAATTTTAACATGTAACATGTAAATTTTAACATGTAAATTTTAAAATGTACATTTTAACATGTATAGTGTGCATTTGCTCCAACAATAACTCACTATGATTAGGCACTAGATTTTGATCTATTTTGTTGATATCTTCCTCCCACTTTTGAGGCGGCGGCCAAAAATTCCATCAGACGAATTTCATTCGAAAAGTAGTGTATTTTTGAAGATTTGAACCACTTCCAAAACATTCTTTTACATCATGACTACTCAATTTATAAAGTCATATAAATCCAAGTTAGATTATTCAAAGATTTCCATTCAAATGGTATTGTTGTTGGTCGACATTTTCTTAATTGAACAGTTATACGTAAAACATTTACAATGTGTCAAACAGTGTTAAACGTCAGAATATGACAAAGACCCACTGACCGTTATTAGGTCAAACTTGGATGTTGTCCGTTAACATCTGTACGACGGTCTACTTCCATAACTTTGAGCGAAAACAAATATGGTGGCAGAAAACTTGCCAACCAGCAGGCCTCCAACTCAGTGCTTGGACGTCTTCTAATCTCCAAGAAGATGTCTCGTGAAATATGGCAATTGAAAGTTTTTAGTAAGATACGGGCTTGTTTTAATTTGTCATAGGAGGAAACGTGGCAGTTGCAAAACGTAACGATATTTAGATACTAAAACATATGCTTGGAGATTAGAAATCTCAGTAAAAATTGTTGACCAATAACCTGATATAAGTGAAATTGTTAATACCTTGATATAATGTTGTTGAATTATCTTCTTAATTTATCCGCCCTCTTATGAACTGCAGAATAAACACGGAATGTTAGTGTGGCTGTTTCAGTTGTACCTTTAACTCTAACTGAACTCAAGGATGTTAGTTTGAGATCTTCGTTACAGTAATACAAGCAAAGATGGAGCTTAAGAAGACTAAAAGCCGGCCTGTTCTAATAGTATGCATCAATTCAGCTGTGACTTGTCTCATAAGATTCTGGTATATGCATGTAATCTCGAAATCTGAATAAGCCATTAACTGATCCATGAAGGCTTAAATTGAGCGAGGAACGTACTAAATGTACATAGTGAGACATGTATAGTTTTCTAACGTTCAAAATGAAAGATTTGTTTTAGTTTGGTGTATGAATAGCCTAACTCAATGATTCCTAAGCATGAATTCATATAGCCCGGCGTCTAAAAATTGCAAGCAGACGTTGTAAGAATCATATCTGAATTGTCCTGTTATCATTTTATATTGACACCGCACTGATTGCTGTGCTATTATGGTCGGTTTGAAATAGCACACTATGTAGTAGACGACAGACATGATGTACACTTTTCCCTTAACAACACGTCAATATAACGTATTTTGTAGGTCTTGACTATGTACAGAAGGCTATGAATGGGGTTCATACCTTTCTGTATGGTCTTCGGTAGCTTCTTGTAAAGCGGGCAGTAGTAAGTACGCACCCCGCGGCCATAAACCCTCAGAGAGCCCCTGCTTCCCCGCCGTTCTCTTTCCTGCTTTCTCTCCTGACATCCTCCTCCTGATCCTTCGGCGGAGGCGAAGAAATCTACCGACGGAGCTTCTGGTAGCACCCGGTGGATTCGGCTCGCTCGGGGTTACCTCTTGTGTCCGTGCTCTCCTATTTCCTCGGCGTGTACTGGGAACCCCAAACATTTTTCTATCAGTTGCTCCTGTTGCACTTTTACTTATCGCGAAAAGTCAAACACACGGATCGTATAGCGTCGCTGCATACCATAGTTGTAAGCTGGTTTCTGCGCGCCCTGTGCCGCCTATACAAGTGTACCAGTACGGTCCCTGCTAGCATGGCGGTCGCGAGACCGTTTCTCGTGTGTAAACACACCAATGAAAAGGTTCCACACAAAACACTGTTAATCCTTATCGCTCTGTAAAATCCCCTGTATATTTTGTCATCTTGTACAAAACACGGTTAAAAGGGTGCCCCTGTGTCTCTATTCTATGGGCGGTCAACGGTGTGCGACCGCCGCTGGGCTCTTTGTTTGGACTGCCAGCGTTCGCGATGTTTGTACGGGAGTTTCGCCCGGTGTTGTCAAAACCTAAACGGTTACGGACGTTGCATGCACCACCGTACCTCATTATTTCGGCATTATGTGTTGATAATGTCGGCTTGGTGAGGTTAGGGTCGAGTTGGGACAACTTTCGAACAAACAGTGCGCAAACAGGACAGTGTTTTTAAACTGGCAGGTGTCAACATTGTGACGTTAGCTCGTTTACAAAGGGTTTAGGTTGTAGTTTGACCACTTGTAATGCATAGATTCGTTCATAGTTTCATTAATTTGGTAAATCACGGGGAAAAATGTATCTCAAATAAAGGAGAGAGTTAATGCCTGGACGAAGTTTCGGCGGGCCGTATGATGACTGGTTGTACTGCTCACTGCTGCTAGGTGTCGCTGCTGCAGTGTGAAGGCTGCCCTACCAAACGTGAATGAGTTTATAGGCCTGATTTTTAAAAAATCCAAGTGATTACAAACCTTGTAGAGGAAATTGAAAACACAGACTATCTTTTATGTATAACAAGCAATACATCTTGTATTCTTGTTCTTTTATTTTGGAGGTTGGTTGTCTTCTTTCGAAAGACGATAAAAAAAAAAACATTCAGCAATCAAGTGGCTCCCCCCAGCGTCCAAGGTTATATTGCACCGTGACGTCATCAAGCCACCTAACGAGCTATTTTATCCGCATATATAAGGTACATCTGAACATCAGACCAAATAAGTATATAACAAGGACATATACCTATACCAATACCAATACCTATACTTATACCTATCCCTATACCTATACCTAGTTCCTAAACATATACCTATACCCATATAGACAAGTTGTACAGAAAACACTCAACCGTGCTTGTAACAATCCCATAATGACTCAAAATTAACGATTGGCATTGTTTGTTTACTTTCACAGTAATTTAGAAAAAATCCTGAACTTTCTTAAAAACAAATCTTAAGATTTTTTCGAAGCATAAAGACCCCGCTGTGGATCGTTATGATCCGCTGCGTAACAGAGATGTGTTTCACAAAATTTGGCCATGTACCTTTAACCTTTAATCGGTCAGAAGCAACCCAAAGTGTTCTGCTCAATTCAATGTTAATCTGCTAGCTATGTGCAATTTAAAAAGACAACCCTAAAATTACATTGTTGAATCCAAAATTAGGGACTTCTCCAAATATGGTTTTCAGAAACCGGTTGCCATGGCAACATTAAAACATTTATCAGTTATTTCATTTATTTCAAATTGTTGCCAACGAAATTTTAGCAACGGTGACTAAGTTTGGTTATTCTAGCGTAAGCCATTCAGATGCTTTATGACATCAAGTGTTGGCACAGGCCTCAAAAGAGCCCACTTGTCTGAATAGCGTTAGTTACAAAATACGATGTTACCTCTTTTTGCATAAATTATGATAGTGTGCAGAAATTATTCACACCTAATAATGTCAAACTGTCCCTTATAGATTAATGCAGTATAGATTAATAAAACTTCACATATATAAAAATTTCAAAAAGGGTCACCAAAAGGCTGTATTTGTAGAAAACATTGTGGGGTCAGTTTTGACCCCATACGGTAAGATTAGTAGAAAAAAGCTACGGTGGTTTGAGGGTTAAAGGTTGCAACGTAAACAATCACCGATTAAAGATGTGCACGGATACAGGGGCTTACACCGATGTCCCTGGGATTTTTCGGCGATGTAGTCAATGTTTAGATCTAAACTTTGAAAAAGAAACTGGCTGTATCCATCGCTTATTGATGTGAAAATGAAATCAGCAAAACAGACAATTTCACCAGGGAGTCTGATCCGCTCCAATCCTCAAACTCGTCTTCAGAAGCAAACTAAGCCTGCTTAAAATCGGTCAGGATTACTAGCATCAGCTGACATCCACTGTGGCAGTCCGTTTGATGTAACAAGTGTGCACTGCTATTCAACCACATAGAAATCACATCCATGCACCGGAACAATATACAGCCACCATATTGCCAAGACCTGTTGGAACATTGGCTGAAAAAATCCCCTCCGACGTCGCTCCCAGGCAACTGAAGAACGATCCACTCCAGGCCGATATGAAGCGATCGCATGTAAATCTGGAACCTGCCTACGGGCCAGATGGCAGACATGGCGATCCCTCCATCTCCAAAATCTCTAGTGAAAACACCGACGGCGATCATCATCTCAACCTGTCTGCGGAAACATATGTCATAGCTGAGAACGGAAGTGACGTATCAGGAAATGATGCTGTCATCTCAGCCTTTGCTAGTGATGACAACAACATGCGTGACATCCGACTTCCTCCGAGTGCACTTTATCAGAATCAGATATACGAGCCAGAAGTCTGCTCCGAACCCGCAAACAGGCCGGCTAACAGCGACGGCAATCCCAGTATCGATCCAGCTACACACCAGGAGGGTCATGATGACGATGACAATAACAAAGTCATAACAAGTAGTGCTGCAGCTGAAAACGACGAAATAGATGCTATAACTCATGATGTCGCTCTAGAGGTAGACGCTGGTCCGTCTGTGCGTCCTAAATCCACCTCCAGACCTGCTAACAACGCTCTCAACATCAAGCCATACGCTACCAGGTATCAGACACATGACGAGAACCGTGGCGGTACGCCATACGCTGTGAGACATCAGGAAGATGAGGAGGATGAAATACCCTACGCTGTGAGATATAAGACACATGACGAGAACCGTGGTGGTACGCCATACGCTGTGAGACATCAGGAAGATGATGAAGATGAAATACCCTACGCTGCCAGGTATCAGACACATGACGACAATCGTGGCGGTACGCCATACGCTGTGAGACATCAGGAAGATGATGAAGATGAAATACCCTACGCTGCCAGGTATCAGACACACGACGAGAACCGTGACGGTATGCCATACGCTGTGAGACATCAGGAAGATGATGAGGATGAAATACCCTCAGAAATCGATGGTGCAGATGGCAACAAAAGAACACACCACACTGCCCCTTCTGACGTCTATATCACACCATATGCTGTCGCCTACAAGTGCCAGTATGATATGACTGACGTAACACGACGTGACGCGCCTATGAATGGTGCTGACACATCGGCCTCTGTCCCAAATGACAGGAGGACACTTCATCACCAAGATCCGGGTTCCATTCTAAACTCCCTCATCCCAAACTCGATGTACGTGCCAAACTCCCTCATCCCAAACCCGATGTACGTGGCAAACGTTCCTCAACAAGCAGCTCGTGGTAAGTGTTCTTTTCATTTCAAGGCATTGCTGTGCTTTTCAAGACCTCTATCTTTCTTATACCTAAAGGTTTGCTCTTCTGCTCTAGGAATAGATTAAAATGAAGACATTTCCCATGTATCTGCCTGGCTGATTTTTTTTTTCACAAATAAGTAATTTCATGTACTCCTATATTAATGATTCCTTTTATTTCAAAAGACTGTCAAAGAGCCGTCTCTTCTTTCTTGTCTTGACATTTTCCCGTCATTCGTTTTATCAGGGTGTTCAAAGCGACTGATGGGCGATGTTGTAATCACAATTGTCGTCTTGGCATTATTGGTCTCCGGCGGAACCCTCGTCGGCTTATACTTCAACGACAAGCAGGATCCTCAAACGGCAAGCCCATGTCTTTTCTTCTTCTTGTTCTTATAAACGCAATTTACTTCTGTGACTCTTCTGAAAGTATTACATGAAGGCTCCTTTGTACTGAAGCGTAGCAGTGAAGCATGATATTCCAATGCTATACGCCAAGTAGATTTTCCATACCTACATGCGCATGTGCAGTTTAGTTGCCAAAATGATGAGCCATGCAATCAGTTGAAATCAATCAACCAATCAATCAATCAATCAATCAATCAATCGATCAATTAACCAATCTTTCTTTAATTTGTTCCACTGCGAGTTTTATCTTGACAGCTCCCTTATATAGCTATCTGTTGTTGTTGTTTTTTTGCATTATGAGGACACCTGAGTTGAGCAGCTCTTAAAGGAGTCCTAAACTCCAGAAGGCGGTGTTATTTTCCACTAGATTATGTATCAATCAATACATAATCAGCCAACTTTGTACAGAATTCCGCTTGTGGTGAATTACACAAGGTGTGTTTATTTAAAACAATATGATACTCACTAAACCCCTGCAGACCCTACCTGTGTATTCCCTATGCGTAAACATACATTTTTAAACGTGGATATTTTCGGCGTAAATGAGGGTGGTTAAGCACAATGAGAAGGCCAATTGTTAATAAGATTTAAAAGAACACATAGCAAGACGAGTTTTTCTTAACCACCCTGGTATTCTTTTTGTAATCGACCTTTTGTCAGGCATTGTCAGGCACCTTGTAAAAAACACATAGGCTGAGGGTCATCTGGGGAATTTGGTAGAATACTGAATGCTTTTGGATGCGCACGGGACTAGTGGGTAGTCTATCGTATACTGTAAAGAATATTAATTTCTACTTCCTAAAATTACCATCCATTGGAAAATAACTCCCCCCTCTTGGGTTTAGGACTCCTTTAATTGGGTATCACCTTACCCCAGAAACGGGCTATACATTATTTCATGAATAGCTGAGTTCTGCCTTGGGTAAAGCTTACAGATGAAAAAAACCGGTGCACCTAACAGTTATACTAGCTTGTTATCACAAGCAAAACAGCAAGCGTATAACAGAAATACAATTCTATTACAGGTAGGAACTATAAACATCAGCAGAAAACAGTGGACTACTACTACTATAAACTACACACGAGGTGGCACGCAGTCACCAACCTCCTACAGCTCAGAAGGTAAACTCAGTTGGTATAAAAGTTTGTGGGATGGGGTAAGCGAGTTGAAGGTAAGATATCACGCACCAAAAAGAGTCAGCACTATGACCAGAGGTTGCTTTTCCCTCTCTTTTTCAACCAACTATATCACTTTATCGATAATTTATTTTATTTTTTATGTTTGAAGCACGGATAACACAGCACGAATCATCTCAACTTCTTTGTATCTCATTTTTATAAATTTCCTATTGAGTATTGACATATTTTTTTGCCTTATACCACGTGTTATCTCTGGACTTCGAAAGTTGTATATTTATGAGATGATTGTTCAATTTATAGGTTCTCCTCCAAGCTCTTATTTTAGACTTCATAATAACAGCAGACGAATTAGACAGAGCTATTTCCAACCTAAGAGATAACAAGTCAAGCGGCAGTGACATGATCGAAAGTGAAATGTTATGATGCGGCAAATTTCTTTTTAAGAAACCTTTTCTCAATCTCTTTAACTTATATTTACAAAATGGATACTTTCCCGAAGACTGGTCGATTAGCCATACTGTCCCGATACACAAATAGGGCGATACATCGTTTCCGGAAAATTATAGGGGTATTGCAATCTATTATAAGTTTCCTAGGAAAATTGTTCTGCTCTATCCTTAATACACTTGCTAATTTTGCAGAAGAAAACAGCCTGGTGGTCTAAGCGATACATCTATAACTAACTGTGGGGTTCGACAAGGCTGTAATCTTAGTCCAGCATTGTTCAACTAATTCATTAGTGACATAGCTTCAGAATTTGACCATTCTTCTTGTACTCCTCCCATTCTGTCAAAAGCGTGCCAAAAACACTCAGGGATTTGGTGTGCTAACATCTGCACAGTTGCCACCAAGAACCGTAATATTTTTTTCCATGCAACTTATTCCAGACGTGGACCAAACCCCTGAAATCTTCGAAGACAAGCCAGAGAGAGAAATTCCAGTGTGCATGGCTAATCCGGACGCGACTGACTTCCGCGGAAACCTCTCCGTGACCCAAAGTGGGAAGACATGTCAGCGATGGGATGTCGACTTCCCACATAGCCGCCGTGGATACTACCTGCCTGAGAAGTTTCCTGAGTTGGTGGAGAACTACTGCCGCAACCCCAATGGGAATTGGGGCACCATGTGGTGCTATCCAACGGACCCTAACACCCCCTGGGAGTACTGCATCCACCCTGCATGCCCTTTTGGTAAAAGACTGTTTTTTCTCTTCTGGAATTTTTGGCTCTAGGCCTTTTGTCTTGACATGTTTATTCAACATAGAGTAACATGATAACATCTATTTCGTCTATATCAGGGAAGACAAGAAACGAAAACAATAACAATTCACTGTTATTTTTAGGATTGCAGTGCTTTGCTTTCTTTCACATGTCGAAACTGGTATATAGCAAAATAAGTTTATTACAAGTTCTTATTCCAGTCTGCGTGGGCAATTCTACCGGATCTGACTACCGCGGAAACGTCTCTGTCACGATAAGTGGCAAGACGTGTCAGCGATGGGATGTCGATTTTCCACATCGTCATGATTACCCGCCAGAGGAGTATCCTGAGTTGGTGGAGAACTACTGCCGCAACCCAGACGAGAGTGAGGAGGAGCCCGGCTTGTGGTGCTACACAAAGGACAATAACACCCGCTGGGAGTACTGCTTCAACCCTGCGTGTCCTTGAGGTAAAAGACTCGATAATGTTTGCTCCTCAGCCTCTATTTTTATCCTTTATTGTTGTCTACACAAATAAGTGCGTGAAATGTGGGAAAACCTTCACAAATGCAGAGCCAGCGAAATGTCTGGCATCATTTTTATGATATTTGAAGTACTGCAGCAGTATGCTCTTTTTTTAAACTTTCAAAACTTTTCAAAATCGTTATCGCACCAGGTCATCCCCGAGGCCTTCCCTGGGCGCCAGACTAGTACCGGGTCGCTAGCGATTTGTTTTGGCGGCCCAAGAACAGTCTGCCCGCCAGGTCTTTATCAACGCTCCGGGGATCGTAGCCCCTGGGGTCCCCCGGTGTGCTTAGGGTTCTGCGGGCTGGGGTATCTGTGAGGCCGACGGAATTGACTACAAGGTACCGGCGAAAGGGAACCGGCTAAAAGGCCCGACAAACAGTCTGGAACACGGGGTACCTCGAGGCCATGCTGCATGTTTTTTTAGACATCAGAAAACTGACTCATCTGTCGGCCAACCCTCACAATATCTTCGAGATTAGAAGTGAATAATTTATTATGCATCATTGTAAACGGGTGTTTTAGGCGTATATTTGAAGGCGTTGTGTAAATTTATTTACATCTTTGTTAAATGTCTCTACCGGAGAAAAAGAAAAGCTGACATCAATATTTGCACATGTAGTATACATACTAAATGTATGTCTCTTGGGATGGAGAGCAAATAGAAATGTAGGCATATGGTATTCCTGATCACCAGTAACAAGGCGCAATGAAAAGTGCATAATGTCTAACCTCCTTGGTCTAAAAACCATAAACAAAGGAGAACGTGTTGCAGTACTTGATGCAGAGGTTTTTTTTTCACTTAATGAAGATGATTGTGATAGTGAACCAACCAAGAGATCATGGAGATTTATAGTAGCCAAATATGCATCCACTGTTACATGTTGTAAGCTTGTATTTTCGACGTGTATTTGAAGACGTTTTCTAACTGTATCTGAGTGAATATGATAGCCATCAATAGCACAATGACAAGTTGTTCTTGCCTTTTATGAACTATTCTTCATAGGAGACTGACTAGAATGCATTTGGTTTGTTTGCATTTATAAAATCAAATGTCACATCACGTTAAAGCAAATGTAAGAAGCGTACATGAAAATCAATATAAGACAAAATAATGTTATAGGTTTTGGCTGTTTAGTTCAATTCTCCCCTCCATATAGGTACTAGCCGTTGTCTTTATCCATACCAATACAGATGTTCAGACGTTTGACTCTGCATGTAGCTTTCTTGTACACGTCTTTTAACGTCTTTTGCTGCACAAATTTGAAAAAAAAAACACAGACACTACAAACTGTGTGATATGGTGTACTTAGTCGTGAATGGAAACTAACAAAGCCACATGCATTAACTGTCGGGAATCCAGAAAAGTGCACTCAGTTACCTCATTACCTGTACATGCGAAATAGGTTATGTTTTACCATCATCAGTGGGGTTTGGGGACAGAAAAACCTCTTCATATTTGGGGAGGGGGGGTCTTACCCTGGTAAGCGGCAGTCTGCCTTCGTATGGTTTGTGTCAAACTGTGGGCCTTAGACCAAGGATGAAATGTCTTCATTTAAAGTACGCTATCCGCATTTGCCACTGATAAGTAAACTGTCCTACATCAGTCAACATTCTGTTAGCTACACACGGTGCCCGGTTTTAAAATGTACATAACAAATGAAAAACATCAAGGTACCAATATTTTATTCCTCCAAGAGCTTTTGGCATTTCTCAGCAGTTGTAGGTGCCTTCATATCCCACACTATTTTGCTAAAAACGCTGAATTTTCATGTCTGCATGAATGTAGCAAGCTGTTAAAGATAAGCATCACGCGCCCAAACAATCTCACTATTTGGGACAACTTTCGGACAAACAGTGTGAAAACAGGACAGTATTTTTAAACTGGTAGTTGTCAACATTGTGACGTTAGGTCATGTACAAAGGGGTTGGGTTGTAGTTTGACCAGTTGTAATGCTTAGATTCGTTCATAGTTTCATTAAGTTGGTACATGGTAAATTTATCTCAAATAAAGGAAAGATTTAACCCTTAAACACCCGAACCTATTTTTGCGACTATAATGACAGAGCGGGGTCAAAAATGACCCCAAAATGTTTTGTTCAGTAAAATCTACCTTTTCACTTCTTTCGCTGATTGTTATCCAAACATTCCTTCATCAATGTAAGAGGAATGTTTTGGCATCTTAAGATATGAATAATTCCCGATCATAATCATAATTTATGCAAAAAGATCAGAATGACCACTTCTTGAACTATTCCTATTTAGACCAGGAGGGGATTTTTGAGGCCCATGACAAATTTCATGTTGCATCACTAATGAACGGCTTACACGAGAGCCACCAAACTTGATGGCTTTTCATAAAATGTCATTTACAAAAATTTCAAATTGATAAAGCAAGTTCATAATTTTTGGTGTTCCCATGGAAAGGGGTTTTTGACAGGCATATTTACAAAATCTGCTAATTTCAGTTCAACCAATGACGTTTCGAGGCTTTGTTGGTACGCCAAATGTATTTTCTTACATTGTTATCATCTTATATAATCCAATGTAACTTTTATGATTCAACATTGATATTTTATGCTGATTTGATGACGTCATCCTTCAAAATCCAAGATGGCGGATAGAATCCCATAAAATTGCGTCATAATGACGTCATATTACGTTATTATGACCTGAAATTTGTTATGGTAATACTAATTTACATGTGCATCATCCTCTGAAAATTTGGTGGTCATACAATGAGTAGTTCATGAGTTACAGAGGGCAGGTCTCAAAAACAGCACATTATTTTAATTGGGGTCAAAAATGACCCCAGCGGACTCAACACAGACTTTCCTATATAACGTCAACAGTATTGTGCCCATCTCCCTAGAAAATTATGAGAGGTTAGAAAAGATGTCTGCTGACAGAGTCACGGAAGGAATTTTTTTCAGATCAAACATATTCAAATAGCACGTCAAATCCGCGCCTGGGGTCAAAAATGACCCAACTCGGGTGTTTGAGGGTTTATGCCTGGAAGTTTCGGCGGGAAGTATGATGACTGGTTGTACTGCTCACTGCTGCTAGGGGTCGCTGCTGCAGTGTTAAGGCTGCAGTCACAAACAGGACTGAACTTATAGGCCTAAATTTAAAACAAATCAAAGTGATCATAAAGCGGGTAAAAAAATTAAAAAACTTCAATTTTATTACTCCGGGAAGGCGGATGACCTCCTTCTGGGAGTATTTAAAATGATTTTGTTTGCGCGTTCGCAGCTAGAACTCACGTTCCCGTCGTCGCATCGGTGTACAACTTGGTATATCGTTTGCCAGGTTGTCTCCGTAACTGCTTTTATCGTCAATACAATATGGTTATTGCACCCCTATAATTAATGGCATGTGCCACTCCCCTTCCATAGAGACCATCCTTTAAATCCGTTCTGCATCGCTGAATCTCGTAAGCAGATACAGGGTAGATCCTTTCGCTACTTGATGTGATCGTAGTCACTGTAAAATTGTAAAATTGACAACGTGCATCACCACACGCAACCTAGCAAACGATGTGCCAAGATACATACCAATGCGGCAACGGGAATTGTGAGTTCTAGCTGCGAACATGTGCAGGAATGACCTCCTGTCTGTGTATAAGTATGGTGTCCAGTCGCAGCGCACATATATGCGCACGGGTCGGGGCGGTGCACTTATATGCATGGCGATTTTTAATTTCAAGATCACCGTGTAAATATGGGAAATCTCTGGACCTTCAAGCTTACCACACTTGTAGTTTGTAGTACGGAGGCTTTGTCAATGTAAAAAGTTCACGCAGGGGATGAAAGATTATTGAGTTATGTCTCTCAGAAAAATGTCGGCAGGCGGCTGCGAAGTCACATCCGGTTTGCCTTGAAACAATACCATCGGGGGCTCCACGATATCTCTACGGCGCTGGGAGTGATACCCGCCCGCCTAGACAGCTAAGCCCGCTTGGGGTGTGGAATTACGGCCTTGGATTAAATTAGTTCGCCCCCTAGTAAAGTTTCACAAGATGATAGGACTGGCAGTTCTAATCGAGATATTATAAGTGCTTTATGATATAAAGATGACATACTATTACAATTATCCAGAATGATGGCTCATCTCCAGACAATTAATCGCCAATACAACAACAACAACAAAACAAAACAGGATGGTAATTCCTAGAAGTGAATCAGGGTCTGTGATTTCACACCTTACATCAAGATCCATTTCATGCATATTTCTCCCTACTAGCAGGTCGCTAGCAAAGGAAATTAACAAACACCTTACTCACAATGTACACACTATGAATACTTCACGGAGAAATGTATTCAGAGGTTGGTTGTTTTCTTTTGAAAGACAGTGTGACAAAAAAAAAGCAATGAAGCGGCTACACCCAGGGCCCAAGACTACATTGCACCGTGATGTCACCAAGCCATCTAAGCCAGCATTTCATCCGCTTATATAATACACATATGAACATCAAACCAAAGAAGTATCAAACAAGGACATACTTATACCTGGCGAGGACATACCTATAGCTATACCCTATTCCTACACCAATGCCAATACCTATACACATATACCTATACCTATATACCTATTGCTATAGATACCTTTATCTATACAACATAATGTCAACTTTCATCAACTTCATAAGGTTTTTCATTTCACTTGTGCATCACCCCTTTGTAAATTTAATTTGTGGTTGTACATGTAAACAATGCTCTAAACGGTTGTGTGTGTGTGTGAGTGTGTGTGAGTGTGTGTGAGTGTGTGTGTGTGTGTCTGTGTGCGTGTATGTGTGTGTGTATGTGCGTGTGTGTGTGTGTGCGTGTGTGTATGTGTGTGTGTGATTGTGTGTGTGTGTGTGTGTGTGTGTGTGTGTGTGCGTATGTGTGTGTGTGTGTTGGGGGAGTGGGGGGGGGGGGGTCGGTCACTGTCATTAAAAAAGTCCCAAAATGCCCGGTGTTACGGCGATGTCGCCTCCAGTGATTTCTGCCACTAGAGATAACGTCCCAGCCGAAATCAAGGCAAAATTATGACACCGGTCTAGATAGGGCTAACAGTTCGTTAACAATTTTGACGTACAAACTTTTGATTTTTTCCCTCCAATCCAAAATGAGTCTGCCACTTGTAGAAAAAACAAATTGCCTCTCGCAACACCTAGTGCCATATCTTCCTTCCAAATATGGGCAAAGGTATCTTTACTTCTTCAGACTAATTATTTTCCATATTCATGCACTCTGACGTTGACTGCTGTGCTTGTTGCTTTTACAGTATGTTCCAAATGTACGAGCAAGCAAAATCAACTACGATCCCCCTTTCTCTAGTCCAAGTAACTGCCAACCCAAAAATTATAACAAAAGGGCAATTGATGAACTACAGGGATTATCTGAGCACTTTGTTCAAATACAGAACCCATACCTTTACATGTATTTAACCTATATATTCGACATTCTATTTTTTTACAATATGCAAATGAAAGATACATGTGATATGCAGCGTTACCACAGGGCGATTATCAAATCAATAACATAAACACATGAAGATGGTAGGTAGATGGTCTAATGAATATATTAAACCAACATGATGAAATTAAAATAATTTTCTTAACAAAGGTTCTGTATACTATACAGTAACGTAAGTCAGGGGTGTAAAAGTAAATTTGGATTTTCAATGCAGCACATGGTTGTTCCATGTATTACTTCAAAACATATAACTTTATTTCAAACCTCAAATCTTAACCACCAGTGCAAAGCTAGATTTGTCAGGTTTGTTGAGATAAATATATACAGAAGATTTACTCCGGCATTTCAAAGAGTAAGAGCCAAAGGTTTATGATGAGACCAGAATTTCACCCTTTTCCTGTTGGATCAGTCCAACCCTTGAGAAAGGCTTCTAGGTTCATTCAGAGGTGAAAACCTGTCAAAGGTCACACATTTTAGTTCAATTTTTAAAATGTACATTCTTCTGTTCTTCTTCACAGAAAACTGGACCTTTCTGAACAAAATTTGCCCGAAAAAATATAAAAAAAATGAGCTTAAATGAAACGTACGCACTGTGTTTTGTACTGCGCAACTCATTTGGTTGTCTCTCCCCAAAAGAGGTGCCTATAGTTAACATTTAACACGTTTAAGTATGGTTCAAAGTTTTAAAAAACAGTCAAAAATGTGATAAGCGTTTTTTGGCTAATAACGCTTCCGTATAAATAATACAGCTTGAATACTAAAACTTTTTACATGAAGAGTAGCCACATACTAGTACGAATACATTGCTTACTTGCTTATGGCTGTCAGTCGTTACCGACGATGACGTCATTCCTTATGTGTTCTGCTGTGGCTGGCCAGTCTGATTCTAGACAGGCAGATCCGTCCAGTACGAATATTAGACGTGCATTGGAAATACAGAAATACAAAATGATCTCACTATCATACAGATTCAGAAGTTCATCAGTCTGAAAAGAGGGAAACTGCTGTGCCGCATCATCATCATCTATCGACCCCCGGGGGGGACGGGGAAGTCCATGCACAACCGCTGACCACTCCATCCTGTCTGCCATGGCCGCATAGGTGTGCCCCCCCCCCAAAAAAAACCCACGTGGATTCAATATCTGCATCAAAAGGTCACATTTTTCATGCTCCTTCTCACAGCTAAGACAATTAGTCTGACACTTGCAGAAAAACAAAATGCCATTCGCAACACCTCAGGCAGCCCCTTCCTTCCAAATATGGGCAAAACTACCCTTGTCATTCAGACAAATCATTGTCCATATTCATATACCTCGACTTTGGCTGTTACATTGTGCGCCCGGTGCCTGTACAGTGTGGTCCAAATGTACGAGCAAGCACAACCGGCCCAAACCCTTGTCCTGGGCCAAAACAGCGACCCCCCGCCCAAACCGCCTCCTGTTCCTCAGAGTGGCTCGCGAGGGCGTGTCAGCCATGGCAACGGAGCGCCCGATAAGTTGACAGAAGAGCAAGAAACGTCTTCAGACACGTACGAAGAAGCTGAGGCGGTGAAACGTTACGCAACGTACACGTCTGCAGGTAGCTATAACCGAAATTTTTCTTAAGCACAACATGGGCATTTTTCATGCCGAGAAGAAAGGGTGTTTTACCACCTACAGATACAAATACTTTGGGTTCTATTACCTTGCAAACTACAGCGTTCGAAATATCTCCTTGCCCAATTCATTCGTCTAACGATTCTAGTGCTAATAGTTTATTGCAAATTCATGCCCGTAGGCTAATTACATGTTGACAACAGTGTCGAGATACAAATGTAAGGTAAAACAAAAGGAATACATGTAATACAAGATCATACTATATTGCTAATCTAAAGTAAGTTTCTATATCTACGGTACTAATGCGGGGTTTGATTTCTTCTCTGAAAGCAGTGAAAAATAAAAAAGTCCCTCACTTTTAATGATGAGTGGGTTGGAAGATTTTAAAAGGAATATGAGTATTTGATATTTCACAACTTATTTACAATCTATGGCAGATGGTGCATCGCGCCACTGTCGTTCATTTCCGAAGCCTGGTAGGGTCGTACGATTGTTGTTCGACGGTCATGCGAGCACCGAACCAATGCAAGTTCGATGCTGAATAAAGACAGGAGTAAAGTGAGGAACCTTCTCCGCCCCGCCGTTTAGTTGCCACGAATTCCAATGGAAAAAAAATCGATATATGTTACGTTACAATACCATTTCGTTACAAACCAAAACAAGTCAATTTTAGTCCTTTGTTAGATATGTACATTTCTTCGAAAAAAAAAGAACTTTTAACTGCTACAAAGAGAGGGAAGCTAGTGAAGCACCGAGGTCAATGGGCCACACTATGCACACATTTATATATTATTTCTATGGATTATTCTTTAAGGTTAATATTGATTATGGTTATGTATGATTTCACACATTAATATATTATTTCTATTAATTATTATTGATGGCTGATATCTATTATGGTTATGTTTGATTTTCACACATTGATAATTTTTTATTAATCATTATTCATCTTTGAGACCCATCATGGCTTTGTATAATTTACATTATGTTTTTCTTTTCTGTTGAAACGGAAGGTCCCATTGCTTTGTAACGTTGAGAATAATTTTTAATCATTAAAAAAAAATTAAGAACAGTGCCATTACGTTTGTTTAACCCCAGGACACAATTGTCATGGTTATACTGAGGAAACAACCCCACCCACCCGAAAAATTAGGAAAACAAAAACACAATGTGAAAACTTTTATCGCTGCAACTTATCAATTTTTTAAAAATCATATATGAACTTGTTGAAGAGATTTGTGGACGCTTACTTGATTTTACCTTCTACAGACGGCACGTATCCGGGTGGAGAGCGCAGACGCCGTGGTGTCCGTATCTTCGTCCGCTCCCACCGCAGCTGCATGGCCGGAGGCATTGTCGTACTGCTAAGTCTGTTCACTGTGGGTCTCGTCCCTCTGACGTTCATCAATCAAGAGGTAAGCACTCAGATTCCACATTCCACAAATACTGTTGTCCAACTAGCCATTGTTCTTAACGTCTTTAAGAATGAGCCTATCTTGACAGATAATGTTAATGTTTTACCTGAATTCCTACTGACGTTTGGTAATATGACTTGTTTAGGAAATAGCCCAACTGTGCACCACTGTTGACACCTTGAAGTGGGACCAAGACAACATGTCCGCCACTTTTGACGTCTTGAAGCGCGATCATGACGACATGTCCATCATTGTTGACGCTTTGAAGGGTGACCATGACGACATGCGACAACTCTCCACCACTGTTGACGCCTTGAAGAAAAATCTGGACAAGGAGCGAAACCGAACCGCCGACTTGGAGCAGCGCCTTTGCGAGATGAGTAAGATGTTCCGTAAGTCACGTTTCAGTTGTTATAATGTGTACTTAATGACATAATGGAAATTTATCACTGCATTTGTCTTGTTGCATAGTCACCAATAGCCTGGAGTCTAGCCTCGTTAGCTTTGGCCCGCTCCCCAAGATCCGCTAGCAGCTAAATATAAAATATGCGTGAACCACTCAATATAAAAATATTAGACATGAACATGGCAGGGAAAGAATGGTGACATTCTTTGTGATGGTATATTGCGCAATATCTTCAGTATAGCTGGAAATATGTCGCGTTGATGATCAAATAATTCACGTTATCAATTATTAAATTGTTCGTAGCGTGTCTGGTTACTTCTTATATTTAATTTTATTACCGTGCCATATTTAAAAAAAATCCATTTAGCAACAACAGCCTATGATAGGTAGCCATCTGATTGACATATTAAACCATTAAAATGATTCTTGTTGTTACATACTATGTCGAAAACACATCTTCAAAGGCATAAGTTTCGTGTCAAAACTTTATTTTAAGAAACATACCTTGAATAAACGCTAATACATCTACCATACTACAATTATAAAACGAAAACATCGTTTATGTACATGACATCATTTCCGTTTCCAAGTTTTGTCTTATAAAAAGGAAGTTGAAGAAACGTAATTAGACCTCTTTTTTTAATTTCATGTACCAGAATTATGCCAGGAAGGAAATGGGACATCCTACCGAGGAAGAGTCTCTGTGACGGAAACAGGCAAGACGTGTCAGCGCTGGGACAGTCAGATACCTCATTGGCACAGCAGGACACCTTCAAGATACCCGTCAGCCGGACTGGAGCAGAACTACTGCCGGAATCCAGACGGCGAGCCCGGAGTTTGGTGCTACACCACGGATCCAAGCACTAGATGGGAGTATTGCGACGTACCAGTCTGTGGTAAGATCTGATTTGGAAACATGGCCCTATGCGGTGACGTGTGAGGCCACTATGCCAGATTTCTGAATGTATTTTTTTTTCTGATTGTTTATCAGTTTTTCAATTGAACTCCAAATTTTCTGATTGAATAACATTTTACCATTTTTTTTTTCATTGAATACCAGTTTACTGACTGTATATCAGTTCCCGATATCGGTGCCAGATATCAATGCCCATTTTGTAATTAAAAAACACATTTTCTGCTCCACCACTAGTGCCATTTTCCTGATTGAATACCAGTTTTCTGATTACACACCTTTTTTTCTGATTGTATAGCAGTTTTCTGATTGAATACCAATTTACTGATATTGCTAGGGTCACATTTCCTAACCGGGGCCCGGCCGGGCTGTTTGCGGAAACGAAAAATCAAAGTGTATGTCAATAGATTTGGACAAGCTATGCTCTTAAATAATTTTGGGTACGTGTTGTATTTTTGTTGTCTTTCATATCATACGTTTCGTTCCCAAAGACTGCCCGGCTGGGCCCCGGATTGGAAATGTGACCGAAGCATAAGATACCGGTTTTCTTGTAAAATACCAGTTTTATTATAACATACCAGTTTTCTCATAAAACAACAGTTTTCTTCTTGTAAACCGGCTTTCTGTTTAAATTTTAGGTCCGGATTGAATACCAGGTTTCTGATTGTATACCAGTTTCCTAATTGAATACAAGTTTCCTTATTGAATACCAGTTTCCTTATTGAATACCAGTTTCCTTATTGAATACAAGTTTCCTTATTGAATACCACTTTCCTTATTGAATACAAGTATCCTTATTGACTACAAGTTTCCTTATTGAAAACAAGTTTCCTTATTGAATACAAGTTTCCTTATTGAATACCAGTTTCCTTATTGAATACAAGTTTCCTTATTGAACACCAGTTTCCTTATTGAATACCAGTTTCCTTATGAATACCAGTTTCCTTATTGAATACCAGTTTCCTTACTGAATACAAGTTTCCTTATTGAATACCAGTTTCCTTATTGAATACAAGTTTCCTTATTGAATACCAGTTTCCTTATTGAATACCAGTTTTCTTATTGAATACCAGTTTCCTTATTGAATACCAATTTTCTGATTTTACACCAGTTATCTGATTGAATACCGGTTTTCTTATTGAATGCTAGTTTTCTGCTTGTATTTTGCTAGTTTTCTTTTAAAACACCAGTTTTCTGAATGTATTCAAGTTTTCTTATATTTTTCATTCTTTATTGGATTATTGTAGATTGTATTGTTTTCTGCTTGAATACCAGTTTTCTGATTGAAAACCAATTTACTGACTGAGTACAATTTATCAGATTGTATACCGGTGTTTCGGTTGTATACTAAGTTTCTGGTTGGATGTCGATTTTCTGATTGTACTTTGATTATCTACTACCAGTTATCTGATTGTATAGCAGTAATCTGATTAATATAACAGGTTTCTTATTGTATACTTGTTTCGCCGGATAAACCACAAAGTGAGTGAAGCTATATGCAATCAGATACTGTTTTTGTCTTGATGTGGTTTTCATCATTTATATGTGAAGCATTAATTGGCAGTATTCGAATAAGTAGTCTTTACTTGCTTCTAGTTTCTTTCCAGTAGTAATGTTAACATAAACGTTACCCATAGGCACTGTTGACTGTATTTGATATCTATCAAAAAGTAAAAGATAAATAAAAAATCGAGAAATTTTGATTCTGTATCTGTATCTATATAGCCGTTATAATCGCTCTCGGACGTAGCACACCAGATTCTGCATATTGTATCTAATAGTCTCTATAGCTGGCATAACCGCCCTCTGGCGTAACACACCAGCTTCTGTATCTGTAAGTCAATCTAATATACAAAATAAAGCTGTATTGAAAGTACGAATTTGCTTTATCTTATTTATTCATAGTTACATCTTCATAATGGTTTTGTAGACGAAGTGTTTCTTCACAACATTCGTTTCAGGCTTTGGAAGTTTAATAAAGTTTATTGTTGATGACCGTGTGCAGGACCATGTGGCCGTGGGGTCGTGTGGCGTAACGGCAGGGTGTTTGGCCCACAACACAAGGGGTCCCGAGTTCGAATACTGTCATGCCACCGATCTTGTGCCGTTGGAAAAGTTTAATGGTAAGTGGCATGGATGTGCCATGTTTGAGGAGATCCACTCCCCAAGCACGTTAGAGAGCCCTCCACAGTTATCAAAAAGGGCAGGGGTCCTTCCTGGTGTGAGTGGATCAAGCCTTAAGCCCCCCCTTTTTACTGGACCCGCGGCCCGCTGGCGACGTCGCTGCGTCCTAAACTGGATTTGTGTTACCCTTGACTTTATAATGAGAATATAATTTAAAACGTACAAGTGTGACCAAAAATACAACAAGACATACAAAGCTTAAACGTTTTTTTTTTTGTCGATGAAATTCGTTGAGTGCTTTGTCTATTCGATCGGCCGCAGTGACGCCGACAACGTGCCGCTGGTCAATTGGGGGGGGGGGGGCTTTATAAACCGTATATATACGCTACAGAACCGTCAGCAGGTTGAAGTTGGTAGCGTCAAGAAGAAAGAAGAAGAAAGGGATTCAATATCGTGGGAATATCGTGACGGTACTGTTTGACCTATCAATCACTACCAGCTGACCATTGGGTCCTACTGCCACGCTGTCAGCTCTGAACATGCCGGAAGCAGCGCGGCGAACGTACTGCCCGGCCTCTGTGAACAGGTCCACCGTCCCACCTGAGCCGTACGCCACGAGGACGTTTCCTGAACTGTCCGTACAGATGCCCACGATTTCTACCATCTGTTCCTCATCAATACCATAATCATAATCATAAACATAATCACCATCGTCCTCATTATCATCGTCGTCATCATCATCATCATCAACATCATCATCGTCACCTTCATCATCGTCAACATCATCATCATCATCATCGTCGTCGTCGTCGTCATCTTCATCATCATCATCATCATCGTCATCATCATCATCATCATCTTCATCATCATCATCTCCAAAAGCAAACAGGAAATGACCGGTTTTGTTGTAGGCGTTAACGCGATCTTCTCCAAAGTAGTCGGCCACAAAAATGTTTCCGTTCCGTCCTACAGCCACCGGTCCGGGATATCCCGAGCCTAGCTCCATCCTAAACTTCCGAACAACGCTGCCGTTGAAATGAAGAACTTTGACTTCCGAGTAGTCAAGCCAAGCCTCTGTTACTATGACGTGGTCGCGGAGTGGGTCCACGGCGATACCGAAGAAAGTGTTGTTCTGGAGGGAGGGACGAAGGGTTTTCAGGTGCTGTCCAGTTTTAGTTAGCCGAACAACAAAGCCTGACGGCGTCGAGTTCTGATTCCCAATCACCCACAAGTGACCCTCGCCGTCGATGGCAATGTCTTTTGGTTGTATCGTGTCGGACTCTTCTTTCGACATGATGGTGGGGAAATGGCGGAGGTAAACACCCCTTATGCTGAAGACTTGGACTCGCCTGTTGTGTTTGTCACCGATGAATATCTCGTTGCTAGGCGACACGACAACACATCCATCCCTGGAAATCTTGCCCGGTTCGTCACCTTCTCCACCGAAGACAATTATCGTTTGTTCGTAGTCATCATTTTCTTTCCCTGGAGGAGAACAATTAAAACATTGATACTAAAAAGAAATAGTTGTTGGCCCTGCATACCCTGGCCTTGTGTTTTTATGCTGTCACATTTTAGGCTTTGATAATGACGATGAATGACGTTTCATATGCACCTTGAAACAGATGCGAAAATGCGAAAAAAAGGAAGGTAACTAGAAAGGCCGTCATTTGCACCTGAGCAAATACAGCATGTTTCGCCCATACCCCTCCCGAATCAAGAAGTGGACTGTCCCAAAATAACACCTGGGCAAATCGAAATATTAACTACATGTAGAAAGGCAACATTTGCGAGAGCAACATACTTTGCCCATCTCCCTCTCCATGCATAAATTGACTGTTCCAAAATCACCCGTGCAATCCTCTCTACAAGTTCTGCTAGATACCAAAAGCCTTCCGCATAGTTTAGCAACTTCTTACTGTAGGGACATGTTCAAGGCACCCTTGTACCGAATTGCAGGTTATTTGCTTCTAATACTAGGGCGCAAGAGCCAAAAATATAAAAATTCCATAAACATGCCCCCCAAAAAACCTCGGAGTCCATAAAAATGTTTTTAAGGCCTGTTTCGAAAAAAAAGGGGAAAAAAACTAAGGGTATTTGCCATCTTTACCTCCATGCCAAATTTCAGGTCAGTTGGTTAAAAAATGGCGGAGTTGAATCCATTTGAAGATATGGCAGGAGGAGAAGAACGTGAACAAAAACAATATGTTGAGCCCATAGGTATGGGCTCAACATAAAAAATGTAACGTCATCTTCATTACAAAATCAAAGTGGTTTAAAGCTGGAAAATGACTGAACATACAGAATATGATATACGAAACAAATATTCTTTATTTTTGCTGTTAAGCATCTTCTTCCTTGACTGTTGTTATTGGCCTAAACATCCTCCGACATCTGTTCGCTAATTTTTAGCTTTATTGTACGATTTACAGCTAGCTTACAAACTTTTGTTTGAACCGGACAAAAATTGATGCGTATGCAGCTAATTTCATCTGTATAATAAAGTCAGTATGACTAAAGTTAGGAGGATATATGATTTTCTGAGCTAGCATCTGTTGCAAAGCGTGAGCTTGTTTGTTCTTTCACACATCTGGCAGAATCTGGACCTTTAGCTATGTATTTTTATATCTTTATTAATGTTTAAGACGTGTTACCTTCAAAGCTGGTTGGTGAATAGGGCGTGTAGTCCACAAGTCGGGTTGCCCTCGCTTCGAATGTAGTGTTACCTGTAAAGGTGGGGTTTGTCCATGTCTGAGGAGGAAAAAATACGAAGTCTTAGCTAGAAACGCCTGGAAGTGTTGGTTTAACCATAACCCCCCCCCCCCCAAAAAAATAATAATAACGGACGCAATTTTTAATTATTCTTTTTAACAACATAGATAACAAGTACAGACAAAATGGCGACGCACCTAAGCTATTATTAACGCCGCAATATTTCCGACTGTCAATCTACATGTTTTTGGAAAGGAATAAGTAACCACTTACCTTTGTGACGTCATGCTATGCAGATAAAACACGTGACTCGGTTAGCAGTGGATCATAAACCCCATAAATTTATGACGCCCCCCGTCCCAGTTGAGGCAAGGTTGTAGAACCCTGATGTAGATGTCCTGTTTTCTCTCTCTTGTAAAAAAAAAGGCCCGGTTCTGTTTTTTTGAGATTCTTGCGTTGCAATAGGAATAAAAGAAGCCAACTACATCAGGACCTTACAAACCACCCTTCAACGGGGGGGGGGGCTACACTTTCTACAACTTAACCCTATCTAGACCGGGGGGGGCTAAAAGTGCCCGCGCCAACTTTGACATCCTATAACTGCCAAACGACTTATGGCAGGACAACCAAACTTGGTGACTTTTCCTAAAATTTAGTTGGCAACAATATTCTGAGAAAAGTCTAAGTTTATCATTTTTCGTGTTGCCATGGCAACGGGTTTCTGAAGAGGGATTTTATGTAAATTTCACTAATTTTGATTTAAACATACTTGTCTACAATGTTTTCTTGCTCAACCACACTAGTTTCCTACATGTATAACATCATAGATAATTTAATGTCACTGTCATTATTCAATATTCATAAATTTTGTTTATTTGATGACGTCATCACTCAAAATCCAAGATGGTGGACAAGATCATTATTTTCGGTATAAACAGGCTTTTTCGCCTTTAAATTCGACACAACCTGGAATTTTCTGAACCATACACATTAAGATTAATGTTTTTTGTCTATTTTCATTGTTATTTGGGGTCATAAATGGGAAAAAAGTATTTCAAAAAAGGTCGAAATGGCCGATCCAAGATGGCGGATCCCAGGGGGTCGCTAACAACACATGACGTCATCGTTCGACGTAATTTTGACGTCAACTTCGTCACCACTAACCTGAAATGTCTTGGCATACCTTTAAATCAATAATACGCACTATTGTGTCTAATACGTTTAGATGTTATGGGAATTCCATATTTAGCCAATAAAATCACATCGATGACGTCATAATTACGTCATATTGCGTCATAACGTCACCAAAATTACAGGAATTATAAAAAAATTCACGTGAACATCACTCCCTGCAAATTTGGTGATGATAGGGCATACCGTTCGGAAGTTATGATGGGGGGGGGGGGGTCGAAAGAGTACCCCCCGGTCCAAGAAGTCTCAAAAAAGCCCGGTCTAGATAGGGTTAAGACCAACTGCTCACCGAGTCACGTGTTCTATTTACATAAGGTCACGTGGATTGCTCATTCCTTAACAAAGATTCGTGTTCGAAAACATAGGTTAATCCTTTTTTGTGTGTTGGAAATTTACTTATTTAAAATTATTGGTGTCTTTCATTACAAACATTGTAAGTCTAAGTCGTGCGACCAACGGATATCATGTACACTTCAACCTTCTTGTATCATCCGCAGTCTTGTTGCGCACGAACGTCAGCCCAGCTATTCATGAAATCCTGCTAAGGCTTTCGTGTAGCTCATTATACATATTCATGGAGACCATATTGATCAAGCTGCGTCAGCAGACAATCGTCCAACGCAATTTCAAGCCTGTTCGTAGACGTAGTGCTAAAAGGAATAACTATTTGTCTGGCCAATCTATTAAACCTTACAACCCAGACTGATTCCAAGAAAGAAAGAAAGTCATCTGCTTGCCTAAGCAGAGGTCCCCTCACGATTCTTACTTCAAAACTAGGGTCTGTCCATTTTTTGTGTTGTAAATGTCAGTTAGTTTTGATTCTGAAAAAAACGACGTCGTTTACAACATATTATGTACGTACGACGTTGTGTAAACTAAATTCGCATATCTTCTTCTAATGCCTCACATATACACATCATGTACTCAATATGTATCAGGGCTACCAATATACTGTAAATGCATTTAAGTTCGCGTGGTTTTAATTTCGTGGTAGTGAGGAAAATGGAGTGTTCGCGGTGGTTTTATGTCCACGTATGAAAAAAAATAGTAGCAAAACAGTCATAGTTGGGTAAAAAGTTTCCGGTGGTTTTAAGTTCACGCTGAAAATTCTCAGCGAAAACCGCGAACGTAAAACCGACGCGAACATTTCTGCATCTACAGTATACCACCTGCCTCCGTTAATAGTTTCGGGTTGGTAAGTCAAAGAATCCATAAAAGATAATCTGTGTGCACAAACAAGTGTTTTATTCCCATCGACGTTTCAGAGACCGTCTATCACCTTCCTCAGGGAAAGTCTAACTGTTTTCCTTTGTACTGCAGCTACAGGTGTCGCTTCATCTGTCATCAGTGACACTTGTAGCTACAGTGTAAAGTGAACCAGTCAGTATTGCACTGAGAAAGGTGACAGGCGGTCTTCGAAACGTCGGCATGAATAAAACAGTTGGTTGTGTACAAATAATTTTCTATTTAATATGGAACTTGCCGTTTGCTGGAAATTGCCTTGCCTGTCTTTACTGAACTTGGCAATGATAAAGGCTGTAAGAACTGCCAGTGACGCCAGGATCACACCCGTAGAGATGACACGGATAAGACAAGATCGATATTTGACACTCCTATGACCTGCAAAAAAAATACGAAAAGAAGACCCAATTTTAAAAAAATATCATGGAAATCTCCCGTTCCTTTGTTCAGTTATTCTCCTTAGAACATTGTCACAATAACGCCCCTGCAGTTCCCGTTCATGCTGCTAGGGGGCTCAAACCTACACCAATTCTTCATTACATCACAAGCTAACTGCTACCAATACCATAGCGCATCCAGTTCAAAAGATAGAAAAACGTAACTTCTGCTGCAGTACCAAGTTCATATACCAGGGGAGCCAAAATCAACCTGGAATTTCGGCTTTCCAACGCCTGCCCACATACCGAAAAAAATTGTAATCCATCCAGGGGTTCTTGAGTTGTGCTGACTACAGTAGTCCGTAAAAAAAAAACAGACACAAACAGACAGACACACACACAGACACACCCAAAACTATATCTCAATGGAAATGTTTAACACAACAATCAAATGTAGTGGATAACATTATGATGGTACTAGGCATTCACAATAGTGGAGTTTCCACCTGGATATAACAAAAATGTACAATACTATCAAAAGTAGAAAAAAATAGGATTAAAACCGGTATTCGGGGATGGGTTACCTTTGTCAGACTAGCTACGTTTTCTCAACAACAAAAAAACTCGTCATCTGCAATGCATAGGGGAGGGTTGCGCTTTGTTAAAGGAATACGTACTTGCTGACTAATAAATGAATAAATAGATTGAATTAGCAACAAAACCCCAATGAATAACTTCTAGAGTTATCTAAAATCAAAACAATACGAGTGAAGACATGACCTGGTTGAGAGAGTAGAATTCTTGGAAAATAAATACTAACTGAAGCGACGCATAGAAACCATCGGATACGTACATCCTCAGGCTTCGCTTTCTGATTTAAAACACATGCAAGTGAAATACGAATAACTTTTTTAAAAGCAGACATCTTAGTTAAGCAAGTATAACATAATGGTAGGATCTTTCGGACATACCTCCATCTCTGCTTGGATTTGCCACATTTGGGGCGTACATGGGGTTAGGGCGTAACGCGTTGCCCTGGTACATAGGGTTTGGACGTAATGTGTTACCACTATACATGGGGTTGGGAAGTAGTCCGTCCTTCTTGACTCCAAAAGATTCTGCAGAAGAAAGTAAGAAAAAAAATATATTAATCGAAGATACTCCTTTTTTTGCCTTAACATCGTTTCGCATTAACGACATTAAAGTATCATTTAATACGAATCTTTAGAAGGGTCACGCATAACATATTCTCTTTAGTTTCACAGACAAAGTATTTTGACAAAGATAACATGAGACGAACAACGTGTGAAGACTGTGAATAAGGTCAAGCATAAAATTCAGAAAAAGGTCATGCAAAAGGATATTCACTTTAGTTTACAGACACAGTTTTTTTTTAACAACCATAGAATGAGACGAGCAATATGTAAGACTGTGAGAAAAATGGCTGCCAGGAACTCCTCGATTAAAGGGCATAAGACATCAATGACATCAACATTAAGAATTTCCTGAAATTACATAAAACATAATACTATTGTTTAATAAAATAGAAACTTTCACAACATATTCACACTTCGGATGTTATTGAACATGTACATCGAACCATGAAAACATCATACCTCCAGTTTTTTAATTCTTCTCACCAGGTAATTACATTAATCAGTGACTTACCTGCTCATGACGTCACAACGAACATGGCAGCCGATTTGGAACTTTGCACAACGGCTCGGAAAGAACTGGTGAACTTTTTATATAATTTCCATCCACTGCCGCGTGGGCTCTGTGGCCCAGCGGGTGGGTGGAGTACTAAACAATAGGCTCTGAGAAGAAACAGCTACTGTTTAGACCATCGTGGTTATTTTTACAAGGAAACGAAATAGATGTTATGTTCTTTAATCAAATGTTAACACGATAATCAAGCACTGTTTGCTCATTAAATAATGTTTTTCGCCAAGCCATTGTGTAAGGTTCCGAACCGGCTGTAGTGTTCATTGTGACGTCATGAGCAGGTATTAGTCACTGATTAATGTAATCAAGAAAAAAGAGCTGGATCCATGGAATTATGGTTGCTGATGGTTCAATGTAAGATAACATCAGAAGGGTGTGTATTTGTTTTAAACGTGTATATTCCTTCAATGATACTATTCCTATTTCAGATATTAAGAAAATGTTGTATTTTGGTGTCTTATGCCCTTTAACAATTAAACATCCTCGCTGTTTAACACCCAATACTTGTATTGTTGAACCAATGCCCATCGATGTTCCCTCGGCTATACATGAACACCCGATACATATCCAATTCTCGATAGTAATGGTGTTATAGGGGAAGCAATAAGTGCATAGCTATGGTACAGAAGGACGTCCTTCCGTCCTCTGAAGGAACTTCATTCACCATAGCTATGGGGAACGCATTTATTGGCTACCTCTGCGCACAGGCTGATGGGAAGGCCTTTCGTGAGCACTTCAAAATGGCGGCTCTGCAGACTACTACTGCTTGCTGTGCACACGCATTCGTGTCGAAATTGTTAAAGATGCTGTACTTTTTGGAGTGCTGACGATCTACGAATTTACCGAAGTACTTATTGCCTGTCATGATAACCTTATGATGGTCCTGGCAAGCTGCATTTACATTAATGACCAGCTTTGAGAGAACAGTTTTTTTTTTACATTTGGTGGAAAAGTGGAGTAAGTTATTTGTGGTTAGCCGTATGGCCCGTATCCTACATATCATCATATTATATATTTCCACAAGAACTACTGCTATTTGCTTGTAAGCCGTGTGAGTACTGTTTCACCATCAGTTTGCATCAGGATTTTACCTTGCGGAGTATCGCAAAGAATCTAGTGTGCGCGGCCTGGCGGTAACGTATGTGCGACCAAGAAAAAAACATGTTCACGATTGAGATGAAAGAATCGTTTTATTTACAGAAAAATTGAAGTCGCTTTCATGTACCCAATATCGTAGGCTATCCTGGGTTGGAATACGTTTAACCTGCGTTGATTTGGATATGATTTATGAGCTTTAAAGGCTTCAGGATACTGCCGTACGGAGTACCGCAAAATATTTCGTGCCCGCGGCCTTGCGGTAACTTATTTGCGACTGAGAAAAAAAACAGGATCGCGATCGAGAGTGAGAGAATCGTTTTATTTACAGAAAAACTGAAGTCACTTTTATGTACCCAATATCGTAGGCTATCCCGGTTTGAAATATTTTTACCTGCGTATATTTAGATATGATTTATGAGCTCTAAACGCTTCAGGATACTACCGTACGGAGTACCGCAAAATATTTAGTGCGCGCGCCGGGGCCTTGCGGTTGCGACTGAGAAAAAAACAGGTTCGCGATCGAGAGTGAGAGAATCGTTTTATTTACAGAAAAACTGAAGTCGCTTTCATGTACCCAATATCGTAGGCTATCCCTGTTTGAAATATTTTTTACCTGCGTATATTTAGATATGACTTATGAGCTCCAAACGCTTCAGGATACTGCCGTACGGAGTACCAAAAAATATTTAGTGCGCGCGGCCTTGCGGTATCTTATTTGCGACTGAGAAAAAAACAGGTTCGCGATCGAGAGAGAATCGTTTTATTTACAGGAAAACTGAAGTCACTTTCAAGTACCCAATATCGTAGGCTATCCCGGTCTGAAATATGTTTTACCTGCGTTGATTTAGATATGATTTATGAGCTCTAAACGCTTCAGGATACTGCCGTAAGGAGAACCACAAAATTTTAGTGCGCGTGGCCTTGGCCCTTGCGGTATCTTATTTGCGACTGAGAAAAAAACAGGTTCGCGATCGACAGTGAAAGAATCGTTTTATTTACAGAAAAACTGAATTCGCTTTCATGTACCCAATATCGTAGGCAATCCCGGGTTGAAATATGTTTTACCTGCGTATATTTAGATATGACTTATGAGCTCTAAATGCTTCAGGATACTACCGTACGGAGTACCAAAAAATATTTAGTGAGCGCGCCGGGGCCTTGCGGTATGTTATTTGCGACTGAGAAAAAAACAGGTTCGCGATCGAGAGTGAGAGAATCGTTTTATTTACAGGAAAACTGAAGTCGCTTTCATGTACCCAATATCGTAGGCTATCCCGGGTTGAAATATGTTTTACCTGCGTATATTTAGATATGATTTATGAGCTCTAAATGCTTCAGGATACTACCGTACGGAGTACCAAAAAATATTTAGTGAGCGCGCCGGGGCCTTGCGGTATGTTATTTGCGACTGAGAAAAAAACAGGTTCGCGATCGAGAGTGAGAGAATCGTTTTATTTACAGGAAAACTGAAGTCGCTTTCATGTACCCAATATCGTAGGCTATCCCGGGTTGAAATATGTTTTACCTGCGTATATTTAGATATGATTTATGAGCTCTAAATGCTTCAGGATACTACCGTACGGAGTACCAAAAAATATTTAGTGAGCGCGCCGGGGCCTTGCGGTATGTTATTTACGACTGAGAAAAAAACAGGTTCGCGATCGAGAGTGAGAGAATCGTTTTATTTACAGGAAAACTGAAGTCGCTTTCATGTACCCAATATCGTAGGCTATCCTGGGTTGGAATACGTTTAACCTGCGTTGATTTAGATATGATTTATGAGCTCCAAACGCTTCAGGATACTGCCGTACGGAGTACCGCAAAATATTTAGTGCGCGCGGCCTTGCGGTATGTTATTTGCGACTGAGAAAAAAACAGGTTCGCGATCGAGAGTGAGAGAATCGTTTTATTTACAGGAAAACTGAAGTCGCTTTCAAGTACCCAATATCGTAGGCTATCCCGGTCTGAAATATGTTTTACCTGCGTTGATTTAGATATGATTTATGAGCTCTAAACGCTTCAGGATACTACCGTACGGAGTGCCGCAAAATATTTAGTGCGCGCGGCCTTGCGGTATCTTATTTGCGACTGAGAAAAAAAACAGGTTCGCGATCGAGAGTGAAAGAATCGTTTTATTTACAGGAAAACTGAAGTCGCTTTCATGTACCCAACATCGTAGGCTATGCCTGTTTGAAATATTTTTTTACCTGCGTATATTTAGATATGACTTATGAGCTCCAAACGCTTCAGGATACTGCCGTACGGAGAACCGCAAAATATTGGTGTAGTGCGTGCGGCCTTGCGGTGGGTGTAGCTTGCCAGAGCCATCATAAGGTTGGCATGACAGGCAATAAGTACTTTGGTGAATTCGTAAATCGTCAGCACTCCAAAAAGTACAGCATCTTTAACAATTTCGACACGAATGCGTGTGCACAGCAAGCAGTAGTAGTCTGCAGAGCCGCCATTTTGAAGTGCTCACGAAAGGCCTTCCCATCAGCCTGTGCGCAGAGGTAGCCAATAAATGCGTTCCCCATAGCTATGGTGAATGAAGTTCCTTCAGAGGACGGAAGGACGTCCTTCTGCACCATAGCTATGCACTTATTGCTTCCCCTATAACACCATTACTATCGAGAATTGGATATGTATCGGGTGACATGAATCAAAAAACTTGAAATTTCTTTAACGAATGATTTTCTCTTCCACCTCAGTGATAAAAAGAAAATTGTGTCCGAAGTCGGAAAAAGTACCTATAAAGTAGTGCCTCACCGAAACTCGTGTCAGGTTGTCCAGTTATGCTTTGGGAAATATTGACAAAACGGCTGTTCGGTGTTTGGTTCTCATAATGTTCATCCTGTTCTTCATCATGAGCAACGGCGTATGGCTGGATGTCATCGACATCATCTTCATCGCCGTTTGTTTGGCCATCTTGGCAATACGCAACGGCATATGGACGGATACACTCATCATCCGGCATGGTTGTATTTCCTGTTTTGTTCTGATTAGAGCGTTCAGCATGCTTTGACTGTTTGTTGACAGTGTCTGGTCGGGTTATAGTCTGTACGATGTCTTCTGCTTTTCTGTTTGCATCCTGGATATCTGGCCTGTCCCTACCGGCATCATTGGCATCTTCACAGCATTGGTAACTAGTTGCTAATGCTTCTCAACGGCAGGTATCCTTCAGTTGGTATTGCACTTCATCATTTGAGTTGCAACCTTCAGTACTGTAGATGTCTTGCGGTGGTGATTCTTCTATTTCTTTTGCGTGATTGTCAACGTACAGTGTCTGATTCTGTTCCGCTTTGACAGCGTGTGTATATGAAATGCACACTACCGGTGACGAAGGCTTTTGAACTGTATAAAGTACTTGGTTCTGTTCAGTTTTGCTGATGTTTATATAGGACGGGGAAGTTGTTGATAGCAAAGGACGTTCTGCGCCGTTGTAAACGCTGCAACAAGGTCCGGAATCGTGGCCAGAGTATTTAGTCGAAGCGTCGCTACGGTCGTCCTGCAACGGGTCTTCCTTGTTGCACGGGTCTTCTGATTGACACGGGTCTTCTGTGTGGCACGGGTCTTCTGTGTGGCACGGGTCTTCCGTATGGCACGGGTCTTCCGTGTGGCACGGGTCTTCCGTGTGGAACGAGTATTCCGTCTGGCACGGGTCTTCCGTGTGGCACGGGTCTTCCGTGTGGCACGGGTCTTCCGTGTGGCGCGGGTCTTCCGTTTGGCACGGGTCTTCCGTGTAGCACGGGTCTTCCGTGTGTCCAGTTGAGACGTCCTTCTGCTCTTCTGGACTAGTCTGTATCCAGTAGGGCTGGTGTTGGATGTCCTGTTGATCCACAGGCTCTGTTGTAGAGTCAAGGATATGAAGCAAATCTGCTTGTTTAGCTTCCATGTTGTCGGATATTTCATGACCGGTGACGGTTGCAACTGTCGTCTTGTTCATTGCCTCCATAGCAAGTCTAAGTCATAAATGTGACGGATAGATGCACAAATCTGCCTTTCTAAAGTCTTGGAGCTCCTGAGAGGGTGAGCATCACACGAACGCAGGTTTTTATGTGTTGTGATGCTGTAGTATCCTGATATGGCTATCCTATAAGATTTTATACATATTAGTAGAGGCCAGATCTATCAACGGGGGTCAGCAGACAATCATTGCCCGCAATTTTAAGCCTGTTTATTGCACCTGTTCCATCCATATTGGTCTGGACAATACTTAGAACCATTACCTTTCAAAGGAATTGTGATAAATTTCAATGTTTAGGAAAATTCATTGTAGATTACATCTCTTCACGTTATAAAAGGGTGCAAAGAATTATATCTTATGTATACCCATACGATTACTGTTCTTTCTATATGGTCTTTATAGACAGCAAAAATATTACGCTTTTGTCGTAGGTCTACTTCTTTGAATGTCTCAAATATTTCAAAAATAAAAAGCCTTCAAAACATACATATCTGAGATATTAGGTATGAAAATCAAAAGGCAAAGAATGTTTTTTACTTGACATGATTCTCCAGATTTCCGTACTGTTGTGTAGTGGGTGACAACGTTGAATACTCCCTTATCGCTTTATTGGAAAGAACAGAACAATATCCTTTTTATTTTACTTTGATAATTAATACAAAGCTTTTAAAGTATATTTCTATTCAGCATTTGGAGCAGCCGAAAAGGTAAGGACCACTCGAATTCAAAAGCCAGTTATACTGTCTGTTTTGTGAATTTCTAATATGCTGCTATGGAATTCTTGTAGCCCTTCAAATGAATACATTGGTGGGAACCAGTTGTAACGAATAGGGACAGCAGACAATTATGGTACGCAATCTAAAGCCGGTTAGCCACTCAGAATAGATAACCTCCTGTCTGCGAAAATCTGTTAGACCTCAGAAATGAAAAAAAAATGCTATCACACGTGAAAATCAATTTATAGCAAAGGAAAGGTGCTGTGATTAGTTATCATGTTTTAGTTTGAAAAATAGATTGAGCATTTCGCATGTGAACATATATTTTGCACGTATAGTTGTAGTAGTCCACTGTTTTCTGCTGTTGTACGTATATATCAAGATATCGTTAACATATCATTGATACATATCTTTACCCTTAGCATATATAAAGCTGATGACGATGGCACTTGGATTGCATATTCTTTCGGCTGCTAAATAAATAATGACAGTCTGTCGCTCACATACCGCTTATGATCACGATAAGAATCGTTTGACGGTTCTTGCTCAACTGAAGAAAACGTAGACGTCTTGGTTTTTTATTATACTTTAATATTCACATCAACATTCCAGATATAGTATGTACATTGGTATATGCAAGGAGCTCTATAATGTTCCGTTTTTAACCTCCTTTGTATAGGCTATTTAACCAGACCGCTCAAACCGTTGAAGTGCAAACTTGACTAAATGTAGTCTAAAAGTGGCAGTCAAAATATCAAAATGATATTTATCAATAGTTTGATTTCTAGATAAGGAAACATAGCAATATATTCATTATAGACATAAAATTTGAAAGTATTACCAGTTGATAACAAATGTACATGTGCTTGGTGACAATCGTTCCATCAAGCCACAGCGTCATCTATCGGGCCAAATACAAACTGCAGCTTACAGTTACTTTTCTTCACTTGTTGACAAACTTACAAGTGTGTTTAGAACTGCCAAAGCCTGCGTCTTCATATTTGCAGGTGTACAATAGTAAAATGCGGAAATCATAAAACATATCTAGTGAAAATGCTTGTTTTCTAACAAACTGTTATTGCAGTTCTATCATACAGATGTGAAGATGCTTATATATACAATGGTAGTTACAGATCAACTTTTTGACTAAAAAGATGAATTTCAATAACTTACATTACAGCTGCAGAAAGATTTTAGACAGTGACAAACTTAAATACTAGAGAGGCAACATTTGCGGGCAAATGCAAAATGTTTACCTTCGCATAGTCTAGTCTGCCATTCATACTTCTACAAACTTAAGGTACTTTGGAGGGATGGGTAAGAGAATATTTTGCCTTCGCTCATATTGCAAGACTTTCATAAAGATACTACTGGAGTGCCATTCATTGAATAGTTTGGATGTTCTTAGCCCCAACAAGGATGAATGTCAAATGATTCTCTCAGCACATACTCTCACCATCAATGTAATTAAGAGGAGAGATACAAGCACAAGTCATGTACACTTCGCTCATATTGCAAGACTTTCATAAAGATACTACTGGAGTGCCATTCATTGAATAGTTTGGATGTTCTTAGCCCCAACAAGGATGAATGTCAAATGATTCTCTCAGCACACACTCTCACCATCAATGTAATTAAGAGGAGAGATACAAGCACAAGTCATGTACACTTTGAATCTTCTTGACAGGTTTAATCAAACAATTTTTGAAATCTTACATTTTGTCTTCTCTCACAATCTTATTACTTTTTAGTACATACAAAAATGCAAATACAAAAACTGTAAATACAAGAAAAATGGAAGTACAAAAAATATGCAAGCTGAAATAATATACACTTTGAGTCTTAACTATGTGAGCCAAACAATCTGAAGCTTAATAATTGTTATCAAAATTTGCAAAGCTGGTGTCCTTCTGCGCAGCTGCAGCTTGCTGGGACCTCCCCATGCAGTTTCTCATGGAGACATGGACCACATTCTGCCTCTCTTCTCTAGATGGGTCCCATCTGGAGGACAGAAACAGGAGTGAGGTTTGAGGAAAAGAAGCATTCAGGATAAAAATCATAGGTTAATCAGTCTCTTTGAAGTTAAAGAAACAATCAACATCATGTGCACCCTTTGCTGTTGACCCAACAACTTACACTTGACATCACCTTTTCTCTAGATCTAAAACACATGTTTACTGGTGTTTTAACAGAAAACAATTCTATTTTTATTTCCTTGTTATATTAGCACAAGCATACCTGCTGTATGTTCAGACTGCTTGAGCATGATCTTCTGACTGCTTAACCACTTAAAAGAAAAGGAAAATTATGGTTACTGACAATGATGCAGTGGTGGAGAACTCTAAATATGGAATTTCATGCTTTCAAAAGGAAAAATGAGTTGAAACATGACAATAAGAGTGAAAAAGATATATTACATAAGATCAAGATACAAGATTACAAATATAGAATCTATAATATAAAGAAAAAGTTAAGAAAAAAAAACGCCTGATATATTTTCCAAGGTACTTTAAGGTGCTCTTCGAACAGAAGAATGGTCTCCTAAAAGAAAGGGAAAAAAAGAAGAGATTAGATCATTGTTTAAAAGTGACTACCTATTGTTATCCTTGTGCATTCCGTTTTTTTCTTCTTTTTTCATTTCCTCTATCCCAATCACAGGGAGAGCTATTTTTCCTTCCTCAACCACAATCACAGGGGAGAGCTCTTTTTCCTTCCTTTGTAACACCAGGAACCCCCTTACCCACCCCTAACCTTAGGGGTGGGTAAGGGGGTTCCTGTTTCACCAGGAACCCCCTTACCAACCACTGAGGTTAGGGGTTGGCAAGGGCGGAGTGGGTACGACTTCATCGTTCATGTCCCCTCCCCCTTGCATACCCTGTTTGTTCAGCTTTGACCAAACAGGATTACCAAGACCAGAGCTGGTGATGATCCTTATGTCGCCAGGAACCCCCTTACAAACTCCAAACCTCAATGGTTTCTTGGTAAGGGGGTTCCTGTTTCGCAAGGAACCCCCTTACCAACCACTGAGGTTAGTGGTTGGCAAGGGCGGAGCGGGTATATATGACCCTCCCCCTCGCATACCCTGTTTGTTCAACATTGAGTTTGACCAATCAGAGTATGCAAGGCCAGACTGGCGACTATCCTTTTTTTTTGCACCAGGAACCCCCGTAGGCGGAGCGGGTAATGCCTCCTCTCCCTTGCCCACCTAATACGGTTGGCAAGGGCAGAGCTGGTGCATATCCTCATTATGATAACAAAGGAAGGAATTTTTTTCTATTCCATCGCCTTTTCACAGGTTATTGCAGCATCACTGATACAGCGAACAATACACAGCATCATGGTAACTGTAAAATGTCTGTATGACCCCACAGCTTACATTTGATGGCACTGGTGAAATGTAAACATGGTCAATAAGGGTTCCTTTCATGGTTGTAGGATCTTCCACCAACTGTTCGAAATCCTTTGTCACAAAGAAATTCAGAATCTTTTTGTTGTCTTCCCCTGAAATCAAGTTCTCGTTAAAGTCCCCAAGAAAGATTGTAGTATTTCGTTTCACCGTGGCCAGGTGCTGCATCAATTTCTCTAAATTGCATATGAATACATCTTTTTTCACATTGGGTGGCCTGTAAATAGGTACAATGAGAATTTCCACTCCCTCAGCAGACATACGCATAACCACACATTCAAGGCGTATGTCACTTGGAATAGGTATTTCAGAACATCTGTACCCATCACGGACATAAACTGCCACTCCTCCATGAGGGGAACTTGTTGTCATAGAGTCTGCCTCACAAACACGTCTCCTGTTGTGGAGGAATCAAAAGCCATAAGCACTTCAAAGTTCAATTCACACCTACTAAAATGTTAAGTTTATCCAATGATAATGTTCAAAATTCATCTTGTAAAATATACACCAACATATCTCAAAGTACTCTAATACTAATGGATAAAGCTGTCATTACTGATTTTCACCTTTGCTTGGGTCCAGGATTCTCCTCCACATCCCCCGCTAGCTTCAGCATTAGTTGTGACATGACCAGCCACACCAGCAAACATGACGCCTCTGCCCAACAGTGCAGGGAGTCATATCCAGGGTTGCTGAAGCAGCCTATCCGCGCCCTGTATGTGGCCAGGTCAACCCCCATCCTGCTTGCCGCAGGTCAGCTATGGAATGAAGGCTTGAAATTAAATTAAAATTGTGCACACATTTCCATATTGAAAAGTTTTGTCAAATAGGAATACTTTTCCTCTGAATGGTCCTCAGCCTGGTTAACAAAAATTACCTACTAGTAAGGGAGTGAAAATCTATACCTCATTACAGCCACCTGTACCTAATCCCCTAAATAATAATAAAAATTGGGTACACAAAAGCGCACATGCACCTAGTATTTTGAGCCCCAAAAAACTTACGTTAGGCTGCACCAAGTAATTTTTATAGATGACGTCCGCGCGCACATTGATTTTGGTCTGTTCCCAGAAAAAAACCCAAGAAATTCCGCTTCCTGTAACTATGACCAAAGAGTTACGACAGTGCCGCAAATCGCGAAAGATTAACGTACTCGTCACGCGAAGCTTAAGGCTATTGACAGGATCATCCTGTCAGCAGTAGAAATTGTCAATAGTAAAGTCAAAACTGGTCAGATCAAGCATATGAATATGTCATGTGGGTTCGGTCGCTAAATACATGTATATGTCTGTTTTTGAGGTATGTAAGGTTCCGTTCTTTAGTCTGTTTTGGATCAAGTACAATGTTCGAAAAAATTATAATCTGGGAAGGGGGAGTGTAAGATGAACGCATTCATTTATTCTGCATGGATAATGATCATTCATTCGTTTCTGGTTATTTATACTTGTTGGGGAAATATGTGCTTTTTTATTTCTATCGTTTTTGGTCCATATTTGGCTCTTGAATAATTGCTATTATTCATTAGGATTTCTAAAGCATAAGTAGAAATGTAGAAATGCATGCGAAGAGTTAATAACCAACTAATTTTGTCTTTTTAATATACTATGTTTCTGCAGGCCTGCAAAATCAATGGGATATGGAAAGAAACAGGACAGGACAACTGCTGTTCAACTTCAACTTATTATTCAAATTATTGCTGTTTTCATGATGAATAAAAGAATTGTTAGTTGTTACACTGTGTTCTCTCATTCAATTTGTCTCCTAACATGTGTCGTCGACTATTATATTTCAAATCTAGGCATCTTGTTTTTT
This sequence comes from Branchiostoma lanceolatum, assembly GCA_035149815.1. Taxonomy (NCBI): domain Eukaryota; kingdom Metazoa; phylum Chordata; class Leptocardii; order Amphioxiformes; family Branchiostomatidae; genus Branchiostoma; species Branchiostoma lanceolatum. The sequence continues at coordinate 19,068,469 of CM068871.1, read as the reverse complement.
TCGGCCCTTCTTGCGTTTTTTTCGCGCTCTCGCATTAGATTTTGGGTCTCCAAAGGACGTCATCCATAAAGATACTTGGTGCAGCCTTACAAGCAATTGCCAAGATGTTCCCGTCAGGAAAATTTCTCAGGACGTTACTGACAATGACAATTTTCCTGTCAATAAGAATTTTCTTGCACTAGTGACTGGATAATCTTGGGAATAATACCGCATTATCTTATCAATTTTTTTTTTACTCTTGATAGCAAGACCAATGGACATGAATGGATGGTTACCACAAAAAAGACGCATAAAATAAATTATTGAATATATTCGAACCGTCGAAAATTCGAACCCAGTTCTTTTACCAAAATTTCTCTGTTCTACGATCCAAGGACACAATTTGTACTTGCTAGATCTAGAAATTACTCAAGACCCTGACGTAAAAAATTAGCAGGTAAAGAAATCTGAAGCTTTAAATACTATAAGGAAGAAAATTAATCCGACACAAGATGGATCTCAACATTTCGATCAGTTCAAACAAATTATAATTTAATAGTTCTCTGACTCTATCCAAGGAGGTTCTGTCATAAGAAATGGCGGGAAAATGAAACATCGAGCTTATAAGTTACACTCACCTTGAATGGCTTTACGTTCCCTGGCGAGAAATAACGGGACAGCAGTGCCTCTGAACCGACTCAACTTTGAAAAAATGATGCTCAAAGTTCGCCGATGTCGTCACTGCAACTTGGAGTTGAAAATTTTGGTTTTCGAGTTGGAACATTTGGAGTTGAAAGTCTTGTTTCAAACAATCAACTCTCAATTTGTGGTGGATCGCGGACGATTCGAACCACAACCATATTTGGAACGGTCGATACCATTGTCTGACATTAAGGGAGAGAAATACCAAAAAGACCATAAAAATAGTATCGTAGTTGGGTCTATGCTCCTGTGTACACAATTAGTTATTGTAAACTAGAGTTTATTATTTTTACTATGCATATATTGTTGGGTTAAAGACTATGTTTTGGCCAGAAAATGTCGTTTAATTTGGTTGTGTTCATCCAAGACAAAATTAGACGTTCCGATTATGCAAATCATTTCTTTGGAACATTCTATTACTATAAGGGGGAAAAGCAAAATTCTTTCTAGTACAAAACGTCTGACTTACGTCAGTTTTTTCATGTATAGCATTTTTTTTACATCAGAAAATTATTAACAATACATTGGTGTGTACGTTTTGTCAATATTTTATTTTATCATATGAAAACTTCAATATCATAACATCTTTGACTCCTGTAGAGTCATATGAACTTTTCTATACTTCCTGACTGCCTAAACGCGCTAATCTTTTTTTAAATAAAACGCCCTCGGTACAAATGATTCGAAATTACTTGTTTTGTCTCCATTGAAAATGTTCCATCAATATTACAATTAGAAAACAGTCACTCAATTTACGCAACGATCGTGTGTTAACTCCTTAGTATGATATACGTGCTTTATTGGCGTTTTGATGCGTGCCGAACTTTACTTCCGGGTGAGGAAAGGTTGCCACGGTACTTTACAATAATAATCGAGGTACGGCATCGTCGGGTATGCGCTTAAGCATTTCATACCGCTATCCAAGTGTCATGACTGGTTTTAAGTTGAGTCGTTGTGAAGCCGAGCTTAGACGGTGCCGGTTTACAGTATGACCGCGGTCGACCGCGGCCGTCAAAACTCATTTGGAACGTTGTGTTCTACGAGTTCGGCAGCGTGTTCCATTCACCCGCGGCCACGAACAGCCTTCTAAACTTCGTTTGGCATTCTATTAAGATTCTAAAGTTCCATTTAGTGCTTAAAATGCTAGTTTTTCACCAGTTTTTGCCGCATAAAACCTTTTTTTCTCATCTATATGGGACAAAACGACCATGGTGCAGTGTTGTATGTACAGGCCTACCAGCTTGCTGGATTTCAAGATATTCCAAGCTCTAGTTGTGGAGATATCCATGTTTGTTATTTGTTTGGAACGGAAGAAGAAGAAGAAGAAGAAGAAGAAACAGAGCAAAAACAATATGTTTACTTCTGTGAAGGTAAACATAATAAGCTAATTTGTTTTCAATCACATACGTCAAAACTGAATTTAACAAAGCTAAATCGAATAAAATCAAAGTTAATTAATGTAAATAACAGAACAGTATAGTACATTGCTACTAGCTCCCACCACAATACAAGTAAACATGAAAGTAGTTCTCATATGCGAGATTCAATATCTCTTACACATAATGTAATGTATACGTAGGATACACAATGTAATAGTTAATGAAATATTCAAAATCTCTTTTAAAAATCATAAAATATACATTCAAGATACACTACACGCGACTTGCTTTATGGATGGCATTCACGTGGTCATATATCCGGTTCTGCCTTGTGATTTAAAAACATAGAGATATTTTACGTTTTGTCAGGTTGACCTCAAAAGATTATTACACTGAAAAAATGAACTCTTGGAAAAATATAGAATTTGTATTCGTTACCAATAATGGGCACATTGGTCTGACCTGTGTTGACAAATCTCGCGAGAATCTATCTTTGCGAGAGTTGCCGAACGGGATTTGGACGATTTAGCTGCACACTCTAGCGTTAGATACTGGAATTGCAGTGAATGTCATCCATTAAGCAAAGCTTCAATCCAAAGAAAAAAGTACTTATTTCCTACACGTACACATCTTCTAAGGGACTACATCGACAGCATGGTGTGTAGCACAACCAGTACACACCCTGCAATAAGGAAGAGACAAATGACCCCCCGAGCACCACCCCCAGGGCAGGGTCATCGTACCACGACTCAGTCTCCTTTACGAAATACCACACCAATACCATCACTATGTTAGCCACTAACATAAGAAGACTGTTAACAATGGGCTGTACTTCACAACGCAGCCTTGACCCAAACGTGACCCAGGTAAACACATCAACTGGCGCTACAACAAACGTGTTAAACATAACCTTCACACAGTTGTTACTGTCGGATATCACGTCGGCTCCTGACTCAATCCAGGCATCCCCTTCACGAAAATATCGGCAGCACACATTCTCTACAGCCACCATTATCGACCAATGTAGTCCTACAACTACAAACACCAAATATCTATAGATAGAAGCGAATAGGCAGAGAGCTAAGATGCGAGCTGGAAGGTCGATGACTTTCCACACAAACACAAGTGGACCCCAGACCCATGCTACAACCTTAGGGAAGTGCGTCTCCCACTCAATGATGGAGTAGAGCGAGGCTAATAAGGACAATGCCATTGTAACGGCCTTCAGGGGCTGTATTTCGAGGCTACTCAGTTCGCCCGTCAGTAGGAGGACGTAGATCTGTAGGCAGATTTCTGGGAGGGACTCGAGCAGGGTGCCGACGAGTCTGGCCAGCGGTAGTAGGTGGTTCACGGCCCGAGCCACGGGTTTCTGTTTTTCGTGGTCTTCTTCTTCTCGAGCCTCCAAGACGTCTTCGGGGTTGTCTTTGCCACGGAAGAAAGCGTACAGAACCTTGGGGAAATGCAAACAAGATTTCATTCCATTATAATAACATACGGTCACGACTATTAGAAAATCCAACTATCAGCAGCCAACTGCAGTTTGTAAGGAAGCTACCAGGGGCCCTCTTCTGAAATAAAAACCTATGTACAAATGATACAGGTCGAAATTAGGGACAGCAATAAAATAACGACTACATTGCTTATAAAACAAATGTTCCAAAGGCTGTATGCACGGAATCTTGCATTCCTGCCAAATATATAGTTATTTTTGTAAACCTAATACAATGTACTACATACAGATCCGTCCCTGAGGTGTTGCCAAAATGCAATGGGAACTTTACATACCTGGAAGTATTTGGCCGGAACCCCTACCGGAAGCAGGTAGTACCACTTGCAGCCATCCAGGTACGCTAAGACGGCGTTAATAATCAGTTGAGGCCCAAATGCGAACCCCAGCGTCAGGCCGAACCAGTAGTAGTGCTTGTTGAGGGCATATTCCACAGCTAGGATGACATCTGTGACGAAGTCTGCGATGTAAAGAGCGAGCCCCAGCAGCGTCCTGAAGACTACACTATGCGAAAGGGGCTGATTTCCGGAAAAATTCGGAGTTGATATATTCCAAGACATGCTTAATATTTGGAATGTGTCCGGACAAGATGTCTGATATTTACCATATCCTGGAATATCCTGAGTCCGGACATGTTTTGTTGCGAATCCGGACGAATAAGACTTTCCTATATTTCAAGATACGCGCCATTGACGTTTCTTGCTTCCGAATACATAACACGCTTCATATTCTGAACATATCCAAGGTAATTATATTCCAGGAATAAATTTTGGACATATTAGGAGTTGACACGTAGCATGATATGCCTCATTTCTGGACCATTTTCGGACGACATTCGATATTTACTATATCCGCAAATATCATGATTCAGAAATTGTTCCGAAGCATATCCGGACGGGTAAAAGCTTCCTGTTTTTTCCGAATACGTGCCATTGGCGTTTCTTGTTCCGTACTCATGTTCAATTCACGACACAGATACAAGAGCTAGAGAGCTAGAGATATACCAAGAATCAGTGACAGTGTTCGGACATATTTGGAGTAACATGACATGCCACATATTCAGACCGTTTCCGGGCAAGGTTTTGGGGGTTCATTTCTGTTGCGTGTCCGGACAAATAAGACGTCTTTTTTTTCAAGATACGCGTCATTGGCGATTCTTGCTGCGATACGGTTCATATATTGTATGGAGGTTTCATTGCAATTGATCAAGGATTATGTCGCCCTTGAGATGACATACTTTGGAAATAAATTTAGACAAATTAGGAGTTGACACGATATCATATGAAGCACATACTCCATCGAAATACTATAGATCTATACTAGTGATAGCGGTGCATTATAAGAAAGTTACATATCCGGAAATATCATGCTCAAAATTCACTCAAAATACTCCATAGACGCGTTGCAGTATGGGAAAGCTCCATATACGGACAATATCATGCTCCAAATTTACTCATAATACTCCATGGAAGCGTTGCAGCATGGGAAAGTCCCATTTTCGGACAAAAACGGGAGGCATTCATGGTCAGAATATGCAATATGCAGTATTACTGTTCGCCGTACAGTGGCGCTGCAACTTTATCATGGTGGCATCATTCTAGGCAATTTGATGATCCTGTCACCAAGGAGTATCAGGAAGCCAAATTCAACCGAGAATAAAATGCATACAGTAGTAGTAAGTAGACGTAAGCCTTTATTTTTTTCTTGGAAGGCCCTGTCGGCCAGTACATATACATAATATTATACAGGCGGTGCAGTTTGGGAAAGTCAGGTCATTGGAACCAGATTTTTTTTTTAGAAAGGATAGGAGCTGAGGCAAATAATATATGTGTGTTGGAACATAATATCTGTGTGTTATTTTTGTGCGGATGTAAAGAGTGAGGTGTTGTCAGTGAAACGTCAACCGTGCGACAGTTTGACCTGATGGGACCGTACCACGCGTGTTTGGAGCAGTCAAAGCCCGACAAACAACGGTCTGTACCGCGCCACCACAATGTTTGCAAATGTGTACAACTTGCAAGGTTTGAACTGGTAAGTACACAATGGATTTGTTTACAAAAAATAAGCTTTTATCGCATGTAACCTTACCCCGTTAGCTCAACTGCATCTTTCATGTTGCGTCATAGCTTGCATCTTTCATCCTAAAAGCGCTGACGGGAGATTCCCCCGAAACCTTACTACCTTCAAACAAATGACATGGATCATCATTAATAATCTACTCCCATTTCAACGAATGATGTTTAGGGCTGCATGTTTGGGAATCGTCAACACACATAAAATGCATTTAGCGGCGCGGGCATAAAAGCTGAATCAAAAGCCGGGCTCAGGTACTACTGGGCGGGGCCGGGAAACTCCCCAGAACCGCTGAGATCTATGTACACCGGCGGGCTGACTGCTTTGGGCCGCCGAATGAACTCGCCAATGGCCCGATACCAGTCTGACCAGCACAAGCCAAGACATCTTACATGATTACGTTCAAAGTTATTGTATATTAAGGGTAAGACTAGCCTGTCAATAGCCTCTGTCTTTTAGTTATGCAAAACAAGCCTAACATATGCCTGGAGGACAGGGTAGCTGACACTACAGTGGATACTTAGCAGGCAATTTGAGGCTGTAGTGTTCCCGGGAACGAGCGTTTCGCGATCTTCCACCAGCCATATGGAAGTGGCTACTGACAGGATGATCCTGTCAGCAGTAGAAAAATCTGCACTGCTGACAGGATGATCCTGTCAGCTGTAACAGATAGAATAGACGACATAATGTATCTTATACAAAGGTTCCTCAGTAGCTAGGCAGTAAATAAGCTATATTTATGACTAAGACACGTGACCAGGCCGTATTCGGAAGCTCATCTGAATAGATTAGCGTTGTCCAATAGCGAGGCTAGCTATTGAGAGCAGCTAGTTCGTTAGCATAAGCCCGCCGATTTGAACCACAGGCGGTAGGCAAAGGTATTGTCGTTGAATAGCTGCTGAAGTTCCGATCGTGACGAAGTACTCGGCGCGGGGATCACCCGTGCCAAGCTTCCGAGCGAAACCCGAAGCGGTGCCGAAGGCACGAGCGGGGGGTTCGGAGAGCCGAACAGGGGGGCTTTTTTCGGCTGAGCCGAACAGTGTTCGGCGGTTTTCGGCAATGTTCGGCGAACCCGAACTCTGTCTGGGCGAGCCCCGTAGAGAGGTAATTAGCAAAGGACGACGGGAGAAACCATCCCCGCTAATGAGGGGGGGGGGGGGCATTTCCGGAGTGAGCGACGGGAGAAACCGTCTTCGGGAGCATTTGAGCGAAAACATGTACCGCGGCGGTTACCCAACATACCGTAGCCTAAAGCCCGTGTTTGAACTCAGAAGCTGTCCTGTGAGGCTGTGACTAAGGTTAGTGATCACACGTAGATTAGCTCTCTGTATTTAGTTCGTAAAAATACTAGATGGCTGTAGAATATCCCACATTTCCATCTGTAACTCAACCTTCCTTAATCGTAACGCTCTAGATTATTGTGTATCCTCCTGTAGGCCTTAGTAGACTTGGCTTGTATGTTACAGCATATAACACAGAATAAACGCGTGTTAGCTTGTTTTCGGCCCGTTTCTTTGCGTAGCTAGTTAACTTTTCCCGGCTGTTTTTGTGCCGTACGAGTGTTGTTGCTTTTCCTGTACTACCAAATTCTTTGTCCTGCTGTTTTGCCCGCAGTTTTCTGCATATTTTCCGTTTTCTAGCTGTGGTACTAGTATAGCGTGTGGTTCGCGTCCGTTTTTTCACACCGCATAATTGATTGGACCTCGCCGACATCGCGGTCGACGATCCGTCTCCGTCCCCTAGTGTCCCGCTGTGCGCCTTTCGGGCCATTGTTTTTTAAAGAAGGCCGCTCTCTCGGACGCCTTGACTTGCAAATTGAATATACCATTGTTGTCAGTTTTCTGTGCCCCACTCTATATTCTTTCACTATCTTTAACTCAAAATCTCGTTTGTGTTTTAGACCTATTCTGTTTTGGACTGTTTTGGCTCCCTGTTTTGTAGTTCCCATTTCTGTTCGGCTCTTTATTTTTGTACAATCATGGCGGCCGCCAAAACCAAGGAAGTTAAAAAAATTATGTTTAACCTCCTTGCCAAAACTAATGTCCCGGAGATTGATTTCCGTAATTTTGATAATAATAGAGGCTGCATTGTCCTTCTAGCCTCTACCAGGCTCCGTCCTATCGTTGGGAAAATAGTAGAAATCAGCCGAGGTACTCCGCTATACAGGGTAGGTCCGCTAAACAGTAAAGTTCCATTTCGATGGAACTCTATTTCTTTTAATTAGAATGGTAAAGTAATATGTATCTTAGTTTCTTTGCACTAGAGGATCAATTGACCAATTTTAATGACACAAACATTCCGTCATGGGGGGGGGGGTAAACACAAAATTCCAGGACATCGTGCACCTATGATGAAATTGGTTTGTGTCGTTCAAAATCGTTTATTGCAGTGTAGCCATGTCCAGGTGCCCGCCATGCTTAATAATAAGATTTTTTTCTGTACCCACTCTGCTGTTCAAGCCCCGAGTTCGGGTGGCAGGGGACGTCTTGGACAGAGAAGAATATGACTACCTGAAGTCATCCGGACATCTTTACATGTCCGATGAAGTCAGCGATAAGGATGGCAAGTCATCGGTGTGGGTCCAGCCACCCGCCTGGCGGGCGGACAAGTTAACGGACATAACGCGAAGATTCCAGGCGGTCCTAGACCAGAATAGGAGAGACAGGCGCCTGTCCTTATCCAACAAAGAGAGAAAGCAAGGGGAGGAGTTTACAGACAGATGTCCACCATCCAGCAGGGCTGCACAGCCATGCCTCAAGGCTGTGGCCTTCCAGGAAGAGGAAGGCGCGGAGGAAGAGGAAGGCGCGGAGGGAGAGGAAGGCGCAGAGGGAGAGGAAGACACGGAGGAAGAGGAAGACAGCGACTGAAGCTAGGAGTTGTGATGATGAATGATGACTGGTTTATACAACTTATAAAACACACCATATGGTAGCCCTAAGGCTGAATTGGTAGGCTTGTTGACAACAATAAAAGAAGCACATACTTCAATATCAAAACGTCACATTCCACTATTTACTTTCGCTGCTTAGTAAGTTGACCATATAGTACGTAGATAAGACTTTTTGTATATCTCACAGTGTTGGCTTTAAAAGTTTGTTGTAGTCGGTTTTTACTATCGTAGTTTAGCAAGTTGACCCGTAGTATGTAGATAAGACTTTTTGTATATCTCACAGTGTTGGCATTAAATGTTTGTTGTAGTCGGTTACTCGAGCGAGTCTTTCTGCCGGAGATCATCTCACGGCACAGTTGGAACCAGTCCCTGAAGGTCTGGGATCTCAGTAGAGAGTGTGCAAAGTTTCTGCATAGTTCCTCACGTCTTTGTGATAGTGGTGTTAGTGAGAGTTCTCCAATACAACTTGCATTTGATGATACTTCTGTTTTGCACTCGTGTATTGATTTGCCTATGTCTTTGGTGTGGTACTTCTGTTATACTTAGTTCGTGCAGTATATTATTCTGTGTGTAAAGAGTTAGGAATTCAAAACGTATTATAATGTATGAGGATTATTTTCTCTCCCAAATAGTCCGAAAATGTAACGCCTACTAGAGTTTCTGAAAGGAGTAGTGTTACGGTCCGATTCTTGGTTCCGAATATCCTCAGTTATATGTAAACCTTCCGAACGCGCGGTCAGAAGCTATGGCATATTCCGAACATATTTTGTCTTAAATGAGTCCGAAACTGGAAGTCCGGATATTATGAGGAGTATTGTGGTCCCGTTCTTGACTACGGAAATCATCCGAAAACGTAAGGAAGTTGAGTCGTGTTTTTGTCCGGATTTATCCTAAAGCATTACCAATTCGGACGTATATGTACGGAAATCACCATCTCTCGGACATTTTCGGGAATCCAGATATGAGGAGAAGCGTTACGATCCGATTCTTCGTTCGAATATCCTTAGTATATGTAACCTTTCCGGAGCGTAACAGCTCCGAACGCGGTCCAAAAATATATCATAGTCGGAACGTGTTTTGTCTCAAATGACTCCAAAAATGTCCCATTACTGGAAATCCGGATATGAGAAATAGTATTATGTTCCCATTTTGGACTCCGAATATTTTCAGCGTTTGCAACCTTTCCGGATGGTGGTAACTCCGAACGGGCTCCGAAAATATGACGTATTCGGAACGTGTTTTGACTCATTTGAGTCCGAAAATATTCTATTACTGGAAATCCGGATATGAGAAATAGTATTATGTTCCCATTCTGGACTCGAATATTATCCAAACACGTAAGGGCGTATCGTCCGGATATTGCCCGGATATGTCCTAAAACGGTCCCAGTCCGGACATATACAAACGTTGAAATGTCCGGAAATAACCCCCTTTCACACAGTGCTAGCCAACCACTCAGGACCCGGATACACATTGTCGTCTTCTGTTTGTCCGGGTAAGTCTCTATGAAAAGGAAAATATATATAATTGAAAGTTAGAAATTCAACATATAAGGATTTTTTCAAAATAAAATAAGACTTGTGTATTTTTTTAGAATTTCCTTTGGCCGAAAAATTACAGAATCAATATGTAAAAAAAATATCCCCGCACTTGACCGCTATCAAGTGGGGGGGGGGGGGGGGAAGGGGGGCTTAATCGCCAAACGGTAAAATGTATCATTACCAAATTTGCAGAGAGTTATGTACAGGTGAATTTCTATAATTCCTGTAAATTTGGTACTGTTATGACGTAATATTACGTAGTTATGACGGCATTAATGTCATTCTAACGGCTAAAACCATCTAAATAGGGATTTCCCGTAATACCTTACGGTATTAACCGATCATTTAACAAAATAGGTATCTTATTCATATTGAAGTCTGACAATACATCTGCTGTCAATGGTAACTACGTTGACGTCAAAATCCCTTGGGTAAGGCGATCTTTAAATTTTTGATAATGTAATTTTTGGTACTTATAACCCCAAAACACAATGAAAATAGACTAGAAACGTTATTCCTAATGTTTTGTGTTGATAACATAGCAACATTTTATATCATAAATTATGATGTTGTCCGCCATCTTGGATGACGTAATCAAATTAGCATAATTCATGACTTTTTCATTATTAAAGTTACACAAGATTATATAGAATCTTACTGATTTAGGAAAACAAATGTGGTAGAGCGAGAAAGCCTTGAAACCTCATTTTTTAAACTGAAATTATTGAATTTGGTAAAATATATATATGCCTGTCAGAAGCCCGTTGCCATGGCAACACAAAAGTTGATAAACTATCACTATAGAATTGTTGCCAACAAAATTCTAGGAAACGTCACCAAGTTTGGTAGTCCTACCATATGTCGTTCAGGAATTATAGGACGTCAAAGTTCGCACGGGCACTTTTTGCCCCCCCCCCCCCGGTCTAGATAGGGTTAACTGAACTGTTTATACAATATTTAAAGCTTAGGTCACTTGTCTTCTGTAACATGACGCAAAGATTACAACATACACGCACGTCAAATAAAATGGTGATTTACGTGATTGTGGTCAAGTTGTAGGACATAGGCAGCAGGATCAGATTTAGCAACGATTCGTGTTGCATCAAAACGGTAGACTTGCGTTGCTTAAATGAATCTATGTATTCGTGTTGTTTAATCGGAACATACATATCAACCACCCCTTGACACAACAGCTTACAGCGTACGAAACACAAGAAGGATTGGTAGAACACAAGATACGCACGTTTCGATTAAGAACTGCAAAGCTGAAATAGTGTTGCGTCTTCAGGTGGTCACACTCAGGTAAATTTCCACTGTGCCAAAAGCCTGTAAATAGAAACTCATGATCAGTGACTATGCTGACCGAAACCAGACAAGACTAGATTAATCCAGTCATGTCTGGTTCGGTCGGCATAGAAACCGACAATCGACCAATCATACATCACCATTTTGTCACCTGACTCAAACTGAGGGGAAGTCCCTATGAGATAAACCGTGTGACGTAACGGGAGTTTCCAAAACAACAATCGATAAACTGTGACCTTGGGGATTCCCCTTACGTCACTGGGGAGACTAGTGTGCTGTTTCTTTACATAACCAATCATAAATTGAAGTCAATTGTGGTAATAGTACTGTAAGAAATATGATTAAAAAGAGAAATATACATACAGTAACATAATATACACACGGCTATCCAAAGAATGGCCTGTCAGTATGTTTTGTGTGTGTGTGTGTGTTTTTGCTGTTGCACGATGTTTGGAGGCGTCCTAACAACGCTCTACGGTAAATTCCGGAGCACCGCCTTCACCCTAATTTCAGTAAGACTACGGTCTATGCTAAATTCTAAGTCAAAACTCAAACACCTATGAGTGATAATAACCAAGTCGAGACGAACGTGAGGTCACACAAATTGACTTCTGTATCATCTTGGAGTATAAGCTGTTTGTTTACATATGAAGAGGCACTGTTGGCTTGAACTATGAACTTCGACATCTGACATGGGACGCCATATTTCAGCTAGCTAATGAATAGAGATCTTTGATGTTGTAAATGTCTATTTTCGTGCATTCAGACATGATAATGTGACGTTTTAAAGGGATTATGCAATCAGATATGTTAAAGTTCTCCCAACTGCAATACAACGTATTAGAAGGAATTACGTATACGGCCTCTGTACAATGCCATTGCTCTACCAATGACAACATACCTGGCGTACGCTCTTTTGAAAGACGCTATTTCTGTGAAAGACCTTTCTTTTTATCTGGTGCCTGAAGAAAGATAATAAATGTACTGACTGCAATTGACAATCCGGTCACAACCATTACTTACCCCGGCCAATTACCCCACCTTGACGCGTGCATTTCTTTTTCAACTCAAATGGGTACTTTTAAAACGATTTTTGGAACCTTTACATGATAACGTATTGTAACTTGTAGCATCTATTGGGAGAAGACATCTGTAACTAAGCGTATAAACCTATTGTTTATTTCCAGACAGAGTTAGCAGCCCGACATAGCTATATATCCCATACTTTCTAGTAACGACAACGGTGTATATAGTACCGAAAATTACCAATTGCGGGCGCCATGGATGTAAAATTGGATTGATAGTTGATTATGAGGCCCCCATAACTCAACGAGGATTGCTAGAACAAAGGATACGCACCTTTTGGTTGAGAACTTCGGTTCTACAATCGTCTTGTGTCGTCAGGTAGTTATAGACAGACCTCCACTGTGCCGAAATGTTGTTGACAATAGCTTATAATCAGTGGCAATACCGACCGAAACCAAACTAGATTAATCTAGTCAAGTCTGGTTTCGGTAGGCACGGGCACCGACAAACGACCAATCAGACATCGCCATTTGGTCAGGTGACCGAAACCATGGGGAAGCCCCTATGAGATAACGCGTGTGACGTAACGGGAGATTCCATAAGAATGACAGATACACTATGACGTTGGGAATTCCCATTACGTCACTGGGGAGACTTAATATACTTGGCATGGGGTGCTTGGCAATATTAGGGGGCGAACACTAACACGACCAGACGCTCCGGTGTGATTGTGGGAAGTTCGACTTCGATTCTCACAATTTGTAGATAATACTTAACGACGAATTGTGGACAACAAAATACGTGCTACGTGGAAACAAAGCGACCAATTCACATTCACGAATAATTTACCGGCAGCGCTTAACGTTGAATTGAAAAAGCTCGCTAGCTAGGCCTCATGTAAAAAAGGCATGAAGAACCTCTGTAAACTTTGATTTGTGTCATTAACGATTCTAATTCTAACTGAATCGTCCATAAATGACTAATAATGACAAACCAAAGTACGTTGTTGACTGATTGTTGGTATTTCATTTATTCAACCTTTTTCTCAATGTCAAGAGGTAAAAGAGACGCACATAACAACTTTTTGTCTTTAGGTAATGGTGTCCTCTATCGGAATACATGTGAACTGCAGTTTACAATAGCTCTTTGCAACATTACTAAACCCAAGTGTCAGTAGTATTTCAAGTGCGAACACCTTTCATTCAATTCAATGAAAATTATACACAAACTCATATATGAATATTTATGTGTGTGAACGACGTACAAACACATACATTGAACGCTATATTTAGGCTGGGTTGCGAGTTGTCACCACAACAAAAATACCTTATATTAATCCCAACTCAATTCTTCAACATGTGATGCGATACAAAAGTTATCAAATTCTATTAGCGAAAAATGTTCAGTAGTATCTACAGATTGTTTCTTCCATAAATTCAAGTTCTTGAAAAATTCTAAATCCTTACACAGGTGAATTTTCTATGGGACTACATGGACAACATGGATGGTAACACACCCAGTACAAAAGCTGCAGTAATATAGATACTACCGACCCCCCAAGAACCAACCCCAGGGCAGGGTATTCGTGCCAAGACTCGCTCTCTTTTGCATAATGCCACACTGTCACCATCAATATGTTGGCTGCTAACATCAGCACATTGTTAACAATAGGCTGCACTTTGCATCGCCGTCTAGAACCAAACGTGACCCATGTGAACACATCAACTGGTGCTACAACGAACGTGTTAAACATAAACTTCACACAGCAGTTACTTTCGGATATAACGTCTGCTCCTGACTCCATCCAAGCGTTGCCATTATACAAATACCGACATAACACATTCTCTACAACTGTGTCACAATAAGGTCTAGAGCAGGATTTGGACTCAACTCTGTCACAACTTAACTAAGTTAGCGGGGGGTTTATACCCAGACCGCTCACTACTTAACTAAGCTTTCTCACCACAAACCAAGGCCACAAGGTCAAGTGTTCCGTTGAGCTCTGTTTATTCGCTTGAAAGGCACCCACACACAATGATAACTAGTACATGGATACAACAATAAAGCTAGATTACACTTTTGGCGGGAGCGGGACTTTACCCGCTGGACGTGGGGTTTTTCCCCGAGATCACAATTTAGAACCAAATGCTCAGTGCCGTTCAATACAATCAGATCCAATACAATCCAACAGCTAAACTTGATCACAAAATGGGAACTTACCAACGACAGTAGCTTGAGACGACTAGTTACCGGGGCGGTAACGTACAACAACGACTAAACAACTAATATCCGAAGTTACGCTAACTGTTACTCATTAGCACCAAATGAAGAAGCCGCCCTGTTGTCAAGACCCTGGGACCTCAGATTTCCGTCTCCTCTCTCTATTTGTCTTGGGTTCTGATTCATATAGTCCCTAGTAATTTACATAGGCGTGTGCTTTGACGCCCTATTGGTCCGAAAGTTGGAAGGTCTTGATCGCAGGGTCATTGGTCAACAAGACCTGGCTCAGTGACGTAGTGTCAGTGACCAGCAAGTCACATGTTACTCATGACGTCATCATAAAGCATTCAGGGACCAACCATTACTGTTACAACCATCCCCGCCCAACAAATAAAAATGCGTCCCCGCATTTAAAACTAGTAACATCGCAACAACGGAAGTGTAACTTATACAAGGAAGTGTATAGAAAAATTGGTTAATGGTAATAACCAACAACAACAAAAACCATGTGTTACCAAAGTGACACCATTTTAGTACTTAGTCGTTACAAAGTAAGAAAACATACTGAAACAGTGGTCTCCCTCACCACCGGTATTCTAGTTCACTACGTTACAAAATAAGAAAAGCTAATGTCTACTCAGCGTTGCAGCAAAGATTGATCGAGGTTTGAAAGAAAAAAAAATTTAACACTTAACGCTACCTTACTCGTACAATTGCTAAGTAAGCGCATGTGTAACATTTGACGGTGACCATGTCGAACGTGCCGACTGCAAGGACTGGTCGGTCTTTTAAAACCAGTCAAAAGGACCACAGGTAGGTAGGGGAAACTGAAAGGCGGCCGACAACCCGAACCAGAGACTAATCAAGGTATTACCCAGATGCGATCGGTTCCTCTGAACGTCGTCACGAGTAAAGTTTTGACTACGATGCCGTATCTCACGGTCTTTTCCTCTCCTGCTTTCCTGTTTTATTTACATATTTACAATGGTACCTTGAACGTTCAACACAACTACAGAACAGAGGTGGGTTTCTCACAGTTTTGTTTCTGGGGACTTGGACCCCGAAGGAACCTCTCTGCCAAAAACTAACAAAAAAAACGTGGACTCTCAGCCAGCCCGCACCACGGAGGTAGCGAACCCCGGTAAACCCGTATGCCTAACCGCCGCCGAACCGTCCCCTGGTGAGGAGGGGGTGCTTTGTCCCGCCTGATAGCGGAAGTCACGTCCACCTTACCCAGGTCACGTGTTGTCAGCACAGGTGGTGGCTGAGTTGTAGATGGTATGTGCGGCGGGATCGCAAGGTTGCGCCTGGCCTAGGTCGTCCCCCACCGGTGGGGGGATCTTACCCGTCATGGGCCACAACCTGGCCCCGCCCGGAGAGGTCTGACGTGCGTGGTTCGGCAACCTTGGCACGTACGTTGACTGTTCTCCCTTGATGTTGTACACATGAACCTGGTTTTCGGTGGAAAGCGACATACGCTAAACAGGCGGTCGGTGGCCCCGTGCTCCTCGTGTCGGAGAGCAGCGCGTTGGAAGGCAGGGACTAAAGGTAAACAGAAAGGGTGCGTACTGCTAGAGCCACCACCTAAATTTGGTTTGTATAACACGACGCAAACCACCGCCAAAAAGAACGACATTTTCAGTCGCCGGGTTTGGATTTTAAGGGCGCAAACCGACGCCCGTAGGAGGACGACACGCAGGTCGCCGGGATTCAATAAGGTCTAGAGCAGGATTTGGACTCAACTCTGTCACAACTTAACTAAGTTAGCGGGGGGTTTATACCCAGACCGCTCACTACTTAACTAAGCTTTCTCACCACAAACCAAGGCCACAAGGTCAAGTGTTCCGTTGAGCTCTGTTTATTCGCTTGAAAGGCACCCACACACAATGATAACTAGTACATGGATACAACAATAAAGCTAGATCACACTTTTGGCGGGAGCGGGACTTTACCCGCTGGACGTGGGGTTTTTCCCCGAGATCACAATTTAGAACCAAATGCTCAGTGCCGTTCAATACAATCAGATCCAATACAATCCAACAGCTAAACTTGATCACAAAATGGGAACTTACCAACGACAGTAGCTTGAGACGACTAGTTACCGGGGCGGTAACGTACAACAACGACTAAACAACTAATATCCGAAGTTACGCTAACTGTTACTCATTAGCACCAAATGAAGAAGCCGCCCTGTTGTCAAGACCCTGGGACCTCAGATTTCCGTCTCCTCTCTCTAATTTGTCTTGGGTTCTGATTCATATAGTCCCTAGTAATTTACATAGGCGTGTGCTTTGACGCCCTATTGGTCCGAAAGTTGGAAGGTCTTGATCGCAGGGTCATTGGTCAACAAGACCTGGCTCAGTGACGTAGTGTCAGTGACCAGCAAGTCACATGTTACTCATGACGTCATCATAAAGCATTCAGGGACCAACCATTACTGTTACAACCGCCATAACTAACCAGTGGAACGCCACAACTACAAACACTCCGTATTTACCGACAGAAGCGAATAGGCAGAGAGCTAAGGTACGTGCTGGTAGGTCAACGATTTTCCATAGAAAAACAAGTGGGCCCCATACAGAGGCCACGACATTAGGAAAGTGCGTCTCCCACTCGATGATTGAGTAGAGCGAGGCTAGGAAGGACACTGTCATAGTAACGGCCTTCAAGGGCTGTATCTCCAGGCTATTTAGCTCGCCCGTGCGGATTAGTACGTAGATCTGTAGGCAGATTTCCGGGAGGGACTCGAGCAGGGTGCCGACGAGTCTGGCCAGCGGTAGGAGGTGGTTCACGGCGCGAGCTACGGGCCCTTGGTTCTCTTGGCTTTCTGTCTGACGGGCCACCATAGTATACTTAATGGGTTGGTGTTCGTCATAGATAAAGGTATACAACACCTGGAAGTATGCATATGGTAATGATCATTGAAATATTTCATGCTCAACAGCACACTGTAGTTAGTAAGAAGGTTATCAGCTATGTGGACTTTTTCATATCATTTATCAAGCAAATTCCTTTTCTTTAATTTAAATGCAATATGACAAGTTAAGAATAGCAATGAAACAAATTAACACTTAGATGAAAATATCACAAAATGTCGAAAACATATATGCGGAATCTTGGATGCCTTTCTAATTTCTAAAATATTTGCGAACCGAATACCATATAATACCCGCAGGCTTTACCCCTGAGGCGTCACCAAAATGTAATGGCTTTTTAATGAGGTTGTTCACCATATACGCATGTGTAAGGTCAAAGGAAAACGTCGCTGAGACATAAACAAAGCATATTTGACATCATTATGCAAATCAACCGTCGGAGTCAGAACACGTATGAACTATAGTCAAGACAGCAACTGTTTACAAGTCAGAAGCATTCACCTTTGACCTTGCGCATGCGTGCTCGGAATGTTGACGACCTTATCAAAGTTCACTAGGACATACCTGAGAGTATTTGGCCGGGACGCCTAGCGGAAGCAGATAGTACCACTTGCAGCCATCTAGGTACACTAACACGATGTTTACAATGATCTGAGGTACCAGTGCGAACCCCAGCGTCAGGCCGAACCAGTAGTAGTCGCCGTTCCTGTAATATTCCGTCGCCAGGATGACATCTGTGACGAAGTCTGCGATGTACAGAGCAAACCCCGCTAGTTGTCCTAATGACTAGCCAACAACTCTGCACACAATGGCACATTTTGGGCTTCTGTTGGTGAAGGTACATATCATTGAAAAATAGAAATGTATCAAAAGCAAGATCTAGTTTCCTAACTGATTTTCTTTTCAATAAAAAAGGCCCCCTTTGTAAAATCAGACCATTCCCAAATGGTCCCAAATAAACAAATAGACAATTCAAATTTCTCCTTTCGTGCTAAACTAGACTATTAATAAAATCTTTCAAAGTTTTTGTCCTTTGGCTTTCATAGCATGGCACAGGGGCAAAACAACGTACGCACACGCTAAGTAAGTTGAACAGTCTACGCCCCTGATCGACCATGAACTTTGAAGGGAGGGGGGTATACTTAGCTACGGTGAACAATACGTCAAAAGTAGCCTAACGTTGGTTTCCAGATCAAATGAACTGTGTCTGTGTCGTTTAGCGTATACCCCCCCCCCCCCCCCCCTTCGATGTACACACTACATGACAGTAAACATAACTATACAAGGAATGCTCGAACAAAAGATCCTCACCTTTCGATTTAAAACTTCGAAGCTTAAATTGTCTGATGTCTTCGGGTGTTGACATGTAGACGTCTACTGTGCCGAAATGTTGTTGACAATAAATTAGAATCTGTGACCATGTCGACTGAAACCAGACATATGTTAATCTAGTCTCGTCTGGTTTTGATCGACATGGTCACCGACAAACGACCAATCAGGCGTCGCCATTTGGTCACGTGACCGAAACCATGGGAAGTCCCTATGACGTAATCGGTGTCTGACGTCATGGGAGTTTCCAAAAAAGAACAATAGAGAATCTATGACGTAGGGAATTCCCCTTATGTCACTAGGGTGGTCCTAATGGGCTTTTCACATCCCACCAACCTGAGATCCAGTTGGTCATAGTGTAAGAAATATGATTAACACGAGAAATGCAGAGACTTTCGTATCCCGGTATTAACTGACATACAGTTACATATAGATATGCAATGATTCGTCTGACCTCTAATCGTGAATACTGTACTCTTATGACAAGTATAAGTACGTCCATACAAAGAAAGCCTTGATCGGTATGTCTGCAATCGTACGATATTCGTACGACGAATGTGACCGGGTCCTTACATATCACGTGTAAAGGGGCCTTTGTGGGGAGGGGGGTGTCATGGCAACGCTCATTATAACAAATAACGTGCTACGTGGAACCAAAGTGATCAATCACTCTTCAAGAATACATTATCTATAACGCTTAACGTTGGATAGGACAGCTCGCTCCGCCTCACGGAAAAAGGCATGCAGACCCTCTGTAAACATTGATATTTGGCATTAACGATTCTAATTCTAACTAAATCGTCCATAAATGACCTATTATGGCCAAGCAAAGTACTGTTGACAGATTGTTAGCGTTTTTTTTATTCCACTCTTTTTAAATTAAAACGGAAAATGAGACATCCACTCTCGGTCTTCGGGTAATAGTGTCATCTATCGGTCGGGAGTACATACGAACTGCAGTTTACAGTAGCTCTTTGCAACACTGCAAAATTCGAGTTTTAGTAATATCAATGCTAACACATTTTGATATGATTCAATAGCAAATAGTTGAAGGTATCTACAGATGGTGCCATCCATATGAACCCAAGTCTGTGTCCATAAATTATTCCTTACACATATACATTTTCTATGGGACTACATGGACAACATGGCTGGTAACACACCCAGTACAAAAACTGCAGTAAAATAGATACTACCGAGCCCCCAATCACTAACCCGAGGGGCAGGGCAGGGGCACCGTACCAAGACTCGCTCTCATTTACATACGGCGGTACGGTGATCCTGGGCATCCAGGGATTCCATGGCAGGATCTGTGATCCAGGGCAGAATGATCCATGGCAGGGTGGTATGTCCTGGTATGGATCTATGGTGGTGCGGTGATCCAAGGCAGGATCACCGTACAAAGACAGAGGCTTCATTACATAAAACCACACCATCAGTATGTTAGTGGCTAACATCAGTAGGCTGTTAACAATGGGCTGTACTTTACACCCATGCCTGGACCCAAACGTGACCCAGGTAAACACATCCACTGGTGCGACAACAAACGTGTTAAACATAAACTGCACACAGCAGTTACTGTAGAAGATCACATCGGCTTCTAGATCTGAATCCCTCCAGAAGTTATCATTATACCAACACCAATAGGACACATTCTCTACTACTGCCATGACTAGCCAGTGTAGCCCCAAAACTACAAAGACCCAGTATCTATACATAGAAGCAAATAGACTGAGAGCTAAGATACGTGTCGGTAGGTCAATGATTTTCCATAAAAAGACAAGTCCGGCTTTAATGGTAGGAAAACTCGTCTCCCACTCAATGATGGAGTAGAGCGAGGCTAGGAAGGACACTGCCATTGTGACGGCCTTCAGGGGCTGTATTTCGAGGCTACTCTGCTCACCCTTAGGGAGGAGGATGTAGATCTGTAGGCAGATTTCCGGGAGGGACTCGAGCAGAGTGCCGATGAGTCTAGCCAGTGGTAGGAGGTGGTGTACGGCGTGAGTCGCCAATTGCTGGTCGTCTGTCTGGTGGGCCACCGGAACATAGCTCGGATAGTGTTCGTCACAGAAGAAGCAGTACAGGACCTGGAGGTCAAGTCAAGTCAAAGCCTTTATTTTCTGACAGTCAGGATCATTGAAATGTTTTATGATTAACAGCCAACTGCATTTTGTTAGGAAGCTACTAGGGACTATAGTATCTTCTTTCTTCAACAAATATACTTTTTGTTTTTAAATCCACATACCTCATGACAGCAAAAGTTAGGGACAGTAGTTTAACAAAGAATAGATGACTCACACAAAATGTCGTCGACGCATGCGCGGAATCTTGCATTCCTTTCCAATCTTTAGAATTTTTGCGAACCGAATACGATAAATTACTCATATATAGGTTTTACCCCTGAGGAGTCGCCAAAATGTACGGGTTGTTGGTTTAAGTTACTTCAACATACCTGGACGTATTTGGCCGGGACGCCTAGTAAAAGTACATAGTACCACTTGCAGCCATCTTGGAACAGGAGAGCGATGTTTACAATGATCTGAGGCACCAAGGCGAACCCCAGCGTCAGGCCGAACCAGTAGTAGTCGCCGTTCTTGTAATATTCCGCCGCTAGGTTGACGTCAGTCACGCTAATTTTACATTGACAGTTAACGTTCCTATTTGACTTTGTACTTTGCACTACTAAGGGTAGGGGTATACTTAGCTACAGTGAGCGATACGTCAAACATTGTTTTCGAGGCCAAAAGTACCCATGGGTGTGTGTCGTTTAGTCAGTACAGTCAGCATAACTATACATGCTATAACTCAAGATACTCACCTTTCGATTAAAAACTTTGAAGCCGGAAATATTCTAATGTCTTCAGGTAGTGATAGGTAGACCTCCATTGTGACGAAAAGTTGTTGATAATATCTGATAATCAGTGACCGTGTCGACCGGAACCAGACATTGATTTATCTAGTCACGTCTGGTTTCGGTCGCCATGGTCACTGGCAAACGACCAATTAGGCATCGCCATCTAATCAAATGACCGACACCTCGAGGAAGCCCGGCCGTGTGAGATGTGACGTCATGGGACTTTCCAAAAGAATTACAGAGAAACTATGAGGTTGCGATTAGGGTTCCCCTTGCGTCATCGGGGAGACTTAATATGTTTTGTATATCACACCAAATTGAAATAGAGGGGTGGGTCGTGTAAAAAATATGATTTAAACGAAAAATATATGCAGGGACTTTCGTACCGTCGTATAAACTTATATACAGTTATATATAAATACAAATATGTATACTGTAATTCGTACGACCTGTTATCGTTAATACTGTAGTCTTATGACAAGTCTCATGCGGGGCTGTACAACAAAGCCCTGATCAGTATATATTTACTATATAATGATTGATCGTACAATTCCGTGTGACGAATGTGTCCGGGCAATTATATCACGTGTAAATGGGGGGGAGGGATGTCCCAGCAACACTTTACGGTAAAATAAGGATGACCAGCAATGCTTAAGGCCCACTATGTAACATTTTAGCGCAAAATTGAAAATATTCTTGTGAACAAATCTTAATACAAATGGTATGGACAACCACTTTTCAGCATATTTCCATCATTAATTCGTCTTTTTCTGGCATGTCTGGTGTTTGTAAACTGTACAAAAACAAACGCAAAATAGACCCTCCTGGTGTAAACAACAACATCCTGCACACTGGCAGGACCCCTGGGTTGGCTAATTACTTAGCGACACTTCAGTGGATCTAGATAACAGCTGATGTTATGAACATCTTCTTCTTCGGAAACACTCATATCTTTTTGAAAAAGGGTTGTATTGTTATTGCGAAAGGGGTTACTTTGGAAACTAGTTCCCTTTAATTCATTTGGTGCTTGTCAAAATTAGGGGTCGAATACTGACACGGCTAGACGATACTAGGCGATTCTAACAATTGGTCTGTAATTATTTCTTTCAATGCATTACACTCTTCATGAATGATGTATTGACAGCGCTTAACATTGAATAAGATAGTTCGCTTTGCCTCACCGAAAAGGGCATGCTATCCCTCTGTACACATTTGTACACATCATTAACGATTCTAACTAAATCGTCCATAAATGACCAATAATGACAAAGAAAACTACATGTACGTTGTTGACTGAGTGTTGGCATCATCTTTATTAATAAGTTTATTGCAAATTCATGCCCGGAGACTAAATGCAAATAACATACATAAAAGAACAGGGTACAAAATAGGTATGAAAAGCTGCTAATCTAAACTATACAAACGTAATTGTCTATTACTAGTGAAATGTTTGACTTCTCAACCGTCAGATGTCAAACGCTGAATAATCGCGTAATACATAAGATACAAATGCTAGAAGCTTCATTATCAAGAAATATTCAAATTATCTACAACTGGTGCAACTCATAGGCCAAGTTTGTGTCAAACAAAAAAACAAGAGTTCCACGACCTCTTATCTCCATGAACAATTCTATTCATGCAAATGACTTACAAATGTTGCATAATATATGCTTGGTCATAAACACCTTTATCTAACTTACACATGTTGCAATATTGACAGTCCTGTAATTTTCCAATTAGATGAATTATGGTGTTTTGCATTAATTATGCAAATTATGAATCTTTTTGCATAATTGGTATCTGTTGATGCTCCACTTTCCATAAACTACATATGTTACATGTGTTTGAGTCTGATAATGGAAAACACTGCAAATATAGATTTTCCTCATTAGCTATGCAAATTAAGTCCCAATTAGCATAATTTGCACTTCATTATGTATATCTCTGTCTAAGCTACCTGCATACTAAGTACCATATTGACAGTCCTATAATTTTCCAATTAGATGAGATATGGTGTTTTGCATTGATTATGTAAATTAGGAATTTATTTGCATAATAGGTATCTGTTGATGATCCACTTTCCATAAACTAAATACGTTACATGTATTTGAGTCTGATAATGCAAATATAGATTTACCTCATTAGTTATGCAGATTAAGTCCTAATCAATATAATTTGCACTTCATTGTGTACATCTCTGTCTAAGCTTACTGTATACTTAATATCATGGAAATCCATTGTTCCTTTGTTCAGTTATTCTCCTGAGAAGATTTTCACGATAACCCCCCCTGCAGTTCCAGAGCAAGCTGCTAGGGGGCCCAAACCCACACCACGTCTTCATTACACCACAAGCTATCTGCCACCAAAAAATCAAGACAATAGCACGTCCAGGTCAAGAGATACAAAAATGGAATTTCTGCTGCAGTACCAAGGTCACAAACCAGGGGGCTCAAAATTGTCTTTGAATGTCAGCTTCAAAACACCTGCCCACATACCAAATATCATAGTAATCCATCAAGAGGTTATTGAGTTATGCTGACTACAGTGGTCCAGAAACACAAACAGACAGACAGACACACAGACACACCCAAAACTGTATCTCCATTTTTTCATGGAGATTCCTTACACATGTGAATCTTTTACGGAACTACATGGACCGCGCTGTGCGGAAGACAGCAAATACAAAAGCTGCAATGGCGGTACTAATACAACAGACCCATAAAGCACCGCACCACACAGGACAACTGCGTCAAAGTGGTGTCCAGTCTTTTGTATTAAATCACCCGCGTTGACTGTCATCATTGTGTTAGCCACTAACATCAGCACACCGTTAACAATAGGCTGTACTTTACATCGCTGCCTGGACCCAAACGTGACCCAGGTAAACACATCAACTGGTGCTACAACAAACGTGTTAAACATAAACTTCTCACAGTAGTCACCGTCAGAGATCACGTCGGCTCCCAACTTAATCCAGACATTGCCTTTAAGTAAATGCGAGCACCATGCATTCTCTACAATTGCCATGACTAGCCAGTGTAGTCCCATAACTACAAACACCCAATACCTATAAACAGAAGCGAATAGACCGAGAGCTAAGATCCTAACTGGAAGGTCGACGATTTTCCATAGAAAGACAAGTGGGCCACAAATCCATGCTTTAACCTTTGGAAAGTGTGTTTCCCACTCAATGATTGAGTAGAGCGAGGCTAGGAAAGACACCGTCATTGTGAAAACCGTTTGGGCCTGTATCTCTGGGCTAGGCGGCTCACTCGACCGGAGTAGTACGTAGATCTGTAGGCAGATTTCCGGGAGGGACTCGAGCAGGGTGCCGACCAGTCTGGCCAGCGGTAGGAGGTGGTTCACGGCGCGAGCCACGGGCGACTGGTCTTTAGTCTGGCGGTCCACCGGGACATACCCGGGGCTGTGTTCGCCAGAGAGAAGTGATTCAAGGACCTGAAAGTATGCAGTTAGGTAACTATCAGTGAAATTGTTTCATGACCAACATTGAACTATTTTGTAAGGAAGCAACTACCCTTGTTTCTTAGGCAAAATAGTTTTTGAAGTCACATACAAAATGACAATAACGAAAGTTAAATAACAGTAAAACAACAAAAAGACTAGAAAAAACACACAAAATGTCGTCAGTGTATGGAAAGAATCATTTTTCCATTGTAATGTTTAAATTATTTGCAAACCGTATACAATGTATTACCAAAAGGTTTCACCCCTGAGGAGTTGCCAAAATGTAATGGCTGAAGAATAAGGCCGTTCACCTTCCTGAGTACGCATGCGCAACTTTAAAGGAAAAAAAGGTACCTGTAAAATAAACAAATCGTGTCCGATATTTTTGTAATCCAAATTGACCGACGGAGTCAGGCCATGTATAAATAACGGTCAAGACAGGGGGCTTCAACTTTGACCTTGCGCATGCGTACTCGGAACGGTTATGACCTAAAGTTGACTCAGACATACCTGGTAGTACTTGACCGGGACACCTATTGGAATTAGGTAGTACCACTTGCAGCCATCCTTCTTCCTTAAGATCATGTTTACAATGACCTGGGGCACCAAGGCGAACCCCAGCGTCAGGCCGAACCAGTAGTAGTGACCACTATTGTAATATTCCTCCGCCAGGACGACATCTGTGACGAAGTCCGCGATGTAAAGAGTGAACCCCAACAGGGTTCTGAAGACTAGCCAACAACTCATAGTGGTCTTCTGTTGGTGAAAATACATATAGTTAGAAATGTAGCATAAGCAGGATCTAGATATTTCCTAACCCAAGATTTTTTCGAATAAAACGACCCACTGTGGAAAATATAAAACAATTCCCAACTTAACCTAATTATAAAAAAATACAATATAGACAATTAGAATTCCCCTATTCCTGTTAGACTGGAGTGTTTTATATAATATTCCAAAGTTAATATCATTTGGCTTTCATGTCATATCACAGGAGTTCGGTCTTGGAGGGGAGGGGGGCATACTTAGCTACAGTAAGCGATACATTGAGCGATACGTCGAAAGTAGTTGGATTACCTTGGTTTCGAAGCCAAAAAGACCGAATGGCGTCGGTATAAGCTAGCCTGGTCCCAGTCTCTACGGGTCAGCTTTGGGGTGTTTTACCGGGCCCAGTCTGCTATATCGACTTGTTTCTATCAGCCTACTTAGCTGCCATATAGAGTTTCGCCGACCGTCTACTTAGCTTCCATAGAGAGTTTCGCCGTAAATCTCCCCCGACCGGGTTAAAAAGTCTGGGCGGGTGGGCACTCCTTCCAAGCCCGTAGAAATACTGCGGAGCTCCCGACGGCATGGTTTCGAGGCTAGTATGAGCACCCCTCGGCTTAATACACCATTCGACAGTTACCATAGGCATACAAGAATTTCTAGAATACAAGATCCTCACCTTTCGATTGGGAAGTTCGAAGCGAAAATAGACTCGTATCTTCAGGTAGGAATATGTAGACATCCAGTGTGCCGAAAAGTTGTGGATAATTATCAGAATCAGTGACCGTATCGACCGAAACCAGACACAGATTAATCTAGTCTCGTCTGGTTTCGGTCGGTGTGGTCACCGACAAACGACCAATCAGGCATCGCCATTTTGTCACGTGACCGAAACCACGAGGAAGTCCCCATCAGATCACCAGTGTGTGACGTAACGGGAGTTTCCAGAAGAACCATCGAGAAACTATGACATGTGGAATTCCCCTCACATCACTAACCTAATGTATTTCTTATATCCCTCTAAACTTTGGGATCTTAGTTTAAGGAATTGACACAAGAAAAACGTAGTGACTTATATTTTATATAATGATGATCGACTGTATTCTGCAGCTCAGGTAGTTGTAGAAACAACCTCTGGCTGCATTCAGTCTTTCTTCATTTCTTTCCTCTGTGTCTTTTTTCCTGCAAGCTGCCGTAGCTCTCGGTGTTTCTTTACAGTTTTTAGGTTTCCCATTCCTTTGTTTTTGAGGTCTCGGGACACTTAGTAGGTTTGTGCAGTTTCTTCATTTCCTGGCCTTGTATTTAATACGTGGTTAGATAAAGGCATCCTCGTTCACCAGGGTCCTGGTGAACGAGGATGGATGAAGGAGGTGTTTTGTAAAACCTCCTTAGTTAGATATAGTTACTCTGATCTCTTGCTATATAGTCCAAATTCTATCATTCCAACATATCCCTTTACTTCCTATTTTGTTTGACGGCAAAACAATCACAATGCAGTCGTTCATGAATATTTGAATGAATGAACTTTATTGCTCAACAATCACACATGGTACAATGTATGGCATCAAATCAACAATACTATAAGGCTAAACTATCCTACAATTCTAAGTACAAAATATCATCGAATAGTCATGTATGGGTAATTCTTTCTCGCTTTTTGGAATGATTTATGGAGGAATTGACCAATGTAGATGGAAATAGGAGTCGGACATAACAACAGTACATAGAAAATATCACTCTGTGTACCATATAGGGTGAAGTTTGTCTTAGTAGTAATTGTCTGTAACATCGCATCTCTCTCTTTACTATAAGTTGGACAATTCATCACAAAATGAAATATATGAATATTCATCACCTTTAATTTTTCTGTTGTTTTGCACATAATAAAACAAGTATTGACCGATATACATACATAAATTGACTGCTACATTTACACTGATCGAAGTGCGTATTGTAACATCAAAGCAGTACATTTTGAATTGTAACTTAATTGCACAACATTTAACTTAATTGTCCACACGTTACATTGCACTTAAATATTATATAAAATACAGTTAATAGCTTGATATTTATGTACAGTTTCCAACACGTTATAAAGGTAAGCATTTAACCATCTATGATACGATATATGAAAATATGTATTTTTGTTATTAAATTTAGTACATTCCCATTTAAATTTTTCATGTAAATAATGACGTCATCCATACAAAAATCTGTATTCAAGAAGAACGCATCCAATTCCTACACCCTTCCCATGTGGCTACATGGACAGCAAGGTTGGTAACACACACAGTATATAATCTGCAGTAAAAAAGATGCCACTGACCCCCCGATCAATAACCCCAGGACCTCAACTGGAGTGCCGTACCATGACCAATTCTCCTTTTCCAATACGGAATACCACACTAAGGCCATCAGTATGTTAGCCACTAACGTCAGCAGACCGTTAGCAATAGATTGTCTTATGCGCCGCTCCCTAGAACCAAACGTTACCCAGGTAAACACATTTATTGGAGAATAAAGAAATGTGTTTAACATGAACTTCTTACAGCGGTTACTAGCTTTGCTTTTGCTTAAATACAGACCAACGTAATTCTCCACCCCCACCATGGCCAACCAGTGTAGACCTACCATCACAAACACCCAGTATCTAACCTCATATATGGAAGCGAATAGGCAGAGAGCTAATATTCTTGCAGGTAGGTCGATGATTTTCCAAACAAAGACAAACGGACCCCAAACCCAGGCTTTAACGTTGGGAAAGCTCGCCTCCCACTCAATGATGGAGTAGAGCGAGGCTAGGAAGGACACCGCCATGGTAAAGGCCTTAAGAGTTTGTATTTTGAGGCTATTCAGCTCGCCCATGCGGAGTAGGACGTAGATCTGTAAGCAGATTTCCGGGAGGGACTCGAGCAGGGTGCCGACGAGTCTGACAAGCGGTAGGAGGTCGTTTACGGCGCGGGTCACCGACTTGTGATTTTCCTGGTCTTCGGTCTCGCGGTCCCCCGAGGTGTTCTCTTTGCGACAGAAGAAAGCGTACAAAACCTATGTATAAATATAGAAAGAGATATTTCGTTGTTAACCTTACGACACATATTAATCGCAACAGGCAGGTGAACAATGTTTAATACATCACATATCAGTGCAAAGGTGCAAAGCATATATGGCTTCGCATATTTGCATAAAACATAGATCTGTATCTTTCAGGATATACTGATTTATATACGAATCCAAGCTCAGCTTTTTTAGTTAAGCTATGAACAAACAAGAAATGAATGCCTTAGCGGATATAGTGTGTAGAGGGAATTTAAGTATACTTTCAAAACGAATGAAATACTACACAATAGGCTCCGACCATGTGGTGTCGCCAAAAAGTTATTACTACAAAACTTGGTACTGTAAATGCATTTAATTTCGCGTGGGTTTTTTTTCGTGTTAGGGAGAAAATGGAGTGTTCGCGGTGGTTTCAAGACCGCGTCTGTGACAATGGAAGATGTGGATATGTAGCTGAGCAAAAAAATGTTTGCGATGGTTTAAAGTTCGCGGCGATTAGCTTACAACGAAAAACGTGAACATAACACCACCGCGAACATTTCTGCATTTACAGTATTAAACTTATTTTGCATACCTGAATGTACTTAGCCGGGACGCCTAGTCCAAGTACGTAGTACCACTTGCAGCCATCCTTCTTCCATAAGATCATATTTACAATGATCTGGGGCACCAAGGCGAACCCCAGCGTCAGGCAGAACCAGTAGTAGTGGTCGTAGATGGCATATTCCAGCGCTAGAGTGACATCTGTGACGAAGTCCGTGACGTAAAGAGAGAACCCCAGCAGAGTTTTGAAGACTAGCCAACAACTCTGGTCACTGTGACGCATTGTCGTCTTCTTTTGGCTATAGAGTCTATAAGGAAATGGGAATAAATCATATATATACATTGAAAATGAAGAGTCTTAACATATGTTGCAAATATACATCTAGATATAGATGTAGATGTCTCCTTTTTTTTACTGTGAAGGTACTGTTTGGGCATATATGTTTGTATAATTTTTTCACTGAAAATTCATAATTGCATGCTAGACAAGTCCGCTACACTGACAGGAAGATAGATCAAAGGTTATCTCATTTCCTGTGTACGGTTTCCTGTATGCAACCGTATGAGACCTTAATTATGGGCGTCAGTGGGACAATAATTCCACAGAAAGAAAATGTTTGACAAATGTGGATGATTATTTCGAAATACTTTTGTAACGAGATAACCTTTGTGCAAAATCAGACTATTCCCAAATTGCCAATGTATATAAAATGGCATATATACCGCTCACACATGTAGTAAATAAGCTATTTACACAGCACCATCCAAAATGTTTTGTCATTTGGCCTTCATGTCATGATACAGGATTTGAATACTATACGCGCACCCCAAATTAAATTGAAATGTTAAGCTCCTTCATCTACGTGCTTGTGGGAAGGGGGTGAAATAGCCGGTGATTGGTATGTAACTACACGATCACATTTGTATTTGGTCGCCGTACAATTTTGATGTCGCAGTGTTTTCAAAGCAGTCTGGGACAGAACTAACCGTCGACAATAATCTAAGTCTAAGACAGCCTTTTCTGCATTGCTGCATTTTGTAGGACACATGCATTACTATCCCCAAGAATATTTTTAGTTTTGTGGTTGTACGACAATCTTACGACGTACGTGACCAAGCCATCAGAGACTAGCTAGCGATATATAGCGTTGGTTTCTATCGCAAGTGAACACAGGTGGACCTATTGTACATCCAGTATAACCACCCGCTTTGGACATTTACACATCAACTTACGGTATACATAACGCAACAAGGAGTACTAGAATATAAAAAAAAAATCTACCTTTCGGTGAAGAAATGCGAAGCTGAAATAGTCTTTCGTCTTCAGGTAGCGATAGGTAGACCTCAATCGTGTTGGAATGCTATTGAAACAATATTTATACCCCAGTCATATTTGATTAGTTATGTTTGTTCGTGTTTGCATAATCAGCGATTAACGGACCAATCAGGCATCGAGGTTTCATCAAGTGACCGGATCCCTGAATAAAGTCCATGGTTTAGCCCGAGTGACGTCACGGGAGTTTCCAAAATAATATTTGAGAAACTATGACGTTTCGAAACTATAACGTTGAGAAACTATTACGTCACTTGGAAAAACCCAATGTGCTTTTACATCCAACCAAACTGTGTGGTCAATACCGTTAGAAGTTAACAAGAAAATGTATGATTTTGATTCTTAAATTTTATGGCCACTCTGACCTCTTACTGAGTGTATAAACTCCGCTGTCGATGCTAGTCATTTTTCCATCATATTAAAGAAATATTCAATCCCCTGTATTGTTTTTGTCAACATGGTTACCCCCTTTTTTTTAAAGCCACTGGCTATTCGGACAGCCATTGCTGTATGTCGGTTACATCCAAGGATACAAATAAACAAAATTGTTATCTGCAGTTCATGTTTTCTGTAAGTCAAGACATTAAGAGTACGGAATCTTCAGACCTTCGGAAAATGCCTGTCAGATGTTAACTACACCATCAGACCCCCTAAGCACTTTGTACTTTATTCTTTTTCTAAATCGATATCATTTATTTGATTGGACTTCTTTGTTCGTTTCTTTAAATACATACAGAGGCCGCAACCTTGTTGACTGAATATACAATACAAGCGGTTACAAAACACGTTTAAAAGGCGCTTCATTCACATAACCCGGTCCAGGTACTATATATATATATTTTTTTTCTTTTTTTCTTAAATTAAGGTCAGTGTTTGGCCAAGAACCCTGAGGTCCTAGCTTAGAATCTCCGGACATGCCAGCCCCGCTGTGCCCTTATTAAGAAAGTCACTCTACCCAAATCTACTCACTTCACTCAGGCGGACACGAGTACCTGGCTTCAGGGACGTCCCTCGGATAAGACGTTAAATGGAGGTCCCGTGTTTGAGGACAGCCACACCTCTAGCACGTACATGAACCCAACATACTTATCGAAAAGAGTAGGGGGTCCTTCCCGGTGTGAATGGGTCAAAGCTGCTGTCCTATTGTACTGCAACTTGTACTGTTCAGTACAAACCTGGTGTTGTTGTTATACGCCATGAGGCGGTTTACTGAGCTAAGTCTATTACAAGAAAAAAAAAAATTATGGAACACCCGTTCTAGAAAGACAGGCTGTCGAAAGAGGGTCTATCACGTGATAATCCCTAAAAAGCTGGACATTTGACATGCTTATCATGCATAATGATTAAGTAGAGGAATTAACCTTTTCAAAAAAGTAAGTCACCCTTTGTCCCTCTGTTTGGTACCAAATGGCTATTTTGAGGGACCTGGCCCATGGACTATTATGCATGTCAGACAAAAGCCGGCCAGTGAATTACTAGTATTAATACAATTTTGGTGACTGGCAAATATGTCTTGGGCTATGGACTGAGCAATATCATGTCGGAACAGATTTTGGATTCAGATTCAGCGATTAAAATAAGAATTTCGAAAAAAAGTGAGATTGTTTGTAGGCATGGTAACCAAGCAAACCAATAGATTTTGGCAAGAAATTCCAATAAGAATTATTTTTTCTCAGTTTAAGACAATGCATTCTAATGTTAGGGTCAAGAGATGTGCTGATGAATGTTAGGCTATTTTCTGTTCAGATAGAGAAACCCGAAAGCACAAGTAGTGTAGATTGCAATAGTAACCTCGTTTATTCAATTATTACACATCATTCAATAGTATGATAGCAACAATTCAGTACTGCATTTGAATATAATATCACACCATATTCTAGAATATATAATACCAACAGTGACAACTTTAGGCCGGATAACATCAAATATCTGTGTATAATTTGTATAACAGTGCAAGTCAGTGTATATAAACAATTCAGGTATTAAAATATGTTACACCATATATATCTAACAGCAACAGTGACAACAGTGAGGGCTGGATAGCATAAAACCTTGCATATATGATACAATTTCAATGAATGTGCAAACCAGTGTATATTAACAATTCAGGCATTTGATATGTTACACCATATGTATTTAACACCAACAGTGGCAACTATAAGGGCTAAATAGCATAAAACTGTGTATAATTCAATGGTAGTATAAGTCTGTGTATATTAACAACTCTGGTATTCAAATATGTCACACCATATACATATAATATATAACATCAACAGTGGTAAGTGTAAGGGCTAGATAGCATAAAACTGTGTATATAATTCCTATGGCAGTATACTAGGAAGTCAGTGTTTTTTTAACTCAATCCCGGAAAAAGAGTTTGAAGTCTTTCCATAACCTAGCTACAAGACTACATCAGACCATTCCTTGTTGTCTTGATATATGAAAGCTACTCTACTGAGATAAATCTATTACTGCATCTGTTTTTATGTCTTAGGACAGACTATATGAACTTCAACTGTCATAATACTGCCTGGTACCTGTACTATTAGATTGCCACATTAAACCATGACTTCAAGAAGATCTACTAATACAGACATATGCACACTTCAGATATCAAGGTGTTCAAGTGGGGCCTGGATATAAACTATTTTTCCTTATGTGAGTGTCAGTCTAAGGGTGACTGGCAGACTTTACCAGTAGGGTACCTTGCAGAATAATAAGAGTTGACGTCAATGCGAATCACCAGACAGATGATTGTGATTCAACACTTACATGTATTTGGAAAAACACCACATTATCATACTAGCAGCCACCATCTTTATGCAATGATATAGTCATCTACGTCAATAAATAAATATATTACAACAGAAATAAACAGTAATTTATAAGGAAAGTATGACAAGTAGATCTTGACTGAGCATCTTGTGAATATGATACAAAGCGGATGTTGGAACAGAACACATTTAAATAAAACTGTTACTGGTATACTGCACTTTTCCTGTACATGTATGTTACAACCAATGTTATAGTCCCAGTTAACAACATGTTATGTCCATATCTGTTCCTTAGTTATGACATGTTGTTCTGTCCCGGTTTTCAAACTATGCTATACTGTATAGTTCTGTTCCCTGGTTATGAAATGCTGTTGTGTTGCTATCACTGTTTACAAACTGTGCTATACTGTACAGCTCTGTTCCCTGGTTGCGACATGCTGTCTGTGCTGCTGTCCCAGTTTTCAAACTGAACTTTACTGTACTATACCATGTAGCTCTGTTCTCTTGGGTATGACATGCTGTTCTGGTTCTGTGTTGCTGTCCCTCTTAACCAACCGTGTGTACTGTCCAGCTCTGTTCCCTGAATAAATGTTGTGCTGTGTTGCTGTCCAAGTTTACAAACTGTGCTATGCTGTGTTCTGGTCCTGTCCTGTTCCCTGGTTTTCAACAGTGACAAGTTTCTGTGTTGCTCTTCTAGTTTACAAATAGTGCTGTACTTTGCTGTTCCTTGGTTTTCAACAGTAACAAGTTGTTCTGAGTAGCTGTCCCAGTTTGCATGCTGTGCTGCACTATGCAGCCCTCACAGTTCCCTAGGCATGGCATGCCATTCAATGTTGCTGTTCAAGTCAAGGTCAAGTTCCAGTCAAGTTACACCCTGTAGAAACCGTGTTTTTCCCTGAGACCGAAAAATTAATCTGCAAAAGTTGTTTCCCTCTTCTAAGTATCCTTTGGAAGGCAAATCTTTGCACTTTGGTAATGATGGTCTGTTTTGTTTAGCTGTACGTTCCAATGATGTCGCTCTCCCTGTAGTTCCGTCGCTGGGAGGCGTCACTGCACTGTGGGGACGTGGGGAGGGCGAGTTGTTTACTTCTGAGCCGGTGGGCCGCCTTCCCGGGGGCACTCACACCTCTGCTCGGGCGGCACGTCCTTCATCACCGCCTCCGCGTGCCTGCCGCACCCCTTCCAAGTGGTCTTCTGGCACTTCTCACACTTCACGTTGTAACACATATTTCGGCCGTTACGCTATGCACAACAAAACACTCGGTCAAACTGGTTCTTGTGGACACTCTACCACGCACTAAACCTCTTCGGCGCTATATATAGATCAGAAAGACGAGTTAGACAAATTCCCGCAGTCTTAGCTTGAGGCACAAAGACGGTTTGAAGAAGAATAGACGTTTGCGAAGGACGATTCTCACAATGTCTCAGAAAGTTGTCTTCACTTCCGGATCGAACACACAGTGCCCTAGGGATTGTGGGATGTCAGCGGGACGTACCACTGTCTTATGTAGGGGTGCAAGTGATGGAATGAATGAATGAATGAATGAATGAATGAATGAATGAATGAATGAATGAATGAATGAATGAACAGATGAACTAAAGGCCAAGTAAAGTAAAGTAAGGCGCAACTTAGATAATATGGTAGCTGAATTTTTCCGTCATTTTCAGTTTAGGTGAAATACATTTGCGTCT
This sequence comes from Branchiostoma lanceolatum, assembly GCA_035149815.1. Lineage (NCBI taxonomy): Eukaryota > Metazoa > Chordata > Leptocardii > Amphioxiformes > Branchiostomatidae > Branchiostoma > Branchiostoma lanceolatum. The sequence continues at coordinate 19,033,162 of CM068871.1, read as the reverse complement.
CTTATTGACATTCAAATATGCTGTTGTCTGTTATCTCTAAGCAGATCCTACGGTGGCAGAGCACAGTATCCATCGACAAACAATATCCAGGGGGCTAACTGTACAAATTGTTTGGCCCACGGAGACTGTCCCATGTAGGATCTGCTTGCAATTGGATATTAGTGTTCTGTGACCTCACGTTTGACTGTTGTGTAGCGTACCATATGAGTCCCCTGGATTTTCTCCCCCCGTGGTCCATAATCTTTACAAGATTGTACATGAGCTGTCCCGGGGACACTCACATCGTTCCTCGGGCGGGACGTCCTTCATGACCGAGTCCACATGCATGCCGCACCCCCTCCACGTCTTCTTCTTGCACTTGGAACACACCACCTGGTAGCACATCCTGCTGGGCGTTGTCAACGAACGCGTACCTGGCAAATTTTACCCGATGTACTCCCTTGAAATAAACCCTTTCAACCAAGGTAGAGAGTCTGTATTCCTTGGCCTGGAAACGAAGACTTCTCAGTCTCAATCAAGATGTCAAAACAGGTGCTGTATACGAGTTGAGATGATAGTGTGTATTATCCCAGTAGAGTTTCTTCACTTCCGACACCGTCAGAGCAAGCAAGGTCAAAGGTAAAGCGGCTTCTCGTCAGGTCACCAACTGGTCAACGGAACGTACCACTAGTACTGTTTACGCAGGGAAGAGAATCCGTCATTTATTTCGGGTGTCTGGCAGGGAACAATATTGAGAGAGAGCGAATGGGGAGGGAAGAGAGAGAGAGAGAGAGGGGAGAGAGAGAGAGAGAGAGGGGGGGGGGGAGAGAGGGGGAGAGAGAGAGAGAGAATAAATGTTTCTAAGCTAATTCAAAGGAGTAAGTGAGTGAGTGAGTGAGTGAGTGAGTGAGAATAAATGGGTGAACAAATGATGTTTCCTTTTCATATCTCATGTATAATAATAGCCTTTGGCTAGTTGGGTAGCCCTGGCTGTACTTTTTACAGTCGAATAAATCAAATCAAATGAAATCTACTAACCTATTCGCAGATGGACTGGAAAGTCTCATTTTCTCTAAACAACTAGTCTACTAGATCGGTAAAAGTGAAAGCTGCCGAACTCTATGACCCAGCAAGTGGGCACATTTCCTGCCTAACTAACTGCACAACAAACTTTTTTTTCAATACGGTCCATACATAGATTTATCACCATGCAACAAAGTGTCCTGCCGACCACTATAGAAGCAATAATTGCTTTTTCCCAAAAGACTATTCAGGATCTTCTCAAGATTTTACTCCCGACAAATACCCAACCAAGGTCGTGCTACGTAGGGCCCGAGTCCGGGATCGTATAGAAAGACTCGAGCTCGGACATGTTGTAAGGGATTGCATTCGTCATTTTGGATGGTGACGTAAAGCCGGCGGCGCCGTGTATGAGGGAGCTTAGGGCGTAAGCCTCAAGCGTCAAACCTCTGCGCGTAAAAGAACCCAACACACTTATCGAGAAGAGTAGGGGTGACCCGGTGTGCTTGGCCAAAAACGCGAGCCGTAGCGAAGCCGCATTGCACTTCCACTAGCTAGTTGTACTTGTAAAAGCATCGTGCTCAATCACCTCAAATGAGGATGCCTTGAGACGAAAAAAAAGGGAGATCGACAAGGTGAATAAACAAGTCGGTGAGTGAGAATGAGCGAGTGGATGACTGAATAAAAGAGTGAGTGAGTGAGTGAGTGAGTGAGTGAGTGAGTGAGTGAGTGAGTGAATGCATAAGTGAGAATAAGTCGGTGGATACTGTTATGTCATTTATTAATTATGTTCGAGTGGTTTTTATTTCGCGGTAGGGAGAAAATGGAGTGCATGCTCGCGGGGGTATTAAGTTCGCACTTGAAACAATAGCAGCGCTACAGTCATAGATGGGCAAAAAGTTTCGCGATAGTTTTAAGTTCGCGCTGAAAGTTCACCGCGAAAACCGCGAACATAAAACCACCGCGAATATTTCTGCATTTACAGTATCTGGACCAATGAGAGTAAGTAAGTGAGTGAGTGAGTGAGAGAGTGATATTCTTTCCTACCTACTTCCCTATTCGCAGGTTGAACTTTTCCCTATTTCTGCAACAGTACAAACATTTAAAGCTGCCGAACTTTACGACCCCACAAGTGGTTACATTTTCTGCCTAACTGAATCACTAAATCTTTTTAATGGTCAATACCTTGGTTCATTCTCATGTAACAACATGTCCAGTATATATTTTTTATTTTATAAAAAGACCGCTAGAAGTAAGTGTTGTGTCAAACTACATCATTACACTTAACATCTACAAAATCAGATGGCTTTAGCTGAGATAATGTAGCGGTTATAGTTAGTGATCTGTATAACGAAAACTCCCACTGTCCAGGGCTTTTATTAGCCTCTACCAGGCTCCAGAGGCGGCTGGAAAGAGAAATTGGCCAAATAGACAGAAAAACATTTAAAAAAAGGAGTTAGTTTGCTATAGGGGTACAGTTTGCCGCTCTGGGATGGCATATTGGACCCTATATCCGTAGCCGACTCCCTTCATACAATTGACTCTATTTTGGCCAATTTCTACTATTTTCCCAGCGACCCGCGGAGGATGGTAGAGCCTAGGCTTTTATGGCCCCTCTGGGGGCGGGCGCTGATTGGTCACTGAAGCGTGATTCAATCAGGCTAATGTAGAGGTCGCCTTGTACATGTAGTGGAGTACGGGGCCTACGTGCGGCCATTGATACTAAGCTCCTGTCACACATTTAGGACTCTTCCAATACTTGTCTCCCGCTAGTCTCCAATTTAAGCGGACCCAACGGTTGCAAAGACCGTATCCAACTGGCAGAAGGAGTTTTTATTGCAATCCGGGCCTGACAACGTCTCTGGCTGACTGGAGCTTCTTTGGCTAGCTTGTACGATTTTAGCACCGTGGAGATCTGCTCGGAGATTTAGCTCCCGCATCCAAGCAAAATATGGCTTTCCCGACTTTGAGTCTTTAAAATTCATTGTCGGTTGTCGCAAGGAGGTTTAGTATTTAACCTCCTTGGTTGTCGCAAACAACTTTTAAAGACTTTTAGGCAACATCGCCGACCAACTACCAACCTTATATGATCTTTATCACGGGTAACTCTCAACCAAAGTCTGGAGAAGGCCATGGTCGGCTTGGTGTGATAGCCTGGAGTCCAGCCGTATTAGTAGTCCGCTCCTCACCAATAAGAATAAGAATAGTTCTTTTTTTTTCCAATGATAATAAGTCTATAAGGTACAGAGATGAAGGATTATTGGCAAGGAGCGGAGCTTGGGTAGCGGACTAAGACCCCGTTCACACTCATTTTTTTCAATCGCGATTGAAGTATAATCGCGATTGTTCGATCCGATCGCGATTGAACGTAAAGAAACTTTTGCGTTCACACTGCTTTTCGCCAAGTGGATTAAAGTACGCCGTGATCCGACCGCGATTGAAGCACGAGGTCAAAGGTTCGGCGTCGCTTGCTACAAAATGGCGGCAGTCCCCCAACTCTTGATGATTTTGTATCTCTGGAGAATGTTCTGTAGCCGTGGAAGGAAACGCAATCGGCGGGCTATGATCGCGAGAAGGCGTGAACGACGAAGGCTTTTGTATATTGGCCTCGCTGTAGTATGGGTAATGAACGCGACAAGTGCTGTAGACAGGACAATCTGGGAGCGTGAATGAAGCGACGATTGGTGGGAAAACATTGTACTTGGTACATTACTTATGTGATAAGTTGCGACCCTAGCCTTGAACCGGCCGAAATCCCCGCGGATCGCGATGGAATGAATCGTAGTTGCGTTCACACTCAAAATTTGATAGGATTGGATTGGATCCGATCACGATTAATCCAATCAAACTACCTCCGGAGGTAGTTACAATCCAATCGCGATTGGATCGTTTTGGATCGTTCCAATCGCGATTGGGAGCGTTCACACTGAAAAAATCAATCGCGATCGGATCGATTCAATCGCGATTATACTTCAATCGCGATTGAAAAAAATGAGTGTGAACGGGGTCTAAAGCTAATAAGGCTGGACTCCAGGCTATTGTGTGACGGAGGTTTTATCGGTCACACGTTGACATGACCCCGCTGAGTTAATTAATGACACCCCCTGTTTACACACAGGCGTCGGCATGTCGCCACTGAACTCAGAGGGACGCTTTAATTATTAACCATAATGAGTTTGTAGAACAACAAAGCACATCCGATACATGTTTTAAAGTATGTCAGGACATACGAAATATCTTATATGTACAACCCCAATTGATAATATGTAGACATAAATTTCTGTACGTGCATTACATGCTTTGAACGTAGACTTTGTATCAATGGTAAACGTAGATTTGATATTACCAGTTTTCAATATTTGTAGAAAGTTATAGGTGACCGTTGTACCTTTGTGTTGTCAATTTATTTTCACTCACTCCTAAAGAATGAAAATACTGTTTTCTGAATAATCACAGTAATTCTTTATCATCTTAATCACCCGGAATTGTGATATAGATTTAATACGACATGAAAAGTGCATGATCACGATGAATTAACATTACGTCACCCTCGCATAGCACATATTGTCAGCTACGTTTTATCGTCACCCCCCCCCCCCCTCTCTCCTCAAAAGAAAAGAACTACCGCTCAGAGGTTTTAGAGGATGTGTAAGAGGTTTACGGTACACCGCATTTCTGTATAAAAGTATGTGGTTTAGATATCGAATACATGTTGTATCTTGCGTTTAAAAATGTTTGATAAATTTTTCAAATAGATAAGAAAATCGCGGGACATGGTGAAATTTACACACACGTATAGGGGTTTTTGAAAAGAGTTAATCGACTTCCGAGCTTCGCTAAAACCCCTTACACAGCTTCTATTTTAGCGGTACAGTTGAGCACGCTCGGGTGACATCATATCGTTCCCAGGGCAGTGCCTGACCCGTCAGTTCTCGTGACGGTTGTGTCAGGAAACTTACCGGGAGAAACACGCCACAACACCGACTGCCACTGGATAGCTGCAAACATGGCGGACAAGGTAAAAACTACGTCTTATTTTAGCAACTTTGGCGGCTTTTTCGCTTGGGTGACCGTCCGTTTATCCTTCGGGAAAGTAGAGCTCAAATCTAGACTGCGATTTGTGTAGTGTGTGTCGGCCACAGCTTATCACAAGCATATGGCATTGTGTTCAGTTATCTATCTACAACATATACGTTATAGTAAACACTACGAATAACGTGTATAGCACAGGACTGTTTGTATACGACCTTGCTACTACAATGTACAAAAATTGGTCACAGATTTCACAAAGGTGTTGTTTAAAAATGTGAAATGCCGGATTAAGTAGTGAACGTTTCTGCTAGCACGAGGTCGCTCTGTATAACACACACGCGGTCTGACACAAGCCTTCGAAGTAGCGTCTCTGGACAATTTAACCCATTTGTCAAAGTGACCCTTTCGACAGCTAGAAACGCACACGCAAGCTTGTTGCTGTCGTTTGAGAGCTTTGTTGGACGACATTATGTCCATTAGACGATTCTATTTGGCTGTCCCAGTGACAATGTTGGTAGGGTAGTTTAATACCGTATGCATCTACGCACAACTCGCGAGGTGTTCGTGTATTTGGGCATGGGCTGATTTTTCCTTTTCTAGCATTGCTACGGAAGGGAGGGGGGGTAAAACTTACACGGACAAAGGTGGACCTTTTACGTTCTTTTAGCACATAAAATTGACGGTTTTTAGTTGAAAATTGCTTGCTATGACGAGTATTTATGTCGTAAGAGTTTTAGGGGCGGGCAAGCTTCCCGCTGTGATACCCTGGACAGAACGCAAACGGGTTTATATTGCCCCGTCGGGGATATATATAAAATTGGTATCATATTTCTGCTGTGGATGGGATATTTGGTACATACGATAGGCGGGGCGCGACCTTATGATACCATAACTATTAATCAGTATCGGGTTTCAAAGTCGAGTCACAGCTCTCAACCCGTGCATAGATAACTTATAGGAGGGAAAAACCCACTTCGCGCGTGTGTTTATTTCTGTGTGTGTGTGTGTGTGTTTGTGTGTGTGTGTGTGTGTGTGTGTTAAAACGTGTGTTTGTATGTCTGTATACAGTGTGTGTGTGTTTGCGTTTGTGTATTAGAGTGTTTGTGTGAGTGTGTGCGTGTGTGTGTGTGTGTGTGTGTGTGTATGTGTGTGTGTGTGTGTGTGCGTGTGTTTATGTGTGTGTGTGTGTGTGTGTGTGTGTGTGTGTGTGTGTGTGTGTGTGTGTGTGTGTGTGTATGTACTTCAGACAAAACTAATTTGTGTACACGATTTGACCGGGCCAAATCATATTCATAAAAAGGATATGGACAAAGGGCTATTAATATAGTATTGTAGTAAGCGACACAAAACGGTAAACGTTAACATTTTGTGATCCATACAATCGCCTCTCTCGGTCAATATTAAAAGTTTGACGTTTTGCACAAACTTTCTGCAATCGCTTATTAACATACTAAAGTCTGTTTTGCAATTTTTGCTCTGAACTTGTATCTTGTTAGAAACACTACGTAGCTACAACCAAACGGATGTAGGTCAAAACCTCCTTCCAAACACACACATGTGTAAGTCTTCAAGAAAATCCACCAGAGAGAGGTTACGTTTCGATGCGTTCGATCAGACGACAGTTTGAACCACCATCCCCTCATGCTGCAACGTGGCCGGTTGTTGTGATGGCCGCAGCGGCAGTTTCGCGCCATCTGTGGTGTAAAGATAAACGATTTGCCACCTTCTGTCGGTCGAGCAGAAAGACACACACATGGCTACCGGTAAAACAACTTAGCGGCGGCAAAAGTCTTTCTCTTGATGGAAGAGACAGATTTGGGACGGTGGACCAAAATATCCGGGCCACCAGTGTTCGGGGGCGCTGCAAAATTAAAGACAAACAGTGAATTGTCACGCAAAAAACTCTGTCTTATTCTGTCAATAGTTTGACAGTTTCGTAATCGTACAGATATGTGCAAATTAGAAATATAACTGCATAAATTTGCTCATGTACATGCCGAAAACTAATGGTAAGCCAACAGCAGTATATGGTCATACGATGACCCCTTTCTTCTCCTGGTTTAATATTTTCGTAACCTTCTAGATCTGTGTACTATAGGAAAATATACCTACGTTGCCCACCCTTCATACAGAGTACAACGCTTTACATGTCTTTTTGTACATGCAGAATACTGTAAATAAATTTAACTTCGCAGTGATTTAATTTCGCGGTAGGGAGAAAATTGAGTGTTCAGTGGTTTTGAGTTCGCGGATGAAACAATATAGTTTCGGTTTTACGGACAGCCAGTAAGAAACCAAGAAAGCTGCGTCTTTACCATTATAGGAGCCTCATAATACTGTACAATGTACATTACGTAGTGTTTCGACAAGGGGGTAGGTGGGCAAGAATTTTCGCGTTAGTCTTAAATATGCACTGAAGAGTTCACCTCAAAAACTTCGATTATAAAACCACCGCGAGCATTTATACATTTACAATATATTCCATACCCCTTGAAATTTACAATAGATACCATTCGTTTGTTTACGATGCAATTGAATTGTGTAAGTTAAGACATCATTATAACTGTTTTCCCTGCAACAGAGATACATGTATAGTGTTGCGTCATAAACCCATAGTGCTGTTCCTAAATTTCAAAAGTTAGCGAAATGTTTTGTGAAAATACAGTAGTGTATTTAAGTGTTGCCGACTCAACGACTAAATTTAAAGTTAAGATGAATATGAACAATCCAAAAGTTATCGAATACGAAAAAAAAAACAATTGGCCAAAAGAACGAAGTCGCTACTCGTGATCATTCCTAATCTCTCCATTGAGACACGTGACAAGAAAAAAACGGATGTGGAAAAGACTTTGAGTACTCAAGGACTCATAGTTCCGACTGATAAGACGGGCAAACACTACATCAGCAAAAACAGAGGGTGAGTAGAAAGCGGATGTTATAAATTTTTTGTAGCCGGTATGGTTGGTTAGATTTATAATAGTGTCAGCGTAGAACGTGTACACAGAACAGCACAGCATTTAACAAGCGACGTCTGAAAGTGTAGAATTGAAAATTTGTAGGTTAGAGAGAGAGAGGGATGGAGCGTGAGAGAGAGAGAGAAAGAAAGAAAGATAAAGAGGAAGAGAGAGAAAGAGAGACAGGAAGAAAGAAAGATAAAGAGAGGAAGAGAGGGAGAAAGAGACAGAAAGAAAGAAAGAAATAAAGAGAGAAAGGGAGGGAGAAAGAGAGACAGCGCGAGAGAAAAATAGAGAAAGAGAGGGAGAGAGAGGGGGAGGGAATCCAAATTGTGCCTACCAATTTGTTGACACGTATCAAGTAAATACATGTAACGTTGGGTAACCTAAATTCGCGGGGTACTTAAATTCGGGATTTTTCGAAAACGGGGTATTTAGGGATATGTTCTAGATGCAACATAAGTAATACCGCTAGAAATGCAAACCTGCCAGACTTACGTATTCAGAACACTGTCTGAAAAGCTTCGATAAGCATGGATTATAAGGCGACGAGGTCAAAGACTCTCCGTCCCTTATTGGAACAGTCTGAGGACTTCGTGGGAGACTTAAACAACATGGTTGTCGGCTGGTTTATAAGAAAAATGTCACATCCGATTCCTGCTCAACACAATTATTTACAAAACAACTTATTACAATCTCTTTTGCTAACCTGCAACTGGATTCTAAGTGTGATCAATCATCAAAACTCCTCTCTGTTGCTACAACCTACGGCACGTGTATTTTCCCGCCGCCATATTGTTAACCAGAATGCTGTTGTCAAGCAGACGACAAAGGTTTGTGAGGAACACTTTTTTGTCTAAATGCTGCGTGTGATAGTGGACTGAGGAAGATATTTTCCTCAAAGTTTGCTCCTAACACAACAAGGAACACATGGACATAGTAGTATTACCATTGCTACGGCATCCAGCTAACTTCCCATGAATAATGTAACGTTACACGTTGCCCGATGATGACGATGGGCCGACTTTGAGTGAAGTTCTACCGACTCAACACACGGGTTGTACCCGAACTGGGCTGATGTGTGCGGTACGGCCGTTTTTTCGTGTATTTTTTTTACTTGGACACGTCTATATCCATAGCACTCTCCTCAAGCCAAGGATGGAACGAATAGCTGCTGTATAAAATGTGATTAGCGGTAAGATATTCAAGACGAATCTTCTCTCCCGAATTAATGTGCCCCCCTGTCCGACAGCACCGTAATTGTGCGTGCGGCGGACGGTAGTTTCAAGTTGAAATATTATGGTGTCAGCACGACTAGAGACAAAATCTACCATATATATGATTAGTGCAAAGATAGTACATGATACTGACAGAATTATAGAAAAAAAGGATGGTTTATTGTTCTGCTAGATTGATTTCAGTCAACCATTATCGGAAAAATCCCGAATTTATGTTACCCAACGTTACTCTTATAAATGCTAACGCAGCAAAGAACATCACACGACCACAGTCCAATAGTGCTATGTACTAAAGTACTCATAACCTATATGTTCAAAGTTCTCTTGCTCCGTAAACCATTGTTACGTGAAGTCCTTATCATAAATTGTTCTGGATATCTTTAGCGCCATATGCATGCGTGAGTTCAATATGCAGGTATGACAGGTCGTTGGATTAATATGCCCAGCTGCCGCGCCGCGTGCCTGTGAAGCTGGGGTGTTACGCCGATGGACGGTTCTAATACCGCTTGATTTATGTACTGAAAGAGATATTTCTATATTAATTGATGGGTGAGCATGCAACCGTACAATTGATGAGGGGAAACTGAAACAACAAAACCGAGTTTTGAGGCAACGCAAGTGTTGGGTTTAGGTTAGGCCCCCCTCTCACTACTCTCCAAGCAGAGGAAGGGTTTCGGCTGGTTTTTGACGTGTTTTAGTCGGGCTTTCTACTTTGTCATTTTACAGACAACAAAAATTACAAAGTAGAAAGCCCGACAAAAGCGCCCCAAAACACGTCGAAAACCAGCCGGAACCCCTCTTCTGCTTGAAGGGTACCCTCTCACTGGACCCACGGCACGCTTGCGGCGTCGCTGCGTCCATAGCTGGATTTGTGTTAACCTTGACTTTATGATGGGATATCATTCAAAGCGTACAAGTATGGCTGAAAATACAACAAAACAAAGAAAGCTTAAAAAGATTCGTTTTTGTCGATGAAATTCGTTGAGTGCTTTGTCAATTCGATCGGCCGCAGTGAAGTGAAGTGAACTTTATTGCTCAACAATCGTACATGGTACAATGTATGGCATGAAATCAACAATCTGTTCTAGAAGGCTTATCTATCCTACAATTCTAAGTGACGCCGCCAGCGTGCCGCGGGTCCAGTGAGAGGGGGGCTTTAGTGGTATGGCACGGAGTGTCCATACCGTTTCCCTCGCGTCGTTTTTTAAAACCAATGATGTTTAAAGTCCATTTGTTAATCTCCTTTGAAACACCTTCTGTACTTTTATTGCGCGGTGGGATTTGTGGGATCTGCATGGGGGGTTCCAATAACGCTTTATGCTGAATCAAGATGAAACCACTACGTATTATGCTGAAACCAATGTAGGAAAATGCACCGAACTTGGTCGCCTTGCTACGAATTACGTGAGACGGCTATCCCTACGAATTACGGAAAATAAGACGCAGGTCGCCGTACGATTTTTATGTCGTATAACTTTCAAGCATACTGTGACAGAATCAACTGCCACCAAGGATGTATGACAGCCTTTTTGGTAACAAGAGAGCTGAAATTTGTACGACATATGCACGACTATTCCAAGAATGCCCTACGTTTGCGATCGTACGAAGAACGTACGGCAAATGTGCTCAAGCCCTTAATGGATACACAGGGGATCGTTCGCCTCCCACTGTCTCGCAAAAAGAAGCCGAACCCAATAAGCTAGAACTTAGTAGTCAAGACTAGAGTAGTCATATGTTATATTGTTCATCACTGTCTGTCCGTGTACATGTACCCGCAACTAGCCCACGGGCAGGAATTTGCAAAAAACTCTTCTACTATTGTTAACATTGTTTTCAGTACAAAGTCAAAACGTTCTTCCATCACAGTTTTACAAGTGAATAGATTATCACAATAGATCGGTTTGAAAGGTTAATGACCCGTTGAGTGACAGTTTGTAAACTTGCTCCCGGGTGCGGATGTCCGATTTTTCACGGCCTCCTCACTTCTAACTCGGCCCAGATGAACAAGTGGGTCAAGACTTCAGAAGTGTAACAGGTAGTTCATCTTTGTCAGGAGAAGAAGGGCTGGTACGTTTTCCGTTCGTCACCCGGGGATGTGGGTTATCTCAAGGACATAATAATTCACCAGGTTGTATTATTTCAGCCAGTAGGTACCCATGTGAGTGATGAGGCTGTTGTAACGCACTCGAGGCACCTCCTCGAACACGGGACCCCAATTTTTCGTCTCTTCCGAAAGACGGTGCAGCTCCGACAAGGATACCCTTCCCGGGATAATGAATGAAAGACCTTTATTGCACGTTTATGCTCTGATGAGCTAAGTACAGGTCATGGTGACAAGTAGAACTATAGTTACAGTGATAACAAAAATTTGATATCTAACTACATCTAAAGACTACTTAATACCGCTATGTCAAGGTTAAATTTCTTCTCGCTTCTTAAGGCAGTTGTAGATGTATGAGCATACAGGATTTATGAAAAATAGTTTGTCTAGTTTTATAAGGAGTACGATTTTTTCTGAGCTATCTAGATAACGAAAACTAGGAAACGTATGTTGTATACAATTAAAGAGGAAATTTTTCTCATTGTTGTATAGAATATTGAGACTGGCCACTGTACCTCCGAAACTACTCACTGATAATAATAAATTTATTGATAATCGTACGGTCACTAAATCTTCAGGGAATGATGCACGAGTAAAATGAAATAATAAACACATCTTTGGTGTTATTGTGACGTATTATGTTATTGATGTAAATAAAAAGGTGTGATTGTTGAAACCGAATTAGCGAATATTGTCAAACAGGCCTGTCAGAAACCCGTTACCAAGGCAACACAAGATATAGACATAATATGAAATCATTGCCAATTATATTTTAGTAAAATGCGTAAAGTTTGGTGGCTCTAGCGTAAGCCGTTCTGCCTTAATGCGTCATAAAAGTTGCCGCAGCCTCAAAAGACCCCCCCCCCCCCCCCTCTCCCTCCTCGCACGACGCCTGAAGAGGGTAAGGTTAATATCACAGTGTACAGTGGACAGATATTGGAAAATGTGATCCTATTTTTAACGGAAGCAAACTACGAAGAGTAAATACCGTTGTACTCACGGTGAACTCTTCCCAGTGTCATGGCCCGGTCACCGCTCGCCTTACGATCATTTTTAGCCTGGAAACCTGGTTCTTTTTTAATGTCTGTGGGACCAGCTAGCACAGTAGTCGCGAGACGAGCGCCGTATGCGCGAGCTGCCTAGGGGGGGTCCGGGGGTATGCTCCCCCGGGAAAATTGAAAAAATTGAACCTTCTGATATGCCATTTTCCTGTGTTTTGCAGAGGATTTCAAAGAAAGAAATTAGAGACAAAGTGAGCAGTTTTTCTTGGATTTCAGCCCCGCTGGTGATACAAATAAGTCCACCTTAAAAAAAAAACCTTGGACGTTAAAAAGTCGACCTTCGAGGGTGTAAAATTTAAAAAGACTGAACCTTTTGAAGTGCCATTTCCTGTGTTTTTGATTGAAAGGGTTTCAGAGGAAAACTCAGAGACAAAGTGAGCACTTTTTTCTAGGATTCTAGCCTCTGTGGCGTTGCTGGTGATACAAATAAGTCCACCTTGAAAAAAAAAATCTGAACCATTATATTGTGGACCTTCAAGCCTGTGGGGGGGGGGGGGTCTTCCGAACCCTCCGAACCCCCTGGCTACGCGCATGTAACCATACCATCGGGGGCTCCCCGATATCTCTACGGCGCTGGGAAAGATGCCCGCCCGCCCAGACAGCTTAGCCCGCTCGGGCTGTGAGTTTACGGCCTTGGATTAATTTCGCTCGCCCGCTAGGCGGACGAACTCTCTATGGCAGCTTAAGTAGAAAGGCTACGAAATTCTACATGGCAGCTAAGTAGACAGGCTGACAGAAACGGCTCAATAAAGCAGACTGGGCCAGGTAAAACACCCCTAAGCTGACCCCTAGAGACTGGGACCAGGCTAGATCGTTGTACCATCCCAAACGTAACTGAGTGCGTTCTTTCGATATTCGTGCACATCTCGTACAAAATACAGTTGTCTAGATATGGTGTAGGCTTTGATTTCTGTCAGCGATTGTTTCTGTCACAGCCCTGCTTGAAAAACCATACAATAATCAAAATTGTATTACGTCGAATGCGAACTTGCCGTTACAATATAGCCTGGGAAATGTCAAATAATTAAAATGTTACATCGTAAAATAACACACTTGCAAAAGAGTAGGAGTGACCCGGTGTGTTAGATGGCTAAAATGCGAGATGTGACGAGGTTGTATTGTACGAATAGCCCTGAGACTATATTCAATGTTCCTACATGGATGTGGGTCACATTTCGAATTCATTCTATTTACAGCTGGCAGTATATGATAAGTTTATTGCAAATTCATGCCCGAAGGCAAAATGCAAATAACATACATAAAAGAACAGTGTACAAAATAGGTATAAAAGCTGCTTATCTAAATTATACAAATGTAATTGTCTATAACTAGTGAAGGGTTTGACTATATGTATCTTTTAGTTTTCGAGTGTCAGTTTTACATTTATAGTTCCTTGCGTTTAAAAGGAGTACAACGGGAAAGCAGATTTCGGGAATGGACATTCTGAACTGCCTTTGGGTTATATTCTGCAAATATGGTTTGTCCCGGAATCTAGCATGTCTTCCACGTTTGGCAGATGATTTGTGACGTTGTCGACCCCACACGAGTGTCGGCTCTGCCCTGCACACTCACGCAGGCCGTCACACGTCAGTCAGTTCGAAAGAGGGGTGGGGAGGGGGGCACATAGGTCGCCAAACGTCAGTCATTTAGAGGAAGGGTGGGGAGGGGGGCACGGACCCTATTGACATACTATTGCATCATCAAAGTGATAGCGAGAATGCTTGGTGTGTGGTCACTTAAGGGCGTTAACCTGTTACTTGCAAATTTTATTCAAAAGTCAAGAGTCACAAAGAACTATGGGATTTTCATAACAATTTTAGAGAAAGAAAGAGAGAAGGACAGTGAGAGTGAGAAGTAATGCAACAGTTGGAACCACTGGTCACTAGAAGTAGAAGCGTGGTGGCCAACACCTCCAAGTCAAGAGAATTGGAAACATCATAATCATGTTTGTTAATACATTTCAAATATGGACATTTTATGTCAAACCGACAACTGTCTGTTACCATGGTGTTGGATGAAGGCTGTGATGATAGCTTTCCAAGGTGAAAGAAAATCCCGAGCTCCTATTGGACGACTTACTTTGTGATTAACAAATTTCAAATGATTAAAAATTCTTAGCCTTGATCCTATTAGTACCTCAGATGGTATTTCACACCAGTCTCCTAGCTTCGAGGTGAACTGCCACAAATTCGGTGTGGGGGGGGGGGGACCCCATACGAGTATTTCACTGGCTAAAAGGAGCACTGGGAGTTTGTGTAACAAAGCCGACCGTGGATCGCATGCTAGGCATAAGCCTCAAGTGTCAAACCTCTTTACATAAAAGAACCCAACACACTTTTCGAGAATAGTAGGGGTGACCCGGTGTGCTTGTCGTATCAAATATGCATTGCACTACTAGCACAAAGAGATATGCTTCACTACTTTACCTTTACCTCAAGTGTCAATCCTCTTTACATAAAAGAACCCAACACACTTTTCGAGAATAGTAGGGGTGACCCGGTGTGCTTGTCGTATCAAATATGCATTGCACTACTAGCACAAAGAGATATGCTTCACTACTTTACCTTTATACGTTTGTGAAGGTTAGACATCCAGGTAAACAATATATAAGTACTGGTTCGTTCTGCTAGTTCACTTTAGTGACGCTGAAGAAGAGTGATGGATGTCACTCGAAACGTCCGGAAATAAATCTCCGAATCTTTATCCAGTTGTAGAGTTTGAATTTCTCCTTATATACTTTACCTTTAGGTTGCTTTGAAATATAGCCTAGTATCAAACATAGTATAGCTCCTGAGTCTCTTCTGTCCTGCGAAGAGGACAGAAGAGAAGACTAAGGAGCTGTATTAGGTTTGGATACCAGACTATTTGGAACAGTCTTACTTAAAGTTATCTAATGATTTGCCCCTTCATTTTTTACCGATGAAGAAAAAAAAAATTATCACTCCCTTCTCGGTCCAAACAGGAAAAACGACAGGGCCTGTACCTAGAACCGGCCAGAGCGTCATACATCTCAGCTGTCAATCGGAGTCAGTTCCCCATGGTAACCACCGGTCCCCATGGTAACCACGTGACGCCTAAGGGATCGTCACGTTATAGTCATATTTATTTATAAGAAAATGTGGCCGTCAATACTTATATAATGGTGGGGGGGGGCTGCTGAAAGATTACGGTGGAAGTCAGAACAAAGTTTTCTTCCAAAGAACGTAAACCCAAGTATCACAAAGTAGTACTGTCCGAACATAATTCCGTAACATTAAGTATTTATCAACTAGCATTAACTCTGCAGTCTAGCAAGAGAGTCATTCTAGTATGTGTAACAGTATAAAAATCTTTCACTGTCAAAACATATTCGCGATGGGAAAATAGCTTTTTCTCCCCACACTTAATAAAGTATCTGTCGATCCTCAAAAAGCCAGTTGGCAAGATAAAATGACCCGCTACTCTAGTCACGTGACCGCATGTGACTTCAGTGGTACGTCTAAGGAAGCCTGTACCGTCCCCCGACTCGACTCAGAAAATGCTTTGTTTCTGGAAATCCTATCATAACGCTTATTTTCTAACACTTAAGTAGAGTGAGTTCATGGTTTAACCAAGCAAAACAAAGAGATGTAACTACGCGTCTGTATTAAAAATATGATCACGAATCCATTTCGTCAAAATGAACTATACCGGACGATCCCTTGCGTCACCTGGGTTTTGTCCTGTTTGCCTTTACGCTGCCGATTTGTTTTTTGACGATCCCTCCGTTTATTGACGATCCCCCCGCCATACTCTGGGTATATCTTTCTTGTCTCGGTCAGTGTTTTAATGGATCCTATGTTGGAACTAAAAACGGACCAAATATGCACCATCTCAAAGGAACTAGAGCTTACCTGTCCAATGTCAAGAGGAAGCAATATATTGCAGAAGTTCCTATGACGCACATCTTGCCATGAGCCTTGCCGCTTGTGTGTGTCAAGACGTCATACAACAAGCAACCCTGGCGTATTGGCCTGCGGTCCGTCCTCCTCGCTACATTACCGCTGGTCAACTATCCGCCATTCACATGCTGGAGGGAACATGATTAGCCAGCCAATCACGTTGCCTCTTGGCTGCAAGCTGCGGCGTGATTGGTTGGTAACTTTCCCTCAAGCAACAGGAGGGACAGTATCTGATTGGTGGGCGGGCTTGGCATGAAAAGATGCTGCTGCAGTGATACAAATGAAGCACGATGGCGGCATGTTCTATTGGTGAATCGTCTCCAATATATATATTTGACTGCATGGGTACTGATAGAATGTCTATACAACATCGCTGTGTACCTATACGTGGACGATTTGCCTTTCGTGTTATTCTTAATATTTATACAATGAATATTATCCTGTCTAATTTCTTCTGTGATAGGGCCGACATCCCAAGAGACAAGCTAGAAGAAACTTCGTACAGTACGTACGACAGAAGTCCCGGGCGCGAGCGGTATCTGTCTAAATTTATTGTGTGTGTGTGTCTTAATTGGAGGAGCAACTTCTTTTCTTGAACTTTGCTTCTTTCAATCATTAGACCATGTTGATTCGATTATTTGGATGACATCTTCCAGGTACTAATGAGAGCGAGCGAATAGAAAGACTTTGAAATTGCAAATAAAAGTTGCCTTCATTGTGAAATCTAAGTGGGAAAGTTGAACAAATGACTAAATGTAAATAAGAATATGGTACCTCGAACAATGATTTATTTTTATTTTTGATCTTACAAATGTTCTTCTTTGACTTTCCACGGCATTAGTATCCGTTTTCCGATATATGTATACTTTTTTTTGTTTGCTCCCAATTTACAGCATATATTTGCTCCTTTGTGTCTGCTTTGCACGATTTACAGTTTTTTTCTTAAAGTTGAAATTGATGTGCGCGCTGATGTCATCCATATAGTCGTATCAGTATGGCCTTATGAACAGGGCAACACAAAATGCATTCGCAAATTTTGCACAATTCTGTGTTCTTGGATAAACGTCGGCCATCGAAGGAAGCAGTGATCGAACTTTGGGTCCCCTGGCAGCTTACAATCTAACTGCGGCTTTCATCGTATTTTGATAAATTTCCTTTATTCTTTCAGGCCAAAGAAGCGGGAGAAGACGATGGAGAAGCGCGTCCAGAGTGGACCGGGAAACTGGACTTCCTTCTGTCATGTATCAGTTACGCCGTGGGACTGGGCAACGTCTGGCGGTTTCCGTACCTGTGTTACAAGAACGGCGGAGGTGAGTTGGTTCCCATGGTTACAACTGCGTTTCCATAGTTACCGTTAATGGAGGTCTGTTGGTTGCCTTGGTTACGTCTGGCGCTTCCCGTACCTGTGTTACAAGAACGGCGGAGGTGAGTCGGTTCCCATGGTTACAACTGGGTTCCCATGGTTACCGTTTATGGAGGTCTGTAGGTTGCCATGGTTACGTCTGGCGCTGGCCTTACCTATGTTACAAGAACGGCGGAGGTGAGTCGGTTCCCATTGTAGCAGCTGAGTTTCTATGGTTACCGTTAATGGAGGTCTGTAGGTTGCTTCGGTTACGTCTGGCGCTTGCCTTACCTGTGTTACAAGAACGGCGGAGGTGAGTCGGTTCCCATGGCTACAGCTTGGTCCCCATGGTTACCGTTAATGGAGGTCTGTAGGTTGCCTTGGTTACGTCTGTGTTACAAAAAAGGCGAAGGTGAGTCGGTTCCCATGGTTACAGCTGCGTTACCATGGTTACGACTAATGGAGGTGAGTCAGTCCCCATGGTTACCGCTGGGTTCTAATGGTGACCGATAAATGAGGTGAATAGGTTACCATGGTAAGGTCTAACGATTTAGATATCTGTGCTGCAAAATAGGCGGAGTTTAGCGGGTTTTATGGTTACAGATGTGTTTCCATGGTAACGGCGTAGTTTCACGTAGCCGGTATTTGTGCTATAAGAAAGGCGGAGGGGATTGGTTCAGGTGGTTGCGACTGAGTTTCCGAGGTTACGATATAGGTCAGTAGGTTACCATGGTTACGCCAAGCAATTCCTGTACCTAGTACCTGGGCTACAAGAACAAAGAAGGAGAGACTTCTGATTGGCTCTTAGTCGCAATCGCACGGTCCTCTGTAACAACATTTTATAGGGATCGAAGAGGTATTCCAAAGTTTTATACACGTTACAATGCTTTGGAAAAATGTTCAATACCTAAACTTATTAATGACGTTCGGGGCAAACATTTTAAGTTAGGTGGGGACGAGAGTCAGACTATAACATACTACTGGGAATGGATCGGAGGGTCAGCCTCCAGGAGTTATATATAAAATAGCATCGATGGATTTCAGGCTAGTGAAAATGTAGCCTCTACCAGGCTCCACAGGTCGCTGTAAAGATAGTAGAAATTTGCCAAATAGACAGATTACATGCCAGAGGAGAAAGCTGGCCAGGGAGTACTATCTTTCCAGCGACCTGTGGAGCCTGGTAGAGGCTAGTGAAAATTTACAGAGCTGCTGAAATGGTACAATGTGTGCTATCGTGAGTCAGGTGTTTGAACCATTATGACCGGTAATGCACTTAACAGCTGACAGACGGGAAACCGACTGTTTTGATAACGTTTAGATGTTGTTTGAACTGGCACGAACCGGACACAACCGGGCAGACATCAAAGGGCCCACCGCCGCCACCCTACCGGGCGATGTAACGGTTACGTCAGGCACAAAGTACGGTGAACGCCATGGGAAGGGAAGCATTTGTCTTTAATGGGTTCTACTTGTTACCCTTTCCCACTACGTATGTTAAATGAATTTCTGGAGCACATACTACAATTATACATTCTATGAGTAATGTTTTTGTAATAGGCTATTAAAAAAATAGCTACCTTATTTTACTACTGAATAACACTTTGAAAGATCGGTTCTTTTTTTTAGAACGCGCACTTTGTTCATTGGACTTAAAGTCCTTATAGGGTGAAAAATGGGTCGTTTCAGGTCAGTGAACCCTTCTTATAATGTACAGCCCCCTTTCCTATCGTCCTGTCATACCACTTTCATTTGTTGCACGTATCGATAATTATTGTTCCCCCCTCCGTATGACAACAATTCACTCTACTGCTACACAGACATTTTTACCTGTCGCGGAACTCTTGGGAAAAAAAAATGAACTCTTGGTAACATCACATTGCAAAGGCATCACATATGCGGCGCATGCGTACTATGTCCAGTTCGGGTCTATGATGTCGTTTACCTGTGCATCGCAATTCACCTAATATAGTCTCAGAGCTGACGTATTCCTCTACCATTTAGCACAGTTTCCGCTTTGCTGACGTGCAAATAAAAATCTTTTTAAAGTACTGTAAATGCAGAAATGTTCGCGGTTGTTTTATGTTTGCGGTTTTCGTGGTGGACCCTTTACCGCAAACTTAGAACCACTGTGACGCACTATTTACGTTTTGTGTACGCCTTCATCTGTCTGTTTGACGTGCTTTGTGAAAGTTTGTATTGAATTTTGAATACTATTCCCTTTGTAATAGTCTTCGGCTAATTGGGTAGCCCTGGCTGTGCTTTTTTTACGGCCAAATAAATAAAAAAATCAAATCAACTATTATTGGCCACGGCGGTCGTGGATACTGCCCTACGACCACGAACATCTGCTTGGAAACCCCCCCCCCCCCCCCCCCCCATCTGTTTGACAGGGCTACGGCGACCCCCACCCATTCCCATGTCACCGCTGTAAGCACGACCTGTCGGCAGGGGTGAAACATGGCGCGGCATATGGACATGACTAAGTGGTCGTCCGGCACGACGATTGGCTAAAAATAAATTCGATCAAGTCTCAACTTTCAACGGCAACAAATTGTGTGTCGCGGAAACTTCCATCACACCATGGGACAGATGGGACTCTTCGAGCATGCGCAGTTCTGTTAAGTTTGATGTGGAAACTTCCATCACGTGCTATGACAAAAAATGGTTCTCCGCGCATGCGTATTGGTCAATTTCCCAAAATGACGCTCACGAAAAACGTCAAAATTAATGAATAACCATTTCTTCCTTTAAATTCTTCAAGTTTGCTTAAGATCTCAAATTAAGAAACTGACAAACGAACAAGGAAAGAATATTGCTCTAACTCTTTTTGTGCGTGCATGCTGACAAGTGTACTAGAACAATTACTGAGAAAACCTTAACGACAAATAATGTTTATTTGCCCCTTTATATCCTGTATATCCGATAGAAAGTGTACGTGGCCCAATATGTTTGACTTTATGAATAGCTACAAAGCCAGCTAGATCCGCAATAGCCCCACTCGGTGAAAAATTAACTCTATGTGTGATTCAGCGTTTTCTATTGTGGTCCCATAACTTGTCGCCACCTTTTGCACAGTCATTCCACTATTGGTTGGTTACGGAGGTATTTACCGGGTGTGTGAATGTAGAGTAATTGTGATACAATCGCCAGACACAAAAGACGTAGACAGGATGTAAATTTACACCCATATCAGTTTGACAAACGTGATATAAAACATGACTTATTTGTCTCAGTAAAACATTATTAAAATCTATTCCTAAACGTTTTATGAATTATAGAAATCGGTAAACGCGGATATTGGACGTCTAATCTTGTATGATTAATGCGAAGAGATGTCTATAATAAGCTACAGACGTGTACAAAAGCATATACATCTTGTACTTTTACTCGTATATTCGTATACTCGTATCGTACGCCGAGTGCAGACAACGCGTATCCAGAGTTATTTTGAAAATCGTATTTCAGAAAGTTACAACCGGTAATGTATGTTGAAATATTACAGGTTTTGGTTAGTTACAGTGCTTAAAAGTTTTAAAGATTACTGTCCATGGAAATGTTTTGTCATTGATTTTATGGGGATAATGAATTATTTTCTTAGACTTTTTTTAATATAACTTGCCAAACATATTTTGGAAACGTACAACGACAGGAACATTAATGGATAACTAAAACAATATTATTTGGGATAGTTACAGCGCTTGAATATCTTTGGAGGTTAAGATATTCGGTGCGGTTTTAACATTTCGTATTTTGGCAAGTAACAATCTTGGTCTATTTAAATGATTTTGGAAGGTTACAGTTCCTACACATTTTTGAAAAATACAACCCCTGCAAATGTTGTAAGCTAGCAACCCCGGGATACTTTAAATAGTTACTACGCTTAGATATTTTGACAGGGTTACAATTTTTTGGCAAGTTACCATGCTTGTCTATTTTTGAACGTTGCAATCTCTAGATATTTTGGAAAGATACAACTCGACCCTAAAATATAAACGTAAATGACCTTCCGTTTTTGCACGACAACTGGTGTCGTGATCCAGATAGAGGTTATGGTTCACAATACATACGGGGCGTGCATGTGACATAACTAGTGTGCCATAGTGACGTGATACTCTCGGTCTATTATGGTTGTCTCTGTTCCAAGTGTTGGACGTGACCGTCAGCTTGAATGCCATTTTCCTAAACTTGGCGCCGTCACATTTGTGAATTGTAGGTCGTCGTCCAATTTTTATGTCGTACAAATTCTAAAGCACTGGATGGGACAGAATTAACTACCGGTACATATACCGTCAAGGATCTAAGACGCTGTCATTTTTGTAACGACAAATGTAGCAGAATTCTGTACGACACAGGAACGACTTAACCAAGAATGCTTTCAGTATGCGATCGCACGGCAAATATGATCGAGTACGATTTGACTGGTGTTCGGCCAATTAACGGACCTTTTAAAAGCAGGGAGCGGGTTTTCAATATTTCACAATCTTTGGTTTGATATGTACGAAGGACCAACGGTACAAAAGCTGCGATAATAGCGAATAGGCTATGTTGCTGTATTACAGCGCATTGTCGCGCAGCCCGTTGCCGCCCAGCCCGTTGTTGCGCAACATAGCACATCCGCTGTTACCGCAGCTGTTGTACCATTGGTCCTTCGTAGTTAACGTTTATGAGGCATTGATCGACCTTAGAGAAAAGAGACGGGATATTGTTGCAGTATTGTTCTATGATGAGAAAGAATGTCTAATTAGTATAAAATGTCCTTGGTTCTCCAATCATAACAAAACAGCCACCCTTGGTGGAAGTGCCTTTGATATCCGGAAACGTTGAAATGAAAGCTTTTTGACCGGAAGCACTTCCCCGGCTGTGTCCTGACACCGGAAGCACTTCCCGGTAGTGTGTCCTTACGGGATCAACACGTGCCAGACGACGGCATAGATATCAATATTGAAGGTTAAAAAATAAACAAATATGATACCTATCTCGTACATCAATCTATATCTATTGTGTCTAGTTTTGTTGTTGTATGTGACAGTTATAAGGAATGTGTCTAGTTTTTAACCACAAATTTAATGTGATTAGGCACCACAGTAAGTTCATGTTCAAACTGAGCATGCGCAGTGGGATGCTTTCTAGGTGATATGTCATGGTTGCAGGCTCCTAACTTGTATACAGTTCTTGTCTATACCATACATGTCCGGACGTTTTTTGTTTGAGTCCCAGAACCCCTCCCCTTTGACATATCACTTATAATGCAACTCGCATGCGCATTTGGAGTTATGAACATGCTCATCGTATATCAATTTTGGAACTCAGCATCCTTTATTGTCGATTTATTTATGATAAAGCATCATTTATTGTCGATGTGTACAGATCAAGCTGACTGGTCCCAAAAGTCAGCAAACCCCTCAAGCTGGCCTGATTGGACCTTGACATTATACACGCACCACCTCTACTATTGTTCTATTGCGAACACCCGACCTGTACGATAGCAGCCTATTCATCGCTAACATGGAAACGACGTCTAGCCTCTTTAACTAGACGTTTTATGAGGTACAAAGGTCACAGCATTGGATTCTGTTGCCTTCACCTTTAAATGGTAAAAAAGGGGCTGCATTTGAAATTTATGGCATTCTGTGCCTTAACTGCACTTGAATATGTGTAGATATGATTTATCCGGTAGCCATTGCCATAGTTTTTTTTTATATCATCCCATAAGATATATTCATGTTTTCATTTTTCTACAGGTGCGTTCCTCGTCCCTTACATCTTTATGCTGGCCTTCGCTGGGCTTCCTCTGTTCTACCTCGAGCTCGCCTTCGGACAGTTCTCCAGCCTGGGACCCGTCAGTATATGGAGAATAAGTCCGATCTTTAAAGGTAAGGATGGAGTTGTACTGCACGGACGCACGCACGTACGCGCGCACACATCTACGCACACACATCTACGCACACACACACACACACACACACACACACACACACACACACACACACACACACACTTCTAGACACACACACATCTACAATCACACACACACACACTCTCTCAGGCTCTCTTTCTCTCACGCGCGCGCACACACACACACACACACACACACACACACACACACACACACACACACACACACACACGTGCATACACAAATACACATTACGACACTCAATTGGGGGTGAAATAACAAGAACCTTTCGATAAACGATGGGTTTTACGGGAGAATGTCTTCGTTAATGTCGTAATTTTAACAGAAAGGGCGTTCATTTGTGGAGATTTGCCTTTCATTTGCCTTTCGTGTCAGCACCAGGGCATTAGCCAAACAGTACATCCTTCTGTCATACAGACGTCTGCGTTAGAGATTACGAAATGACCTTTACATGATTTCGGCGGGAAAATTAATGACTGCCAGTGACTGTGTCAGTACAGCGATTGTGAAAAGGACCTGGCATTTGGCGGGAAACAGTAGTGTCGTTTGTATCAGTGATTAAAAGTGGGACGGTAAGACCTTGGGTAGCTTTTTCGGAAAACTGTAGATTTTATCGTCTTAAAGATGACTCCCATTTAGTTGGAAGCAGTACTTAGCACGCGTATAGTCTGGAAAGTACCTCACGTTTGACAGGAAACAGTAGCTCGTATCGTCTGAAAGATGCCTCGCATTTGGCGCGAAACAGTAGCTCACCGTGGCGTCTGAAAAGTGCCTCGCGTTTGAAGGGAAACAATAGCTCGTATTGTCTGAGAGGAGCCTCGTATTTGGCGGGAAACAGAAGCTCGTGTCGTCTGAAAGATTCCCCGTATTTGGCGCAGAACAGAAGCTCATATCTGAAAAGTTCCTCACATTTGGCGGGAAACAATAAATCGTGTCGTCTGAAAAGTGCCTCACATTTGGCGGGAAACAGCAGCTCGTGTCGTCTGAAATATGCCTCTTAGTAGCTCGAAACGTCTGAAAGTGCGTCACATTTGATTTGGTGGGAAACGATAGCTTTTGTCTCACATTTGGCGGGAAACAACCGCTCGTGTCGTCTGAAAGATGTCTCACATTTGGCGGGGAAACAGCAGCTCGTGTCGTCTGAAAGATGCCTCACATTTGGCGGGAAACAGTAGCATCCCTGTCAGCGACCAGATGCGACCCACAAAGAAGACGACCTCCTTTCGGCGGGCCGGAATCCCTTACGGCATACCTGCTCTGTTTGTCATCAAGTACACAAGAATGTTCCACTGTTTCGGGGTCACCCCAGGGTCAGGAGGGGTATTTTTATGTCCCCGCTAATGACTTTCTGATGGGCGAGCATCTACAGTGTTTATGTACCCACCCGCCTGCGATGTTATCTAACCATTTTACAGCCGGTGTATCCTGTGTATAAATACTCGTGAAGGGCTATCATATTGAACCTGACCAATACGACACGAGCACATGAGCTACTGTTTCACGCCAAATGTGATGCACTTTTCAGACGACGAGCTACTGTTTCCCGCCAAATGTGACGCACTTTTCAGACGATACGAGCTGCTATTTCAGGTCAAATGTGACGCACTTTTCCGACGATATGAGCTACTGTTTCCCGCCAAATGTGACGCACATTTCAGACGATACAACCTACCATCTCTTGCAAAATGTGACACACTTTTCAGACGATACGAGCTGCTATTCCTGACCAAATGTGACGCAATTTTCAGACGACACGAGCTACTGTTTCCCGCCAAATGCGACGCACTTTTTTAAACGATACGAGCTACTGTTTCCCGCCAAATGTGACGTACTTTTCAGACGATAAATAGATACTAAATCTTGCAATAGCTGCATTATTGTGGGCTCTATTCATTGCTGTTTTAGTGGTAACTCTTGCCTGACCATGAGGTCTTCAGAGCTTGGTACTTTTCCCGGTTTTGCATTTTGCTCGCGTTCTGTGGATTCTTTCAGTTGTGTTTATTTTGGAAGGGAAGCCGCGGGAAGATTGTTTTTCTAAGAACTGACCTGTGAGTTGATGTTTAAGTTCGGTTTTTGTCTTTCATGATCTAAAGGTTGCGGCCTTGAGACTCTTGCCATGTGATGACAAGGCGAAATGATAAGGATAAACAGATGTCACAGAAACCCATTTTTCACAACGAAACAAGCCTGTTGAAAGAAGCCATTCGACGTGCCAAATTACCGTAAAACGACTTGATGTCGTAAAGTGCTTTCAGTCGCAAAATGAGTTAATCGACGTTGACAGGTGTCCGTCTCGTTTCTGTTTCTTCATCCTACCTAAAATCTTTATCGATTATCTTGACAGATATGTGTTGTTGACGTCTTAAGTGTAGAAAATTAGGGCCTAGCGTCTTCAAGGAGGGAAAAGACATTCCTTTCCAAGCGTCCTTGGTCCATTCATGGTCTGAATAGTTATATCACAGATTTACACAGTTTTGGTTCGTCAATGCTCTTCTAACATCCTGTGTTAAACAAAATCTAATAACGGAAGTATCGTTTATAATCCAACAGTTAACGAGCGTTCCTTTCGACTAAAATGCTTGGAGTTTGAATCCCATCTGTTGTAGCTCACCTGACATGCACGCCACTAGAAAACATTGCAGCCCTTAGGTCCACATGTCAATGTACTTATCTAAAAGAGCTAGGACAATTCCTCCCGTTACAAATTGATCCATAATGTCAACACTGTACATAGCGTCTGACTTCTGTCACGACCTGTGGAAGATTAGGTCTTCATTGAGCTAAACTTGTTCGAAATCATCTTTAATTTTTTTTTTAATTTCGCAGAATCGTGTGTCATACATTGCATGGAATAGCCTACCGACAATGCTATACACACATGCATAGTATGGTTTCCGATTATGTGACACACATGTAGATACAAATAAGATACAAATGCAATGTAAGATACAGACATCACAGGCTGACACTACCATATCCAACCCACACGACCAAAGCCATGGCGCATGTTCCAAGTTGGGCCGATGCCAAGTGTATCTGTTTTGGTGTCCAAAACCCCTTTGGTATGATATAGATTCGGTATGTGGGACAACCACGTGGTGTCGATTATAACAGTCTGTAAGTTTCCACCATGCAGACGTTTTTTGGCGCATTTCTGGGCGAACAATTTAGGCTATGTAGTACAAGTTTAGCATGCGGAAATCACGTCCCTGCACCGCGTGGTGCGCCCGCCTGGAGCGCTGTTATTTTTAACCCAGCGTACGGTTCTTTTTGATGAATTTGGCAGAATATTCAGAAGTCAGAAATTTCATTTCCATACGAAAGAGAAAAAGCTGTGTTGATGATTAAAAAGTTTGGAAACTTAATATTCGTCGATCCTTTCATAAGTTATAACGGAGACAAGTTATGATCGACTAAAGATAAGTTTGCAGACGTTTAGGCGTTGATTTAAAATGTCGTTAAGCCCCCGTCACGAATAAGAAATTCGGCTCGGCCGACGTGTTGACGAGCTTCAAATGTGTATTTTCGGCCGAAGTACGGCCGATGTCCTGTCGATTACGCGGGCTTCGGGCGATTTTCAGAAATCAAAGTTGATCCAAATATTGGCCTTTTACCAGGTTAGTCGATACTGACTTCGTCCATGTCCAAGAGATGGTACCATCTCATGGGGGATTTTTAGTTATTAGTGTTCGACGGACGTCACCCGATATTTTCATTGGAAAATGCGGTCGACGCTCGGGCGATTTTGAAATTCGGCGAGCTTCGGGCGATCTACAAAATCGGCCGATGCTCGCATGAATTATGACGCCGGCTTTATGACATACATCATTCACCACTTCTTCATTCATTCCAATCATTTACGAGCTCGTTCTTTTATTCCTTCCATCTGTTCTATAGGAGTGGGCTATGCCATGGTGGCCATCTCTATGATGGTAGGGATCTACTATAACGTGGTGATCGCCTACACCCTGTACTATCTGTTCGCCTCTTTCACGGCTACGCTGCCGTGGTTGCACTGTAATAACCCCTGGAACACCGACGCGTGCATACAGGACCGGTCTGTCATGGGTGGCAACGTCACAAATTCGTCAATCATGGCGGCTAACTCCTCCCTCCTCAACGCAACCGCCAACCACACGGGTGTGAGACCCGTCAGCGCCTCGGAGGAGTACTGGAGGTAAACGTGACTAACACGTGACTGACACGTGACAGGCACGTGACAGACACATGACTATAACGTGATTTAGAATCCACCATGTTGGTTGGTCGGTTGGTTAAAGATGCATGCAAAGTAATGATTACGTGCAAATGTAGATTTTTTTCTCTTTTTCAACATGCCTGTTTTTTTGCGTTTGCATGTTGCGTTTCCATGTTGAGAACTGAAGACTAGAAAAGCCATCTTGTCAAAAGCATTACGAAATGGGACGGGGGTTGTTACAGACTACCGGGCAAATTTGAACCACTGTTGACGTCACAACATTTTCAATTTGTGCATATTGTACAAAAGAAAGATTTAAGCTTTACCAGTTGGGTTTGTTTTATTGATTCTTGTTTGTTTATTTGTTTGTTTGTTTGTTTATTTGTTTGTTTGTTTTTGTAGGAATGGTGTGCTGCAGTTGTCAGAAGGGTTTGACCAGCCGGGTGAGGTAGTGTGGTACTTGTGTCTGACCCTGCTACTGGCCTGGCTGCTGGTTTTCTTCTGCCTCATCAAAGGCGTTCAGAGCGCAGGGAAGGTACGTAGGAATAAGATTTAGACATACACATAGATACGTCGTTTCTCTTTGACTGCGAAGAGTGTGGTATTTGGCCTTCGTAGTCATTGTTACAATAGCACTGTTCTAAGGAAAATCGTCATGAATATAATAACATGACTTCCGTATCGCCATTATTCACTTCTTTGCTTGAACAGTACAGAACAACAGGACATTCTGGACTTTTAGGTCGCTTGTGCCATATCGCTTATTTGAGACCCTTGCCCCTTGTTATAATTTATCAGGTTGTATTCACCAGGTTGTATTATTGCAGTCAGTAGGTACCCAACTGAGTAATGAGGCTCTTGTAACGTGCTCGAGGCACCTCCTCGATCTAGGACCACCATTTTACGTCTCTTCCGAAAGACGGTAGTTTCCAATTTCTAACTTCCGCAGTTAGGATACCCTTCCCTGATTTGAACCGGGGTTTTCCAAGTTACCAACTAATCGGAACCAGAAGGCTCAACCGTGAAGCCGCTACCAACTGGTCTACATGGATATCCGATATTTTGTATTGCTTGGTCTTTAATATCGTTTCCCCATAGCATTTCTACCGGAGTACTGATTTGTCATCTTTGCCCTTTAGGCCGTCTACATCATGTTCATTGTCTGATTTGTGACCCCTGACCTTTATCCTGCAAGATTGGTGACCTCTAACCTTTGCCCCCAGGTCGTGTATTTTACCTCCACATTCCCCTATATCGTGCTGACTATCTTACTGATCCGCTGTTCCATCATGGACGGCGCCATCGACGGCATCAAGTTCTACGTCACACCGGACTGGAGTCGACTGCAAGACGCAGAGGTGAGTCTGTGTACTGTGCGCACCATGCGGTAGTTTGATAAACTGCAGCCATACAAAATTACAACATAATCTACCAATTTGTTGCCGGTGTATGACTTAGATCTTCATCTGCACCCTTTATGGTCGGATTTGCCTGTTCTGTGTTGAATAGGTTTGAATTGGTAGTTTTGCAAAGGCAAGACAGTCGAGAGACCGATGAGCGTCTATTTTTTTTAATTTTTTTTCTCTCGGCAAAATCTCCAAGCATGTATTGGAAGAAGTCTCAATAATCTCCGAGGTATCCTAATTTCTCAAATTCAGTGATATTTCGATGTGATTTTAATCATCTTAATGATCTTCCAAAGATTTCCAAGGTCTTCTTTTTCATTATCCCAATAACCAATATTATTTTGTTCGCTTATCGCGGTCGGTTTCCCAATGGTCTCTGACTCTCTGTCCTATTCAAATGGGGCCTTATGCTAGGGTCACATTTCCAACTGAAGCCCGGTCGGACCTTTCTTCGGGAACAAAGTGTGTATCAATAAATAAACACGAATCGTGCTCGTGGCTATTTCATTTTGCTACGTTTTTTTTTTCTGTTTTGTTGTCTTTTATATCATACGTTTCGGTCCCGTAAACTGACAAACATAGCCTGGAAACCATACCGTCGGGAGCTCCCCGGTTTCTCTGTGGCGCTGGGAGTGATGTCCGCCCGCCCAGACAGATTGGCCCGTCCGGTGGTAGTTAGCTCGCTCCCGGTGGCGGCAAAACTGCGGTGGCTGCGAAACTCTATATGGCAGCTTAGAAGACAGACTGACAGAAACGCGTCAATTTAGCAAACTGGGCCCGGTAAAAAACACCCAAGCCGACCCGTAGAGACTGGGACCAGGCTAGCCAAGCAGGGCGTGGATTTGGGAATGTGACCCTAGCTAGCATTCAGTCAGCCACCATTGGAGGAGTTTAATAGATAAATGAAATGAAATAAAATGAGCATACAACTGCCTTTGTTCCTGAGGCTAAACAATGATAATGATGCTGTATTTATAAGCATTATGACGTCATTTAGCTAAAACTACAATCTGCATTGTTCCGGCAGGTGTGGGGAGACGCGGGTATCCAGATCTTCTTCTCCCTGTCCGTGGCGTGGGGAGGACTGATCAGCATGGCCAGCTACAACAAGTTCAGTCAGAACTGCTACAGGTGAGACTGTTTACTGCGTCTTCCACATAAACGTGGCGTCGTGTGGCGCAAGTGGTAGAGCGCGCGGCTGTAAAACAATGGGCCCCGGGTTGTGCCCAGAGACATGTCCGAAGTTCCGCCCCGATGTTGTGCCCTTGGTAAGGGCACTTAACACGACTTTCCTCACTTCACACAGGTTTAGATGAGTACCTAGCTCATCTAGGGTTAGGGACGTCCCTTTGATAGGACGTTAAATGGAGGTCACTTGTTTGGGGTGAGCCACACCTAGAAGCACGTAAAAGAACCCACCACTCCTTTCGAAAAAGAGTAGGGGCATGCTCCGGTGTGCGATCGTCCAAAAACATTACGGTCTGGTCTGGGTTGATATCAGTATAGTTCACCTGTTGTGTCAAATTAAACCTTCCACAAATGTGGTAAATCAAAATAAAATAAATAAGTTCACTGCATGACATCAGTAATATTGTAATGTGTAGTTTCTCTTGTGTAAAAAGCCCCGTATCTTTATTGATACAATGAGCCACGTGGTCTTTTTCTGTGTGCGTGAGTGAGTGTGTGTGTGTGTGTATTTGCATGTGTATGCGTGCGCGTGTGTGTAAGTCTCCCATCTCTTGTTTGGTTTCGATTCATCTCCGCTCACATTTGTGCTCTTAAAAGCTGTCTTTGTCGCTCTTTTGCGTTCGATAATTGGCGCTACTACAGTATGTCGTACAGTAGCTCGCCAAAAAGGTCTGTTCATGATTATACCAATTACAAGCGGCCTAGTACCCTTTTCGTCTGATCCATGCTTAATACATTTCATTTTTTTTTGCTTATGTCTCTGTGTTTTTCATATTTGACACGGTACCCACCATACATCTAGCTGGGCATGCGCAATGCGAACTGTGAACAGGCATATACAGGAGAATAGTTTGTGTATTGGAGGTTTGTGTACTGGAAGCGTAGTATTTGTAAACGGAAGGAATCTATATCTGAAAACTGAACCTGAACACTGGATATAATAAAGAATATCAAAATAAGATCGACCAAAACAAAAGTATGAAAGAAAGACTGAGGAAGATCACTCTCCTGTATTAGTTAAGACATCCTAAATTGTCTTAACCTCGATCATTAAGTTATCTATTCAGAGTTTGGATATAAAACCTGGTTTTCCAGTCCTATCCTTAGTCACTGACGAAAGACAGCGGATGCTGTCTGAAACGTCTGACTGTTTCAAAATTTTATCCAGCTGCTTGAGTAATTATTTTTGGCGTACTCTCCTGTATTGCTTACCGTTTGAATTAAAGTCTTTTTCGTATTTCCCGTCTTTTTGTTTCTCCAGAGATTCTATAATCGTGTCTACAGTTAACTGCGCCACTAGTATCTACGCCGGTTTTGTCATCTTCTCCATCCTGGGCTTCATGGCCAACGAAATGGGGGTGGACGTCAAGGATGTAGCGGATAAAGGTAAAAAGATTTGTCATAGGTTTTGCAAGAATTCTCTTTATGATAATAAACTACACCACGTGACTAACGTCTGAATTCCTTTTTTCTGGAAGAAATCAACTCCGCACTAAATCATCGATTTTTTAAAGAAAAATCCACGCTAATCTGTTTCAAGTACGCAAAGCAACGACTTACTATAGATCTATATCATTGTCATTCCCTATGTAATGTTTGTAGCTTTACGATTATTGTAGACGCAGTACGCAAACGAAGGACGGTTCTCACCAACAAGCTTTAAATCATTCTGAATCAAAGTTGAACTGCTATTGCTAACACAAAAGTTCGTCTTACCCAAATTTTCGACTGATGAGCTCCAGTCTTTGTCAAGGAATGAGAAATACACTGCTGTATGTGACGTCACGTTATGCAAATGGACACATAACACGGTGAGCAGTGTTCTGTTGGCAATTGTATTTCAACTTTAATTCAGAATGACTTCTACCTAGTACACAGGTTAACTTTTGCTGTGCTGATCTTCTGCTGATTTTTCTCAAGTTGAAGTGACTTTTCAAAATTTATGTCACTTTTTTTTTCCATTATGTTTACCTTGATTTAGAGTGGTACAAATTAAACTTTACTACTGGACAAAATACGATAAAAATCGGGCGTTTCGGGCGTCCATCCGACTCCCCTTTTTCAACGAGAAGAATGAAGTTTACCTACGGATGCGTCAAGAATGTTCCTAAGGTCTAAATAAACAAAAGGTAACGACTAAAGCGTTCTAAAAAATGTTCTAAATGATAACGGATAAGATGTTCGTTCTACAATACAAGAAATGTCAAAGCGGCTTGACAAGACATTAAATTACAAAAGCAGACCTATAATAGATACT
Organism: Branchiostoma lanceolatum; assembly: GCA_035149815.1. Classification (NCBI taxonomy): domain Eukaryota; kingdom Metazoa; phylum Chordata; class Leptocardii; order Amphioxiformes; family Branchiostomatidae; genus Branchiostoma; species Branchiostoma lanceolatum. Next base: position 19,000,549 of record CM068871.1, on the reverse strand, counting down.
TCAAATGCGTAGCTAGTAAAGCACTGTCCCAAGTACTAGAAAGTTCAATCCGTAGGCCCCCTTTCCGGTTCAGTGACGGTCGGTGGATCCTTTCATATACTGCTTTACCTTGATTTGTTGTCCTGCAGGATCCGGCCTCGCCTTTGTGACGTACCCCGAGGCAGTAGCCCGTCTGCCCATTTCTCCTCTGTGGTCTGCTCTGTTCTTCTTCATGCTGTTGTCTCTGGGGCTGGGAACGCAGGTGGGTGATACTCCGTATCGCGATCGGAACAAGGCCGCAGAACATAGCATTAATGGGCGGGGATAGTTTGGGTACGAAGTAGTGCGTCACATTGCTTGAAAAGGCCGTAGTTTTTCTTCCGTGCACGTTAGCGAGGCTGAAACTGTGGTGAATGGCAGAGGAATTGGTCAGTTTTGAGACTGTACGAGTTTGATTACGATGTTTGTTCGGTCGGGTTGCATTCGCGCCTGAATATTGTTAGCCCCGACTACTGTGAGTCGCCTGCAGTACGGTGACCTTCGCTGGGGGTCATATCAAAGTCGCTTGTAAAAAAGAACGAGCTGGCAAATTTAACCTCATTTTGCATATATTTTGCAGATTTCACCTTGAAGTTAAACATATTAAAATCTGGCACCCTAATTGTGCACCTTTCTATCAATTTTCAAGCGTCGAAGCTTCTCACTTTAGGATCCTTAACTATGTAAATCCCTATAGGGGCAATACTATTTTCTGCAACCACAACAACCCCGGGTCTCGTTTTGGTGCAAACTCTCGCGCGGTCCCGCCAGACTGTGCTCTCGCGTGAGCAAAATCAAAATGGCGGTCGAAATTGGAAAAATGCATTTTGGCCACAGGGAACTTGATGGAATTTTTTTTTATATATATACTGAAGATGATGTACAAATAGAAAAAAATCAGGGTATTACAATCTCATTCATGAACATTCAAGATGGAACGAACTTACCCCACATAGTAGCCGAGTGTTCACAAATTCCAAATTGAATGTAAACATTTTCTATACGGCGGAGGAATACGACAACACTCTAACTTTTAAAACAATGCCGCCGTTCTGATAACGTCAAGTTACAGACTGACCACTGGTAATTCGTAATTCTCTAACGCCAAAATCTTGTTTTCGACCAAATCTAGTAAAGCCTTTATCTCATCTAACTAATATTGTATCTACAATTATCAACAAAGCGGTCTTTTACACGTTTGTACTTGAATATTTTCTTTGAATTTTTCTTTGACATATCATTTTGTATTTTTGTGTTTTTCTAGTTTGCCATCATTCAGACGATAGTGACGTCCATCATTGACGAATTTCCAGAGAGACTAATGTCAAAAAGAATGCTGGTCACCGCAGTAGTCTGTCTCGTCTTTTTCCTCCTGGGAATTCCCTGCATTACACAGGTGAGACAGGTGTTAAGTACAAATCACAATAGCGAGACAGCTGTTTCTTTTCACCTGCATAGAACTGGTGATATACAACCTGCACCTCATGTTATGCTTCGGTCCCAATTTGAAAAGGGGCCCCGTCGGGTAGTATTTTGTACTTCCGGGCGTGACCCCTACGTGGCCCGGTCGAACACCCTGCGATTGCATGGCTTGGGGGGGGGGGGGAATCCCGAATCGATTTAACTGAGACTTAAATTGAACGCGGGTCACGGTAACAGATAGACGCCGATACCTAATCGTGTGTCCACAGGGAAAAATTTGTGGCTTCGGGGCCCGGCCGGGACTACACCGACGAGCACTGGCACAATTGGGACCTCGCCATTAGACAGATCTTTCTTTTCCCAAGAACGCCGTCGTTGAAGTAGGATTACATCCTGTTCTAACATATGTTAGACGTGTGTTTTTTCCCAGCATCGTACAAGTAATGCAGATGATTTTATTACCTGAATCATAGTAAAGACAGGTGATATAGGTGTTTAATACCTATATCAAAGGAGAGACAGGTGTTTATTACCTGCGCCATACAAGTAAGGTAGGTGTTAATACCTGAATCACAGGAGAAACAGGTATTTATTACTTACTTCACAGTTCAGATAGCAGCTTATCACTTATATCCTGAGTAACTTACTACTAAGTTACTATAGGCACCTGATAATTTTGCCACCAGGCTCCGACGTGGCAAATTGCATTAGCTGTATCTATAGGTTGCAATTGGCCAACTACTCTAGATCTATTTGGCCGATTTCTACCCTTTCCAGCCACGTCTGGAGCCTCAGTAGAGGCCAACAAAGATGTGCTAAAGAACATTTGATAGATTCTTGTAGTATGTGCCGTCGAATAAGTCTCGTGGTGTTTCAAAGGAAATAAAGAAAGCTTTCAATAAAGCAAAGATTAAACATCTACTACATTCATTTGGTAAATACGTATACGTTTTCTTATGACCATGTTTATAGTATCCCAACAAACGTAAAAGCATTGCACTTGTCTTCTAAATATTTTGGTGCATGTCGTTAAAGGCAGGCTAAACTTAATTTCGTAAAGGATACTGCAGTATGTTAAATATACCACTAAGACCAGTTCTGACTTGTTTTACACTAGTCCATCATAGATTAGCGTTTTTACAATATTTGAAATTCGCGGTGTGGTGATATAATACTGGCGATGTCCAAAGACCTTTGACCTTTGTGACGTCAGATTCCGAGTCGGCCACATACTAGTATGCACCAAAGGAATTGCTCCAGACGCCATTCCTCCGACTCGGAATCTGACGTCACATAGGTCAAAGGGCTTTGGACATCTGAACTGGTCTTAGTGGTATATTTAACATACTGCAGTATGCTTAACGAAATTAGTTTAGCCTGCCTTTAAAAGAACGTTTCACTTTTTAAAGTATGCTCGATTTTTAAACTACTGCCTTCTTACACATCCATTTATCGCAGGGAGGGAACTACATGGTGGAACTTATGAACGACTGGTCGGCAGGCCTCAGCCTGATGGTCATCGGGCTTATCGAGGTCATAGCCATAAGCTGGATCTACGGTAATAACCTTTAACCCCGCGCCGCCATTTTGTTTCAGGGCTTTGCTTTGCTGTCAGGAAACGGAAATGACGTGCCTCGAGATCTTTACTCTGACTGGATGTGTTTTTTTTTGTCTTTCGTCTTATGTTCTAAACGTTAAAACGTTAAAATTATGCCCTACTATTGGAAAAAAGTGCAAGAAATTTGTTTTTGAATAGATTTGGGTTTCTCAAAATTTACAAAGTCTAAAAATGTACACGTCTCATCAGAGAAAACTCTTGGCACGAACATCGTCCGTGGCGCTATGCGTAAGTGTCGTCTGATCTCCATGGTAACCGTGCATCCTTTTCCCAGGGCGGGAATTACATGGTTGAGCTGATGAATGATTGGTCAGCCGGCTTCAGCCTGATGCTGATTGGTCTGGTTGAGTGTATCGTCATCGCCTGGATCTACGGTAGTTCTAATTGGACATGACGGAGCACAGAGCACGTTTTTTTCGCCGTGAAACCGTTCATATTGTGTTGTTTACGTTCGTAGTATTTAACGTTGATGTTATAACAGAGAGGCTTGTCGAGGGAGAAAAATCTTGGCTGAAAAGAGAAAAAAGTAGATAATAAATTAATTAGAATGGGTCTGTCCTGACCATTTTCAAACGAAAGCCCATGATTTTAGCTTACTGAGAAAACATAAATTTACAATACAACTTCTGGATGCATATTTTTTTTGTTCACAAATCATCGGACAATAATGAATGGACAAGACAGTTACTTGTATCACGCCTTTTCGGCAACAAAAGACCAAGGCAGTTTCTATTGAACATAAAGCCGATAGTGGCTGGCGTTTAAACAGACGCCATTTTGTCGCAATGCACCATGGAATGTAAACACTACGTGGACGCCATTTTGTCTTTAAACTAGACAAGTGTCTTCAAGAATCACTACAACAGACAGCATGCGATTAAGCTACAGTTATGTTAGTGGTTTCGTCAGGTTTATGTTGTGGCTAGTTTGACGTGCGAAAAGAAATCTGTGCTCCGTGAAGCCAAATAAGACCACTGAAGAACAAGTGACCACTGACCCCGTTACCTGCATGCACTATCCCGTAGATACGTCGCTTGTCTTTCAGTGGTCTATTTCCTGAAATTAGAATTACCCCACCATCCTGGTAGGTGTACAAATCGTCAACTTTTCCTGACCAGCTAACATTCATTGTGCTGTGCATCCGTCAACCTTACCCCCCCCCCCCCCTCCTCCCACACACACACTTCCCTAGAATTATGCATGTGAAGTTTTACAGGCAATCCAAATGTTTTCATTATAATATAAGATTCATAAACCAATCAAATAGTAAATGATTGATGTCAAGTAACTTTTACAATGACACATTTGTCTAATCTGTTACCTATTTTTTTTCTATAAAGTATAATACATGTATCGGATTCAACAGTTAGTAGATTGTCTGTATTTATTTACCATGACAACTTCGTTGTGTTTTTTTACCATGTTGCTGCTTCCAGGAACGGATAACTTTTTCCGGGATATTGAGATGATGATCGGATTTAAGCCGAACCGCTGGTGGTGGATTTGTTGGAAATTCCTTACACCTGCCATCCTGGTGGTAAGTAAATAGGTATTGTGGCAAATTAGATTAATCATTTAGCCAATGGTAGCGTCTCTGAAGTTAACGTCACAAACAGCATGCTGGTTGGTTGGTTGGTTGGTTGGTTGGTTGGTTGGTTGGTTGGTTGAACCTGGAATGAACCTGGAAGAGTCAAATATAGAAGAACTTTATCGCACGACTATTGTACATGGTACAAAGTATGGCAAGAGTTCGTTAACATAACACAAAGTGGAAGTATAGAATAAGACTTAACATCATAATTACTAATACAATACAATAAGGGCTATAAGTTTGCACGTGAGCAATTGGCTACAAAACGACTAACAAACGCAGACTTTACACTTCAGACGGTCAGCGCCCTCTGGCAGAACATGCAGCAACTGCACTGCAGAAATATAAGCAGAACTATAAATACGTATTTGTAATAGCAAATCGAAATCTACCTGACAAGTTCCAGGTTTAACCATCCAGCATGGCGGCAGCAATGACGTGATGGTCACGTGAGTGCAGATCCTATCCAATATTCACTCTCGTTCCCAAAGTCACTTTGCTTTCAAGCTAGCCCCGTCTCGTTCCCAGGTGATCTTGCTGTTTTACCTGATCGGCATCAAGCCCGCTATCTACGGAGGTCGGCTGGAGTTCCCTACCTCGGGCCAGGCGCTGGGCTGGCTCATGACGCTCACGTCACTTGTCGTCATCCCCCTACCGGGAATCTACTACATCTGCAAGGCCGAGGGAACATTCATGGAAGTAAGGCTATATCGTTTTTTTAGCCTCAATCTCTGCTGGTATTTCTCTTTAAAATGTATTCTGGCGATGCCACAGGGACGGACAATTTTTGTATAATATATTATTTGAAAGTACTATGCGTTTTCTTTCTCTTTCACATCGTCCAACGTCTGTAGAATACTAATAGACTCAGCTTGGGGCGCATCAGCCAAGCTCTTTAGCAGCCAGAAACGCAGTAAAAATCAGAAAGTCGGGGTCTGCAATGTAGGCTATGTTTCTAGTATGCCTTTGTCATTGTAGCAGAGTCATGCATAAAGATATAGTATGTCACAATTGTAGTGACAAGGAAAAGATAGGGCCGCTGGATGAGCCGTCTTTGTTTATGTCGTTTTCTCTCAGCGTGTTTGCAAAGTGGTAACTTTGTTACAGATTTTCGTAGCAAAACCTTTGTTGGATCCGTTGGCATGTGTGGTGGCCTTCATCTTGAATTGTGACGTCACAGGGTCGCGATACCAGTTTATTGGGAGGGGTGTTTTTTGGGGTCACTAGCGTTCTCTCTATTTTCAACAAATCGGCCCACAACCATCACGCATTCAACTCAAATAAAAAGAAAAATTCAATACCAATCCATAGTCATAAAAAGACCCCGTAATCGCTAAACTAACATTGCAAACCTCAAGTATGTGTAACTGTAGTTATGTTGTTTTTCTCTCAGCGTGTGCGCAAAGTGACGAGGCCGCTGCCCGAGTGGGGCCCACATCTCGAGGAGAACAGGGAGCTGGACGAGCGGTACTCCAAGAAGGGAATCCCGCTAGCTGACTACAGGGACGCCGACAACACTCCTACCATCGCCTGATGAAACAACCGGGAAATAACCCAATCAACAAACAAAAATCCGGGGCGACGGCCATTTCATGTCAGGAGAGAAGAATAAGAAAAAATGAGTTTGGACGTTTTCCTGTGTTGGTGACTGGTATAACTGTAGGGTTTCTCCCTCCACTCAGACTGGCCGAAATCAAAATCCAACGTTGAATTTCCGCCCAGGAAGGCTAACCCAGGATTCGTGACGTCACAAAAAGGTCAAAGGTGGAGTGAAGTCGGCACCGTCCCCCGTCCCTCATGAGTAAAGGGCTCAGCACGTTGTGGAAGTGTAGAATGTTCACATTTACAACCGCGCGTCCAAAACTCGCCAGTAACCGCCTTTGATCCAGCTACTTCACAAGCAGATAAACAAGCGACCAAGCCTATTTTTGTTTGGAGGTTTGTAAGATATTGTCGTTTTCAGGACCATTATCAAACCTCTCCGATTCAAATCTGAACTTTATCTCATTCAAGTCCAGGACAAAAATCAGCTGTTAATTCTCAGTTTTCTTTCTAATATTTACAAAAAAAAGGATGGAAGTCAGTGCTATAACCTTCCTTTACATCATTTTAAGTTCAGGACAAAACCAGCTTTTAATTCTCATTTTATCCTTCTATAATTTACTAGAAAAAGATGAAAGTAAGTGCCATAACCTTCCTTTTAATTCTGTTGGTAAATGGCACTCGCCTGTTGTAAATAACTTTACCTGTAAGATTAAGAAACGAGATGTGACAAGTTCTCACTGTATTTTGTACTAATATATAATCCTTCAACCAATCATTGTAAATAAACTTGCCATAGGAAGTGTTAGAAACGAACGTAGAACTGTTCTTGTAAGTACCATGTAGTCTAAGTTATTGTGACTGGATATTGAATGTACGTTTGCTTTATCGTATTGAACCTAAATTACTCTCTAGCGCTAGCTGTGTGTTGGCTACATTTGATCGTTATGGCGGTGTCACACTCATCGTAGACAGTCGTGTGATTCTGATGTCGTTGAATTCTCAAGCCGGTCGAGAGAGAACAAACCAGAACAAACCGACAACAATCTTAGACAGTTGCATTTTGTACGATAAATTTACGACTACCAGTTCGCAATCGTACGAACATCGTACGATCAATGTGACTGCGCCGCAAAGCATGTGAGGGAATAAAAGATGTGAAGACATAGCTAAGCACAGGACGAATTCAAAGCAGGAATGTATTGTTATTTTTCGAAATGAATTTGTACCAACAGAATTTTGTATAGGTAGTTTGCATATGACATTTCTGTTGTCTTTGTAGAAGGCCAGCCAATGTCTAATCATAAAGTAAGAGTACCTCGGCTTTCAGACAAAGTATGTATGCATGTTTCTCTAACATTGGACCTCTACCGTTATACATGTAATTAGTTTAGAACTAACGTTCGCCTTTCTGAGATATAACAGACTCTGAAATCGTTGTTGTGCATGAATTTTGAATTGTGTCACCTTCTGAACTTAGGTCGTCAGATGTCTTCCGAAAATAACATTGTACAGTGTGCAATGTAATCTGTCACCAATGTGACAAAGCGCTTAGGGTCCGGTTAGCGTTCGAATTCGATAACTTTTGTCCTACTATAGTTGTACTTGTGTCGCACAGACTTCAACTGTCCTGATGAAAAGACTGTCCTTGTTGGCGGTTGGTTCTGTCACAGCCTGCTTGAAAATTCTACGAAAGGTTACGACGTTTTTCGAGGAAGATGATCGGGTCCTTATCAGTCGCTTGCATTGTATAGATCCATCGTTTTGCACGATAGTTGCCACTGAAAATAAAAGTTGTTATAACGTATCTCCTAGTTATATGGACATAGAATGATGGTCTCTTGTTGTGGAAAGTCGAAAATTGAAGAATCTTTATAAAGTTGAACGTGAATGGAAATTAGATTCATGTATATGTAAAGTTCGGACAGTATGAGTTTCATTTACAGTGTATCATGTAGCAAATTTGAATAGCCAACTGCCAAGCATGGTGACAAACGTCAATTGTAGTGACAACTGTTAAAGTCGTTAACAGAAGCTAAAGGCAACGACTAAAAAAAAAACACGTTTGTAATCCATGCGTTGTAATTGTCTTGACTACTGTATATCATTAGTCCTAGCGGATTTCGTGCAAACTGCATGCTACTGTGTTATGTGTAAGCTTTGCGGAATTAATTTTCTATTTGAAGAAATGTTTTCTAACAGTGAAGTAAATGATGGATTCCTTTAATATCACGTCAATAAAAGTTTGTTGACTAACCGAGTGGCCTTGTCATGTTTGTATCCAATGCGCTATAGAAAGACGGGGCACAATATAATGCTTTTATCATATAGCCAGATAACGTCGACCAATCAGAAGTCCCCATTGCAAATCAATTATAACGCCGTAATGTCACAGAAGTGCTGAGTAATGAATCTCAAGTTGTGAATAATGATTCTCGTGTGGTGATAAATGGTGTTGACCAATCAGAAGGAGGTATACACATTACATTGACCAATCAGAAAGACACGCAGAAGGGAGGAATGATGATGAATAGAGTAGACTTGGAAAGAGATTTGACATGTCAAGATTGCAATGTTACGAAATGTTTTCTGTCGAAATTTTGGTTTCAAAATGAAATCTGCAATCTTATGTACAAAAAGGATAGATGTAAACTTTCAACTGCATTACTTTAGATTTGGACAAATATATTTACATGTATAGCATTAAGGGATCTATGCGTCATACAGGTATCTGTAACTCTTATATGGGTCAGTTTGGATAGGCTATATGATATAACGTTATAATGACCCGCCTATCTCTCGGTGTATATGGTGTCATAACGCCTGGCCATGTGCTATAATCACCTAATAAAACCACCGAGTGAGCGAAGCACATGACCAGGCGTTCTGACACTATATAACCTCTGGACGGGTAATTAACTCTTTATTATTGACTCATCATTCGAGGAGGAAATAAATGCGCTACTAGAATTATGGGGAACAAAAAATACATATTTTTATGCAGAGAGAACAAAATAGATTCCAGAGTCGGGTTTAGATACCAGGCTGAAATTATTCTGACAAAATAACAGGAATTACTATAGACGACCTCTAGCGAAGAGGAGCCAATCTGCAGCAGACGTTTCAGACATATGGAAGAAATCAACTTTGAAAACTATCCTGTTTCAATACAATGAGCACTTTCATGGTAGACGTCACAGCTGCGTTGCGCAGTAGAGTGCGAAAATGGGAATACAACTTAAGTCCCTACACTAAACATTTGAAAACCCTTTTTTATGTGGAAAATTTTGGTCCATTTTGGACACTTTTGGGCTAGAAGGAACAGGTAGGGTCTAAGCTTTCCTAGTTTGGTCAAAACTTGTACGTTTCAGTAGTTTAGTTGGCGTAAGGAGATATCTGAGTGGTTTGGTTTCACATTCCCTGAGTGGATGGTTACAGCCTAGGTCAAAGCTGAGGTTTGTTTTCTTGTGTCAGCTGTCACGAGCGATCGAGCTGGTCAATTATCTGTTTTCTTTGCATTATTCTAAAGTAGACTTTAGAAGTTGTGGCTTTCTGGTGCATAAGAATTTTGGGGGCTTGCAATGTCAGTATTAAAGTACTTTTCTGAGCCCCCAGGATCATCTTGGGGGGCGCTAAAAGCGCGATTTAGGCTCCGGAACTCAAAAGGATCTGTCCAGCTTGTGGAAAGAGCTAGTACGTGTGCCACGGAGATCGCATAAGGACATAATCTTTGCATGATACGTGTTGATCCATACACAGCTGGAAGAGCTCATTCTTGTATGAGGGGGACATTTTTGAAAATTCAATTTTGGGCTTTGTCGATTATCAAAAAGGTCCAGGTTTTTTTTGGTAGTGGCATTTTTGGATGGTCCAGTATGAATACGGGTGCCTGGAAGAGCCCATCCATGCATAGGTTTCAACTTGGGAGAGATCCATTTCTGACTGGTCTTCTATCAATTCTTTATTCAAATACAAACATTGCAGACATACAATAAACGTTACTTTTTGCATTAGAAAAGTCGCTTTTGCATGGGGAGGGAAATGGGCGATACGTGTTGTATTTGCTCGTGCAAATATTGCCTTTCTAGTAACATTTACCTTGGCCATTCAGCATGGTATGACAATATTTCCTTGAAAACCAGTAAAGAAAAATATTTCAATTTTGACCAGTACTATATGCAAATCTTCTCATGTCATTACTTTCAGCTTGTAGATAGTCTGGGATTTTTATGGGTTGACGTGGTTATGGGGGCCGATTCACTCCTCAAACTGCTCTCCTCAAACTGCTGGGAAGGCCACAGTGGGGGGTACTTCCATATTGCGATACCCAGGGTAAATTGACGCAACCCCCCGCTGTCCTAAGCTGTAATCAATCTGTTCTTACCACCGGGCAGGGGGCTTGGCACTAAAAGCGCGATTTAGCCAGGCAAGGCTCCGAAACTGTCCAGCTTGTGGGGCGAGCCAGTAAGTGTGCGACGGAGATCGCATAAGAACATAATCTTTAAGGAAATGCATTCCCATCCATAGGTGGAACAAATAAAAATATAACACAAGTAGCCTTATTCTTCTCTTATCATGTATGTATATGAATATTCTGTATATATCATGTTCCTTGGTGTCATGTAGTTTTGTGTAAAGCAATGTACTTATTTTTGCAAATTGTTAAGCTTATGTGGATCTAAATAAACCAAAAACGCAAGGTGTCTGGGTTGATCTTACTTCACCGTAAGGAAAGTACTAACGTAGCACTCTTAGTTCTGAAATAATATTTGTTCAAAACGCACCTAGAAATCAGAAAGGCATCTGCCAAGCAGATATAGAAAGGCACCATAACTCGAGGAGTTCCTGGCAGATATTGAAAGGCCGGAGCACACTACCACTGCAGTGCCCTTTCTCTGCCATTTTTGGATAGCTTGAAGTGAGAATCTAAGCCAGAAGTTTAGAAATTCGGTTTACTGGGGCTCATATGATCGTTTTGGTTGTTATTCTAGCTCTGTAGGATGTGTTTTCGAGGGTCTACTGTTGTTTTTTTGCGACACCGCACCCCTTCACATAAAGCGTTAAGGATGGACTGCCCACGCGGTAAACAAGTTATTTATTGTCCAGTTAAAAAACTTTGCCTTTCTATATATGCTTGGATCTCTCAAGTTTTGGTGTTCACAGAGGTTTCTTGATAGGAGGCATGATGTTCAGCACGTTCTTGTGATAATAGATCAACTGGGGTAGGTTGCAAACCCTTTTAAAAGCTAGAATACTAGATTCGGTGAACTCTCTGATAGTCTCCAACCAGACCCAACGGATTGCAAAGACCGTACCCAACTGGAAGAAGGAGCTTGTAATGCAAAACGTACTTCCTCTGCCAGTTTGATACGGTCTTTATGCAACCTATAGATCTGCTTGGAGATTACTCTCTGACACACTCCCACCAGTACGAAATCGGACACCACGTAAGTAGGTCACCTGTCAAGTGCTAACGAGGTATAGAGTGACAGGCGGTCGGACAGATTCCTAAAATTCCTGTGCAATTCTGGGACCTCTTGTAAAACGGGCGTAGAATATACTAGTAAGCTCGCTCGTAAAGCTTTGCTAAAAACACCATTGCAAAGGAAGTACAGTTTACATTTTACACATATTTCTAGCATAGATTGTTTTATCACCATAAATGTTTTATGATGTGTGATGATATATTGCTATGCCACTCTGTCAGTCATGTAATGTCTAGGCACATGACATACCTCCTTGTATTAGCCCTTCATGCAAAGCCCTAGAAACATTTTTACTCTGAAGCATATATCATTTAACTGCCATTTGGTCTCTTTACATGACATGCTGTTCTCTACTATATTCTGTCTGTGCGAGATATGCTAGACCTTGCTTTCCGAAGTGTCGATGACGATGCCATGTGTTCTACAGCTTTAAGACTTGTACGACTTCTTGAAATAGAAATAAATGTATTAACTAAGAAATCACGTCTTCCGGAAGAGTAGGCGTTAAGCAATGGTAAAAGCGAAAAACTAAGTGAGACGGTATTATAACATTTACACCAGGACTTAAGTACTGACGTCAGTATGCTCTATCCTGCCGCATGGTCTTAAGGGCCTTATAAAGCGTCCTTGGAACAATGTATAAACACCCACACTCACGCCCCTTTTCCCCCTCCTACTGCAACATTGGGCTGCTCAAAAAATAATTGAAAAAGGGGGGAGGGGATGGAAGAGGCTGCATTAGAAGGCGGTAAGGTTCAAGCATCAGGATCAGGAAACAGGAAGGGTTTGGGCAATTTTGGATTAGGAATTAGGGGGGGTGACCAATTTTTGGATTGGAGCTAGGGTAGGGAAAAAAAACCTGATTTTGTACCTCTTCCACCCCCGTCCATTTTTAGGAGCAGCCCTTTGAGTCCCCACCAACATGAATCACTTTGTTTGTTTGTTTGTTTGTTGTTTGTTTATTTGATTAACCAGGAATACAGTATCGCCTGGTGGCGTTTTTCAACGATTCCTGGGGGGTTCAACCCTTTACATAATAGTACATAGCAAAAATTCAAATAATAGCGAATAATACAGAAATTAACTTAAAAATATAACTATTCATCAAACAGAAATCCTGAGTTAGATTATAACTGAAATAACAATAACATAATAGACTAGAAATATTTGGCCAAAAATGTAATGATGAAGAATCAAAACAATAACCCAAACTTAAATATGAATAAACAAGAAGTTGAATATGCATATCAATTTGTAAATCATAAGAAAACTCATGTTAATAATGTGGGTCACTACAAAACGTACAATATCGACATTCTAGAGCACCAACCAACCAACCAACCAACCAAAAATCACCCACCTACTAACCAATAACCAACCAACCAACCAACCAACCAACCAACCAACCAACCAACCAACTAACCACCCAACCATCTTAATTATTTTAACAACTGGAGAAAAATGGAAGTCCCAGCCGTCAAAGTTAGATGTAAAACTTTACTCAGCATTGCTAGTTAAGTATTCAGCAATGTATCCTAACTATGACGTCACCTCCTCCGCGTCATAAACAGTGACGTAAACCTCGCTCAATTGTCCTGGATACTAATACAGCGCTTGCGTATTCGAATGGTATTACTTACCGAAACGCAAATAGGCAGCCAACATTGCAGGTGAACATTCACATCTGTGCATCGGTACCTTTGCAGAAGGTAAGAAACGACAGCTTTCTTTTTAGCACACTTCTACCACAATGCGCTAGCCATGTGTCGATATGCGCCCATTACTTTGTATAAGTTTTTGTAGTTTATTTGTATCTTATTTCTAACTTTCATTGTATTTTATCATGAGTAAGATTTCAATTACATGGCGACAGCGTGTGGTCGTTTGGCGTAACGGCAGGGTGTTCGGCCCAGAAGGCAGAACCTAGTGGCCTCGGGTTCGAATCCCCTGACACGACATCGATGTAATGCCCTTGGGAAAGGCATTTTACACGGCTTTCCTCACTCCACCCAGGTGTAAAATGGTTATATTGTTCTCTGTACATGGCAATGTTGAAATAAGTTATGAAGAGCGCGGTGCATTGTCTGTCCAAAACCAACAAAAACGGTTATCGAAATGCTTGATTTTCGAGTTTACTTTGTTAACTGCATCTGACAAACTGACTGCATATTGATTTGTAAGATCTACTGTAAATGCATTTAAGTTCGCGTGGTTTTTATTTCGTGCTAAGGCGAAAATGGAGTGTTTGCGGTGGTTTTGAGTTGTCGGCAGCGCTATAGTCACCTATTGCTACAGTATTAGACAAAAATGTTCCCCGTGGTTTTAAGTTTCCGGCAGCGTTATAGTCACATACTGCTACAGTATTGAACAAAAAATTTCGCGGTGGCTTTAATTTCGCGATAAAACGCGAACATAAAACCACCGCGAACATTTCTGCATTTACAGTATCTTATCCCTACTAAGCAATTGAAGCATGTACGATGCTTACTTTCATGAGCGATCCACCCACCAGTCTTTTCAAAAGAAATCAACAGGTGGAAATTGCGTATCTGTATTTACCTGTTACTCTCCAAGCAGAAGTTGGTGGGGAAAATTGTGACCTTTTTATCATATGCCCTACTTTTTGTCCGCTCTCCCACCAAGAGAGGTTGTTATCATATATAACACACCAGCTTATGTGGAGTATTTGCTAGATATAAGAAACACGTATTTCAAAAGAGCGACAAAACATTTCAATGTGCCTAACACTTGTCGACGCAACTCAATATCAGGTATTTTTAAGGTTAGCAATTCTTTATATCAAGTACGTTTTCCTTGGTTTGCATTGCATATACAGGTAGCCAAGGGTACCATCCTTCGTAGTAACCGCTGGCTAGCTCTCTTTGCATGCTAACCTAGTTGTGTCCAAATATTTGACATAGAAAAACAACTTGAAGGCATATTGAGCAGCAAATGTTACGAAGAACGTTATCATAATGTTAGCAATAAGTAACTGCTTGGGGTGCCAAGAAATTAAAGGTCAGATGCTAAAGCCACAGTTTTTTATTTATTATTTGATATAAGCATTATGGGAATTTCAATCACTACTATATTGCACCCAAGGGGATTAATCAGAAGCAGAAATAATGATTTCTCAAAAACCAGACGGCATTTTAAAAATCTTACGTCTTACATTAACAAAAGGTTGTGACCTGATTGAGCTTTGATTGAAAGCTTTGATTACGCACAAGGATCTGCTTCTATATTATAAGCACGCAGGCCCCTTGAAAAATAAGAAGGTTTTTTTTCCAATCTTACGTCTTATACCAAACGCCAAATAACTAGTTACCAAGCAACTGAATTTTGGAAACCGTCTGGCGTTTCAAGTAGCATCTACTACTTTTCGCGTTGCGGACTATTCGCACCCTTAGTGTCATGTATAACTAAGATACCCAGGCCAAGCACAAATTCTATAGTTTTTCACCGAGAGTTTTAAAGTCTTTACTACAAAACTACCATCCATTTGAAGGGTTAAGCTGTTGAGCCAAACGGGACCAACTCTTGGGTAATATAAACTCCTTTGCCAGTTGGATACGGTCTTTGCAACCGTTAGATCAGCTTGGAGATTAGGTTGAAAATGCTTTATCTGAAGTGTGGCACGACGGACTATACCGTATTCCAGTCTTGATGATATTGAAAGGTTCTCAGTGCGTCATTCTACTCCACATGACAAGCAAAGCTAATATAATTTGAATCTACTATGTAACTGGTAACAAAGAAAGCCTTGGAAAAAGGTTTTGTTTAAATGTCAAGGAGGTCCTTTGTAATGTATTGCCGCTAAAGTAAAGAACAGATAACGGGTGTGAAATACTTCCCCATGCGGCACGCTAAAGCAAAATATTAGCGCTAATTGCCTACTAGGCATGTGAATGAATCAGGCTCGCGGGCCCTGATAGATTATTCATCCGCGGATCCCCGCTAGAAATCTACCGGATGTCATTCAGCTTACGTGATGCTTTGTATGATTAGACGATAATTATGCTACTTGCACAATCAATGATGTAATTTTACAAACCCGCTGTGTTCCATGATTTGACTATTCAAATATGTAACTGAGGAAGAGAGGAATGTTGATAGATAGAACATATGCAAATGTAGGCATAATTTGCATTATTAATGAGAAACTACTAGAATTTCAAACTTGTGAATGTGAACATCGTTGAATCAAATTATGCTAATAAGGGCCTCATATGCATAATTGATGATAATTGCTAGCATAGCTTTCTTTGTTAAGCTCATACTTTGGACAACTTCTTTGAGTGGAGAAGAGGATCAACTAGTGTGATTTATAAAAAATGAGAAACAATCCATTGTATTCTGATTTGATATGATATTGTCAGGACTCCCTTCAAAAAATTAATTACTTAGTTGACTGAATGGACTACCCTAAAGATTCATAAACAAAGGATTAATCTGTTTTTTTGTTTTGTTTTTGTTCACAGAATCATGATGCGTAGAGTTGCAGTCACTCTTACATTGCTGATAGGATGCTGCCTGGGTAGCTGGGACGTTCAATCAACCGGCTTAAATGGTGGGCAAGCGATGCAGTTGTTATTCTCTCTAGAGTAGAGTTTTCTGTTAGGAGTTCTTTTACAGTTCAAACGGTAACCGTTTGTTTCGCTACATTGTCAGTTCGCTACAGTCGTTACGCTACATGGCAGAAGTATTTTCACTACATGGCAGACTTGTTTTTCGCTACATTGTAGAAGTCGCTTCTCTACATTTGAATGTTATTTCTCAAGATAGAGTCCATTGCAAGTCACCAATAGGGATTTTGAATAACATTTGTAATAATTTTGAATTGATTTTAATAAAAGAATATCTGAGGGACAATAGTTTTGAATTTTTCTAAAAAAAAGTGAATATGACATTTGAATCTGTTCGGATTCAATTTGATATTTTGTTACATTTTGAAAGTTACTGCGCAAAAATTTCTTTATTTAGAATCTCAACATCGATATGATTCTTTCAATTTAATAAATATTTACACAAAAATGTAAGAAAATGGTAAATGATTGTAGAATGGTAGTGGGCCCCCATAAATGTCGGTGCTGATCCGACTCTTCTGTCTGCTTTTGTACATCTTAAGATTTCACTGCAGGACACTTTGGGTTCTTTTGTGGAAACTTAAGCTTCATTCCCTACACTTCGCAAGGATGTACGAATTGCTTTCTTCCCAGCAATCTGACCTATTTATAAAGATGTTACAAATAATGGTAAAAAAATGGTAAAAATGGTAAATATTAGTAGAATGCTGTACTGTTACCGTTATCTAGAAACTGTTTGAAATACCATATACCACATCATGAATATAAAATTTTAGAAAACCGGGAAAATACTTATAAAGTTGAAATCAGATTCAAAACATCAAATCTCCTGTGACAAAATAATCACAATGAATTGAAAACATTTCTAAATTATAACAATAACAACCCTCTTGGTGACTTGGAATGGACTCTAGACTATAAGCTTTAGAAATGGTTTTACTACAAACAAGATTACGGTTTGTCCATGAATGAAATCCGCAGTATTACCTTTTTTTAAAGTTCAAGCTGCATTAGGCTATGAGCTCGAAGATTTTCATACGCGTCATACGGCGGGCGAAACCGGTTCATAAGGCGTGGGGATTCAAGGCGAAATAGATTCAAATGCGTGCGTTTGCTGAGCGCATGGATTGTGATGCGCTGCCATTAAATGACCCATGCATGTGTTTACGGTAAGGACAAATGACAGTGTTTGTAGACGCGCTAGGCCCGAAAACTTTTTACTTGGGTTTAGGCGGGCGTATATAAATCTACCTAGGAGGGCGGGCATCACTCCCGGTGCCGTAGAGATATTAGTACGGGGAGCGACCTATGGTATGGTTACCATGCAAGCTAAGCGCAGGCCTGTTTCTATAAGCCCGTCCTTTTAGCCGCTGCGTAGTGGCCTCCCCCTTTCTGTTAGGGGTATGGATCATTGAATTAGGCAAAAAGAGGAGTAATACTTTAAGCGATCATACATTATGTGTACCCTGGCAAAACAAGGTTTTATTTCCTGTATGTAACGTTAGCGACTCATATCCGTCTTCTTGAATATCTGAAGCCCGTATCTCTCAACGTTCCTGTTAGCCTGTCGTCTTGGCCTCGACTAGGCCTATCTGTGGGGGGTATGGATCATTGAAATAGGCAAGAATTAAAGAGGAATAAGTACTTTAAGTGATCAAACTTCATGTGTACCCTGGCAAAACAAGGTTTAATCTACTGTAACGTTAGCAACTAAAATCCGTATCCTTGAATATCTGAAGCCCGTATCACTTAACGTTCATGTTAGCATGTCGTCTTGGCCTCGACTAGGCCTATATGTGGGGGGTATGGATCATTGAATTAGGCAAAATTAAAGAGGAATAATACTTTAAGTAATCAAACTTCTTGTGTACCCTGGCAAAACAAGGTTTAATTTACTGTAACGTTAGCAACTAAAATCCGTATCCTTGAATATCTGAAGCCCGTATCAATTAACGTTCCTGTTAGCCTGTCGTCTTGGCCTCGACTAGGCCTATCTGTGGGGGGTATGAATCATTGAATAAGGCAAGAATTAAAGAGGAATAATACTTTAAGTAATCAAACTTCATGTGTACCCTGGCAAAACAAGGTTTAATTTACAGCATGTAACGTTAGCAACTCATATCCGTCTTCTTGAATATCTGAAGCCCGTATCACTTAACGTTCCTGTTAGCCTGTCGTCTTAGCCTCAACTAGGCCTATTTGTGGGGGGTATGAATAATTGAATTAGGATAAAAGAGGAATAATACTTTAAGTGATCATACTTTATGTGTGCCTGGCAAAACAAGATTTAATTTTGGTTTAATTTTGTTTTAATTTTGCTTCCTTTGAATCGCTTATTTTCGAAATATGACCTAAATGTATGTTCAGGGACAGTACACTGTATTGAGACAAGACACCAACCTTTAGAAATATTCATTTGATAGACAATACAAAGGGGTACTTCTGTTGATGGAATTCAAAGCATGAAACATAGCCAAGAAAACGCGTAGTTTCTGTATATGTGCAATGTATTGCCCACTTTTAGGGACAAGCCGAGGCAACGAAATAACACATAAACCTTTGCAAGCATTTATTCGATAGACAATACGCAGGGTTACATCTGATAAAATATTGAATTCCAAAAACATTATATTTTGACATCTTATGGACTTCAAATTTAGCCAAAAATGTTGATTTCCGCATACGTCGAAAATATGGCCTACTTTCAGGGACAAGTACACAGCAACGAAACAAGACATCAACCTTTGCAAGCATTCATTTGATAGACAATACGCAGAGTTACATCTGATAAAAGATTAAATTCCAGAAACATCTTACTTGGATACTTTTAGAGCTTGGCCCGTTGCCATGGCAACAATCTGTGTTGAGCAGAAAAAAAGGTATTGTGAGGGGGTGTGGGCCAAGTACTATCACTGTGCAAAATTTGAGCCGAATCGATTTTTGGCCCCTGCCACCATTGTTTGATCCTTACAGACATTTGCTCTTAAGAAAGAAAGAAAGGTAGAAAGATAGAAAGAAAGAAAGTAAGAAAGAAAGAAAGAAAGAAAGAGAGAGAGAGAGAGAGAGAGAGAGAGAGAGAGAGAGAGAGAGAGAGAGAAAGAGAGAAAGAGGAAAAAGAGAAGGATAAAAGAAAGCTTGTCACAACTTGGTCAGATGGACACACTTAGTAGATCTAGTTTTGCATGACAGACTCAATGATAAATCTCATTCTCGTCACGCTGTGATCACCCGGAAAAGCGTGCCGCCCGGAGCTTTTCTGATTACCGGTGTGTTGAGAATGTTATTCATGCATCATCTTAGAAAACGCCGGTCAGCCTTTGTATGGGAAATGGTAGTGTTGGCGATCAGAGGTGACGAAATACGTCCTATCAATTTGCTGTTTCAATCACAGATAGGATCAGAATGGTAATTTTGGTATCGTTATGATGTAATATGACGTAATTATGACGTCATTTTATGTCATGTCATTTATTGGCTTAGATACCACCAGTAGCTTTTGCGAAAACTACTCTGATGAGAGTTTCCACAACAATTAACTTATCGACGTCAGACATGACTGTACCTGTGCTACAATCCCCACATATCGGATGAGAATGGTAATTTTGGTACCGTTATGATGTAATATGATGTAATTATGACGTCATTGTATGCAATGTCATTTATTGGCTTAAATGCCACCAGTAGCTTTGTGATGAGAGACAGAGAAAGAGTACGCCATTATGTGGGATGAAAAAAATATCAGAAAATAAAAGAAATAAAGCTTAAAGTATCTGAGGTAAGATGGCAGAAAAACATTTGCCATGCGTAAGCTTCGACATGATGATCTGCATTTTGACGGGTCAACTTAACATTGATGCGCAGTGTTTCATTTTTTTGTAGGAAATCGCTATCAAGATGCTGGGCACTTGGAGAAGATCCTACTGTTGCAGGGACGCTTGCTTCAAGACAAGGCGGCTAAAGCCATGATCAGTGGGCACATAACGACCAACCCAGACCGCAATGACAAAGGCAGTCAGTGGGGGCCGTGGTGGTTTGTTCCAGATCGACGCATGCTCATCGCTTGGCTCAAACGCCAACGAATGGAAACAACCAGAAGCATCGACGCTGTCTCCAACGGAAATGGAACGATCCTCGGCGGCTTGAACCCCAACAGCTGGTCTGAGTATGGGCGGATGGCTCCTCCCATTGGACGAGAGACCACCTCAACGGGCGTCAACTCCAGGGCAATAAATGGAACGATCCCCTTCAGCTGGAACCCCAACAGCTGGTCTGAGTTTGGGCGGATGGCTCCTCCCAGACGCTGACGAGGACGTGTCACCTGAGTGCCTTCCGTCACCGTTGCTTTACCAATTGTAGTGGTTATATGTCGTAATTCAAGACCTGACGATGAGCTTCAGGCCTTAGGTTTTAAAAAGAAAAGAAAAGAAGAAAGTTACACCACTATAGGGTGCCCAAAAACTTAATCCCAGTAGCGCCAGAATGGATTGAAACAGTCATCTGTACTGGGATTATGGAACTAAAGAAACATGAATAGATAAATCAAACATGCCTCCAGTAGTTGTCTTCATTGTGTGTGAATTGGAAGTGTGCAAGCTTATAAGGATGAATACGAATGTAGTTGAGTCAATTATGGGAAAACAACAGCAAATTTGTCTGAGTTAGCGTATGGCATAAAAGTTCATCTGTGTTGGTAGAATTCACTATTAACAGGACTTAATTTTTCGTCCAACACTGTAAGAGAAATTTGGACTTACCCCCAATTTTCGGTTGACCCCATCAACCCTGTTCACGGAATGACCCGGCTACTGCAACGTGACGTCAGCGACACGTGAGCGCAGTAGCGGGTCAAATTTGTCTGAGAGTCACTTCATCACAAAGGTAGCCTTCCGACTCCTAAGCATTGGCAATGAATATCACACATTCAACTCAAATAAGTCGTCTGCTTGGAACTAACTTTGGGACAATTTTAAAGCAAGGACCTGATCCTTTTAGATACGATTGATTTTGTAAGTGTTCGATTTCAAATCAAATGATAAATATCGCACGCCGTAACTGACACAAATATCGTCAAGTAAATGAAATGATAAGCCAAAGTTGATACTAGACAATACAAGAAGAGATAATTGAAAAGACCACGTAAAAACACATTTTCATACTGTTAATCTGGTTGGCCGACAAAATTTGATAGAGATTGTGAGTGGATTTCGATGTTTTGGCAGCCAAACTGGGTCTAATACAAATCCTTTTATTCCCGTCTTAAGCTAGGGTCACTCTTCCAATTCGGGGCCCGGCCGGGCAGTCTTTGGGAACGAAAATTGTGATATAAAAGACACCAAAACCACAAAACGTACTCAAAATTATTTAAGAGCATAGCTTGTGCAAATTTACTGACATATACTTTCATTTTTTGTTTCCGCAAACAGCCCGGCCGGGCCACGGTTAGGAAATATGACCCTAGCATTACGTGATAAACGAGACGATAAGTTAGTGTGGTCAGACCGGGGATCATGACCACTCCCTTCCAGCGGAACCACAAAGCGCTCAGGCCGCCCGGGTCACTCCTGGCATCCCGCCGGCAACCAGATGTGTTCCCGCGATGGTATCACTCACCCTTCACCCCAGCCCGCAACACGAGGACTGAAATATACACACCTCCAAGACGTCTCAAATTCTTCAAGATGTCTGACCTTGACGCGACTCCTCAGAGACCTCAGAGGAAGCTGTCTCTTAGCCTCGTTAGCAGCCCCAAAGCCGGGGTACTACTTTTGGGAGGGTCGGGGGGCTAGCTAGCCTCTACTAGGCTCCGTTGATCTCTGGAAAATAGTAGTATAGAAACTGGCCAAATAGATCGAATAATATGCTTAGGGAGTCGGCTACGAAAAGTTCGATATTGTCCCTCTCCCCGTAGCCGACTTCCTTGGCATATTATTCACTCTATTTGGCCAATTCCTATTATTTTTCCAGCGATCCACGGAGCCTGGTAGAGGTTAGCGGGGGGCTAAAGTAGTATGTGTTTTATTCTTATTTTTTATTCTATTATGCCCGGTTTCTAACAGACACTGAGACAGTGACACAATCCGTACACCCGGCCTTTTATAGTAGAAAATGATTCGCCCCTGAGTCTGCCGGCATCCCCCCCCCCCCGAATACCCCAAACTGTAAGAAAACGAGTCACCCCTGACCAAAACACTGGCACCCTCCGAAGACCTCTTTTATATTAAAAAATGGTTCGCCACTAAGTCTGCTGGCACCCTCCGAAGACCCCAAACTGTAAGAAAACGAATCACCCCTAACCAAAACACTGGCACCCTCCGAAGACCTCTTTTATATTAAAAAATGGTTCGCCACTAAGTCTGCTGCCACCCTCCGTAGACCCCACGCTATGACAAAACGAATCACCCCTGACCAAAACACTGGCACCCAGAGACTCTCCATACGACGTGGCAGCCAAGTCGGTGAGCAGCTGTACTCTGTAAGTCTGCAACTCTCAACACGCACTTCTTTATAATCAGGCATAGATTGAAGTCACTACTAGGTTAATCATAGATAACATATATCGCTCCCTCTATGATCCCCAAAATCATATGCTTCTGTACTTAAGTTGCGATGTAATCTTTGACGAGTTTACAAAAGGCCACAGCTGTAACTCTGTAAGTCTGCAACTCTCCACACGCACTTCTTTATAATCAGGCATAGATTGAAGTCACTACTAGGTTAATCATAGATAACATATATCGCTCCCTCTACGATCCCCAAAACCATATGCTTCAGTACTCTAAGTTGCGATGTAATCTTTGACGAGTTAACCAAAGACCAAAGGAGTCGATCGTTCAGCCTATGGCCTGGCTAAGTGGTTTTCTAGCTCTAAATGGCTTCTCTAATCTCTAAGTTTTATGTCCAATACATGAGCCTCACTGAAAGTCCATTGGCGATTTGTTTCGTTTAGTTGCAATATTACGCTTTATGTGCTGCCATTATGTAAACATTGCCTTGTGAATACATGTACTGGTAATATTTTCAAAAAGCTATACCTTATCCCCTTTTTTATACCAGACAGGGAGCACATAAATGCGGCCACATGTGACCCTGTGAAACTCTGAACCATTGCAAATTTATGCCCAGAAAGTTTGACTTTTAATTCACGGTGTCTTTGATCCATCAAGTTGTCTGAGACCTTTACAGTCTTCTTAGCAGACTTTCTGGCTTGCTACTTCTAACTCAATTTATTATTTTCTGATTCTAAATAACTTCGGATTGTACCCGTACGGACTGTGTCACTGTGTAAGAAACCGGGCATAATCAAAATGATATGCTAGCTTCTACGAAGCTCCGTGGATCGCTGGAAAATAATAGAAATTGGCCAAATAGAGTGAATAATAAGCCAAAGAAGTCGGCTTCGGGGAGAGGGACAATATGCGAACTTTCCGTACCCGACTCCCTAAGCATATTATTCAATCTATTTGGCCAGTTTCTATACTACTATTTTCCAGATATCAACGGAGCCTAGTAGAGGCTAGCTAGCCCCCCGACCCTCCCAAAAGTAGTACCCCGGCTTTGGGGCTGCTAACGAGGCTAAGAGACAGCTTCCTCTGAGGTCTCCGAGGAGTCGCGTCAAGGTCAGACATCTTGAAGAAGTTGAGACGTCTTGGAGGTGTGTATATTTCAGTCCTCGTCTTGCGGGCTGAGGTGAAGGGTGAGTGATACCATCGCGGGAACACATGTGGTTGCCGGCGGGATGCCAGGAGTGACCCGGGCGGCCTGAGCGCTTTGTGGTTATGCTGTTAGCCTGGAGGCCAGACCCCCAGTCTCTGAAATACTGCAAATGCGGAAATGTTCGCGGTGGTTTTATGTTCGCGGTTTTCGCGGTGAGCTTTGAGCGCGAACTTAAAACCACCGTGAACATTTTTTTGCCACCTATGACTGTAGCGCTACGGTAACTTTTCTTTCAAACGCCAACTCAGTTGAAACTCTGAGCCGTTCCGATGCCAAGAAAGTTTGACTTTTGATTCTGTTGAATCTTTACCGTCCAGCAAATTGTCTCAGACCGTTAAAACCTCCTTAGCAGAATTTCTGGCTTGATATTTCTATTACTATTCATCATTTTCAGATTGTATGTAACTTTGGATTGTACCTGTACGGATTGTGTCACTGTGTAAGAAACCGAGTATAATAAAGAATAAAAAGATACGGTAGCCCCCCGCTAACCTCTACCAGGCTCCTTGAATCGCTGAAAATTGGCCAACTAGAGTAAATAAGACCACCGCGAACACCCCATTTTTGTCCCTACCGCGAAAAAAACCCACGCCTATTGTCCCGCTCTCCGTAGCCGACTCCCGTATCATACTATTCACTCTAGTTGGCCAATTTTCAGCGATTCAAGGAGCCTGGTAGAGGTTAGCGGGGGGCTACCGTATCTTTTTATTCTTTATTATACTCGGTTTCTTACACAGTGACACAATCCGTACAGGTACAATCCAAAGTTACATACAATCTGAAAATGATGAATAGTAATAGAAATATCAAGCCAGAAATTCTGCTAAGGAGGTTTTAACGGTCTGAGACAATTTGCTGGACGGTAAAGATTCAACAGAATCAAAAGTCAAACTTTCTTGGCATCTGAACGGCTCAGAGTTTCAATACAGGGTCACATATGCCACATTTACGTGGACCCCGTGTGGTATGAAAATGTACTCAGGGGTTGGTCTTTGGCTTTTTTGGATTATAAGATTAAACATAAGCCAATGCTTACATAAAAGCTGTATGTAAAGCGTAAAATTGCAACTAAACGAAGCAAATCGCCGGTGAGGTTTCATTTTAAAGTGTTAAAGCTTAGCTAATAGATAGAGAAGCCATTTATCCAGCATTAGGCTGAACGATAGTCCTTTGGCCTTTGGGAATCTGACGTCAAAGATTCTATTGCACCTTAAGTATTGAAGCATACCTTTTATGGGATCGTAAAGGGAGCGATATAAGTTATCTATGATTAACTTATTGACGTCAATCTTAGCCTGGATGCCAGACTCCGAATCTCTGAAATATCCAAAGGATTGATATTTCAAAGATTGGAGGTTTTGGCATTCAGGCTATTCCGATGGAGGGGGGGGGGTGGTTTGAGTTGATGACATTTACATAAGACCAGGGGTGTTAACAACCCAAAACTCGACTGTCATTGGCTAATTGTCGGTGACGTTTGGTGACCTGCGAGCAGCCATATGATTGGACCTCGCTAGAAAGTTACTGCCCGACATTTAGTGTACACGGGGGGGGGGGCATTATCACTGGACTGACCCATAGGTAATACCGTATATCGCCACGCGCGTACTAAGACTAGCCTGAATGTCACCCTGTTTCAGTTGTAGGCTTTACCCTTCACCAAACAAGGTAGAGCCTGTAACTGAAACAGGATGACACTCAGGCTAGCTATACTAAAGACTGGAATAAAAGGATTTGTATTAGACACCATGTGGCTGCCGCGCGCCGACCAAAGTCGAATTCCAGCCAATACCTTTGACGGCCGAACAGATTTGAAGTTTAAACATGTGTTTTTACATAATCTTAACACGAATATCTTTGATAGGTAATCTTAGGAACATCATCATATTTTCTTCTCATTGCATTTACATGGCGACTTTTGTGTCAGCTATGCTCTAATTCTAACATCAATACTTGCAGATTGTGATTAAAGGACATTAAAGGTGCATAACTGCCCCTTGCTTTGAAATTTGCTTTTTGAAGTGAAAGAATTTTTAAAAATTTCTCAGTGTTAAAGGAGCCCGGTCGTCAGGGAAAGTTACGATCTATTCTTTCACCTCGGTATCTGCTTGGAGAATAGCCCCAAAGGGGACCGCCTGTTCCGGCGTACTGGTGACAAATGAGTCTAGGCTGCTCTAGCCTGGTCACCAGTCTCTCCCAGGGCTTCAAGATGGAGTTCCTCGGCACTATAAGCTTCTATCCCCGCCTGTCCAACAAAGTTCACCCCGGTGATTTTTCAAGGGGGAGAAGAAAATTTTCTTCGGGGGTATGATAGACCTGGTACCGAAGGCATGGCTTATTCGGGCCCTGGTAAAAGTCTGGATTCCAGGTTGTCGCATCTTTGACAGACAATTCTGGGCTGCCCCAGACGGGGGGACGGTTTGTTGTCGTCTGGAGATTTAGAGAGTCCAAAGTCAAGGCCAAACTGTTGTCTGTGTGTGATTTGTACGTCATTGGTGATACTTCCCACAACCGAGAGGATAACTTTATCTCAAAACAGATGTTGGGAGTACCATCGAAATGTTTTTTTCTTCTTTTCTTCTTCTTTATCAATATGTGTCAAACCTCATAAAGCTGAGGGTTCCGAGCACAGAATGCCCATTTGACTGCAAGGTTTGATTCTTCATCACATCAGGAGTGAACCCTACTCTTTTCGATATTAAAGTGATTTATAAGCGTGGTGAGTCCTTTAACGTGCTCGACGTATGGCTCTCCTCAATCACGGGACCTCCAGTACCCTGGGTTCCAGACTCAGTTTATCGGGCCTTTTAGCCGGTTCTCTTTAGCCGGTACCTTGCAGTCAGTTCCTCCCGGCGGCACAGAGACCCGAGCCCGCAGAACCCTAATTAGCGCACCGGGGGATTTCTAGCCGGGGAATTGACCGGCCGCGGTTCACTCCCACGGGCTCAACTCCCCGGAGCGTTGATTAAGGCCGGGCGGGCGGACTGTTCTCTGGCCACCGTAGAAAATCGCTAGCGACCCGGTACTAGTCTGGCGCCCAGGGTAGACCTCCAGTAAATAGCAACATAACGCTTCGTAGGCGCTTATTTTCGCTTGAATGAAATGAAGAAAAAAAAATTGTGTTAACTGCATTCCACAGAGAATGTCAGGGGTTTTAAGCGAGAACCTCTTGATTTTCGAGAATAGCGGTCTAACCATAATGCCACAAGGTGTCACACGCCTCTTAGGCATGGTGGGTCTTTTAGCGTTGGTATGAATCTTGGAATAAAGTGACTTTTGATACAGGCGTTTGGCTGTTGCAAATGTTGCAATCTTCCGCCCCTTCTTTAAAATTTTTGGACTTAAAACAAATGTGGACAACTATGCTGGACAAGAGTATCAGTGGTTCGGTTGGAATTGATAGTGACCCTGAATCTGGACCAAAAGGTGCCGGTGGGGAGTTCGAATCCCATATGTTGTCACTCACCAGGCTATACCGTTACTGGGTATAATTACGTGGAAGTTGCCAAAAATAACAGCGCTCCAGACAATTCGAAAGTAGTGTTTCGCTGAAATTAGCTACATGTACAGAATCTTACAACTGCAACGAAAGCTTTCGGCAAGTCTTTTTTATCATTTTCTTTATCTTTTCATTTTCCATGTAGGAAATGGAACACATTATTGAAATAATAGCCTGGTTAAATCTAGCCTGGTACCCCGTTCCTATTATAGCTTTCGAGAATTACGAACAGCAGTAGACTAGGGTCGGTAAAACCGTAGCGAAGCCGATTTTCAATACAAACATGTACTAGCTACTTGAACAAAAAAATATTATGCTTCACCTCAATTTAGGATGGCAAAGGAACAAGAAATATCCAATGCCGTTTAGCCTTTAGGTCACTATTCTACCCGGATCGGCTTTTAGACTAATATAGTGGTGTCTTAACCGACCCAGTTTTATAAGTAATGACCACACTTTCTTTAAGATTGTCTTTTTAGAAGGTCTTTTTTCGTGAGCGCTGTAACTGAAACCGACCCCGTGAAAAATGCTCCGGTGTGCGCTGATGAACTGGGCGGGCGGGCAACGCTCTTAGCACCGTAGAGATAGCGGCGAGCTCACGATGGTATGGCTACCATGCAGGCTATAGCCCGTTGAGAATGGCTACTAGACTGAGTGATATAGAAAAGCCAGACACAGTCTGTATATCTCGTTCTTGGCACAGATGCGAGGAATCTCGTGGCGATTGACGCTAGTAAAATATGTTTTTGTAACTTTCGCTGTGACCCTAGGTTCGTTCGGGTTTCACAACGCATTCTGCCAGAACAATCCGAAACCGGCGAGACGAAATGGCGGAACGGGACGTTTTTTTGTGCGGCTTTCTTTTCAGCCATGTCGGTGTCGCTTGCAGGGAACTCCAAGAAAAGGGTTACCCGCTGAGAGAAAGATTGCCACACAAATGACGACAACGTGTTTTCGGGGAAGGAACGTGTTTCAAAGGGGAGCAAAATCACAGAGTGGTGCAGGGGTTAAAGGTTATGCTTTAGAACTGCGGTGGGACAATTCATCAATTAAATAGAGTTCCGCGACCTCATACCTTCGCGATTCGCCGAATGATCTTTAAGTGTACGACTGAAGTATCTCAATGTTTTCTCGTTAATTATGCAAATATGGTCATTATCTGCATAACTTCTATCAGTTTATATTTTTCCCCAACCGAATAACACAAGTTATACAGAGTATGAAAGTCTTGTCTTAGCATACAATTTTGTAGCTTTTATGGTCTTATGAATTATGCAAACACACACACAGTCGCACACAAACACACACAGACACATTTGCGCACACACAAAGACACACACAGACACAGACGCATTCGCACACAAACACACACACACACACACACACACACACACACACACACACGCACACACACTCATACAGACCCAAAACCATGACCATCTTGGAAGGTAATTGAAGAAAATTACGCCTGTTTCGCATGAAGGAAAAAAGATTTTACATATGCAAGCGCGGAACTGTATTACGTGTGGAACTCTGCCAATACTGCTCTATTATAGAAACATGTCGAGCATACATATAGTGTTACTATCGACAATGTGAAATGGTACTGTAATTGCAGAAAAAAAATTGCGGTGGTTTTATGTTCGCGGTTTTCGCAGTGAACTATTTACCGCGAACTTAACTGTAACACTACTATTGTTTCAAACGTGAACTCAAAACCACCGCAAACACTCTATTTTGTCCCTACCGCGAGATAAAAACCCCGCGAACATTTCTGCATTTACAGTAAGTGAGGTTGTTGTGCCGTGTGTTTTACATTAACATTTTCTAGTGCTGTCATCGTGGTGTCAGTTTCTGCTATGTATAGACCAACACCTGTTAAGCGGAAATCAACAGTGAAGTGAAACACAGCTGGATTAAATTAGGGAATGTTCGCTATTCCCTGTACAGGGTTTCTCCAACAATGGCAGTCATCGTTTAGACAGTCTGTTTTGTTTTGTTTTGTTTCTTTCATTACGTCTTATACTTTTATTATCTTATTATAATGTCACTTTTCTAATGCACTAACTTGTTCGAGTTTTAAACGTGAAGTTGGCTCTAGTCTTGCACTGGGCAAAAACAGTACAACTTGCCAATGATAGGTTTGTGTGTGTTCAACGCTAGGGTAAGTTAACAACATCCGGGCATTTGAATTACATACGGGCAATCTAAACCGAACAATCCTCCAAAATATTTTTGCGCAAGTAATTTGTCACGGTATTACGCCACACATGTAACTTTATTGTGTCCTGTACTGTAAAGATCCTCACTGTTTCCTTTTTCCCCGCCCTTTCAGAGCTCTCCGTCAGCGGTAGGATTTTAGGTCAGATCGTCTGCGGTTTCCATAGTAACCGTCATGGAAGGAGACGAGAACGTGGAGCGCGGGAACTGGTCCCACAAGATGGACTACCTGCTGTCGCTGCTAGGGTTCGCTGTTGGACTGGGCAACGTCTGGCGGTTTCCGTACCTCTGCTACAGGAACGGAGGGGGTGAGTACGTCACTCAACACAGCTCACTTAAGTTCCAAATGGGTGACACGGAGGGGTAAAGGACCACGTCACTAAACACTACTCTAAAAGAGGTAAAGCGAAGGGGGTAAGGGATTACGTCACTAAACACTACTCTAAAAGAGGTAAAACGAAGGGGGTAAGGGATCATATTGCGTCACTAAACACAGTGACTACTCTAGAAGAGGTGAAACGAAAGGGGTAAGGGGTTACGTCACTAAACACCGCTCACTGTAACGGAGGGGTGACTAAGCGATTACGATTACGTCAGTAAACACCGTTCACTGTAGTTCAAACAGGGTAAAACGCGGGAGGCAATGGCTTACATGTACGTCTTTAAAACCCCTCATTGCAGTCCTAAAGGGGTGAAACTGAAAGGGTAAGCAATCAGGTCACTGAACACCGATCTGTGTAGTTCCAAAGGGTTGAAACGGAGGGGGACCATTTGAGAGCTCAACGTAAATCCCGTTGCGACAGAGCGGGGGGGGGGGGGCAACGTGTAGTACACATACTAACACTAATCAATGTAACTCCACAGAAAACCCTACTGTTTCTGTGTATAACGGCTAATTAAAAGGCGTCGGTAACTTTCTCTAACAGAGCCATTACTCTCCCTGTTCATCATTTATGACGTCAGAATATTGTCCAATCAGGAGCGTTCCTGATCCCTTACGTCATCATGCTGCTGCTGTCCGGCCTGCCACTCTTCCTGATGGAGTTGGCGCTGGGCCAGTTCGCCTCTCAGGGGCCGATCTCTGTCTGGAAACTCAGCCCCATCTTTAAAGGTAGGAGCTCTCCCGTAAATCATTTCGTCAGGTCAGTAGAACATGGGATATTAGAGATTTCTTTTTTTTCACAACCAGTAAATCTCACCTGCTGACGTTTTTGGCGACGCCTCAGGGGCGGAGCCTATTGTATAGTACTGCTTTCGGGTTGCCAAATATTCTAGGATTTTCGCCAATGCATTCCCTAGGGAATTACTTTTTGGCAACGCCTTGCAGGTACGGCCTTGTATATAACGGGGTCGACAACGCCTTGCGGGTACGGCCTTTTTTTAAAGCGGGGTCGAATTCTATTAATTGATTAGGGCATAGAAAAGGCGCTAATTTGTATTCACTTTTGCAGCTGTTTATCGATGTTTGAAATAAACGTTCTGGATGTCGCAAAAATATAGACCCATATGTCACAGCTGTTTCTTAATGTCAGGATTCTTGCCCAAAAGACCAATATGTCACTGCTTGTGATTGATTTTTTCTTCTTAGAAGCTTTGTTTCTTTAAATGAATAAAATAATATGCTCGACATGTAAACAACGGATAAATCCGAGTTCTTTCACTGCAGCTTTGAAGACTGAAGGATAAAGAAAGGACACAGAGACAAGGCTTTCCGTACACTGGGCACGGGGAACTTTTAAGACACGCTGACTATGGCTATGTCATGATACTGGCTATGCTAAAATCAGTCTTAACTGTGGTTCTTTACTCCTTCATGGACTAAACTCACTTGCCGTAAAAAGACATGTTTTTATATTCTGTCTTCTCAGACAGTCCTCTTGACAATTGTCTGCTAACTTCACAGAACATTTGTTACTTCATCTTTCTGCGACTGACTTTGTAGTCGACTTTAGTTAAGAATAGCACAAAAGGAAACACCTTTTGGGGAATCATGGCACAATAATAACAAAGTACAGTGTTAGTAATTACGTTAGTGTTCCAAGTTTCATCAGGTGTTACACTGGTATCTTCTTGCAAGTTGGTGAGAGCGTGCAATCGTATCACGGCTTGCATACACACTGATTGCTCACAATATTCGTGGGGGTTTTCAATATATATATATATCAGTTTTGTTCATCCACCGCTAGCCTGTGCCTTGTATCTTCTTGCAATCTTGCCATGGCTTGCATACACAACAACTGTACAACATATTCTTATGAAGTTTTCACCATGTGTACCTCCACTCCGCGGGTTTGATTTGAACCGTCATAGGCGAGGTTAATCGCCTGTGCACGGTACGTCGATATACATGTAAAATCAACTACTACATGTACAATATACATACTAAAATACACAATGGAATAGACAATACATGTTCGTTTAAGTCAGTCCGTGAACTCTTTAACTGGCGGCAGGTTTTCTCTGGTCGTAACAGAGTAGTCCATTTGCTGCACGTCGTGGCTCTGTTACTGTTGCCGTCCTCCTATCCGCCGACGACGGTGTCCTGGGTGGTGTGTCACTGTGGTTCCCCTTTAATAGTCCGATCGTTACAAGGCGCATGGACGTCTACTTCAGCCTCTACAAGCGATGCAGCTCGTCTCACCAACTTCCACAGTGGAAGGTCTCTGCTGACTTCCCCTGCTGCGATAGATGTCTCTGTGTTTGGTGCAGCGGGATCGTACCGGCCGTCCTGGGTGACATTGGCACGGGTGCAGACAGGTGCGGCTCGTCGTCATCGCTCTTCAGGTCGGTGTGGCCGGCCTGTTCAGGGATCGCAAGAAATCATGTAAACCTGACCACCCTAGCTGATTAGAATACTCAAACAAGTCCATACAGATCACAACCCTATCTCCGAGTTTCCCTAAACCAGGCGGACTCACCACGAAAAGTTAAATAAAACGAGTAGACGCTGACAAATGTGGCAGAAGTTTGTATCCATCCAAAGCGAGGCAAATTTATACATCAATCACTAAAAACCTTGACTTTCCCCAGGATCACATGTACATCACCCGTTTAATAATGATGATAACCTTTATCGTACATTCATGCTCTATCACGGGCTGAGCACAGGCATATAGTCACTATGCTAATATACTAACGACGACAATAATGAACCATTACAAAACCACCCTAGTAGATTTGACATCGTCGATGTTTGACAATTTGATAGTCGTCACAGCTAATCTAAGTTGTGAGATGTTCATCTCAGGAGCTGCTGTAGAGAAGACACAAATAAAGACGGAAGATTGATATTGTAATATTTAGAATATTATCTTGCCTTTGACCAGGAAATGTCACAAGTGGCGCTCGGCAGTCGTGCAGGCAAGACTGGAAGAAATCATGTCTCGAACTACATAGAAACTTCAAGGCAAACATTGGGATGCATTCAACTCGAGATAAACAAAAGATGACTGGATAACGAGTCTACAGTCTTTGGCCGCGTCAGGACCACCCAAAGCCAAGAAGAATTTGCCCCCCCCCCCTCCCTTTTACGACTTCCTCTTCTGGCGAACGAACACAAAGGGGTGTTCACGGGGGAACGATTTCGACAGTCTGTGTCACCCAGGCCTTTTCTATATGCCGGCCGTTGAAAACACGTCTAATAGACATGCATGCAAACCTTACCTTAAACACACAAACTACCTAACCATCACAGTTTGGCAAAGGTAAAATAAGATAATAATTGCAAAACACAAGTGTCCGGCTGTATGATCATTTTAAACACGACAGTCAAATATTTTCAAGTCAATTCTAACGTCACAGACGTGAATTCCTTCACAGCCAGCACCACATATTCTTCTATATCTTAAACAGTTAAGATAGCGTCAGCGTTGTACATGACGTTAGCTTCAATCAGAATAGATGCCCGGGACAAACTACATCAAGACCATCACGGCTTCGGCACAAATTTCACAAACTGGTTACTATAGTATACCCGGCGTGGCTCAACTGATCGCCTACCTTCACAACAATGATCAACAATCTATCGACATCTGCATAAGACTACAAACCATAACATGTTAAAGATTCATTATACATGAAGTGAAAATTACATCAGCTACTAGCTATCATAAAAGTAACTAAAATACATGTAGCAGTGCCCACCTCTCGCCGTCTCGTCTCCTATGGATCTAAGGTTGAGTACGAACAACACGTGCTTGTAGTACGACTTGAAAGTTTGTACATATCCCTCCGCCGTTGAAGTCAACTGTCATGCAGTATACCATCAAATAAATGACAGAAAATAAACATTATCCTGGTACTTACTGGACAATTATATCGCAATCTGGGAATCATGTTATTAGTTTGAAAACGAATATAAAATCAGTACAGTAAGCTTTGAATGTGACTTGCACTTTTTTCTGACGGCGTTTGTGTACAATCTCTTCAAGAGGATATTCGGTCTGCTTCCCGTGGGGACAAGGGTACTGTAATTCTTGTTTCTTTCACTGTAACTTTATGTTTACAGCTGTTTTCACGGCCACCTCTGTACCGTGAACTTATCATCACAGTGATAAATCTGTTGTTATTTCTTATGATTCCTTCACACATCCGTTCCGTAAATCACATTTTTCTTACGCCGTGAAATTTTACTACCGTGAAGATAAAGTGAATTACAGTGTTAGCGCGGGTGCCCCAGCTCAGAATTAAAGAGGCATTAAAACATTGAAAGCCTTTCTTGGTTTTTTTTTTTTTTCTAAGGTAAAATAGTGGCAATCCTGGGGAGGCTATTACAAGTCAGACTTCATACTTGTATAATTTGTTGTCAAAAAACTACCTTTCTCCATCTTTTTGTCTTCTGGACCCCCCGGCCGGGAGATAGTGGAATGGTTGCAAGCGGTCAAACGGAATGACTCAAGAGCTCTGGCTCGGGGGGTGTTTCCCCGGAGAATAGCCGTATAGAAGTTCTCGTAATTCTGTTAGATGAGGGTAAGTTTTCTCGGTCAGAATCTTTGATTCCTGAGATAATGACACATAATGTCTGTCAACTTCCCCGTAGGAATGCATGCATTATTGGGACAAACTGTAATACCCTAGTCCCCCTTCTATCTACGTGGTGTATAGACATCGGGCAGGGGACAGTTCACTAACTGTTCACTAATCCTTTCCTGTACTGTAGGATCGACATCAGTTGTTGTGAAACCGAATCAAAATGAGCTGTATGTATCTTACAGATGTTACCAATTATTTCTAAGTTGAATGTTGACTTGAATATTGTAAATGGATCTAAGTTTGCGTGTTTTTTATTTCGCAGTAGGAGAAACTGGCGTGTTCGCGGTGCTGTCAAGTTCGCGTTTGAAACAATAGTAGTGCCACAGTCATAGGTGGACAAAACGTTTCGCGGTCACCTAAGGTTTAAGGCCCGCGCTGAAAAATTCACAGCGAAAGTAAAACCACCGCAAAAAGTTCTGCATTTACAGTATATGGATGACATCCACAAACGCATCCATTTTTGTAGCCTCCCTTGCTGACTCCTTCTTTTTTGGCCGCCTCGTCCGGTCCGTTTAGGCCAAGGGTATAGACGTATACATATATATATATCTCCTTCGACTTTTATCCCTTAGTCTAGATATTTGAACGTTGGGGCACCACACGAAATCTGGCAACTAGTTTTCTTCACCCTTCTCGATATTCTGTTTTTCTTAGCGTTTTATTTAGTGCCATGCCTTTCCATTCTCCGATATCATCCTCCCATCTTTTCCGTTGTCTACTCTCCATTCTTCCTCACTGAACGATTCATTGCATGATAGCTTTTAGCTACTCCTGATGACTGTGACACGTGGCCGTACCAATTCAGTTTCCTTTTCTTTACTGACCTTTACTGTGGTAAGGAGGTCTCCGTACGTTTGTAGTGCTAGAGAGTTGGGTACGAAGCAGGAACAGTATCAGAAAGATAATATACATGTATACCTTTACCAAGAAGATTATGTTTATGATAGCATTTGTAAGTCTATGTGTACGTGTGTGTGTGTTGATGAACAGCATAACTCGAGAATGCTGAGATGGATTGTGTTGATAATTGGTACGGGGTGGGCCTTGATGAGACCTGCACATGATTATTGCGATTTGTAACGGTACTGCAGCGTAACGTCTAGTTTTGATATCGCGTGCTGTGGACATGTCATGGTCGTGATTTCTTGAGTGATATATAGCTCATAGCAGAAAAAAGTGGTGCAGGTATCGCCTCCATAGCGGCGTTTTTTGTAAATGCAGAAGCCGGGTTTGTCTCAGACTTTGAAAAACTAATATATCAAGAAACTGTCTGCTTATCCATGCTCTCTGGTATGAAGATATTTAAAATGATGTTTTGTATGATTAAATTGGGATTATGCATATCAGAATCTAATTTGCATAATTAATAAGAAACTTTACAAACCCGCTGCGTTCAATGATTGGACTATCCAAACATGTTGTATATTACTGAGAAAGATAGGAACATGGATAGATGCAAAATTATCAAAGTGATGACTTAATGTGCATAATTAATGAGAAAATACTTATGTTCCATATTTCTAATTAACGGGAACTTCATACTTGTGGCACATGAAGGTTTCGTGAAGGTTAACATAGTAAGATATAAATCATGCAAATGAGGGCCTACTTTGCATCAACTTCACGTCGCCGGTGTGTTTTTTTAACACCACTCTTGTGGTGTCTGTGAGACACCTTTTTCAGAACTCGCCGCTATAAGTAGCTGAAGTAGGTGGCGCGTTGGCGGCAAGAACACAATCCCAAGCATGGCTAAGCTTGTATCCCCCCTCGTCCCGGTTCAGCGGCGAGAAGCAGAACTGCAGTCAAAAGCTCTGAAGAATTGAAGGTGTCATTCAGACACCGAAACGTCAGCAGGTGAGATTTACCTGTTGTGAAAAAAGAAATCTCCAATATCCTAGGTAGGAACTCTGTGGAGTCGTGTGGCGCAGCGCCCCAAACCCAGGGGTCCCGGGTTCGAAACCCTGGCTGACGCTACCGATGTTGTGTCCTGGGGGAAAGCTCTTGACACGACTTTCCTCACTCTACCCAGGTGGAAAAATAATGGATATCTTCTTTTCTGTACATGGAATTGTTAATATAAATCATAAAGACTTGATTTCAGTGCCACGTCGTCCTTGTCTGTCCAAAAGCGAAGAAAGAAAACAAAAAAAAAACAAAAAAAAACAAGAACTCTTCTCTCAAGTTTTCTTTCCTCCGTCTTAAATTTAAAGGCTACCAAAACAATATAGACAAAAAAAATGCAGAAATCTTTGTGGAAGTAAAATCTACCAGCACTGTTTAGCACATTTGTATACTAACTTCACACTTTGAGCATTTTGAAACCGCGCAAAAACGTGCCGTACGATGATCTCCTTAGTTTCGCGAGCCCACAAAACCCCCCGCGACGATTTTCGGTGAGTTCTCACATCGCACCGACGTCATGTTTAAGCAGTATGGATGTCGCTATACACTGTGATAGTGTTAATTAAACATGTATAGAAATTAACTTTCAAATTCTGAATTTTGGGCCCTAATGTTGCTTGGGCTGCCTTAATGGATCTATCCTATTGTCATGGGTAAGAAAAGCATCTTTAAAGATAGGAATTCTACTCTGAAGTTTCTTGCCTCCATCTTAAGGATCTATCCCACAATTAACAGAAGTGTGCGTTAATCCGTTGTGCAATTAAGTGGCTTCTATTGTATATCGGAAAGCGGATACTAATGTAGTGGAATGCCAAAGTCTATTTCAAAGTCAAAGAAGAAGATGTGAAAATGAAAAAGCAAGAATAGATAATTTTTCGATATACCATACTCTGAGTTCAGTCATTTATTCAACCTTCCTAACCACTTTCTATTACATTTAATAATAAAGGAAACTTTTTTTGCCAAACTCGTACGCTCGCATGAGCTTTTGGATTCCAGAGGATGTCATCCATATAATCGAAGTAAAATGGCCTTAAAATGATAATAGTTGTAAATGAATACTTAGTAGCCTTATTTGTTCATTAGGCCACAGCAAGTAAATTTTATGGATGACATCCTCCGCAGATTCCAAAATTAATGAGATAGGGCGAAAAAAAACAAGGCCGGCCAACAAAAAAAATTCCTATATTTTCAAATTTTGAGATCATAAGTCTTGTTAAACAAGAATTGAGGCGACGCAATATGATATCATGACTAACAGGTTTTTATTCCCGTATTCAACCAATGAGGTTTCATATATAATATAAAACCTCCTTGATTTAATGTAAACATGTCCTTGTAGACATATTTGCAAATTTTTGGCATGTTGACCACCGTCGGAGGACAATGAAATTTCTTGTTTTTTATTTCGAAATCAGGCGAAAATTAATGAGCGCGCTGATGTCATCCATAAAAATTACTTGCTGTGGCCTTATCACAAAAAATAATGTCGACCACGGTGGGACTCGAACCCACAACCTCCGAATCACTACATCCACTAGAAGTCCGGTGCGCTAATCCATTGCGCCACGTGGCCACATGGTAAAGATGCTGCCCTTATGTTTACTCCAGGTGTGAGTAACGCGTACTGCGACATGTTGCCGTTTGAAGTTGATTTAATTAGTCTCTATCATGATGATGACGTCAGGAGTGACCTTTTATATATACAAAGTTACTAGTTCTCTATTAGCCTTCAAAGACTTCGCCCGAAGCAGAGTAGATGTGTTAGAAATTGACCTAAATTGGAGAACAGCTTGCAAGAGGAGTTGCCTGGCAAAAATAATACAGTGCATTTTCTGAAGGGTCGTTTCAAAACATATGATTTTGCTTCTGTCAACTTTTGCCCCTAACCTAGCCTCAGGCTAGAGTTTAATGAGGACCTTTTTACACCTAGAAAAAAGCTGTAGTCCACTTCAGTAGTAGACTACCATGTGTGATATTACAGTTAAAAGGACAAGTGTAAATTGGGCCTTACTACC
The DNA here is from genome assembly GCA_035149815.1 of Branchiostoma lanceolatum. Taxonomy (NCBI): domain Eukaryota; kingdom Metazoa; phylum Chordata; class Leptocardii; order Amphioxiformes; family Branchiostomatidae; genus Branchiostoma; species Branchiostoma lanceolatum. The sequence continues at coordinate 18,961,903 of CM068871.1, read as the reverse complement.
GTTGGTGTATGGAGAATAATTTGCCAGGGGAAGTCAGTCGCAATAGGATATTATTAACCTTACTGTGAACCGACTTCCCTGGACAATTATTTCCCTTTTTGCCGATCTCTACGAGTCATACCACTGTAGGTAGAAAAGCCTTGTGGAGACTAGTAATTAGACCCGAGGTTTCTAACTGGTGTTTTCTTTAATTTGAGTGCCATGTTTATTGTGCATTCTGTATTGGTAAGCCATTGCAGTTTTCGTTGGAACAGCAATTGTTTATTTATTTCTGTCATAAATAATGCCGACAACAAATATATGAATCCTGTCGGTCTTGTATTAGTAAAATTTCACTCTCGCTTTGTAATTTCCTTTTCCGTGGTTTATGTGTTTCCTTGTTCGCCTCTTTATTGCATGGGGTAAATGAGAAAAAATATTACAGGCTATGAATATATTTTAATCGCACCTTTTCCCCGTAACTTGAAACGACAGAAACGGCGACAAATTAATTTTCACTATATTTTTATTTCATGCGTAAATATGCGTAAAGAGATTTTCCCAAAAATGTAAAAGCAAAAAAAGGTTTCAATGATAACAACGTCTAATACATTATATCCATACTTATCATCGCGGAGATTTTTTTCGCGGTAGAAGCAGAAGGGAGGGTTTCGCGGGTATCTTAATTTCGCGGCCCAAACATTCGAGCGCAAAACGTATATTTCCGTTGGTATGATTTCGCGGCAGAGAGGTAGCGCGAAAACCGCGAATGTGAAGCAACCGTGAATATTGAAGATTTCGTTTTTATATAACATTTTCATCCGAAAATAATACTTTTAGGTTAATAAACATACAGGAGAAAAAGATGTACTTCATTCCGCGACAACTGCAACAGGTACAAAGTACAATACAGGCCACAAAATAAGCTTCAAGTTTTGCGAAACGTCCCGCAATCTTTCGCGAAACGCCCCGCAATCTTTCGCGAAACGTCCCGCAATCTTTCGCGAAACGTCCCACAATCTTTTGCCAAACGTCCCGCAATCTTTCGCCAAACGTCCCGCAATCTTTCGCCAAACGTCCCGCAATCTTTTGCCAAACGTCCCGCATTATTTCGCGAAACGTCCCGCATTATTTCGCAGCACGTCCTGCAATTTTTCGCAGCACGTTCCGCAGTCTTTTGCAGACTCTAAAGCAATCTTTTGCAGTCTCCGGAGAGGAGACTCGTGAGCTATAAGGTCTTATTCCTGTGTTAATCCGCGTGTATACTCCCAAATAATCCGTCCAAAAACAATAACCGGGCATAAAAGGCGTGTGTTTAGGTGGATCATAAATTGCCTTTTATCGGCCCGACCTGATATAAGAAGAATTTGAGATGAAAGCTTGTTTATAACTGTCAGGATTGGGTAGGAAAGTTTCGTCATTCAAGCGATAGGATACGAGCGATACGCATTTTTCTATGATTGCTGCGGTCGGCGCTTGCGGTACAACAGCGGCCTCGTGCGGATAGTGGGTACTTGCAGTTTGAAATGCGATAAATATCGTTGCCACGGTAAGGTTTGGGTGAATCTTTTTTTGCTGCATGACGAACATTTGTGCTTCCAACAGAAAGTAAAACGACCCCATCAATTTTTTTTTGTTTTCTAGATTTTTAGTCATAAAGTTGCGTATTTCAACGTCGATTCCAATGGAACAGCCTAACACAGGAATGAGACCATAATAGGTTTGGATTCCAGGCTAGGGTTTGTGTTCTTGCCGAAAAAGCGCCACCTTTACATCGGCTACATATAGCAGCGCAAAACAGCGCTCCGGTCAAAAGCTCTGAGGAAGATGGTAGGCATCGAAACGTATTTAGCTGGTGAGAGTCATAACTGTTTGTGTAAAAGAAAACTTCATATAAGCGTTTCATGTTTCCGTCACTGTAGGTGTTGGATTCGCGATGTTCACCATCTCAAGTCTGATCGGGATCTACTACATCGTGCTGCTGGCCTACTCAATATTCTACCTGTTCGCCTCCTTCACCAGCGAGCTGCCCTGGAACACGGGCTGTACCAACTCATGGAACACCCCGGACTGTACCATCAGTGATCATGGTGAGGGCTGGTTAGTTACTAGCCTGGAACACGGGCTGTACCATCTCATGGAACACCCCGGACTGTACCATTAGTGATGATGGTAAGGGGGTTAGTTAGGGGTATTATCCTGGAACACGGGCTGTACCATCTCATGGAACACACTGGACTGTACCATCAGTGATCATGGTAAGGGGAGGGTTGATTGCACTCTCTCATAACACGGGCTGTACCAACTCATGGAACTCCCCGGACTGTACCATCAGTGATCATGGTAAGGGGAGGGGTGATTAAACTCTCTTATAACACGGGCTGTACCAACGCATGGAACACCCCGGACTGTACCATCAGTGATCATGGTAAGGGGAGGGGTGATTAAACTCTCTTATAACACGGGCTGTACCAACGCATGGAACACCCCGGACTGTACCATCAGTGATCATGGTAAGGGGAGGGGTGATTAAACTCTCTTATAACACGGGCTGTACCAACGCATAGAATACCCCGGACTGTACCATCAGCGATCATGGTAAAGGCAGGGGTGATTGCACTCTCGTATGATACGGGCTGTACCAACTCATGGAACACTCCAGACTGTACCATCAGTGATCATGGTGAGGGGGTTACTTAGGGAACTGAAACATGGGCTGTACCAAGTTAAACTCAGAGGACATTTTGGACTGTACCATCAGTGATCACGGTGAGGGGAGTTAGGGGAGTACTGCGTGTAATGCTAAGCTGTGTTATGTCGGGTAACACGGGCTGTACCAACCCATGGAACACCCCGGAATCTACCATCAGCAATCGTAGTGACGGGGCTTTGACGGATTCGGAAGTTTTGTAGTTTTGTGATCCCTTTCTTTCGCTTCCCTGTCTCCCACCCCTCCATCTCTCGCTCTCTTTCTATCTCTTTCAACCCCTCTTCCTTCTCATCCCTCATTCTGTCTCTTCCTCTTTCTCCTTCCCTCCCTCACTCCCCCGTTCTCTCCCCTCTCTCTCTATCTCTCTCTTTATCTCTCTCTTTATCTCTCTCTCTCTCTCTCTCTCTCTCTCTCTCTTTCTCTCTTTCTCTCTCTCTCTGTCTCTCTCTCTCTCTCTCTCTCTCTCTCTCTCTCTCTCTCTCTCTCTCTCTCTCTCTCTCTCTCTCTATATATATATATATATATATATATATATAGATAGATAATGGTCATGGCATGGAGGCGCAGCACCCCTGTTCCCTTGTTTAGATTAAGCCCTCACAGTCACTCACTGATGTTGTATTCCCTTTGCAGGTTTGATCTGGATTAACGGGACGTGGTACAACCGGACTGAGATCCAGGACACAGAACTGTGGAACTCGTCGAAGAGAGTCAGCCAGAGTGAGGAGTTCTGGAAGTAAGATTATCTGGTCTGGCACGACGCGGTCACGATCGTCGTACGATCGCCGTACGACTGCAAACTTCTTGGGATTGACATTATTGGGATAGTCGTGAATACGTTGGACATTATTTATTGTAATGGGATGGTTACATCCATCGTACGATTGTCTTACGATTGCAAACTTATTGGGTCTTATTAGGGAAAAGGCTGCCCTAGATTCTTGACGGCGATTATTTCTGGTATAGCCTGCTTGAATTTTCCATGACACCAAATCGCACGGCGGCGTGCGACGAATTTGACGGCGCTGTAAGCTACGCCTTAGTCTAAAGCGGCTAACTGCTAGGTCATGACTGTTCCGCTAGATGTCGCTTTGCAGATGTGGTGGCCTGTATGGGAACAGCAATCCATACCCCCACTACGGAGCGGCTTAAAGGACAAGCTTACAGAAACAGGCCTCGGCTAAGCTTGTCTAATCATATCATTGTGAGCTTACCGTACTGATATATCTATGGCGCCGAAAGTGATGCCCGCCAGCCCAGGCAGATTAATAGTGCTGGCGACCAAGCCCAAGCGAAAATTTGTGGGCCTAGCGTGTTCTCTGACACTGTTCATTTCAATACAAAATGGGTCAGTAAATTAATGGCCATGCGTTCAGCATTTTTTTTTCTCGTTTTCAGGCATCCTCATTTGAGGTGAAGCATGGTGCTTTTTCAAGGAGCTAGTGGTACTGCAATGCGGCTTCGCCACGGCCCGCGTTTTGGGGCCAAGCACACCGGGTCACCCCTACTCTTCTCGATAAGTGTGTTGGGCTCTTTTACGTGCAGAGGTTTGACGCTTGAGGCTAATGCCTTAAGCTCCCTCATACACGGGGAGCTTAAGGCCGCCGGTTTTACGTTTCGGCCGACTGTACATGTCGGTAAGCAAATAGACGCCCTGTAGTCGTCTGGGCGTGATTCGGCAGACAAAATAGCATGAGTGTTAATTCAGTCCATTTGTTTTACATCTGTAATGAATATGTACGTAGAACTAGTCTTTTTGTGGGGGAAACACTTCAGAAAGTCCTGTTTCTTTTCCTGCATCAGTTCATGAATATATATAAATTTACACATCCAAACAAACAGCAAAT